>QXEO01000204.1:1305114-1905114 GCA_007115705.1 Dactylis glomerata | reverse complement strand
CAAATGTAATGGCAGTCCGACCATGGACACCTCTTCCGTGGCTCCCTGGGTAGCAGCGGTTACTCAGGCTCGCATTGTCACCTTTTTAGGGTGCAGGGGTACAACCTAGAGGCCCTCATTGAAAATGCCTGTAAGTGATGGCAGGGTTCCGGAGGGTCAAGTGGGCTGGGGAATTTGCAACTTGTCGTCGTGGTGAAACAACATATGCCATAGGATGGCTTAAATGGGGGCCGAACTAGATGCTGGAGGATTCGGGAGAGGGGAACGAGCTAAAAAGCACGACAGAAAGAGACACTGATCTACCCAGGTTCGGGGCTCTCGTAAGGAGATAACACCCCTACTCCTGCTCTACTGATTGTATATATGGGTCGATGTAGTACACCACAATGGTGCTTCCAAGCTCTCTGCTAGAGAAGGAAGATGAACTGCTAAGTGTAGGAGTACAGAGTGATCAATCTACCTTCAACCTTCCAACCTTCTTCCAGCGAACAACCCTTTACCAGGGCTCCCTATGCCACCTTATATAGTGGTGGCCAGGGTTACAACGGTCATAGAAGACCAGGAGACACCAACTACACTCCAAACAGGACTTGCTGTCGAGGGCAGACGCCCACGACTTTCTCCCTGATTGCTCTCGATGGGACTCCCCTTGCTGTACCTTGTACCTCTTGAACTGTGACCTTACCATTCTGAGGTAAGCTTGTACTTGTGCACAGTGAGGGTAGGTAACCTCCACTGTGCACCCTGCCATCTTACTCTGCTACCATGCTTGGATGTTTTCTTCCTTGATTGTAGGGATGTGACACCTTGGTTGACTTAAGTATCCCGGATATGACCGTTGGCCATACCCAGGACTTATATGCCGGACCAACGACCTACGAGGGTCGGGTAATCCGGCCTCCCCTGCTCCTGCACAACACACAAAATAATTAGGCCGGCATATCTGAGTATATGCCGGCACACCTATACTAGTATTCCGGCTATACCGGCATATCCAGACACCAGCCGGGATATACATATATGCCGGCCTGGCCGATGCTCCTATATTCCGGCCAGGCCTTTTCTTGGTCAACCGGCATAAAAGTCAACCATAAGCCTTGTGTCTTTCTAGTCTCTTGACCCTACCGGGGGTCATCCCCCCGACACTAGTCCCCGAAGCTGCCGAGGTTCCCCAGTCATAACTGTGGAGCCTTGACAGGTTCAACATACCTTTCTTCATTATGCCCCGGCGATCAGATTTATATGCCGGCACATCTGCACATATCCCGGCCTCTGTTCCTGTTCCAAAACTTATTCCGGCCGGTCCCTAGGGTATTCCGGACGGAACATATTCATCGGGCAATTAATCCGTCATATAGACGAGTCTTCCTCGAGAAGCCATGCCTGACAGCTTTGCATCGAAACTTGTAACTGCCCTGCCACCTCGAACGGTCACCCACGATGCGACGGTTCACAGTGCAGCAGTTACTTCTTGCCATCATTGCGTCATGGCACGGTTACAGGAACCGCCGCCCCACTCTGTGCCGCCACGTGGCGCCTCGCCGCAGAAACGGTCGGGGGAGTGGAGCACTATCCTCCCCACGACCCCCACGACCGGCCTCCTCGGTATAAATACGGGGTGGGGGTAACTTATTCTTTTTACCCCCGCCACAGTGCCTTCTTCCTCAGATCCTCTGCCCCTTGCGCTTCGCCGCCGGACCAAGAAATCGAGAAGGGAAGCTGCCGCCGTCGTCCACCTGCACGCCGGCGCCTCCGCTTGCCGACGTCCGGCGTCATCGTCGACGACGCCACCGCCGCCTCTTCTCCCCGCAGTCTTGCAGGGAGATTGGATCTTCCTATGCACACTTGCCGCCGCCGCTCCATTGCCGTAGGCCAAGCTCCGGTGAGTTCCTCTTCCTCTGTTCTTCCTTTCCCTGCTCTTCTGCAACTAGGCTGCGGTAGCCTCACTGGTTTGTATCCATGGTAGTTCCTTTGCTGGATATTTCGTTGCTTCGATTAGCATTGCTAGCAGTGTTTCGTAACAGCTCACAGGTGTTCTTCCGCAGAAATTATATCCCTGTTTATTTCCGATTTTAACTGCCTCGGTAGATCTTCTATTCCTGCTAACATCTGTGAGAGTGGTATGCCGGAGAGACTAACCTCCCTCTTTTCTCCGGCCTTGATAGGAATAACATCACGGGACTCCGGCTCTCACGCCTTATCCCGGCCACTAAGATGGCATCTTCAAGCATGACGGGTACCTCGGCCTCTGAGGAAGATACCTCGGCCCGAGCCCAAGGACGCTCCGGCTGGGAGGGGTCGGAGGTTACTCCGGCCGACATATCCTGGGTCACCTCCACCAGGAGAGTCCCGGAGGGCGTAGCATGCCGGCTACCAGCAGGAGAAACTGTGCCGGCACCTGAACCTGGCGAACGCGTCGTCTTCATCGCCCACTTCGAGCGGGGCTCCGGTCTGCCGGTATCGGACTTCTTCCGGGACTTCCTCAACACCTATGATCTTCAACCTCATCATATCCCGGCCAATGCCGTGATGATCCTCTCCGCCTTCGCTGCTTTTTGCGAGGGCTATGCTGGCATAGAGGCCCTTACTCAAGGCTGGGCTTGCCGGCATCTTCCGCCGGCGGCACGGATGTGCCGGCCATCATCACCTCAGCCGACTCTACTGAGCGAGCGCTACGCCCAGCGTGAGCCAGCCGATGTGACGGAGGATCCGACGCCACCAGCACCTCCTTCCTGCAAATTCTCTCAGTTCCCACGTACACCTCGTGGGAACCGAAAGACATAATCCGGCCATCCCTGGGGAACGGCCGGCCACCGAGACAACCGGCGTTGTCACTGACGAAACTGAGCGAGCCTAGCCTCTGGACGAGGCCAGAGACCACGCACACTCCCGAAGCTGCTATCACAGACCCCGTCCGAATGAACACTCTGCCCAGCATATCGATCTGATGCCCCACGGTGGGCGCCAAATGTCGTCGTGGTGAAACAACATATGCCATAGGATGGCTTAAATGGGGGCCGAACTAGATGCTGGAGGATTCGGGAGAGGGGAACGAGCTAAAAAGCACGACAGAAAGAGACACTGATCTACCCAGGTTCGGGGCTCTCGTAAGGAGATAACACCCCTACTCCTGCTCTACTGATTGTATATATGGGTCGATGTAGTACACCACAATGGTGCTTCCAAGCTCTCTGCTAGAGAAGGAAGATGAACTGCTAAGTGTAGGAGTACAGAGTGATCAATCTACCTTCAACCTTCCAACCTTCTTCCAGCGAACAACCCTTTACCAGGGCTCCCTATGCCACCTTATATAGTGGTGGCCAGGGTTACAACGGTCATAGAAGACCAGGAGACACCAACTACACTCCAAACAGGACTTGCTGTCGAGGGCAGACGCCCACGACTTTCTCCCTGATTGCTCTCGATGGGACTCCCCTTGCTGTACCTTGTACCTCTTGAACTGTGACCTTACCATTCTGAGGTAAGCTTGTACTTGTGCACAGTGAGGGTAGGTAACCTCCACTGTGCACCCTGCCATCTTACTCTGCTACCATGCTTGGATGTTTTCTTCCTTGATTGTAGGGATGTGACACCTTGGTTGACTTAAGTATCCCGGATATGACCGTTGGCCATACCCAGGACTTATATGCCGGACCAACGACCTACGAGGGTCGGGTAATCCGGCCTCCCCTGCTCCTGCACAACACACAAAATAATTAGGCCGGCATATCTGAGTATATGCCGGCACACCTATACTAGTATTCCGGCTATACCGGCATATCCAGACACCAGCCGGGATATACATATATGCCGGCCTGGCCGATGCTCCTATATTCCGGCCAGGCCTTTTCTTGGTCAACCGGCATAAAAGTCAACCATAAGCCTTGTGTCTTTCTAGTCTCTTGACCCTACCGGGGGTCATCCCCCCGACACAACTCCTGGGTCAAACAGCCAGTTGTACTTCGGTGTTGAGGGGTGCATCTCTAGGTGGTAGGTCCTATGCTAAGGTGAGCAGGTGAAAAACTACGATCGGGTGCTTGTCGTGGCATATGTTGTTATGCAGGGAGGATGCCCACACGATGAGTATCCGGATGTTGTGGGTAAAGTGTACAACCTCTGCAGAGTGTAAAACTATTCGAATAGCCGAGTCCTCGGTCATGGACGGTTGGGACGACCGTTACTTAGCCCAATGTCAGGTTTTGGTTTTACCAAAATGTTTTCGAAAACATGGAGAAATGTGCCGGACGGAGTACTCGGAGGGTACTGCCGTGGCACGGTTATGGTTCAGAGTACTTGCAGGGTACCACCGAGGGAATGGAGATGGTCATGTGTGATTGACCTAGTTTTATAAAGGAAGGTGGTCATGTTGATTGACCACCGACTCTTTCTTGAAAACCAAATGAGTTTCCCCCTTTCCTAGAGATTTTACTAAAAAAAAGGTTTTCTAAATGTTTTCTTTAATAAGGATATAGAAATGTCGTAAGACATGCTATATCGACACGAGAAATTAACTAGATGGGATAAACTAGATTAGAGCCTTTCTCCTTGCTACAGCCAAACTGCATGACAACACTTCTTTTTAGATGGTTTGCGAGTACAATTCTAAAATATACTCACGGCTTTGTCCCTGGCTATTAACTTGGTCAGGAAGACTTCAATGAAGACGATGATGGGTATATCAACGCCGGTGCGAACTAGAAACGTCTTCCAGTCAGTTGCCTTAGGGTAGTAGGCATGACGTGGGTCATCAACGCTGCTTGGTATCCACTGCTTAGTTGTAAACTTGTCCTGCGTGGTATTATCAGTCTTGGTCATGTGACCAATTGTAAGACTTTATTTCGGTACTGTAATGGATGATGTAATTCTGTTATCAACTCGGATATGTGGATTAATGACACACTGATCATAGATCGTGAATTGAAAGCATATCGGGTATTTCGGATGGGTAATCTGGGGTCCCCACAAATCCTACATATTTTCTATGCAAATTCTTTGAATTAAACCGGCGCTCACAAGGTTATTGGGCTTGTGGCTGCCGCGGGCCCTCAAAAGACGAGCGGTAGAATGGCGTGGGGAAACTTGGCCGGTAAAATAAAATCCAATTTTTTGGATGGAAAAAGACTAAACTAAAACGTTGTGTCCTAGTTTTTGTCCAACGACCGGTGGAGCGGATCGAAGGTTTTATGCGCACGGGCACCTTTGGCCCGCTGCTTCGCGCGTCGTGGGTCCGTCGCATGTAGAGCGTGATCCACCGGTGCATCCGTCAGAGCGCCGGATCGGACGGCCTCTGCCTCCCGTTCGTATCTGTCAGCGCATCGAGGGCTCCTTTCGCCCGCTGCTCCGCGCGTCGTGGGTCCCACCGATCACCGGCTAGCCCTCCTATATAACGTTCCCCAANGCAGAGTGTAAAACTATTCGAATAGCCGAGTCCTCGGTCATGGACGGTTGGGACGACCGTTACTTAGCCCAATGTCAGGTTTTGGTTTTACCAAAATGTTTTCGAAAACATGGAGAAATGTGCCGGACGGAGTACTCGGAGGGTACTGCCGTGGCACGGTTATGGTTCAGAGTACTTGCAGGGTACCACCGAGGGAATGGAGATGGTCATGTGTGATTGACCTAGTTTTATAAAGGAAGGTGGTCATGTTGATTGACCACCGACTCTTTCTTGAAAACCAAATGAGTTTCCCCCTTTCCTAGAGATTTTACTAAAAAAAAGGTTTTCTAAATGTTTTCTTTAATAAGGATATAGAAATGTCGTAAGACATGCTATATCGACACGAGAAATTAACTAGATGGGATAAACTAGATTAGAGCCTTTCTCCTTGCTACAGCCAAACTGCATGACAACACTTCTTTTTAGATGGTTTGCGAGTACAATTCTAAAATATACTCACGGCTTTGTCCCTGGCTATTAACTTGGTCAGGAAGACTTCAATGAAGACGATGATGGGTATATCAACGCCGGTGCGAACTAGAAACGTCTTCCAGTCAGTTGCCTTAGGGTAGTAGGCATGACGTGGGTCATCAACGCTGCTTGGTATCCACTGCTTAGTTGTAAACTTGTCCTGCGTGGTATTATCAGTCTTGGTCATGTGACCAATTGTAAGACTTTATTTCGGTACTGTAATGGATGATGTAATTCTGTTATCAACTCGGATATGTGGATTAATGACACACTGATCATAGATCGTGAATTGAAAGCATATCGGGTATTTCGGATGGGTAATCTGGGGTCCCCACAAATCCTACATATTTTCTATGCAAATTCTTTGAATTAAACCGGCGCTCACAAGGTTATTGGGCTTGTGGCTGCCGCGGGCCCTCAAAAGACGAGCGGTAGAATGGCGTGGGGAAACTTGGCCGGTAAAATAAAATCCAATTTTTTGGATGGAAAAAGACTAAACTAAAACGTTGTGTCCTAGTTTTTGTCCAACGACCGGTGGAGCGGATCGAAGGTTTTATGCGCACGGGCACCTTTGGCCCGCTGCTTCGCGCGTCGTGGGTCCGTCGCATGTAGAGCGTGATCCACCGGTGCATCCGTCAGAGCGCCGGATCGGACGGCCTCTGCCTCCCGTTCGTATCTGTCAGCGCATCGAGGGCTCCTTTCGCCCGCTGCTCCGCGCGTCGTGGGTCCCACCGATCACCGGCTAGCCCTCCTATATAACGTTCCCCAATTGGATTCCTTCATCATCCTCCAGCAAGGAAAAATCCCCACCTCCGCTTCCGCGCCGGCGGGGCTATGAAGTACTCCGGCGGGCTGGCGTTCTCCGTTGGGACTGGCAGCCGCAAGCGTTCGCCGGAGTACCCCTTCGTGTCGCGCCTTCGCCAGCGGCGACTCCTCGGCTTGCTCATGCGGCAGGAGCTGTACGACACCTTCGACGCGTACGTACTCATTCCCTGCGTTCTTCTAGCTAGAGCGCGGCGGCGCATCTGATGATCCGGACATGCGTTGTGTGCAGGCTCGTCGGCGAGTCGGATGCGCTCATGTACCCGGAGCATCTGACCGAGCTCGTTCAGGCGGGCCGGTGGGAGGAGGCCATGGAGGACCTCTCCCGCTTCCTGCCGTCGGATCGCCTGGTGTCCGTTCACGGCCGCGCCCTCCTCCACTTCCTCCGCGTGCACAAGGCCGTCGACAACATCGTCGCTGGAGCGCGCCAGGGCCGTGCCGTGTCCGCGGCTCTCAAGATTTGCTTCTCCCTGGACCGTGTCCGCAGCAAGGGCATCACCAAGCTCCGTGCAATGCTCTGGTCCCTCGTCTGCTACAAAGAACTCAGGTATAGTACATTCATCACAAACCCACTGTAGATGCCAGATCATCAATTTTCATGCCTGATAACTCTTACTGAAGATTTATACATGGCCAAATACTGTATTTATACATGCAGGGACTCCCTGGACTTGGGGCGCGTCAGAGACAAGGCTGCGTCGATCATCCTTGACTTGATTTCTCAAACTCCAGAGTTGAAAAAGCGTATGACATACGCCCGCGGTCCATTGAAACTGAAACCCCACAATGTACTTCCCATCGGCTTCGGGTAATCATAATCATCACTAACGATTTCAATCATCTCTTGACTATCTGCAGTTCGATCGTTTCCTCATATGCAAATGCAATCCCTGCTAGTTTCCGTCCAAGGCGCCACGTGAAGAGAGGCCCCATCCCAGGTTCTATTGTTGTCAGGCACTATCTCCGTAGGAGGAGGATGTATGTACATACAGCATAACTGTCCCCCATTCTTCTTTTTAATGATCTCTGATGGCACACCTGCATCGTTTTGTGCAGGCTTCCTTCTTCAACTTCAGGTCACTGTGAAGTGTTAAGTTTTGGTACATTATCCTAATCACAAATATCTTATGCTTGCTCTTTATGCAAACAAGCTCTTTTACATGCTCCCTGCTTGCTTGGCAATAATAATCCTCTCTCCATGGCAGCATCGTTAATTGAGGCAAAGGGATGGATGGTGGATCTTGTTGGTAAATGTTTTTCTTTGTTTAGGTGTTGGTAACTCTTTTTCTTAGGGAAAAGGTGTTGGTAACTTCATCAAACAAAATACACCAGCTAATAAACTTCTGTGGTCTTTTTCAGATACAAGTTTGAAAGCTGGTAAGCGGAATGAAGGGTTCCCACTTCATTCTGACCCTAACAAAGGTAGCTTCACATTCTTTTAGTCCACCAAAAATTTAATTTAGTCCCGCTTCATTTTTCTTTTCATTTTGTCTGATTATAAGGAAACTTCATAGATATCTTGATTCTGGGTGATCTAAGTTGGTTAAATTCCTCTAGTTTTAGGGGCCTTTTTTTTTTGCCTTTGGGGCGGTGTAAGACAAAAATTATGTTTCCCTGACTTGTGATAGTGGATTTTTTTCCATTTAATCTGTTTTGAAAACCTAGTTTCGTCTCCTCCGGATTGATACACTAAGTTTATGCTTAGGGTATTCCTATGATGTGGCCTATATATGCACTTGCAGTACATCGCTATTCTATGTTCTCCCACACACATTATTGTTTAGTTCCTTTGTGCATTATTTAACATGTGCAGTAGCCGTGTCATTTCTTTGTGGTGTTTTTTGCACTTAGCGTGCCTACCTGCTACAATTTCTTATTACTGAACTCTCGCAGGTGCTCCTGTTGGTCCAGTCTCGCAGACTAATCTTGGTACATCCAGGAGTCCAGCTAGACATTCTAGCGTGTCATTGGACACCGAGCTTGGTAAGTTAGTTGAACATCATCAATCGTTTCCCAGCCAGGGGCAAACCTTTATCCTCACGATTAATCCCTGCAATTGCTCGTTGTTAAAGAACACCAAATTTACAAATTAAGAGGCTATATAGCTCATTGATATTTTCCTGTGTGCCCTCTAAATTTTTTTTTTTTGAACAAAACGGGCAATTTTGTCTCATTTTATTAAAAAAACAGAAGAGAATTGACCGGTTCATTTGCAGGGGAACCGGCCGAAAACCCGCACAATGCACCAATGTCGTCGTGTGACACGACCACATTGGGCACACCACCACAGCCAACCTGGCTACCCACACGAAACACAGACACACAAGGAAAACCGCAACAAGGTTGCCATACAGGGTCATCGTCATCACTCCTCCACGAGCCAGCGACTCCGACTTCACTGGCGACTTCCCGGACAGAGCTCCACAAACGGTGCCGGAGTCCATGCCGGTCCATGCCACCAATTGGCCACACGCGCCAAGGTCAGACGACTCCGAATCAGACGTCGAGCTTCACAAGGGAATTATGCGGGTCTTGCGCCGACCGAGCACCCTGCAGACCACCGCAGCCGGTCATCGTCGCCACGGAGACACCGCACCTCCGACTCCACAGCAGCACAGGAAGCAGGAGAACCCATCAGACACGCCGGGAGAACCGACTAACGAAGCCCCGCCTCGACCCATCTTCCGCTCGAGTCATCATCTTTGCCAAACTGCACACATGGACCTCACACAGCAGCCAACAACCACCATCTTCCCACAAACCCTGACCGCGGGCGACTCCGAGGCGATGCCCCCAACAAGGAAGAGACACAGCCGCGCCTCCATCGCCCGATCCCGGATCTGAGGTTTCCCTCCGGAGTCGAGGCCGCAGGCGCAGGAGTGCGCACACCTCACGACGATGCTTCCAAGAAAGTATGTGACGGCCACGGCCGTCACCATCGCCAGCTCCAGCCAAGCCGGAGCAAGGATTTCTCCCGAAGGTGCACAACCACTGCAACCCAAAGCGGCCGCCCACGAGCCACCACCAAGCTCGCCGAAGCTCGCCAACCACCAACCCTTTCCGAAGCCAACTCTGCACCACCAGGCCGAGCACCCCCACGCTGCACAGAGCCGCCACCGGGACAAGCCGAGCCGCAGCGAGCAGAGCAGCACCGAAGTCCTCGCCACCGGCCAACCCGAACCGCCGTCCTCACGGCCGAATCAAGCCGACCTTACCACCGACCGAAGCCGCCGCTCTGGCGCCCAAGAGCCACAACGGCCAGAGACCGGCGAGCTCCCCCAAGCACGCACGAGGAAGACGACCGAAGCCTCCGCTGCCCGGCGCTCCGCCCGCGAAGCCCATCGGCCCACCAGGCCCGAGCAGCCGCCACGGCCGCACCTCCACGCCGAGCCGCACCACGTCACGCCGCCGTCCGCCATCGCGCCGTCGCCCACCTCACCACCTGCCCCGACGGGCGCCGCCCGAGCAGCCGCCACGCCGAGCGCCGCCGCCGCCGACCTGGGGCCGCCGCCGCCAGATGCCGAAGCTCCACCGCGCCACCGCGGTCAGAGGCCCCCGCCCCCCTTTGGAGACGAGGCCCGCCGCCACCGCGGCAAGGGCCGGCGGCAGCGGCGGCAGGGGAGGCGAAGGGGGGGGGCGGCGGCGGGGGGATTTAGGGTTTCCCCATGCCGCCAGGGAGGGCGACGCGGGGACGCGGGGAAATAGAACTTGAATATGTACTTGGAGTTTTTGTGCCCTCTAATTTTTGTATATGTGAACTCACTGCGAATATTATTTTCTTTTTGCAATGGCACATATCAGAACTCAAGGTGAAGGAATGGGTGTTTTATCTTACAGGTAAATTAGACCATTCTCTGTGTGTCTCTCATTTGTTTAAGTTCTTGTTCATACAGTACACGATACATCAACTGTTGTGTTTGACCTTCTGTTAAGTAATAATATTTTGTAGCTTGATTACACAATAGCAACTGATGAAACTTACCATGTTCAGATGATTGGTTGGAAGCCTGGCCAGACATGAGTCAAGGGTATCCGCCTATTCGTCGATCTGTCGACAAGGATGGTAACTTCACATTATTTTATCCACCAGATATCTTGTTCCAAAACATTTCGCTTAGCTGCTTACGTCTGGGATCTGTTCTGGCTGTCACAAATGATTATATCATTTCGAGCGACTTTGCAATCTGCATAATTTTTTTCAGGCAACGACTCACTTACTTTCCCTTCAATTTAGTCTCTTGTTTCACACGGGATTTGCAGAGACCATGGCACTGCAGGATAGTTCTTTCAATTTATACTGAAATAATATTACTGCCTTTAGGTTTGGTACTATTGTGTGCTACGTTCCTTTATCTTCTTTACAGTGCATTGATCTCATCGCACCTATTATGTTGCTGCTGCTTTTGAAGTGATATGTTCGGATTATGCTTAGGGTATTGCTGTGGTGGGGCATGTGCACACATAATAGTTTTCCATGATATGAATTCTGTCGCACCGTTATGTTTGATTCCTGCGCAAATTGTTCTTTGCGTCGAATTTGTTATTCTTGCTTTTGGAGTGCTCTGCTGAGGTTATGCTTTATGTATTCCTATATGCCATTCACGTACCATCATCTTTCGTTTCCTATGCCATTCTTTTCTGTTTTCCTGTGATTTGTGAAGATCTACCATTCTGTCATTCTTTTGTGGGCTGCATCACATTCGATACCTTTTCTTTTTTTCAAGAAACTTCAGAAGCTTTGTGCATCAATGCACATCCTCATTGGGCTTGACGTTTTTGTTTGCTCTTCATCAGAATTGTGGCTACATGCTTCAATTTCTGAATTCTCACTGCTGATTTTCCAGTTGCTAGAGTCTCCCAGACTATCCCTGATACCTTGACGAGGCCTGCTGAAAGTTTTGCAATTCCATCAGTCACAAAAGCAGGTAGATTAGTTGAATGCCCTTACATTTTTCAAACCAATGGGAAACCCCATGTCAAAATTGGTTCAGAAAATTGTGCGTTTATACAAGACACCGAATGTACTAGCCAAACAGGTTATATGCATCGCTGATAATGATATTTGATTTTCCACACTTCAGTTTCATGAATTGGGTTTATAACTGGCCATTCTGCTTTCCGAGTCTTTGTTTTATGCCTTTCTCTAACTGGTTATGATGAGATCCACTGGCATGCATTCCCGCATTAACATATTTGATTTTCATCATACATCATTCCAGCATACATTTCAAACATGTTTGCATATACGAAATTTATTCCAGTTGAGTCTCAAGTCCCTATGTTTCTACTTTTCCGGCAGTTATGCATCTTTGTGATTGATTCGTAACTACTGAACTTGCTGCAGATGCTCCATCCTTGTTGCAGGTGATCCGTCCTTTGAAACAACATGCTAGAGACTATGGGATCACACCAGTGGCAGGCGCAGGTAAAACTGTTGAGCATTTGTATCTGGTTACCTGCCGCCAATTCTAACTGCTGAACTCATTGCAGGTGTTCTACCCTCACAGGGTCTGTCTGATATGTGGCCATATCCTTATGCTTATCCTTTGATTTCAACGGTGAAAAATGCAGGTAAACTCCACGTTCTTCTTCAAACATGGATGGACCTCCATCTGTCGCCATTTCTAACTGGCGTACTCATTAACTCATTCTAGGTGTTCTGTCCTCTGAGGCCATATCTACTAATTGTGCATCTCCTTCTGAATACCCCGTGGTCTCAATAGTGGAAAATACAGGTAAATCACACGTTCTTTTATGACCATGGACGACCTTCCATCTGCCGCCATTTCAAACTGCCCAACTCATTGTAGGTGCTCTACCCTCAGAGACCATTTCAGCTATCGGGGCATCTCCTTCTGAAAACTCTCTGATCTCAGCTGTGACAAATGCAGGTAAATTACACTTTCCGGTACTCAATCTGCACAATTGGTCCCTGAGATTTTGTTATTTCTTGAGATCCACAAATTTTCAATGGGTTATACAATTTTTTTAATAATATTGTATATATATTTAGGACTAGTTCATTGGGTCACTTGTAATTATTTTTTACTGTCGTTGTAAAACTTGGAGCAATTTGGCGCTTTCTCTTAGTACAAAATGACGTGCACTTAGGTCCCAGAAAAATGTTGAATATAGAGAATATTAAATTGTTAGCTAAGCTGCATCATACCGATATGCCATTATGCCGCCATTTCAAACTGCCCAACTCATTGCAGGTGCTCTACCCTCAGAGACCATGTCAGCCATCGGGGCATCTCCTTCTAAAAACTCTCTGATCTCTGATCTTCTGGTACATTTAGAGGCAACGTGATGATGTGGTCTTTAATGGAGCACGGCCAGATGTTGGAGCCATCGAGGCGAGGATTAGAGAGGAGTACGATAAGTGGTGTTTAGCTAGCTTTTTTGTAATGATTCATTTGGCTTCCCGGAGCCGGTGCCGTTGCTTGTGAGAGAGTAGAGCTTGTAGGACTTGAGGAGTTGTCACTTATTATTGACAGTAATTTGTTATTTCTCGGCGTTGCTTCTTCTATATGATTAAAACACCTGCCGGGATGTAATCTCGTAAAAGAAAACTCTCTGATCTCAGCTGTGACAAATGCAGGTAGATTACACGTTCCTTCCAAACACGGAAAGACTCGATCTGCACAGTTGGTCTCTGGAAATTTGTTGTTTGTTGAGAACCGCAAATGCACTTTTTTAATGGGTTGTCAAAAATAAACACTCCCAAGGCTATCTACAAGAATTTAATTACTACCTTTACAAGAGCTTGAAATTCCTATTTTCAAAATATATCTTTTTTGGTTAACGCTTGTGTCAATTATACGGCCGCATGATTAAAATAGTTTAACTCTTCCATGAATATCCCGCCTAAGTTACACTTCTGTGAATTGTTTACTTACCATCATACTGGTCACTGATCTGTCCTAGAGTTATTATCAGTAGTTGGGTGTTTCCACTTTTTAGTAATACAATTACTTTCAGCCACTGAAATTAACTCCTAATAAAGCCAATAGATCAAACTCAATTCAAATTGTGATGTTTTGTCTCAAATACTTGAGAGATCATTTGATTAGATTAGGGACCTTTTCATTGAAAGGATGGAAGTTTATAATCGTGCACTTTGTTCCATATATTAAATGGAAAACATATCATATCATAGTAAAACGTGGGAGATAATAATAATTGCAAGTATTTTGCATAGCTCCTTTTTTTCGAGAAAACGCAAAAGGATTTGTATTTCATTTCATTGAAAAAGAAGACATCGGAAGTACAACCTCTAGAAGAAGGGACACACACATACACTAGGTGAGGAGGTACCCACGACTACAAACCTGCAATGACATTAGGCCACGCTCAGCCTTGCCTCCAACCGAGAATGGTGACTACAACCAAGTATTTTGGACAGTCCCTTCTAAAAGGGTCATAGTTCAGCACACTCTATGTATGTACATAAGTACACTAAATAGCAGACATTTTTCGCACCATGTGGCGTCACCTTATAAATTGTTGTCTTGGACATTGTTGGATAATTAGGCACCATTTTCAAGATTAATTCGAGAATATTAAACATAACAATAGCAGCTACTACCACATGTAACTCGAACATACTAGATGTACTAAACAATAAGATAAACGGAAACAAGTAGAACACGTCGCACGTACCGTTCACTTGCAGATGTAGTCGCAGAAGTAACATTGTTGATGACAATGTTGGATAAGACTGGTCGAAGCAGACAACGATGAAGATGACGGTAGGCAGCACCGCCCGACTTGGAAGGAAGAATACCCGTGATGAAGAGCTCGAGCAGTCGCGCAGAGCGCTTCCCAAAAACCTAATTCACCCTCTCCCGTACAGGATCGCAAAAGCGAGTGATTCCGGAGACCTGCTCTCCCATTCGCCGGTGCACGCTCGCGCTCGGGATGAGGTAGACTACGGTGGTGGCGCTAGTAGCGAGAGGCAAAGCCTAGATTGGTTTCAGGTTTTTTGTGCGGCGGTAGCCAAGCAAGAGTTTATATAGGCGCAGCTAAGGAAAACCCTAGCAACATGGGCCACGCCCACGTCGCACGACCGAGTCGGTTACAGCAGCCGACGATCCGGGAGCGACCCGAACCAGCTAGCTATGACGCGTTCGTCAAAGACTCGGTCAAACGCTCGGTTTTCCTATGCAGCAAAAAGATAAGCTCGGCTCCGAGGCTCAATTCCGCAAACCGCGGTGCGCGCGTCGTGACGTGTCGTATCGTGTCGAGACGAGACGAGACGAGCGAGGAGGAGGAGGAGGAGCGCGAGTGTGGCACTTCTCTTCTCAGTCACTTACCAAGTGGTGCAACACCCCACCTTATATGTTGGTCTACATCTCTCCCAACTTTCCATGTGGGACTAAACTTAGCTCCCACCTCTTGCTTTTGTGCAGCCAACAACTTGGGCTGCATGTCACAGACTCACATGGGCTCACACACATGGACTTTAAGATTTCTAGGAATTTCTATAATCTAATGTGGGCCCATAGGAAAAGGCCCAATATTTCAACAATCCTCCACTAGATCTTAAATGCCCATTTAGAGATTTATCAAACCTCACTACTTGTTTATGTACAAGTGTTTCAGTAGAGACTGTTAAGTTGAACTTCCACCTAGAACCTTAAGCTACGTCTATCAGCAACTTGAACAATGGACTACGCCTTGAATTGCAAGTTTGGTATGTCAAGATTTCACTCAAAGTCATAACCAGTACATGGCTGTGAGTAGCCTACCCCGCGGGTGGAGCATATGCGTCGTACTCCCTGGTCTCTTCATGAGTTTACTAGAGATCACCCAAATCTCATAAACTCCGATGTTTAACAGTCAGGTTCATATAGGTGTGTTCTTTCAAGAATGCTCTGTAGGACAACATCTTTGCTAATCATAGCCAACAAAAACACATTAAGGCATGTTGCCAACCTGCCTTACAGATTTTGAGAGTTATGCATCTTCACATAGAGAGGGTTACACAATACTCTACTCAGTTAAACTACTAGCTTGTTTTTCCTAGGTCCTAATTCACGGGATCTCCGATCACAAAGGTTGGGTTACCACTATGGCATAACATCTATGGGTATCAAACCCATCTCCCTTGATGCACTATCTATCACATTGCGTGATAGTCCCTTGGTAAAGGGATCTGTCAGGTTTTCGTCCATTTGAATATATGTAACAGTTATTACTCTAGAGTTTCGCAATTTCCTGACCGACTTCAAACGTCTTTTTATGTGTCTTGATGACTTCGCATTATCCTTTGAATTGTTCACTTTGAAAATAACTGTTTGGTTGTCAGAATTCAAGAGGATGGCCAACACAGGTTTTTCAACCATAGGCAAGTCCTTCAAGAGTTTACGCAGCTATTTTGACTCAACAGTTGTTGTGTCTAATGCAGTAAGTTTGGCTTCCATAGTTGACCTCATCATATGGTTTGCCTACACGATATCCATGATATTGCACCACCTCTAAAGGTAAACACATACCCACTAGTGGCTTTGATATCATCTACATCAAAGATTTAATTTGCGTCACTATATCCTTCAAGCACAGCAGGGTGCCCTAAATAGTGAATCTCGTAACTCACTGTACCACATAGATAGCGCATGACCCTTTCAAGTTCATGCCAATAATCAATATCCGGGTTTGACATGAACCTACTCAACTTTCTCACAGCAAAAGAGATGTCAGGCCTTGTCACGCTCGCTAAGTACATGAGTGAACGAATGATTTGAGAATATATCAATTGATCTGATGGTTCTTTTTTGTTCTTACATAATATCACATTGGGATCATAAGGTGTTGGAGAAGACTTGCCATCAATAAAGCCAAACCGGCTCAAGATCTTGTCAACATAGTGGGATTGCGATAAAGTATCCCACTCTCGTTCTTATTCAGCTTGATGTTCAGAATCACATCAACTTCTCCAAAATATTTCATATCAAAGCTCTTTGACAAGAAAGACTTGACCTCATATATTACTTTCATGTTTATACCAAAGAAGAGAATATCATCCACGTAAAAACACAATATAATGCCTGCGTCCCCACCATGACAATAGTAGACGCATTTGTCAGCCTCATTGATAATAAAGTCGACATAAGTTAAAGTTCTGTCAAACTTCTCATGCCATTTCTTAGGTGCTTGTTTCAGGCCATATAAAGATTTTAACAACTTGCACACATTTATCTCTTCACCTTTTACCACAAATCCATCAGGCTGATCCATATAGATTTCCTCTTCCAACTCTCCATTGAGGAAAGCTGTCTTTACGTCCATTTGATGAACGATAAGACCATAAGAGAGTCGTGGTTCTTATGACACGTATTCCATGAGGGGTACCTCAAGGCGATAGAAAGAGGGGATAGGCGATCTGGTGTCCAGGACGGTGAGAGACAGGGATTACCCAGGTTCATGTCCCCGCGGTGGAGGATCGCTACATCCTGCTACAACTCACTATAATGGCACAATGTGTATAGATTACAATGATGGTGTTGGTCGCTATGCGATCTTCTGTTAGCCTCAAGGGCTCCTCCACGCCGGCTTATAAAGGCCCTTGGCATGGGCATCATGACGGTTCCAGGGCGGATACTACATAGAGTCCTAGACTAAGTCCTATACTATGTCTTGTACAACAAGCCAGTCTGCCATAGTCATGTCTTGAGGAATCCGCCATGCGCTCCTACTATCCGGGAATCCACCATGGTATGGCAGCCTTGAATCCACCATGACATGACAGCCTTGAATCCGCCATGGCATGTCAACCTTTAGCAATCTGCCATGCCACTAGCAACTAGGCCGTCCGGTTAGGCCATAGGCCTGACCACCATCTATGGGCATCCCAGGTTTGCCGGTATAAGACTATGTCACTGCTATACTTGTTTGGTATATCCACAACAAAGAGGCAGCCAAGGAAAGTATTACTCGAATGGTTGTTAGTCCAGCGATAGGTGAATAGGTGTCAAAGTAACCTTTGCCTTCTTTCTGTGTGTAGCCTTTTGCTACAAGTCTCACCTTGTACCTTTCAATAGTACCATCAGGCCTTAGGTTCTTGTTGAACACCAACTTGCAGCCCACAGGCTTACAGCCATGGGGGCACTCTGATAATTCCCATGTCCATTAGAAAGAATCGAGTCCATCTCATTTTGGACAGCTTCTTTCCAATCATCTGCATCTGGTGATGCATCAGCAATGGATGTGGGAGTATCATCCACAAGGTACACAATGAAATCATCACCAAAGGACTTTGCAGTCCTCTGTCTCTTACTCCTTGTAGGAGCTTCATTGTCATCCTTCTCACGAATGTCCTCAAAGACGTTATCATGTGGTTGCTCAAAATAATCATCAGATGGACTAGATTCAGGAATTATCTCAGAAGAAAATCTAGCAGTTCTATGCATATCTTTCATAGGAAACATATTCTCAAAAAATGTTGCATCACGAGATTCCATTATGGTGTCAACATGAATATCAGGTACCTGGGATTTAACTACTAAAAATCTATAGCCAATGCTCCACTGAGCATAGCCTAGAAAGATGCAATCCATAGTCTTTGGTCCAAGTTTGCGTTTCTTTGGGATGGGAATGTTGACCTTCGCCAAGCATCTCCAAGTGTGCAAATACGAAAGTGATGGCTTCTCCCAACCCACTATTCATAAGGGGTTTTCTCTTTATTCTTGTTTGGAACTCTATTCAGGACATGACATGCAGTAAACAAAGCCTCCTCCACCATGCCTTCGATAAACCAGCAGTGTCGAGCATGGAATTCACCAAGTCAAACATCATGCAGTTTTTCCTCTCAGCCACCCCATTGGATTTGGTCTAGTAGGGAGGCATACTCTCATGAATAATATTGTGTTCCTCATAGAATTCATCAAAGATTTTAGGAAAATACTCTCCACCACAATCCGACCTGAGACGCTTGATCTTTCTCTCTAGTTGATTTTCAACTTTGGCCTTATAAATTTTAAAGTAGTCTAAAGCTTCATCTTTTGTTTGCAACAACTAAACATAGCAAAATCAAGTCGCATCATCAATCAAGGTCATGAAATATCTCTTTTCACCTTTTGTCAACACACCATTCATCTCGCATAGATCAGAATGTATGAGTTCTAGAGGTGCCAAGTTTCTCTCCTCGGCCGACGTATGAGGCTTACGAGGTTTCTTCAATTGCAAACAACTATGGCACTTAGAACCTTTGGCAATAGTGAATTTTGGAATTAAACTCATGCTGGATAACCGAGACATCAAACCAACATTATTGTGACACTAGCAGAAGACCCGTGCGTTGCCACGGGAAATAAGTAAATGTATGAATCTGTACGCTGCAACATAATACATATTCGAAAGCGATAATGATTAAACAGAATATATACCACCATGCCATGATTTTGAATTGCCCATGATATGCTTGTTAGAGAACTGGAAACCAAACAGGTCTATAACAATTTCTAAAATCATGAACATAATTTTGATTTGATTTTTCTATGACATGTCTTTCTATCTGAAAATTGGTTATTTATGATTTACGATGTAAGATGATCTCTTATTAGAATAAAATTGGTTGTGTACCATTAAAATATCTAGACTTCAGAAAATACCATGTTTTTTTTCATACCATCCAAAGGCTGATCCGCATAGAATTATACCATCACTCTAAACTCCATGTGAACTTAAATAGAAAAACTTATCGATGCACTGGCTGTCCGCTAGCGCCATGCCCCATGTAGACCGATGCCCCGCTCTTGACCACCTAGAGAGCTTATCCTTTCGGAGTGATCTCCTAGCCTTGAATATTCCCATCCCACTCTCTATGGATCTTGGAATCTCCTTGAGACACCCATGCTACCCAACAGGTTTTTTATGCCTCCCGCAACATCCTTCCACCATAAACATGTTGATGCAAATTTGTGACCAGTGTAATTTTTTTTATGTTCGGTCAGTTTCATTTCCTTGAGAAAAAGCTGTGTATTGTTTGCATTATTTGGTAATTTATGATTTAGTGTGTGCCAAAACTCAATTCAATGGAAAACCAACCTGAGGTTGGGTGGTTAGGAGGGTGGTTGTACCCCCAGCCCACCAGAGTTCAAACCCAAGGTTTGACATCTGTGTGTCTCATAAATGCGGAATATTCTTTCAGTGGGAGGCGACGTTCCCGTCGATAGCGAGGCGCTCGTGGTGACTTCGTCAATCTCAAGACCCGATCTACCGGCTCAGTCTTTCGGAGGTGCTCATAGGGGTAGGGTGTGTGTGTGCGCGTTCATAGGGGTGAGTGTATGCGCGTGTATATGAGCGCTTGCGTTTGTACTATGTTTCTCAAAAAAAAAACTCAATTCAATGGATATCTAGCAATATTTATATCACCGTGTCTCTTAGAAAAACTCAAGCTATAGGTATACTCTAAACATGCACGATGGTGTGTTTGTGAGAAAACAACAATTATTCAATTTATTTATTATGGGGATGCATGCAGCTTTTATTTTTAGCTTCAGTTAGAATTGGATGCTCTGAACCTTTGACAGTTAAGCACTGCGTTTAATGGAATTTGGAAAAATTCTTCAATCCTGTTAGGTTGTGATACTACTTGATAACCGGTTTCAATAACAATAATATTGTGAATCTAAATCATGCAAATGAGTCATAATTAGTACCTGATATGGGCTCAAGTCAGCTGATGTACTGATCAAAGCTGAGCTCGACCGGTCTGCCACAAGAAGTGAGAGGAGAGTCCAAGGGACCTCAGCCACACAGTCAAACAAGTCTTGCTGCTAGCGACCTGGATACCAGTTGCAACAGACGCGGCGACAGAGTCGGCGGTGCTTTTCTGGCGGCCGGACTGTTGAGGCAGCCGTAGCGGGACCGTGGCTGTCCCCATGGGAGGAGTCGCACCTACAGCCCGAGGAGGCGAATGCATCTGTACGGGGCATGCTCGGGACCTCGATCTTGTTTCAGCCAGGGGCGCGGGTTGGGCTAGGCGGGTCATGCAAAAGTATGGAGACGTACCACGGCCAGAGTAGTAAAGATAGAGACGACTCTCACCTTCGCGTAGCCCGGGCACGCGTGTACGGGTGGGGCGTGGAGCCGATCGCGGCGGCGCTGGGGACGGTGGAACGCTGCGAGGACGTGTGGAAGGAGGAGGAGGAGGAGCGGAAAGTCCCCGCCGTCGCGACTACGCACGACAGGGAGTACGGGCGCTTGGCAGCCGTCGCGCTCGGGATCACCGCCGGCATCTCCTGATCCACCGCCGGTTGGACGAGCACTTCGTGGAGTGCGACACTTAGATTGGATCGGTGTGATCTTTCCGCAATCGTAAGCCGTGCGGCAAGGATTGATTCCGGAGATGGGGCCATCGAGAGGAACGAAGGTGGAAATACAAGCACGAACCGGTACATGGCACTTTGTAGTATTATGCGATTTTGTGGGAGGGTAAAATCGGTAAAAAAAAGTTAAACGAAAACGTATTTTAAATTGGTTGAAAGCGTATTCTACGGACACGGACCAGTCCTATTGCAATATTATTAGTAGAGATAAACAAGAATACCAGATACTGGTATCATCATTAACAGCGCAACAAATATGGTTCATGGATTTATTACAAAAATCTGAAAGTGAAAAGTGGAACAAGCCTCTGCACTCATAGCCTTTTCCAATAAATTGTCCATGCTTGGAAACGACTACCTTATTCGACTCTAAAACAACCTTAAACCCATCTATGCAAAGAAGGGACCCGCTAACGAGATTCTTGTTCATAGTAGGGACATGCTACATGTTCCTCAGCTGCACAATCTTCCCCGAAGTGAACTTCAGATCTACCATACCAACACCATGAACAGAGGCATGTGACCCATTGCCTATTCGGACAGAAGAATCCCATGCGGCCTGGTACGAAGTGAACATAGAGATGTCAGCACACACATGAACATTAGCACCCGTATCAATCCACCAACAGGGAGATTGAAATACCGAAAGAACAATAAATGAATTACCATACCCATCACTATTGCTAACGGTCACAACGTTGACAGTCTTGGCCTTTTTCTCTCTGCGGTCTGCGTGATCTGGGTAGTCCTTGGAGAAGTGGTTGGGCTCTCCACAAGTGAAACAAGTCAGATCAGTCATGTCCCTGTTCGACTTCTTCTTCTTGAAGGTTGTAGTCTTTACAGGCTTGTTAAAGGAGGCTTGAAGTTCCCTTTGTTCTTGCCTAAGGGTTTACCTTTCTGCACAAAGTTACCAGTAGCATGACCATCTCCTTTCTTAGTAGTGTCCTTAGCCCGAGCCTTCTCCTCAACATCAAGGGATGCTATCAGATTTTCAACTGATATCTCCTGTCTCTTGTGTTTAAGAGCTATGGCAAAGTTCCTCCATGAAGGGGGCAACTTAGCAATAATGCAACCCGCCACAAACTTGTTGGGTAAGGCACACTTAAGGAGTTCGAGCTCTTTAGCAATGCACTGTGTCTCATAAGCTTGTTGAACCACAGGAAGGTCCTTAGTCATCTTAAAATCATGAAAGCTCTCCATGATGTACAGTTCACTGCCAGCATCTGCAGCACCAAACTTCGCGTCCAGTGTGTCCCAGAGCTCCTTCCCATCTTTTATGTGCATAAACACATCACACAAATGGTCAGCAAGAATGCTCCGAATGCAGCCCACAAAGACAGTATTGGCTTCCTAGAACTTTTTCTGATCATCCTCAGATATAGTTCATTCCGGTTTGCTTTTACTAATCTGGAACACTTTCATCATGGTCTGCCAAAGCTCAGCTTTGTAGTGTGATGGCGCGGTGATGATGGTGCCAGAAAACTTGTTGGCGTGTAGTTGATGAAGTAAATGACCGGCCAGTTGGAAACCCCAAGAGAAGGTTTGATGAATATAGCAGCAAGTTTTCCCTCAGTTATGAAACCAAGGTTATCAATCCAGTAGGAAAAAGACAATACTCCAGAAGGTGATGCCCACTAGCTGCGTGACACTCCAACAAGGGCGCCGTTAACGATAACTTGTTAGCGCGTCTTCAACCAGTAGCAACGTGGAACCTGCACACAACACAATCAAATACTTTGTTCCCAACTTACGATGAGGTTGTCAATCTCACCGGTTTGCTTGAAACAAAGGGTATGAGCGTATCGAGTGGAAAGCAATAGTAATATGCGAGTAAAGTAAACAGTGCAAGTAAAGTAAACAGGTGATAGCAATATAAAGGAAATAGGACCGGGGTCCACAGTTCACTAGTGGTGTCTCTCCATAAGATAAAATAACACATGCTGGGTAAACAAATTACAGTTGGGCAATTGATAGAATAAAGACAACGTGCATATGTCGAGAGGATCACTATGAGATTTACTCTGGGCATTACAACAAAATACATAGACCGTCATCCAACTGCATCTATGACTAATAATCCACTTGTGGTGAATCAATCCGAGAACTCCACAAGTATTAAGTTGCGAACAACAGATAACTGCATTAAGCAAAGTGTGTAATGTAAACAAAGCATATGCCCTTGAGCATATGAATGTTGTTTTCTCCCTAATGGCAACAGCACATCTACAACCTTAGAGGTTTCTGTCACTCCCCCGGATTAAATAGAGGCATGAACCCACTGTCGAGCATAAATACCCCCTCTTGGAGTCACTAGCAACTACTCGGCCAAGATAGCTACTAACAACGGAGAGCATGCAAGATCATAAACAACATAGAGATAACATAAGATAATATTCAGCACATCAACTCAATCATAACACCAATATTCATCGGATCCCAACAAACACAACATGTAGAATTACATAACGGTAGTCTCGATCATGTAGGGCAGCTCACGAGATCTAAATATGAAGCACATGGTGGAGAAGACAACCATCTAGCTACTGCTATGGACCCATAGTCCAAATTAAACTACTCACTCATCGCGCCGGAGGCAAGCATGGCGATGAAGAAGACCTCCGGTGGCGATTCCCCTCTCCGGCAGGGTGCCGAGAAGAGCTTCTGGACCCTCCCGATCTCGGGTTGACGGTGGCGGCGGATCGCGATGTATTCTGGAAAAGTGATCGGGTATTTAGGTTTTTCCCGTCGGGGGGTCTTTATAGGCGAAGGGGCAGCGTCAGAAGTGGACCAGGGGGCCCACACCATAGGCCGGCGCGGGCCAGGGGCAGGCCGCGCCCCCTGGTGGTGTGGCCGCCCTGTGGCTCCTCTCCTTCTCCTCTTCGGTTCTCTGGAAGCTTCGGTAAATATCTGGACGTCTGGCTTTTGTTTCGTCCAATTCCGAGAATATTTCCTGTGTAACTTTTCTAAAACACAAAAACAGCAGAAAACAGGGAACTGGCACTATGGCATCTCGTTAATAGGTTAGTTCCGGAAAATGCATAAAAATGACATGAAGTGTAACGAAACACTAAGCAAATGGTGTAAAAACAAGCATGGAGCATCAAAAATTATAGATACGTTGGAGACGTATCATAGTGCCACCTCTTTAAGTGCACACCGGTAAACTTATCCGGCCTCAGTGCATTGGTAAAACCAGCCATCGATAATTCAGGAAATTTCCTACAATTAGGTTTTTGGATTGTTGGATAATTAGGCACAATTTACATGATTAATTTGAGAATTATTTAACATGACAACATCAGCTACTACCACATTTAAATCGAAGATACTATATGTACTAAACAACAAGATGATCAAAAATAAGTAGCAGCTAAACATGTACTCGTAGAACATAATAAATAACCAAAGAGGAACACATCGCACGTACCGTTCACTTGCAGATGTAGTGGCGGCAGTAACATTGTTGACGACAATATTGGAGAAGACCGGTCAAAGCAGACGATGATGAAGACGATGGTAGGCAGCACCGCCCGACTTGGAAGAAAGATGACTCGTGATGAAGAGCTCGAGCAGTCATGCAGAGCGCTTCCCAAAAAGCTAATTTGCCATATCCCATACAGGATTGCAAAGGCGAGCGGTACCAGAGACCCGCTCTCCCGTTCGTTGGTGCACGTGGGCGCTCGGGATGAGGTAGACTACAGTTGCAGTGCAAGTAGCAAGAGGCATAACCAAGATGGGTTTCAGGTTTTTTGTGCGGCAGTATCTGGGCAAGAGTTTATATAGGTGGCAGGCGCAGCTGAGGAAAACCCTAGCAACGTGGGCCACGCCCACGTCGCACGCCCGAGTTGGTTACAACAACCCATGATCCGGGAGCGACCCGAACCGGCTAGCTGTGACGCGTCCGTCAAAGACCCGGTCAAACACTTGGTTTTCCTGTGCAGCAAAAAGATAAGCTCGGCTCTGAGGCTCAATTCCACAAACTGCGGCGCGCGCGTCGTGACATGTCGTGTCGAGATGATCCGAGCGAGCAAGGAGGAGGAGCGTGCGTGTGGCACTTCTCTTCTCACTTACCAAGTGGTGCAACACCCCACCTTATATGTTGGTCTACATCTCTCTCAAATTTCCGTGTGGGACTAAACTTAGCTCCCACCTCTTGCATTTGTGCAGCCAACAACTTGGGCTGCATGTCACATGGTCTCACACACATGGACTTTGAGATTTCCAGAAATTTCCGAAATCTAATATGGACCCATAGGAAAAGACCCAATATTTCAACAAACACTACTAATAATAGGTAGAATATTGTCTGAGTGCCAGGTTCGCTGAATTAAGATGAAGCTAAAGATCACCTCTCAGCAGTGTTCTTGAGTGCATAACTGAAGGGTTTCATAGCATAGAAAACAAAAAAAAATTCTACGAAGACGAACAAGAATATCCAAGATCTGATCTACGAGATGCAAAACAACGAGCGGGAGAGATTAGATCTACATACCCTTGTAGATCGGACAGCGGAAATGTTCAGATGAACATGGTTGGCGTAGTCGTACTAGCGTCTCCTCCTCGCAATCCGATCCGACCCAAGCGCCACAACGGGCGGCGCCTCCGAGCGATGCACATGTACAGCACAGCGCGACTCCTCCTCCTTGGTCCAGCAAGGTGCGGTGGAGTGGTAGATGGGATCAGCAGCACGACGGCGTGGTGCTTATGGTGGAGAGTATCTGCAGGCAGGGCTTCGCCTACGCGCACGACATGGAAGAAGAATTTGGCAAAAGATCTGGTCAAACTAGGACAAAAAGGAGCTACATATGAGACAACAGGCGGCGCAGAGGCTGATCAAAATCCCGTCTCAGGTCGCGCGATGGTCGGCCCTTTTTATAATCCAACAAGTACTTTCCGATTACCTGAGAGATACCTTTATGATCACCCTTTCATAGTGTGATGTTTGATGACCTCAAAGCTCTCTTCTGGTACCAGGGAGTGGTATTATCTCATGGTCTAAGGAATAGGATACTGATTTAGGAAAAGCTACGCAACTGTGAACACATTGACACGATATAATTGTTGTGCTTAATTTGGGTCTGTCCATCATGTCATTCTCCTAATGACATGACCTCATTATTAATCGACAACTCATGTCTATGGTTAGGAAACCTTAACCATCATTAATCAATGAGCTAGACTAGTAGAGGCATACTAGGGACACGGTTGTCACATCCCAAAATTTTGGAATGTGAAATAAATTAAAATAGGAACCATGTTTGTTGTATTGATTGAAATTTCAAGGGTTTAAAACTTTTCTAAAATATTTAAAATCCTTATAAAAAACCATTTCAAACTTTCTATTATTCCTTGAAAAACTCATTTGAATTTGAGAAATAAGATTTCAAAATACCATTTTGTATTTATTCAAATACTATGCAAGCACATTTGCAAAGGAAAACATTTTACGAAATGATTTATATCAAATAGAGTTGCAGTGCCAGCTGCATGTTTGAATTAAATTTCAAATACTATTTTTAATAAAGTTTAGGCCTTGATTTAAAAGGATTATTATCAAATCTTTTTCTTTTATGCAAGTATGCCTTTGGCCAATTTATAGAGTTTATTTTGAAAATTAGTTTTAATTATGAAAACATGTTTATTACTGTTTTAAAATGTTGTTTTGAATATTAGAAAACTTTAGAATTTGGTTTGATTTCATTTTAATAACAAAATCAAAAGTTATGAAGAAAAGAAAAGAGAAAACAGAAAAATAAAATGAAAAAGGCCGCGGGGAACACTTCTAGCCCAGCTCCGAAACCGGCCCACGGCCCATCCCGGAGTCAAACCCGAAAGGGTATCTTCTCTCTCTCCCTTCCGCCGACAAGAGGACCCCACCTGGCAGATCCCTCCTCCTTTCTCTGACCGCCCTGGCCCGCGCATCAGCTTCTTCCTCCTCTGGAAGAAATCCTGCCCGAGCACGGCGTCCCTCTCCTCCGTTCGATTCGGCCAAACCCTAAACCCCCATCGCAAGTCAGGCCGGCTATAAATAGCCTAGCCCTCCTCTCTCATCTCCCTTTGTTTCTCCCCGGAATCATCGACTAGCCACCGAGCAATTCATTGTCGGAACTCAGCCAATCTGCAGGCCTCCTCGGTGGAATTCGTCACCATCGGTGAGCCGCTCGTCCCCTTCTCCCTTCTATTCCCTTTCTCTCGACCTAGCGCGCCTCCCCGACTACCTTGCACCGTCTATTTCGCAGGGTATCAAGCGCCACGTTCATCACTCGAAGCTCACTGCCGCTGGTGAAGTTCCAGCCGCCTCCCTCTCCCTCGGCGGAACGTAATCGAGATCGGCTACCAAGTTTCCGAGACCACCTCGTCGAGCTTAACGCCGTCGTAGCATCGCCATTGCCCAGATCCCACTGGAGCTCGCCAGAGTTTGAGACCAGAGCCGCAGCTCGCCGGATTTCTTGCCGAAACCCTAGATCCCCACGGTGAGCTCTCTCCCCCTTGTCTAATCTCGTTCGTCCGATCTGGATCCGAAGGATCGAATTAACTCACTTAAGCGAACAGGTACCCACAGATCCTGACCATCCAGATCTCTTAAAATCCGATGGTTCAAGTCGCTGATCCGACCGAACAGGTATCAACGAATCAGAAATCGCCACGTGTCGAGCCTGCATCTGTTCTGTTTCAAATTAGATTTAAACTCCTTTCAAATATCTGCAAACTTGTCAAATTCATATCTTTTGTTCTGTAGATCCAAAAATTGAAAATAATACGTCCCTAGATTCCTAAAAATGTGTAGAACACTATTCTATAATAAATTTTGTCTTTTGAACCAGTTGAAAACATTCAAATTTAAATATGTGAGTTTGAGTGTTTTTAATATAGTTCAAATCCTATAAATCCTTTTCAGTTGATTCTTTTTGCAGTAGGATCATATTGTTGTCCTCTATCCAGTAGAACCATTGCACAAAATTATTTGAACCAATTTTATCAAGTATTCAAATTCAAATGAGGATTTGAGTATTTTCTCCCTAGATTTAATTCTATAATTATTTTAGGCATAATTCCTTTTGCAAAATTGAATATCTTGATAATATAAAACCACCAGAACACTTCACACACATATCTTAGGTATTCAAAGTCAAACTCCTTTAGCACATCCTTTTTGCAAGATTGTGTTATTTGAAACACCTTGTAAGTATCAAATCTCTAATTCCTATCATGCACTTTGTGCTATTTGACTTTGTTCCACTTTGCAAAGGTTTGAATAATCCTAAGTCCTAATGACCACATCAAATCTACCATAACTTAGTAAAAATCTACTCTCTATTCTTGCCCAAGTGCAAAACTATCAATTCCCTCTTACCCAAAAATTCTTCTAAGTATTTTGGCTACCCCCTCCAACACTATGGCATAGAAGTTTTCCCATATCAAGACCATGGAGAAGAAGTTGAAGAGAAGACAAGAATTGAAGGCAAAACAAGAAGTTGAAGAGAGGAAGATTTGAAGGCAAAACAAGAAGAAAGAGAAGACAAGGAGTTGAAGACAAGAAGATCAAGAGAAGAGAGACCAAGTCAAGAAGATGAAAGTGTTAGACCTCATGACTTAGAAATTATTCATCCATCTTCTCAAACCAAGCCTAAAGAATATCCTTAAGCTATTTTTGCTAAGTGTTTAACAATCTAGAAAACCCCCATCAATCTTTTAAGTCCTTGACTTGAACCTTTTGTTCAAATATCACTAAGACAACTGAAGACTAAGCTAAGACAAATAAACACTTGTGTTGTCTTGTTGATTATGTTGCCTTGAATGGTGTGTTTATTTCATGTAACTTTCCATCTTATAGTTGTACGGAGAGCTACGTGTGTTGATTAAGAGAAGTACAGTCTTCAGAAATTTCTAAGGCAAGTGTCACCCTTGTTCATAAAATTCCTAATTTTTACTATGCATGTAGTGTTTCTCTTCTTTTAATAATATGCATGTGTAGATAGTTGTGCTTGCTATCTCCTATTTAGGATTACCCTGATTACCCTGTTAGAAGAAACACCGTAAGTGTAGATTGCTTAGTTGTGCTATAGAATTCGTGGTTGGGATTCCACATGTTCTTTTATTAAGTTTGAAAACTATGTTTTGCAAAAACTAAGAAAACAACTAAGTTAATGAAACACCTGGGTGGAAATTGGTAAGATGGATTTATGTTGAGTGGTTACACCAGAGCCATCTCTATGGCGGTCGTGTGTATCTCACTTGTGGACGGCCACCCAAGAACAAAGAGATTGAAGACGTTCAAGTCGTGAAGCTTCCAGTGCAACCACGAGTCATATGGGCTCTGTCTTGACCAACTAAGTTGCGAGAACTCAGCCAGACGGATAGAGGGTGGTAGTGATTTGTAGGATGGAGCGCGTCCGGGTTGGTCTGAGGGATTGCTTCTGAAAAGTCTCGTCTTAGTCTTCACTTGGCCATTTGAGAAAAATGAGCATCATGGCAAAAGAGGTTGACTGAGTCTTATGGGAAAAGTGCACCACCTCTGCAGAGGGTTAAAAACTAAGTACTTAGCCATGTCCCTGGTTACGGACAATTTTGAGCGACATGATTTTGAAGCTGTTCAAGGATCTCCTCATCCCAATTTCTTTAAATTAAAACTTGAGTGGTTAACAAGGGTTTGTTGTGTGAGCATAATTATGTACACCTAGTGGATTCCTATGTGTGCATAATTAACTAGGAGCACCTGGTGGATTCCAGTGTGTCCAATAGTGCTTTAAAAGAAAAATGAGATCTTTTGAAAATTAGGATAAACAATTGCTTTTCTGCAAGCTTAGCCTGAAGCTCCACTTAGCCAAATATTCATGTAAGTGTTAGGCTCCATTTGTGTCCACCAAAAGTGACATCTTGCCAATACAATTCAAGTGTATTGACCCTTTGTGGCTGCAACGTTTCACGTTGCAGGTTTTTGACGATAAGAAAGGTACGGCAGGGTTACGAGTCTATCCGTAGCATGTTCGCCTGTGGCACATGAAGAAGAAGGACTCCATGCTATTTTTGATTTCGTTGTAAACTCTGATAGCTCTACTCTATGAGCATTGTAAAGTTTCTTTATGTAGTTGCTGGATCATGCGATGTAATAAAATGACCTTTGTTTCTTGATATTACATCTTAAACTATGTGTGCTAGCGTTTGATCCAGGGACTAGCACTGAAAAGCACAGGGATCGTCATCTTTAAAAGGTGAGGTCACTACAGATGGTATCAGAGCAAAGTGTTGCCCTTAGGTTCGTGACCCTAGGATTGGACAATGACCCCTTAGAAATATAGGAGTTGCTTTTATTTCTAAGTTAAAAACTTTACACACTCATTTCCTCATAAACTCTTCCCTTAGTCATTTTTGTCTCTACTTCTCTTCATTTCAACTCAAAGACGAAGGGCTTCAACTTCAACACCTCAAAGGACTTCAAGATCCACCCAACTCTATCATCAAAGGAAGCAAATTGAAGAAGTCTAGAAGAAAAGGTCTAAGCATCAATAGATCTAGGACTTAGAAATTCTTATGAAGGATCTTGATAATAATAGGACCAACGAACTGTTTTGCAAACGATGAGCTACTTGCCCAACTCAAGGAGAAGGAGAAGGTATCCTGAGAACAAGAAGAGAAGTTCATGTTCAAGATGAGCAAAAGAAGATGAGAGAGATTTGGAATGACCCTAGGATGAAAAGTCTAACTATTTCAGTTTTATAAAAAGGGTGTTTGCAATTTTAACTTCTTCCATTCTCATCTACCTCATCTTCAAAAATATTCTCTTTCTTTAGAGTTCATATCCCATGAAGACTACCAAAAAGAGATTGATGCTTCGTATATTATTCCTCTACTTCGCAAGATGCACTACATGGAAGCTATCGAAGAGCTTGGAGGAAGACTCAAGTATAGACTGCACAATACCTAGAAGGACCCCAAAGATGAAAAGAGTAGACTACTACCTGGAAGACACCCAAGAAGCCCTAGTTGGACCTCCACTTAAGATCTATGTAAGAACGACATCGTAATATGTTATGATCATATCAAATTGTGGTATGACCATACTAGTTTGTTTGTGGTTGAACCATGTTGTTTGATGTGATGAATGCTTGTTAGATCTTGATTGTAGGGTGATTTTTTTTCCTTCGAACTTTTGTGTATGGGTAGGGTTCCTCTTTAGACTCTTTCTATCTATTCTCATCTACATCCAAACCCAACAAGTGTTTTCTTGACAATCCCCCATGAAGACAACAATATTGACAGCTCCAGCTAAGATGCTCAATATCAAGAATAAGAAGCATAGAACAAGAGATGGAAAAATGAAGGATCTGCAAGCTAAGAGATTTTGCCATATGAGAGTTTACGCAAACCACTAGCTAAGGATCGATAGATTTGTTTTCTAAAATTCTTAACAGGAATTGAAACATGGACTCAACATCCATAGAATCTTTTGTCAAAACTAGTGAGGATGACCAAGAGTTAGAATGCGAGATGCACCAAACCAAATACAAGGTAATGATTGGGTGCGACATGGATTGGCCCCCATGACGATCACTCATATTGTTCGCTCTTGTTACGAGGAATGGTAAATCTTAAGTGACATACCTACAAGAGAGACGACGTCGTTAAGCCTGAACCTTAGGAGGATAAGATACTATACCCTCATAATAGGCAAAGTGTTGCCAAAACATAGGAATTTGGTGAGGATGAACCACAAGCTTACCGTTGAAGAAGACTTGCAATGGAAGATGGCCCTGTGCCAAGTCAGGTGTGCCCCATCTAAACCCAGGATCTAGACTACCCACAAAAATTTCTTTTAAGGGTGGTAGCCACCCAGATCCCTAAACCTAGGTATCACAAACCCATCTTTCCTTCTAGCCTCTCCAAATCTCGGGGACGAGATTTCTTTTAAGGGTGGTAGTCTGTCACATCCCAAAATTTTGGAATGTGAAATAAATTAAAATAGGAACCATGTTTGTTGTATTGATTGAAATTTCAAGGGTTTAAAACTTTTCTGAATTATTTAAAAGCCTTATAAAAAAACCATTTCAAACTTTCTATTATTCCTTGAAAAACTCATTTGAATTTGAGAAATAAGATTTCAAAATACCATTTTGTATTTATTCAAATACTATGCAAGTACATTTGCAATTGAAAACATTTTACAAAATGATTTATATCAAATAGAGTTGCAGTGCCAGCTGCATGTTAGAATTAAATTTCAAATACTATTTTTAATAAAGTTTAGGCCTTGATTTAAAAGGATTATTATCAAATCTTTTTCTTTTATGCAAGTATGCCTTTGGCCAATTTATAGAGTTTATTTTGAAAATTAGTTTTAATTATGAAAACATGTTTATTACTGTTTTAAAATGTTGTTTTGAATATTAGAAAACTTTAGAATTTGGTTTGATTTCATTTTAATAACAAAAGCAAAAGTTATGAAGAAAAGAAAAGAGAAAACAGAAAACAGAAAAAGAAAATGAAAAAGGCTGCGGGGAACACTTCTAGCCCAGCTCCGAAACCGGCCCACGGCCCATCCCGGAGTCAAACCCGAAAGGGTATCTTCTCTCTCTCCCTTCCGCCGACAAGAGGACCCCACCTGGCAGATCCCTCCTCCTCTCTCTGACCGCCCTGGCCCGCGCGTCAGCTTCTTCCTCCTCTGGAAGAAATCCTGCCCGAGCATGGCGTCCCTCTCCTCCGTTCGATTCGGCCAAACCCTAAACCCCCGTCGCAAGTCAGGCCGGCTATAAATAGCCTAGCCGCTTGTAACAACCCAAGTTTTTGGAAAATAGAAATAAATGGAATTTATTAAAATACCAAATTTTTGGAGACAACAAAAACTTTTATTTTGAATACAAGATTAATTTCTTGTCTTTTAAAACTTGTGAATTTGAGCATTTGCTCCCATGCTACAAATAAAAAGAGTATGAGACGGGTTTTAAAACAAATCCTTTGAGCCCAAAGTTTTAAATAAAGATATTTGAAATAGTTTTCTAACTATTAAATTTTGTGTATGATTACATGCTGAACCCATTTGGGTCAATGGCCAAACCAAAATTAAGTCAAGCAATCACAAACAAATAGAAAGGAATCAAGAAAATAAACTGTAACACAAAAACCTAAGTAAGAAAGGAGGAAGTAGTGATCCTAAAAATTTTTACTGATTACACTACTTTGCCCTTTTATATTAAGCAATATTTGAACTATACCATCATGCATCTCTCCACCACCACTAAGAACAAGTTACAAAGAATTAAATACAATAAAGTTTGAAACAAAAATCAACTTGGAACCCTATTCAAATTTCTACCAAAGTTTGAATTCAAATCAGAGGTCATTCCCAACTCCATCTCATCTCCAAGAAAACCAACACTTTTGGACCAATTAAATCTTTTTCACTCATATTGCATGCATACATAGTATTTTAAATACATGTTGTTCTATGATTTCATGTGTGTAATAATTGGTTGGGCAATGATTAGTTAGTTCCAACTTAACCAACAAAAGCATTAGAGAAGAACCACAAAGATCAAAAGAACTAGAAGCAAGAGAAATAAAGAAAAAGAGAAGAAAAGATGATCTAGAAAAAGTTAACCACTACCCTACTTTGGACACTTAGAATAAGAAATCTGTAACTCAAGCAAAGGTGTGGTCAGTTAGTTGAGCTTGACCATATCACATACTAACTCAACCAAGAAGTTTCCAGCAAAAACTCAAACCCTAACCTCTTTCAAAATCTGTCCAAAGTTTGAATCTGAATCAGAAACCATACTTCAAATTGGAAATAAGATTTTTGCAAAACCTCATATTTCTTCATAACAAAAATATTTCTGGAATCCCTATCCAATATAATGACCAACCCAATTGGAAATTTTCAAAAATTCAAATTTTGATTTCATGCGGACATTGTATCGAACACCTTCTGGGCAGGAATCAGGCAAATCAAAGATGCTATTGCTAAACAGCGGCCTCTGCCCCAATCCCTGTTGCCTATGGTCATCTGCAGTGCCTAGCCACTCCCTCACCATCCCTCTCTGTCCCCCTTCCATTGCAGGCGTGAGACACGGTGAGGCAGCCACCAATACTTGTCCCCGACCATGTCCCCCAGGCACCACCGCTCCCTGCTGTTTCTGCAGTCTTCGGGCCAAGCCAGCACGCCCGACATCACCACAGAACCCTGCCGTGCACGCCAAAACGCGCCGAAAGTCGCCGCTCGCGCCGGAGCACGCACGCACGTATGTCGGACCTCGCCTCTGGACACCTCCTTGCCCGACCACTTCGGCCTATAAAAGGCACTTGGGATCTCGCCAGGGAACTCTCCCCACCCCCACGAACCTCCCAGACAACCTTTCCTGATCTCCCTCTTCACCGTTCGAGCTCGCCGGCGATGCCGTCCCCGCAGACCACCACCACGGCCGCCTCTGTTCCCGGCGTTCCCGGCCGCGTCTCAAGCTTCTGCGGGTACCAGGCGGAGGAGGAGGAGTTCCTCTACCTTTTCTGCTTCATCACCGACGAGCCCCGCTTCCTCTACGCCGCTCCCCAGCACCGCCCTCTTCCCAGCAGCCGCCGGTGAGTCCCGCCTCGAGGAGAAGAACTATCCTGTACGTACCGATTCGATTCCTGACCGGTGGGCCCCTCCGGTCAGGCCCCTTTTCTTTTTTTCCCCCGCGCACCCAGGAACCCCCCGGTTGGGCGAGCCTAGTTCGGTCTGGTCTGCTCCCAGCCCAACTCAGTCCGTGTGTCCAGCCCGGATTAAAAAAAAAGGGATATTCGATTTCCGATTTTTGAAAAACTCATTCAGATGCTTTAGTATATTTAATTTTCCCGGAGATCTACCGATCCAAATCTAGCAAATGAAAATGTTCTGGAAACCTTAGAACATAAGCTAGCCAATAAAAGTGGTTTCAACGCAATTAGATTTACAGAGTGGTTGCAGTAAAAATAACAAAACAGGAGCTTTTCCACCTTAGAAAATTCATATCAATTCAAATAAAATTCCTAAAAATATAAATCCAACTCTAGAAATTCATAATTAGTGATACCCATCTTCCTGTAGCATTAGATCTAATTTTTGAACCTTTTAAATCAAATGCTATTTACCCATGTGGTTAAATAAGCATTTGCCCTATAGGATTTTATTAAACTCAAAGCTATAATTGAAATTTTTATGGAACTCTTATTGTTGAACCATAATTCCAAATACCTATCTATAGGTATTGATCTTAGTCCATGTGAGCTTGTAGGAAGTATTTGGAAATTTAATACTACATAGTAGTAAGTAGAAACTCCAAACTTGCACACCTATCTCAAAATCTGGAAATGATATGAAACCAATTCGAATCAACCACATTTCTAAATGTGATCTATAACCTTGGATCCAAGTCAACTAGGATTCCTAGATTGTACTTGTAGATTCAAACTTGATTACTAAATACTTGCAAACTAGAAATAGCTTCGATAAAAGAAAAAGACTCCAAATCCTATGAAGCCACTTTGGTTGAACCCTAATCTTAAATATCTACATTAGTCCATGACCTTGGTCAATAAGGACTTGCAGGAGATATTTTCATAATCCAAAATAAATAAACCCTACTTAGATACAACAACTTAATCATCTCATCCATCGGAACTCAATGATCGTCGAAACCCCTCTCCATAGACTTCCTAGATCATTTCTCTTACCCAAGTATCCTTATAGTGAGTATGTGTTGTTTGTGAATTGTGTGGTGATTGTATGCTTATTTACTTTCCTACGATTAGACGATAACGAGAGTAAGGAGAATGGATCCGGAAGTCCACCAAGAAACGGAGATGGAGGTCAATCAACCCAAGATGAAGATGAAGACTATTTTGACTTTGCCAAGCCAGGCAAGCCATCTTTTGATTCATACTCCCAATGCCTAGTTTTGATATTGCATTCTACTTGTTTTAAGTAAATTGCATGATTGAATTGCTAGAGTAGACTGATAGAAGTACTTTGATATCTTGCTTAGCAAGAGCATCAAGCTGAGTTTATCCACCATATTTAGTAGGGACATCACTCAATGTAGATGCTTAGTCGCTAATAAAATTGGAGGTCATTTATAAGGGGAATCCTAGTTAAAAGTTGGTGACTTGAACTTGAAACTTGAACTGGAGTTTTCTCCTACATGATGGTTTTATGAAAGAAAATAACCTTGACTAAGAACTATGAAATGTATTTCTCAATTGACAACGAGTGATGTACTATGGGAGCCAATTATACCGTACAACCATATTACCCCTATATGGGAAGGGGCTTAATCCGTAGCTTGTTTATCTTAGTATGGGAGGCCTTGTATCAAATCTTCATGGAAGGACCCGTGAGCGGTTACTTCTGGACCAGGTGGATTCCACTAACCCGGCTCCCGGGATGGGCAGAACTAGAGGCGCCGGAGCGGGGATTCCGTACCCCGGGCTCTAGGGAAGGATCCTATACTAGGGTGGGCAAGTGAAAGGTTTTGTTTGATTATCTGAAAACCGCATACTTTTGTATGACGAACCGTGGATTTCTCCCGGCAGATGTATCGAATCTTGTGGGTAAAGTGTACCCCTCTGCAGAGGTTTTCAAACTATTCGAATAGCCGCGTCCGCGGTCATGGACGGTTGGCAAGCTGTGCCTGGCTTTTGTCAATAATGAAAACAACTTATGGTGAACTTGGTGAATGACATGAATTGAATTGACTTGACTTGACCATGATGTTGACACACTTGAAGTTCCTTTAGATGAACTTAGAGAACTAAACCTCTTTTCTACTAATGAACATTCTTGGGAAATAAAACTAGCTTTTGCAAAACAACTTAGTGCTTAGTCCACCATATCAACCTTGCATTTCTACTTCATCGTTTCATTTATAAGATGGTTTGCGAGTGCATCCAATGTACTCATGGCTCTGTCCCTGGCTATTAACTTGGCCAGACTTGAAGGAGAAAAATCAAGAAGGAAGGACTCATTGACGGCTTTGCGAATTAGGCTCGTTTCCTACGGTCTGCTTTGCCTGTGCGGTTGAAGCTTGACAATATGGACCCAGAGTGTTATTCCGCTGCTTATTGATGTAATGTAAGGTTTGGTCTGTGCGACCACCTTTGTAATCCCCTTTATTTTCTATTAATGGCTATGACTGTGATATCAACTACGTTATGTAAATCGCAACAATGATTCTGGGATTGCGATGGATTACATAACGGGCACTTCGAATTTGTGATAAATTCGGGGGCGTCTCAAGTTGGTATCAGAGCCTAGGCTGACTCTAGGAAACCCTAGTTAGCATGGTCGTTAGAAAATGATATCTCTGATATCACAAGTTTGGTATCAGGACTATCATGACCTTAGGAGACTTTAGTTAGAATGGTCGTTAGCTAAGAAAGTAATATTTTGTCAAACATTTATTTCTACAAAAGAAACTTATTTGCTTTGGTACCCAAAGCCCAACTTATACTCCCATCTTATTCACTTCAAATATCTTACACTCTCAACTTATACTCTCAAGAGATTTTGACAAAGAATTTATTTACCTCTTCAATTACAAAGTCTTTTCAAAGATTTGTTTTACTCGATTCCTCATCTACTTCAAATTAATACTATGGACGATATACCAACCTAGGACCGAAGGACTTTTAGATCAAAAGATTAGGGACTCAATATTTTTCAAGACTTCACCCTTGGATGTCAACTACGATTGCTACCATCGCAAGAGAGTCTCTTCACCTGATCAAGAAATCCTCCAACAAGAGTCAACCCTGTGAGACAAAGACTTCAAGAGCAAAGAGAGAGTGATCAGAAATGATGAAGACCCAGCAACCCTTTTTACCCACAGGATTTATAGGAAATGCTCAGTTGTTATGATTGAGCTACCCTTACCTCACGATTATTAAGGGTGCTTAGTGCCTTGTGTGTTTGAATGATTGATTTGTTTTGGGATGTGTTGCTCATATGCCCTCCGGCAACATGTAGCAACCACTTTGAAAACTTGTTTGCTCAAAAATGTTTTTGGTCTTTCTGGCCCAACATAAACTCTGAAAAATTACCAACCCCATGTGAGAAACATTTTGAAAACTTTCCCTATCATCTACGACCCGTAATCGAAAACCCATTACTACTGAAGATAACCTCAACATCTGCATGAGAAGGAAGAAACTTTTCCGGAATACCCTGAAGCAACTCTTCCAACCAGAAGGCATGAAGAGAAGAAAAATCAAACATCTAGAATTAGCCACCAAGTACAAGTTGCAAGTAGCTATAAAGTTAGTATGAACAAGTTGGATCAAGTTGTTGGAGTACCAATCAAGAAGAAGACATTTTTTGGGTAAGAAGAACCCTTAGTCGGCTTAGTTTGGTACAAGTAGGCTAGTGATCTCTTGGTAAAACAAGAACGAGATCGCAAGACCCTTTTTAATAAAAGCCTATGGTTTAGACGCCAAATATTTTGTTTTTGAAAAGTGTGATTGTTTGTTGAAAATGCTATGTGATTGATGAATATGTGTTTTGGCCCATCTGGCCTTATCACATTTTGGGTGTACCCAATCTTTCTACCTCGATAGGAATCAATATACACTACATCTCTTATCTGTTAATCTCATCTCTCAATCTATCTCAATCTTAACTTGTGAATCTCGGGACGAGATTCTTTTTAAGGGGGGAAGATTGTAACAACCCAAGTTTTTGGAAAATAGAAATAAATGGAATTTATTAAAATACCAAATTTTTGGAGACAACAAAAACTTTTATTTTGAATACAAGATTAATTTCTTGTCTTTTAAAACTTGTGAATTTGAGCATTTGCTCCCATGCTTCAAATAAAAAGAGTATGAGACGGGTTTTAAAACAAATCCTTTGAGCCCAAAGTTTTAAATAAAGATATTTGAAATAGTTTTCTAACTATTAAATTTTGTGTATGATTACATGCTGAACCCATTTGGGTCAATGGCCAAACCAAAATTAAGTCAAGCAATCACAAACAAATAGAAAGGAATCAAGAAAATAAACTGTAACACAAAAACCTAAGTAAGAAAGGAGGAAGTAGTGATCCTAAAAAAAATTACTGATTACACTACTTTGCCCTTTTATATTAAGCAATATTTGAACTATACCATCATGCATCTCTCCACCACCACTAAGAACAAGTTACAAAGAATTAAATACAATAAAGTTTGAAACAAAAATCAACTTGGAACCCTATTCAAATTTCTACCAAAGTTTGAATTCAAATCAGAGGTCATTCCCAACTCCATCTCATCTCCAAGAAAACCAACACTTTTGGACCAATTAAATCTTTTTCACTCATATTGCATGCATACATAGTATTTTAAATACATGTTGTTCTATGATTTCATGTGTGTAATAATTGGTTGGGCAATGATTAGTTAGTTCCAACTTAACCAACAAAAGCATTAGAGAAGAACCACAAAGATCAAAAGAACTAGAAGCAAGAGAAATAAAGAAAAAGAGAAGAAAAGATGATCTAGAAAAAGTTAACCACTACCCTACTTTGGACACTTAGAATAAGAAATATGTAACTCAAGCAAAGGTGTGGTCAGTTAGTTGAGCTTGACCATATCACATACTAACTCAACCAAGAAGTTTCCAGCAAAAACTCAAACCCTAACCTCTTTCAAAATCTGTCCAAAGTTTGAATCTGAATCAGAAACCATACTTCAAATTGGAAATAAGATTTTTGCAAAACCTCATATTTCTTCATAACAAAAATATTTCTGGAATCCCTATCCAATATAATGACCAACCCAATTGGAAATTTTCAAAAATTCAAATTTTGATTTCATGCGGACATTGTATCGAACACCTTCTGGGCAGGAATCAGGCAAATCAAAGATGCTATTGCTAAACAGCGGCCTCTGCCCCAATCCCTGTTGCCTATGGTCATCTGCAGTGCCTAGCCACTCCCTCACCATCCCTCTCTGTCCCCCTTCCATTGCAGGCGTGAGACACGGTGAGGCAGCCACCAATACTTGTCCCCGACCATGTCCCCCAGGCACCACCGCTCCCTGCTGTTTCTGCAGTCTTCGGGCCAAGCCAGCACGCCCGACATCACCACGGAACCCTGTCGTGCACGCCAAAACGCGCCGAAAGTCGCCGCTCGCGCCGGAGCACGCACGCACGTATGTCGGACCTCGCCTCTGGACACCTCCTTGCCCGACCACTTCGGCCTATAAAAGGCACTTGGGATCTCGCCAGGGAACTCTCCCCACCCCCACGAACCTCCCAGACAACCTTTCCTGATCTCCCTCTTCACCGTTCGAGCTCGCCGGCGACGCCGTCCCCGCAGACCACCACCACGGCCGCCTCTGTTCCCGGCGTTCCCGGCCGCGTCTCAAGCTTCTGCGGGTACCAGGCGGAGGAGGAGGAGTTCCTCTACCTTTTCTGCTTCATCACCGACGAGCCCCGCTTCCTCTACGCCGCTCCCCAGCGCCGCCCTCTTCCCAGCAGCCGCCGGTGAGTCCCGCCTCGAGGAGAAGAACTATCCTGTACGTACCGATTCGATTCCTGACCGGTGGGCCCCTCCGGTCAGGCCCCTTTTCTTTTTTTTCCCCGCGCACCCAGGAACCCCCCGGTTGGGCCAGCCCAGTTCGGTCTGGTCTGCTCCCAGCCCAACTCAGTCCGTGTGTCCAGCCCGGATTTAAAAAAAAAGGATATTCGATTTCCGATTTTTGAAAAACTCATTCAGATGCTTTAGTATATTTAATTTTCCCGGAGATCTACCGATCCAAATCTAGCAAATGAAAATGTTCTGGAAACCTTAGAACATAAGCTAGCCAATAAAAGTGGTTTCAACGCAATTAGATTTACAGAGTGGTTGCAGTAAAAATAACAAAACAGGAGCTTTTCCACCTTAGAAAATTCATATCAATTCAAATAAAATTCCTAAAAATATAAATCCAACTCTAGAAATTCATAATTAGTGATACCCATCTTCCTGTAGCATTAGATCTAATTTTTGAACCTTTTAAATCAAATGCTATTTACCCATGTGGTTAAATAAGCATTTGCCCTATAGGATTTTATTAAACTCAAAGCTATAATTGAAATTTTTATGGAACTCTTATTGTTGAACCATAATTCCAAATACCTATCTATAGGTATTGATCTTAGTCCATGTGAGCTTGTAGGAAGTATTTGGAAATTTAATACTACATAGTAGTAAGTAGAAACTCCAAACTTGCACACCTATCTCAAAATCTGGAAATGATATGAAACCAATTCGAATCAACCACATTTCTAAATGTGATCTATAACCTTGGATCCAAGTCAACTAGGATTCCTAGATTGTACTTGTAGATTCAAACTTGATTACTAAATACTTGCAAACTAGAAATAGCTTCGATAAAAGAAAAAGACTCCAAATCCTATGAAGCCACTTTGGTTGAACCCTAATCTTAAATATCTACATTAGTCCATGACCTTGGTCAATAAGGACTTGCAGGAGATATTTTCATAATCCAAAATAAATAAACCCTACTTAGATACAACAACTTAATCATCTCATCCATCGGAACTCAATGATCGTCGAAACCCCTCTCCATAGACTTCCTAGATCATTTCTCTTACCCAAGTATCCTTATAGTGAGTATGTGTTGTTTGTGAATTGTGTGGTGATTGTATGCTTATTTACTTTCCTACGATTAGACGATAACGAGAGTAAGGAGAATGGATCCGGAAGTCCACCAAGAAACGGAGATGGAGGTCAATCAACCCAAGATGAAGATGAAGACTATTTTGACTTTGCCAAGCCAGGCAAGCCATCTTTTGATTCATACTCCCAATGCCTAGTTTTGATATTGCATTCTACTTGTTTTAAGTAAATTGCATGATTGAATTGCTAGAGTAGACTGATAGAAGTACTTTGATATCTTGCTTAGCAAGAGCATCAAGCTGAGTTTATCCACCATATTTAGTAGGGACATCACTCAATGTAGATGCTTAGTCGCTAATAAAATTGGAGGTCATTTATAAGGGGAATCCTAGTTAAAAGTTGGTGACTTGAACTTGAAACTTGAACTGGAGTTTTCTCCTACATGATGGTTTTATGAAAGAAAATAACCTTGACTAAGAACTATGAAATGTATTTCTCAATTGACAATGAGTGATGTACTATGGGAGCCAATTATACCGTACAACCATATTACCCCTATATGGGAAGGGGCTTAATCCGTAGCTTGTTTATCTTAGTATGGGAGGCCTTGTATCAAATCTTCATGGAAGGACCCGTGAGCGGTTACTTCTGGACCAGGTGGATTCCACTAACCCGGCTCCCGGGATGGGCAGAACTAGAGGCGTCGGAGCGGGGATTCCGTACCCCGGGCTCTAGGGAAGGATCCTATACTAGGGTGGGCAAGTGAAAGGTTTTGTTTGATTATCTAAAAACCGCATACTTTTGTATGACGAACCGTGGATTTCTCCCGGTAGATGTATCGAATCTTGTGGGTAAAGTGTACCCCTCTGCAGAGGTTTTCAAACTATTCGAATAGCCGCGTCCGCGGTCATGGACGGTTGGCAAGCTGTGCCTGGCTTTTGTCAATAATGAAAACAACTTATGGTGAACTTGGTGAATGACATGAATTGAATTGACTTGACTTGACCATGATGTTGACACACTTGAAGTTCCTTTAGATGAACTTAGAGAACTAAACCTCTTTTCTACTAATGAACATTCTTGGGAAATAAAACTAGCTTTTGCAAAACAACTTAGTGCTTAGTCCACCATATCAACCTTGCATTTCTACTTCATCGTTTCATTTATAAGATGGTTTGCGAGTGCATCCAATGTACTCATGGCTCTGTCCCTGGCTATTAACTTGGCCAGACTTGAAGGAGAAAAATCAAGAAGGAAGGACTCATTGACGGCTTTGCGAATTAGGCTCGTTTCCTACGGTCTGCTTTGCCTGTGCGGTTGAAGCTTGACAATATGGACCCAGAGTGTTATTCCGCTGCTTATTGATGTAATGTAAGGTTTGGTCTGTGCGACCACCTTTGTAATCCCCTTTATTTTCTATTAATGGCTATGACTGTGATATCAACTACGTTATGTAAATCGCAACAATGATTCTGGGATTGCGATGGATTACATAACGGGCACTTCGAATTTGTGATAAATTCGGGGGCGTCTCAAGCCTCCTCTCTCATCTCCCTTTGTTTCTCCCCGGAATCATCGACTAGCCACCGAGCAATTCATCGTCAGAACTCCGCCAATCTGCAGGCCTCCTCGGTGGAATTCGTCACCGTCGGTGAGCCGCTCGTCCCCTTTTCCCTTCTATTCCCTTTCTCTCGACTTGGCGCGTCTCCCCGACCACCTTGCACCGTCTATTTCGCAGGGTATCAAGCGCCATGTTCATCACCCGAAGCTCACTGCCGCTGGTGAAGTTCCAGCCGCCTCCCTCTCCCTCGACGGAACGTAATCGAGATCGGCTACCAAGTTTCCGAGACCACCTCGTCGAGCTTAATGCCGTCGTAGCATCGCCATTGCCCAGATCCCACTAGAGCTCGCCGGAGTTCGAGACCAGAGCCGCAGCTCGCCGGATTTCTCGCCGAAACCCTAGATCCCCACGGTGAGCTCTCTCTCCCTTGTCTAATCTCGTCTGTCCGATCTGGATCCGAAGGATCGAATTAACTCACTTAAGCGAACAGGTACCCGCAGATCCCGACCATCCAGATCTCTTAAAATCCGATGGCTCAAGTCGCTGATCCGACCGAACAGGTATCAACGAAGCAAAAATTGCCACGTGTCGAGCCCGCATCTGTTCTGTTTCAAATTAGATTTAAACTCCTTTCAAATATCTACAAACTTGTCAAATTCATATCTTTTGTTCTGTAGATCCAAAAATTGAAAATAATACGTCCCTGGATTCCTAAAAATGTGTAGAACACTATTCTATAATAAATTTTGTCTTTTGAACTAGTTGAAAACATTCAAATTTAAATATGTGAGTTTGAGTGTTTTTAATATATTTCAAATCCTATAAATCCTTTTCAGTTGATTCTTTTTGTAGTAGGATCATATTGTTGTCCTCTATCCAGTAGAACCATTGCACAAAATTATTTGAACCAATTTTATCAAGTATTCAAATTCAAATGAGGATTTGAGTATTTTCTCCCTAGATTTAATTCTATAATTATTTTAGGCATAATTCCTTTTGCAAAATTGAATATCTTGATAATATAAAACCACCAGAACACTTCACACACATATCTTAGGTATTCAAAGTCAAACTCCTTTAGCACATCCTTTTTGCAAGATTGTGTTATTTGAAACACCTTGCAAGTATCAAATCTCTAATTCCTATCATGCACTTTGTGCTATTTGACTTTGTTCCACTTTGCAAAGGTGTGAATAATCCTAAGTCCTAATGACCACATCAAATCTACCATAACTTAGTAAAAATCTACTCTCTATTCTTGCCCAAGTGCAAAACTATCAATTCCCTCTTACCCAAAAATTCTTCTAAGTATTTTGGTTACCCCCTCCAACACTATGGCATAGAAGTTTTCCCATATCAAGACCATGGAGAAGAAGTTGAAGAGAAGACAAGAATTGAAGGCAAAACAAGAAGTTGAAGAGAGGAAGAGTTGAAGGCAAAACAAGAAGAAAGAGAAGACAAGGAGTTGAAGACAAGAAGATCAAGAGAAGAGAGACCAAGTCAAGAAGATGAAAGTGTTAGACCTCATGACTTAGAAATTATTCATCCATCTTCTCAAACCAAGCCTAAAGAATATCCTTAAGCTATTTTTGCTAAGTGGTTAACAATCTAGAAAACCCCCATCAATCTTTTAAGTCCTTGACTTGAACCTTTTGTTCAAATATCACTAAGGGCTCGTTTGGCACCCATCATTTCATTTCATTTGGTAGAAATGAAATGAAATGACAATGATGATATCATTTCATTTTGAAAAATCCACAGAAATGACAGGGTATCCAATAGGTATTAAGGTTAGGCATGAGATGAAAAACTATGGAATTCGAAATGAATTCCATAACCAATTCTGTGGCAGCCAAACAAGTAATTGATAGAATCATAAATGAATTCTTTGATTCTAGCCCCAAATGATGGGAGCCAAACGAGCCCTAAGACAACTGAGGACTAAGCTAAGACAAATAAACACTTGTGTTGTCTTGTTGATTATGTTGCCTTGAATGGTGTGTTTATTTCGTGTTACTTTCCATCTTATAGTTGTACGGAGAGCTACGTGTGTTGATTAAGAGAAGTACAGTCTTCAGAAATTTCTAAGGCAAGGGTCACCCTTGTTCATAAAATTCCTAATGTTACTATGCATGTAGTGTTTCTCTTCTTTTAATAATATGCATGTGTAGATAGTTGTGCTTGCTATCTCCTATTTAGGATACCCCTGATTACCCTGTTAGAAGAAACACCGTAAGTGTAGATTGCTTAGTTGTGCTATAGAATTCGTGGTTGGGATTCCACATGTTCTTTTGTTAAGTTTGAAAACTATGTTTTGCAAAAACTAAGAAAACAACTAAGTTAATGAAACAGCTGGGTGGAAATTGGTAAGATGGATTTATGTTGAGTGGTTACACCAGAGCCATCTCTATGGCAGTCGTGTGTATCTCACTTGTGGACGGCCACCCAGGAACAAAGAGATTGAAGACGTTCAAGTCATGAAGCTTCCAGTGCAACCATGAGTCATATGGGCTCTGTCTTGACCAACTAAGTTGCGAGAACTCAGCCAAACGGACAGAGGGTGGTAGTGATTTGTAGGATGGAGCGCGTCCGGGTTGGTCTGAGGGATTGCTTCTAAAAAGTCTCGTCTTAGTCTTCACTTGGCCATTTGAGCAAAATGAGCATCATGGCAAAAGAGGTTGACTGAGTCTTGTGGGAAAAGTGCACCACCTCTGCAGAGGGTTAAAAACTAAGTACTTAGCCATGTCCCCGGTTACAGACAATTTTGAGCGACATGATTTTGAAGCTGTTCAAGGATCTCCTCATCCCAATTTCTTTAAATTAAAACTTGAGTGGTTAACAAGGGTTTGTTGTGTGATCATAATTATGTACACCTGGTGGATTCCTGTGTGTGCATAATTAACTAGGAGCACCTGGTGGATTCCAGTGTGTCCAATAGTGCTTTAAAAGAAAAATGAGATCTTTTGAAAATTAGGATAAACAATTGCTTTTCTGCAAGCTTAGCCTGAAGCTCCACTTAGCCAAATTTTCATGTAAGTGTTAGGCTCCATTTGTGTCCACCAAAAGTGACATCTTGCCAATACAATTCAACTGTATTGACCCTTTGTGGCTGCAACGTTTCATGTTGCAGGTTTTTGACGATAAGAAAGGTACGGCAGGGTTACGAGTCTATCCGCAGCATGTTCGCCTGTGGCACATGAAGAAGAAGGACTCCATGCTATTTTTGATTTCGTTGTAAACTCTGATAGCTCTACTCTATGAGCATTGTAAAGTTTCTTTATGTAGTTGCTGGATCATGCGATGTAATAAAATGACCTTTGTTTCTTGATATTACATCTTAAACTGTGTGTGCTAGCGTTTGATCCAGGGACTAGCACTAAAAAGCACAGGGATCGTCATCTTTAAAAGGTGAGGTCACTACAACGGTGTTGTTCATAAACCACACATGTATTAATGTTTCCACTTAATATAATTCTAGCATGGAATATAAACATTATCATAAACAAGAAATACGATAATAACAATATTATTATTGCCTCTAGGATATATTTCCTTCAATAACTGAGTTGTGGCGTCGACTCTGCTCATGGTGTTTCTATATTTGTGAAAATACCATAAGTTAGGCTATGATCATGTCACGAAAATATATGTTTCTCCTACTACTTCAGCTATGTTATGCCATTTTAATTATTATGATGTCATGCAACTCTGATTCTGGCCACCTTCTGTGATTGGCGCTAAGTTAGAGTGAACTTAATAGAACACTGATATCCCACAAGTATAGGGGATCGTGTGTAGCCTTTTCGATAAGTAAAAGTGTCGAACCAAACGAGGAGCTAAAGGTAGGATAAATGTTCTCTCAAGTTCTATCAGCCGCTGATACAACTCTACCCACACTAAACGTTTGCATCATCTAGGAAATAAAACTAGAGCAACAATACAGGTATGAGAGATAGCTTTGCAAGATAATAAATACAAGAAAGTAATTGTTAGTGCTGCAGCAATAAAATATACTACGTAACCATAAACTAATAGTACCATGAGTGTGGAAAAGTGGTGGTAATAGTGGTGGCTTTGTCTAAGTTCAATTAGTGAATAAATCGGGTTCATTGTCTTCGATGCAGTTTTCTATGTGGGAGAGGCTAAATATACAAGCACTTCACTACTTGGAAATACAAGTACTATATGATTGGATTGTTAGCAAGCATCCGCAAATACTAACAATGCATTAAGGTTTCCCCAACCATAGCCTTAAGTTAATGGTCCTCTTACTCCCATACGTGCAACGTTCCGGTTCGCGTCCTCAGGAATCTGTCACTCCGGCAGAACTACTCTCTTCCTTTTGCACATACTACTAACCCTAAGATGTTTAATTCATGCGCACATAAATATAATGGCCACCAAAGGACAGTACCATATCAACATACAACTCTAATGAACCAAAGACATTCAACAAATCAATCTAAGAACAAATAAACTATGCAAACATGACATAGATCATAGGATAAATATTAAAGCATCAAACACCATGTTTGCATAGGACGGTACAGAGGTGTGTGGGAGGATGAACCACTGCATGATAGGAGAAGTTAGTGATGGAGATAGCGGTGAAGATGGCGGAGATGAGCAGCGAGGGGCGTGGGCGGCGCGGCGGCGGCGCGGGGGACTCCCCCGTCACCGGCATCATGGGAGAGCGCCACCCCTTAGCCCCCTTCCTTCATGGCTTCATGGGATCCCTCCCCCATGGAGATGGGATCCATGGGGGAGGCGAAAACGTGGCTCTAGTGGCTGCAAATTCGTGGGCGGAGGTGTCCCCCATGAGCTAGGGTTTCTCCCTTTATATAGTCTCTCGGATTCCCGTCTCCCCGTCTTGGGCCGCACTAGATCGGGCCTATCTCGGCCGTTTGGACTCGGAATTAGGTGAATTTTATATCCAGAACGTTTGCCGTGAAATTCCCAACAACTTTGTAGCTGCAGAGTTTTCCGTTTGACGCAATCTTCGACCCATAACGTGACCATCTTCGAAAAGAGTTCTGGCACACATTTCTGGAAAGTCCCAATTTGACTCCAACAAGATTTCCACTTGTATTCTTGGTAATTCCTACACATCAAAGTGTAAAACAAGAAAATTGTACATTTTTGCCACTATTAGTAGGTTAGTCCAAATAAATCATAAAAGTGCCACAAAGTGTAGATAAAACATATAGCAATTGGTGTAAAACAAGCATGAAGCATCAAAAATTATAGATACGTTTGCAACGTATCAACATCCCCAAGCTTAACTCCTGCTCGTCCTCGAGTAGGTAACACTCCTCCCCACCTTTTTCCTTTCACAAACCATGGCTAACCGATTCATCGGGTGCCCACCAATATTCACATACCATGGAGGAGTGCCTTTTTTCTTTTTTCTTTTTCTCTTTTCCTTTTTTTTTGGAATGAAAAAATATGGAAGATAGCAAATCCGACCACTACGTCCCCATGAGCTGAAAATAGTGTCACAAAATGAGAAGTATTTTGAAGGTTTTTTGAAAGGTAGCACATGAAAATTTACTTGGAATGGCTTGCAAATACCATGCATAGGAATTTATAGTGGACACTTGGAATAACTTGGTTTTTGGGAGTTGGATGCACGAGTAGAGCTCATACTCAGTACAAAATGAGGGCTAGCAAAAGACTGGGAGCGACCAACTAAGAGAGCAATAACGGTCATAATCATGCAAAGCGACAAAGCATCATTAAGAGAAGCATAAAATGGCATCACAAGTCAAAAACCAAATGATCATAGAGGCTTATGGCGACTTTGTAAGAGTCAAACATGTTGTAAGCATGTGCCAAGTCAACCCAAATAAAGCATCAAAGGAGAAAACCAAATAAATGCTTCCACATAATAAGAATAACGCATAATTTTTTTCAAAGGCTCATTAAGCAATCTCAGTCATTTGAGACAATTCATGCTACAGCAAAAATCACTAAGCATACTATCAAAACGACATCAAGCATGGCATGAAAAAGTCTAAGCCGCAGTCTAAGCAAGCTCCTTTTTGTACCACTTTTTTGCATGAAACTTTTTCTCTTTCCCAACACCATTCAAACCTTTTTGAAACAACTCTTTTCACGAATACCAACATAGACCAGAGGTCCAAATACACCTTGATGCAAAGATATAATAAGATCTGAACAAAAATCAAGGTGAAAAACAAAAGCTAAACGCAGTTCTAGAAAAAGAGAACACTCGTTGAACGATAAGAGTGAAAAACGAAGTGTTCTTGGCAAATGAAAAACAAGTACATCTCCTCCAAAAGAAATTTGTTGGGGTCCAACCATTTATTGCAGCAAACAAAACAAAAGAAAACTGAAAGCAAAAGTAAAGACGCTCCAAGAAAAACGCATAGTGCATGAAGCAATAAAAATATAGTGCTTTGAAAGGTGACCTGATTTTTGCCGATGAAGAAGGGGTGCCTCGGGGGCATCCCCAAGCTTCGATGCTTGTACCTCTTGGATATTTCTTGGGGTAACATGGGCATCTCCAAGCTTGAGCTTTTGTCCATTCTTCATCTCATCTCATCATTCTCCAATCCCTACACTTGAAAACTTCCTTCATACAAAACTTCACACAATTCTATTAGCAACGTTAGCATAAGCATAATAGTAAATCGACCCTTTTGGTTTAGGTTTCAACTCAAAAACACCACATATAAAGCATATACTACTGTAGCAACTTCCTCAAAAGTTCCGTGATCAAAAGAACTCAAAAAAAAGTGATTGAGAGGCAAACACAAATAGTGGCAGAAATCTGTCAAAATAGAACAGCTGACAAAGGTCGATTTTTTCGAGGACCTTCTGTTGCTCAAATCAAAATGTGTAAAACTAATGAAAGTTTGGATATAACCTGGGGTATATGCACAAGAAATCGCAGGTCAAAAAGATATTCTGAGAACTTTCATGAATTTTTACGGTGCAGCACCAAAATCTGTTTCAGGAAAGCAACTTCCCCAAATCTTACCTCCCTCAAATTAGAGGTTCTTTTTGGCACAACAACGAAATAAAAATGATAAGGAGATGTCATTACAGTAGTAATAACTTCCAAGACTCAAATAAAAGAAAAAGTACTGAATGAAAACATGGGTTATCTCCCAAGAGTGCTTTTCTTTAACGCCTTTCAGCTAGGCACAAAATAGAGAACCAAACAAAGAAGCAAAACAAAAGGAACTATTTTTGTTGTTTTTAATTTATAAGTGAAAGTAAAGAAGCGATAAAAACAAAATAAAGAGCCTAATAAAATTAAAGAAGATAAAACCAAGACATATAAAAGCAATTATAATACAAGTTAACACAATACATATCATGTGGATGCGTAATATAGAGTATGAAGGAGACAACCTCATGTTAGTTGATGAATAGGGGGATGACTCGGGCATCCCCAAGCTTAGATGATTGTATCTTCTTTGACATGCTCTTGGGATGCACCTAAACATCCCCAAGCTTGAGCTCTTGTGTCTTCTTGTTCATCTCATATCACCATATTGATTAGAACTTATAAGCTACATCCACATAAAACTTCACAAAACTCATTAGTAGGGTTAGTACTCATTAATTAAAATCCACTCATGTTCAAGCATTGACAAGTTTCATAATCTAAACTCAACATTAGCCACTATATATACTAAGTTATTCATGATTTCCGTCGTCTATCGAAAAACTAATGAAACTAATAACACCAAGTACAATATTGAATAAACTAAAAAATCTGTCAAAACTAAACAGTCTGTAAAGATGACACTCAACGAGATAGTTAGGTAGCTCAAATCGAAAACTCCAAACTAAAGAAATACAGATCATAATCTCAGGTTTATGCACAATTTTTTTTAGATCAAAACACTATTCTGAGATTGTTCGCGATTTTTTATAGTGAAGCACAGAAATCTGTCTAAACAGAACAGCCGGTGAAAATCGAATTTTTTGAGACAGCTACGTAACTAAAATTAGAAAAAGTTAGTCTAATGAAAGAAATATAATAAGCATTACTTTGCACTCAAGAAATTTCAGGTCAAAATCACGTTCTGGTGATTTTAAACATTTTATACGGTGAAGCACAGAAAATCTGTTTTTGGACAGCAAAGCAAAACTATCAACTTCCCAAGTAACTAAGAACTACAATTATCACTTTACTTTTATGGTACAAAGGAATATGTATAATATATACAATATACACAATATGTACAAGTTTTAAACTGAAAAGCTTCCATGGAAAGATTTGTTTTGGTTTCATAGGCATGAACACAAGTATTCAAGGTCGACCCCCACTTAACCATTACTCATCTTTCTAATCACTTTCCTTTTTGAAAACGTTTTTAGGTAACAAGTATAACTAATTTTTTTTGTAATTCGCATTCCCTATCCATACTAAGATAGAGAACAACTTAAAACTGGAAGTGAAAACTACTTAGAGATAAAGCAAATAAGTGCACATAAGAATATTCACCCACACGCTATTGCTCCCCGGCAACGGCGCCAGAAAAGGTCTTGATATCCCACAAGTATAGGGGATCGTGTGTAGCCTTTTCGATAAGTAAGAGTGTCGAACCCAACGAGGAGCTAAAGGTAGGATAAATATTCTCTCAAGTTCTACCAACCGCTGATACAACTCTACGCACACTAAACGTTTGCATCATCTAGGAAATAAAACTAGAGCAACAATACGGGTATGAGAGATAGCTTTGCAAGATAATAAATACAAGAAAGTAATTGTTAGTGCTGCAGCAATAAAATATACTAAGTAACCATAAACTAACAGTACCATGAGTGTAGAAAAGTGATGGTAATAGTGGTGGCTTTGTCTAAGTTCAATTAGTGAATAAATCGGGTTTATTGTCTTCGATGCAGTTTTCTATGTGGGAGAGGCTAAATATACAAGCACTTCACTACTTGGAAATACAAGTACTATATGGTTGGATTGTTAGCAATCATCCGCAAATACTAACAATGCATTAAGGTTTTCCCAACCATAGCCTTAAGTTAATGGTCCTCTTACTCCCATACGTGCAACGTTCTGGTTCGCATCCTCAGGTTTCTGTCACTCCGGCAGAACTACCCCCTTCCTTTTGCACATACTACTAACCCTAAGATGTTTAATACATGCGCGCATAAATATAATGGACACCAAAGGACAGTACCATATCAACATACAACTCTAATGAACCAAAGACATTCAACAAATCAATCTAACAACAAATAAACTATGCAAACATGACATAGATCATAGGATAAATATTATAGCATCAAACACCATGTTTACATACGACGGTACAGAGGTGTGTGGGAGGATGAACCACTGCATAATAGGAGGAGTTAGTGATGGAGATAGCGGTGAAGATGGCGGAGATGAGCAGCAAGGGGCGCGGGCGGCGCGGCGGCGCCGACGGCGGCGCGGGGGACTCCCCCGTCGCCGGCATCATGGGGGAGCGCCGCCCCTTAGCCCCCTTCCTTCATGGCTTCATGGGAGCCCTCCCCCCATGGAGATGAGATCCATGGGGGAGGCAAAAACGTGGCTCTGGTGGCTACAAATTCGTGGGTGGAGGTGTCCCCCATGAGCTAGGGTTCCTCCCTTTATATAGTCTCTTGGATTCCCGTCTCCCCATCCTGAGCCGCACTAGATCGGGCCTAGCTCGGTCGTCTGGACTCGGAATCAGGTGAATTTTATATCCAGAACGTTTGCCATGAAATTCCCTACAACTTTCTAGTTGAAGAGTTTTCCGTTTGACGCTGTCTTCGACCTGTAACATGACGATCTTCAAAAAGAGTTCTGGTACAGATTTCTGGAAAGTCCCAATTTGACTCCAACAAGGTTTCCACTTGTATTCTTGGTAATTCCTACAAATTAAAGTGTAAAACAAGAAAATTGTGCACTTTTGCCACTATTAGTAGGTTAGTCCAAATAAATCATAAAAGTGCCACAAAGTGTAGATAAAACATATAGCAATTGGTGTAAAATAAGCATGGAGCATCAAAAATTATAGATACATTTGCAATGTATCAAACACCATAAATTCATAAGCCCTTAGGATGAATCTTGTAGAAGATCTCCACTGCATCTTGAATGTGTTCTTTATACATGGAGTACCTAGTGTGACGCCAGTAACACAACTTGATTGAGATGATTGAGTTGATTGTGCAATAGTGCAAGTGTAAATCAACTACACTTTAGCAAAGTAACTGGTCGCAAATGTTGGTAGGCTTGCAAATGAGCAACCACCATTCTTATTGGTATCCTCTAGAAGGATTGTAAGATTCACTTACACGTTTGCCCCCTGTAATACCCACAAATGTGCGTCCGACTTGATGTTGTCGAAAATAACCGGAAATAATGGAGGCATGGCGGAAATGAACACATTGTGCTTGTTTCAAGTTGTTGTCATGGCACAGATGCTACCTGAAGCGCTAAAGTTACTGAAGAGAAGGGTGGAGCGACAACCTATCAAGGTGGCCCACCTGGCGTCCCAAGGCCGACCTGCGACTCAGCCGTAGGCCACACCAGCCACTACAATTCTGAGAGAATCTGGAATGATCGGGCATGTCGTGTAACATAATTAAACTCCTACTCTCTCTCCCCCCCCCTTTCTTCTTCGTTTTTTGAGATAAAACCACACGTGTACCATTATCATATAAAGATGGAATTACATCACGTGTGGCTCGTCTCTGGACGATCCAGAGGAAAGCACACCCAAGAAAATGCACAAAGGACCCTAGAAAACTGAAAATTACAACAAGATCCCTCTAGGTCCTTGAACACATCCACACAGAACCCGATCCCCAACCTCCGCCATTTATGCCATAGAGGAGGAAGAAGGTGAAGCCCTGACCCAAGATCTGAGGCGATACCAGTGGAAACCTGCTCCTTTGTGGACCTCAAAAGTAGTCTCCTGCAAGCAGCAACATGCAACATCCCGACATATAGGACCCGGGAAGGGGTAGATTTAAGATTTTAGTTTTGCAATTCAGTTTTCTAAAAGGGTGGATTTTCAAAAACTTGTTTTGTTAGGGTTCAATTGGTGAAGTTTTATTAGAGGTCATATTTAATCTCTGGAATTTGAATCAAACTTCAAATTTGAAATATTTGAACTTAACAAAATATGGGGGATAATTATTATAAACAACACATTTCACTAAAAATGAAGTTTATATCTTCAATAATAAACCTTGGTGATCAAAGTAGTTGATTGAGCTCAAATTCAAGATTTGAATTTAAAATAATTATAAAATAAATAATTAGGGACAAATTCAAATATTCATAGTAACTTATAGAAAAATCATAAAAATATGAAACAAGTTGCTTATGATAGTAAATGGGATCTTTATTCAATAGAATCATAGATATGTACATTTACATACCACAAAGTGGTCAGATTACAAAAATCTAAAAAAATTAAAAAGAAAAGAAGAAAAACCTAGACTACACCTATCTGCTATCATCATCTTCTTCTTTTCTTCACCTGCAACCAGAGACCCTAAAGAAATTTTTTGTTATAATTAAAATGTTGGTTTGACCTAGGGTCAACCATTTTATTTGGAATCCAATATTATTAAGTTCAGAAACTGGTTCTAAACTTAAACAACTAGGGCTTTGGGTAAAAATAAATCAAGTCAAGTAAATAGGTTGCAAGAAAAATCATTGTGCTGCAAGAAGTATAACAAATAGGCCAGCTAGATAACCTAGTTAAATCTAGGAAATACTTCAGACAAAAGAATGACCATATATAAAGCCATAGTAGCATTTAGAATATTTCCAACAGAGAAAATATAGAGCAATGAACCAAAGCATCAGAAGAGTACCCTAGCCAGGATTCCATACTAAAACAAACTCAATGAAATTTAGCCAGAAATTATAAGAGCAAGATCTTGCTAATCAATATTAGCAAGTGATTATCATCCAGGATATGCCAGAAACCAAAACCTTGATCACACTAGCAACTAGAGGTGGACATCATCTTAAAAAGTATAAACTTAGCAAACCAGAACAAAATATTTAGCAAGATGATTATGTACTAGACTTTGTGGGCTTTTACTCGCATTTAGACCTTTCAGGATGAACAATAGAGGGGTGCAACCAACTTGAGACACTACAACATAGTAGGAGAGCGCTGGCGGTTATATACGATGAGGCACAAGCCTGATCGCTAGGCTCACACTGCCCCAACAATTATAAGCCTCCATGGATGGGGAGTCGAGGAAGGTGTTGAGTCTGCACTTTTTTATTCCGGCGCATATTGATGCGCTGAGTCTGTTCAAGCGCGGTAGATACGGTTAACACAGTGATACATTAACATATGATGTCAAATTTACTGTCATCATACAAATAAGTACGAGGCATATTTATGTCATGTTTCGTGTCCCTTTGGGGGTAGAAAGACTAATCCCGATTAGAGCTAACAAATTGTTTCTCCATTGACTCAGATTGTAATTTTCATATTAAAACAAGATAAAACATTTCATTAACACAATACATTACACTACAACCACTTTTAATGAGATCAATTTGGATCTCACAAAAAATCAAGGCGTGTTAACGTGTATTCTAAGAGACTCAACATATTGAGCTCCTAGATGTCCAACCACCCTTATCTAAGAAAAGAAAAACTAATTACAAAGATTTAAAATGTCCTTATTAGAAGAATACTCATTATGAGCCTATACACATGCATTGAGCACCTCTCTATTTTGCATGACTTCTTCACCAAGAACTCGCGTGTCATCCTCTACATACAGCGGCGTAGCCAGGCCCTAGGCAACATGGGCTTTGGCATGGGGCGTGGAGGTAAAATCCTTCATTAACTGTAGCATTTTGATACTATTTAAGACTGTATCAAGTTTAGTTGGCCTGGGGCGTAAATTCTGGCTGGCTACGCTACTGTCTACATATATGAGCGCCATTGGCCATTCCATCTTCAATACAGATATTGGGAACCATCATCACTGTAGATCTGACCGCCATTGTCCGCACACCATGAACCAACAACCTTGCTGCAGCCTGCGGGTTTGAAAGAACAAGATATATAAGAGTGAATAGCTAGAAACAAGAAGGAATCTGCACATCTGAAAGAACAATAAGAAGCAAGATTTATACAAAGGAGGAAGAGGATACATACTAATTGAGCACGTCTATTGAGAACACAAGTGTGTGGGGAGCTAACTTCTTGGGAATAGAAGCTTTTTGCTTCAACTTTTCATCCCTAATTTTCATAAGAGCATTGGTAATATGCTTAGTAAAAGCAACATTTAAAGAACTAGCATTGGGAGTCAAAGCAAGCTTTTGCAAGAACAAAATAACTTCAGATATATTGTAGCCATCAACATCAAAATCATTAAAAGAAATAGAGCTATCATCTTCCACACTCTGAAAAATTTCAGCACTCTTTTGAGAAAAAGTTTTGGGAGTTTTAAGCTTTTTAACACAAGGAGTGGGAGTTTTCTCTACACCAATCAAAGTAAGAGGATTGCTAGCATTAGGAGCAACATCATTAGAGGTAGTAATGGTACATACCTTCATCTTTCTAGCCATCTCATCTTCTCTTTCCCACCTGGCATGCAATTCTGCTAGCATCCTAATATTTTCATCAATTCTAACTTGGATAGCATTAGCAGTAGCAAAAGTATTGTTCTCTTTCAAATCATTAGGCAACACTTTTAATTTCAGAAGTTCAACATTATGAGCAAGGCTATCAACTTTAGAAGCAAGAATATCAATTTTGCCTAACTTTTCCTCAATAGACCTGTTAAAAGCATTTTGCTTACCGATGAAGTCCTTGAGCATTACCTCAAGATCGGAGGGCGCGGCCCTAGTGTTGCTGGAGGAATTACCATAAGAGTTACCATAACCATTACCATTGGTAGAAGGATACGGCCTATAATTGTTACTAGCAAAATTGTTCCTATAAGCATTGTTGTTAAAATTATTATTTCTAATGAAGTTTACATCAACATGGTCTTATTGAGCAACCAAAGAGGCTAAAGGAACATTATTAGGATCAACATGAGTCCTATCATTAGAAAGCATAAGCATAATAGCATCAATCTTATCACTCAAGGAAGAGGTTTCCTCAACAGAATTTACCTTCTTACCTTGTGGAGCTCTCTCGGTGTGCCATTCAGAGTAATTTACCATCATATTGTCGAGAAGCTTTGTTGCGGCGCCCAAGGTAAGGGACATAAAAGTGCCTCCAGCAGCTGAATCCAATAGGTTCCTTGAAGAAAAATTCAGTCCTGCATAAAAAGTTTGGACAATCATCCAAGTAGTCAGTCCATGAGTGGGACAATTCTTAATCATAGATTTCATTCTTTCCCAAGCTTGAGCAACATGTTCATTATCAAACTGACTAAACTTCATAATATTGCTACGCGGAGCTATAATCTTAGCAGGAGGATAGTATCTACCAATAAAAGCATCCTTACACTTAGCCCATGAATCAATACTATTTTTAGGCAAAGACAGCAACCAATCTTTAGCTTTTCCTCTCAAAGAAAAAGGAAACAACTTAAGCTTAATAATATCACTTTCTACATCCTTATATTTTTGCATCTCACATAGCTCAACAAAATTGTTGAGATGAGCTGCAGCATCATCAGTACTAGCACCAGAAAATTGCTCTTTCATAACAAGGTTCAACAAAGCAGGCTTAATCTCATAAAAATTTGCAGCAGGAGCAGGTGGCGCAATAGGAGTGCAGATAAAATCACTATTATTAGTGCTAGTAAAATCACACAACTTGGTGTTCTCAGGAGTAGCCATTCTAGCAAAACTAAAAGCAGACAAGTAAAAAACAACTATCAAGGATACTAATTTTTTTGTGTTTTTGATAAAACGATGCAACTAAAAATAAAGTAAAAGCAAAACTAAAACAAAGTAAAGGATGTGCGTGCGAAACTCCCCTTGCAGAAGTCTTCTTTTTCCTCCCCGGCAATGGCGCCAGAAAAGAGCTTGATGCGGCACGGTGTTGATTATGAAAAGCACCATCCAGTTGGGAACCCCAAGAGGAAGGTATGATGAATATAGCAGCAAGGTTTTCCCTCAATAAGAAACCAAGGTTTATCGATCAGGAGAGGAAGAAGCCAATACGACTGAAGGTGATGCTTGCTAGTCTAGTGACACTCCAACAAGGGCGCCGTTTACGATCAAACGAGTTAGCGCGTCTTCAACTAGTAGCAATGTGGAACCTGCACACAACACAACCAAATACTTTGCTCTCAACTTACGATGAGGTTGTCAATCTCACCGGTTTGCTGTAAACAAAGGAATGACCGTATCGAGTGGAAAATAGTAATAGTATGCGAGTAAAGTAAACAGTGCGAGTAAAGTAAATAGGTGATAGCAATATAAAGGAAATAGGACCAGGGTCCACAGTTCACTAGTGGTGTCTCTCCATACGATAAAATAACACATGCTGGGTAAATAAATTACAGTTGGGCAATTGATAGAATAAAGACAACGTGATATGTCGAGAGGATCACTATGAGATTTACTCTGGGCATTACAACAAGATACATAGACCGCCATCCAACTGCATCTATGACTAATAATCCACTTGTGGCGAATCAATCCGAGAACTCCACAAGTATTAAGTTGCGAACAACAGATAACTGCATTAAGCAAAGTGTGTAATGTAAACAAAACATATGCCCTTGAGCATATGAATATTGTTTTCCCCCTAGTAGCAACAGCACATCTACAACCTTAGAGGTTTCTGTCACTCCCCCAGATTAAATAGAGGCATGAACCCACTATCGAGCATAAATACCCCCTCTTGGAGTCACTAGCAACTACTCGGCCAAGATAGCTACTAACAACGGAGAGCATGCAAGATCATAAACAACATAGAGATAACATAAGATAATATTCAGCATATCAACTCAATCATAACACCAATATTCATCGGATCCCAACAAACACAACATGTAGAATTACATAACGGTGATCTCGATCATGTAAGGCAGCTCACGAGATCTAAACATGAAGCACATGGTGGAGAAGACAACCATCTAGCTACTGCTATGGACCCATAGTCCAAGGTAGACTACTCACTCATCGCGCCGGAGGCAAGCATGGCGATGAAGAAGACCTCTGGTGGCGATTCCCCTCTCCAGCAGGGTGCCGGGAAGAGCTTCTGGACCCTCCCGATCTTCGGGTCGACGACGGCGGCGGATCGCGATGTATTCTAGAAAAGTGATCGGGTCTTTAGGTTTTTCCCATCGGGGGGTCTTTATAGGCGAAGGGGCAGCGTCAGAGGTGGGCCAGGGTGGCCTCACCACCAGGGGGCGCGGGCCAGCCCTAGGCCGCGCCGCCCTGTGGTGTGGGCGCCCTGTGGCCCCTCTCCGTCTCTCCTTTGGTGTTATGGAAGGTCCTGTGAATATCTGGACTTTTGGCTTTTGTTTCGTCCAATTCCGAGAATATTTCTTAAGTAACTTTTCTGAAACACAAAAACAGCAGAAAACAGGGAACTGGCACTGTGGCATCTCGTTAATAGGTTAGTTCCAGAAAATGCATAAAAATGCCACGAAGTGTAACAAAACACTAAGCAAATGGTGTAAAAACAAGCATGGAGCATCAAAAATTATGGATACGTTGAAGACGTATCATACACCAAGACCGATCATCACGTGAGATGATGTAGCTTTAATGGTGAACATCAACATGTTGATCATATCGTCTATATGACTCATGCTTGACCTTTCGGTCCGTGTGTTCCGAGGCCATGTCTGTACATGCTAGGCTCATCAAGTTTAACCCTTATATTTTCGCATGTGTAAATTTGGCTTACACCCGTTGTATGTGAACGTAGAGTTTATAGCACCCGATCATCACGTGATGCTTCAAAACGACGATCTTTCGCAACGGCGCATACTAGGGAAGAACACATTTTATCTTGAAATTAAGGTGAGGGATCATCTTATAATGCTACCATCGCGATCAAAGCAAAATAAGATGCATAAAGGATAAACATCACATGCATATACAATATGTGACATGGTATAGCCAATCTTCGCGCATTGATCTCCATCTCGTGCGCGCCGGTATGATCTCCATCATTCCATTATGATTGCCTCCACCACGAATAGCAACTACGACTATTGCTAACTACTTAGCGATAAAGTAAAGCTATTACATGGCGTATAAGAAGTTGATACGCAGGTCATACAAAATTATAAAGACAACCATATGGCTCCTACCGGTTGTGAACTCATCGACATGCAAGTCGTAAAACATTACAAAACGTGATCATTGCATAGATCAAATATATAATCATACACATCACATCTTGTGGCAATACCATATCACAAACACTCCCTGCAAAAACAAGTTAGACGCCTCTAATTTGTTGATTGCAAGATTTACGTGGCTTATGGGAGCTACGCTTAAGAACGGTTCTTACCTACGCAAAGCCACAACGGTGATATTATGGTTGCCAATATCCATTGTAAATCTCATGACAACTATAGTGAGAGAAACTGGCATCCACCAGCCGCATGTGTGGAACAAGCCACACGTCAAGTGCGGAGCCGGTCCCGCGAACGAGGTCGCGTAAGGTTGGCCTGAACCGCTTCGATCTCACTATACCGCGCCATAAGAAATACACAAAATAGAGGTTTGTAACAGAAAACATCAACGCCCGCAACAAACTTGTTGCGTTTTACTCGTGTAAAATATCTACGCATAGATCTCGCTCTGATACCACTGAAGGGTTTCGCAGCATAGAAAACAAAATTTTTCCTACGAAGATGAACAAGAACAAGCCAAGATCTGATCTACGAGATGCAAAACAACGAGCGGGAGAGATTAGATCTACATACCCTTGTAGATCGCACAGCGGAAACGTTCAGATGAATGTGGTCGGCGTAGTCGTACTAGCGTCTCCTCCTCGCGATCCGATCCGATCCAAGCGCCACAACGGGCGGCGCCTCCGAGCGTTGCACACATACAGCGCAACAACGACTCCTCCTCCTCGGTCCAGCAAGGTACGATGGAGTGGTAGATAGAACCATCAGCACGACGGCATGGTGCTTATGGTGGAGAGTATATGCGGGCAGGACTTTGCCTATATGCGCGAGGTGGAAGAAGAAATAGGCAAAGATCTAGTCACACTAGGATAAGAAAATACTACAAAAAACAGAGAAGGCGCCAGCTGAAATAATTTTCGGTATTAGGTCAAACCCAAAACTTGGCCGGACTGTTTCTTTTATAGCCGTCCGGGATTGCGAGTCAAGTTTTCAAAAAACTTGTTGTGCACGTCGCGCCTGGCGGCGGCGGAACCGATCCGATCAATCCGCGTGTTGCGGCCTCTGGCAACCAGCACTCAGATCGATCGCATGCGTGCAGTGCACTATGGCGTGCACCATGCATGCACATGGCCCAAGGCCCATGCGATTCAAGCTGGCCGCACATTGTCTATTTTTTTTTCTTTTGCCTTTTTTATAGTTTGTTTATCAAAACTATTATGGACTACTTTTTAGCTCTTATTTATTTCCAATAAATAAATATATGTATTAACATTTATTAATTCAATTAATCAATAAATCATTAATCCTTTTCCCGGAACAATTCTGTAACTCTCCGAAACAATTTCCATAAATCCCGATACTACCCTAGCGTCGATGAGCGTTAAGTGTGTGACCCTACGGGTTCAAGAATGTGTGGACATGATCACCTCAATAATCAATAGCGGGATCTGGAAATCCATATTGACTCCCACATATTCAACGAGATCATTATCGGTGAACCACGATGTCAGGATTCATTAATCCCGTATACAAATTCCTTTGTCTCGCGATATTTTACTCGTCCGAGATTCGATCATCGGTATCGTCATACCTAGTTTAATCTCGTTCGCATCAAGTACTCTTTACTCGTTCCGCAATCCAATATCACCCTATGATTAAACTCATTAATCACGTGTTTGCAAACGATGTATGATATTGATTACCGAGTGGGCCCGGAGTATATCTCTCTGACATGGGAGGGACAAATCCCATCTCGATACATGCAACCCAACAAGTACTTTTCGATTACCTGAGAGACACCTTTATGATCACCCTCTCATAGGGTGACGTTTGATGACCTCAAAGCTCTCTTCCGGTACCAGGGAGTGGTATTATCTCATGGTCTAAGGAATAGGATACTGACATAGGAAAAGCTACGCAATTGTGAACACAATGACACGATCTAATTGTTGAGCTTAATTTGGGTATGCCCATCACATCATTCTCCTAATGACGAGGGTTAACTCGGCAAATGTCCTAGATGAAGGACTTAAGATCGGGGAGATAGGGCGTCGGATGAACTCGAAGGTAAAGTCAGTCAAACAAGGTATCTATCGAAAGTAAACGTGGGTGTAAACCTGGCTTGCTTTCAATCTGTCCCTTACCGTCCCCTCCTGGCCCCTATATATAGGTAGCTAGGTCTTAGGGATCGGGAGGGATCCGATACAGATTACAATATCGACATACGATATGAACTCGTATTTCGACTAGTATTATAATTGGGCCTAGCTTAACGGGCCTCAGGGGTACTTAACTGACGGGCTCTATTATCTATACCCTTGTCAGTAGCCCCCGAGATTCTACCAGAATTGCTGATTCGGGTTGAATCTCAGATCTTCAAATCTTTGACTTGATCAACATTTGACTTCTTCATATCTTCAAACCTTTGACTTGGTCTTTTGACTTATCTCTTTACTATAATGCCTCGCAAGGGGTTTTGATGAACAAGCTTGACAACTCTGACGGATCAAGAGGCCAGTTAACAGCCGGAACAGATACTTGTCACCTACTTCAAATTCAATCACCTTGGACTTGAATTCGGGAAACCGGTCAAACCCATTCTTTTGCCGCATTTAGGACTTACAAAGAATGAATCCCAGTGGTTCTCAGGGTACCCAGTGCGTCCACTAGGATTTTCTTTGTGTCGTAGACACGGATAAGTACCAGCAGAGCGCATCCATGTGCGTATACCAGGCCACACAGGACGGATCCCGGGGTCTTACCTTCGTGATATATTTCAACCACGGCATTCAAGTTTTGTCGCGATGACGCAACTCGAGAATCATATATCGCAGCCTTGTTTGACTGTTTCAATGTGCAAAATATTTGGGTTATTCAACCTTGATTAATAAAAACTCCCTCCCGATGGTAGTAATGATGCTTGTCAAATCTTCTTTCGTCTTTTGTGTTGGCTCCATTATTCATAAAAAACATCGTCGGGTGCGCGCCCAGCGCTCCCGATGGGAGTAGCCCCCGAGGCTATAGTCGAAAAATCTTATTTCGAGTATAGGCTCAAAAGACATTATGCCTACTTTCATCTCATCAGATCGTAGCTTCACTTTAATAATATCGTCGGGTGCGTGCTCGGCGCTCCCGATGGTAGTAGCCCCCAAGGCTATAGTCGAATATTTTCGGGTATAGACTCAAAGAATGAGTTTTTCTTCTTTGATCTCTTTGTTCCTTTCCATCAATTTTTCGTCGACTTCCTTGGTCATCAAAAGTACTCAGATATGTCACATCAGACATTTTCTAAATGTTCTCCCTACTAGTGTCCACCACGGTCATAGTCTTTACTTCCTGTTACTCAAATGTTCGTGACGTCATTAATACAATTGATCTGTTCATAATTGTGACTTGATGCTGACCGTTATCCATGGGCAGCGTGGTAATTTTGCAATATCCCTGCCCGTTAGTGGGCTGTCGTTTCCACTCCTTACGCCACGTCTCAGCCCACGTTCCTTCCTCAGGAAGCTATATAAGGGGAAGAGTGGGGAATTTTACTATTTACTAGCTTCCTCGCTTCTGCCGCCGCCACCATTGTTGCTAACCTTGCGCCCTTCGGAGATCCTACATAGGCCCCGTGTGCAAACCATAGATGCGCGTCAAAACTTGTGCGCAGAAGAATAAGATGGGCAAGAGCAATACTGCGAACTCCGCGACCAGCTGGGTGCCTTCTGATTTCAAGCAGAAGGATCTGGACAAGGCCCGAGCTGATGGCCTCATCTCCGACGATGATCAGGTCACCTTCCCTAGCACCGAGCGCATCCCCAAGCCCCCGAGCGGCTTTCAGGTGATGTTTTTTGCTTTTCTCTTGCGCGGTCTTTCTCTCTCTGCCCATGAGTTCCTTCGTGGGCTTCTTTTCGTGTACGGTGTGCAGCTTCACCAGCTCACACCAAACTCGATTCTCCACATTGCTTGTTTTATTACCCTTTGCGAGTCGTTTTTGGGGATCGAACCCCATTTTCTTCTCTGGAAATTCCTCTTTCGGCTCCGCCCCAATGTTGCTTTATCAAAGAAGCCTGAACTGGGCGGGGTTGTTGTTTCTATCTGTGCTGAATCTCAGTACCTGGAGTTTTCCATGGCTGCCTTAGTACAAGGTTGGAGGAAGAAATGGTTTTATATCAAAGACCGGAAGGTCTCTTCCTCTGACCAGTACAGCATTGCCCCTTTTGATGCCTCCAAAGAAGTGAAGAAATTGGCCTCGTGGGATTCGTCTCCCACGGAAGCTGAGATGGAGGAAATCAAACCACTTCTAGCTCGCATCCAAGAGCTGAAGAGCGGTAAAGGAGGTGCGCTGTCGGGTACTCAACTTATGGCGTTTTTCCTGCAACGTCGAGTTCAACCTCTGCAGCATCGTCTTTCTAAACTGTGGACATTTTCTGGCTTGGGAGATTCTTCTCGAGTATCTGAAGATCTTATGGAGAAGAAGGATCTCGACAAGCGAGTGAGAGCTCTTACTACTCTCACTAAAGATCATGAAATTGCGGATTTGGCTGCTAGATACTTCACCTCCAAGCACCCCTTGCCTGCGGTATGTTTGCTATCTTTATTCACCTTCTTTTATCTTATCATTATTTGTCTTGTAACTCTCGGCTTGTTTTCCTTTCAGGATCACAAATCCCTTGTTTCTTTCCCTCCTCTCCCAGAGGGAGGGGCCATTCAAGATGTGCCTGTTTCCGCTGCCTCCGAAGCCCCCGAGGCTGAGGACAGCCAAGATGGAGATGAAGGCGAAGATTCGCTGGAAGGGACCAGCTCGACAACGTCGCCTCCTCCTGCGCTTTCTGAAGATCTTAGCATTGACAAGAAGAGGAAACGTGTCGAGGAGCTCGCTTCTTCGAGTGCCTCTGCTCACAAAACCGTCACCGGGGAGACCCTTGCTCTAGAGGACGAGCAAGAACTTTTCGACGCCTTGGACTCGTGAGTATTTTGCTAACTCAACTTTTTATTTTGTACTTGCTTTCTTTCTTTCGACTTATGTGAAGTCTCTTGCCATTTGTTTTCTTCGCAGCGACAACGAGGACCCGAAGAGGGATGCTACCACTGCTCCTTCTGTTGAGACTATGACTGCCGACGAACCGTCTTTGCAAGAGGTTGATCCGATGGTGAAGTCTCCAAAGGCTCCTGTTAAAAAGGTCGTCGCTACTCGTGGTTCTAAGCGTTTGAAGAAGTTGACAGACGCCGGTGCTTCCCTTGAGACCCATCGGTCCACGAGCTCCTCCGACGATGTGCGTGTTGATACTGGTATTTTTGCTTTTGTTTCTTGCATGATCTTCATACTCACGTACTTTTTTTGGACAGATCTTGATGAAGAAATTTGTCACTTTGGGCACTGAATGTGTCGAGTATTTGAAAGCTACTAGGGCTTCCGAGGGTAATCTTCTTTCCTACATTTTGCTTGTCTTGAGTGCCTTTCTTTGCTTCTTTATTCGACTTTCTTTTCCCTTTTTTGAACTGCAGATGCTTTGGCGGTAGCTAATGCTCGCATTTCGTCTCTAGAAGCTAAACTCGAAGCTTCCAGAAAAGCTTGGGATGCCGCCACTGCTGCCAAAACCACTGCTAAGAAGTCCACTAAATCAGCATTGGCTAGGGCAAAGAAAGCGGAGAAGGCCCTTTCCGACGCTAATAAGGAGCACATCCAGCGGGAACAGGTCGTGACTGAACGGCTTAATAAAATGTCTGCTCTTGCTGGAGGTGCATACCATGCCTTTCCCTTCTTTTGTTGAGTTGCCCGCTCTTATGCTTGCTGATGTATGCTTTTTCCTCTGTCTTTGTTTCCTTGGTTGTGTAGAACATACTGGGGTGTCTTCGTCATCTTTGTAGCCAGACGACGATTCTCTCATGGCCGTAGTTAACTTGCTGGAGGCAAACTGGATTTCTGTCCAGGAGATCTTCGAATTGGCTAGCCGCGTGCTCACGTGGATCTTTGTCGGGTTATGGCCTAAGCAGAAAGCGAAGATGCCAGCTGATGACCTAAGGAAGCTTGCCAAGGTTTTCGACACCCCGGAAGATCCGATCCTGCTGATGAAGAGCCGCTCTGTAAAGCGAGGCACGGAGGGGGCCATTGCATTGACCTATGCGCATGGCGAGGAGGTCGACTGGGAGAAGGTGAGCTCTTCCCGCGGTCGACCTCTTTCAGAGCTGTGGAGTTTCTTCGAGAAGGCGAAGAAATATGCCCCAGGCATCCTGTCTATTGTTTCTCCTTCGGCGGCTTCGACGACCTCTTCTGCGCCAGTTTCTTCGACTCCGACGACAAGTGCGTTGATGCCTCCCCCCCCCAACACTGGGGCTACCTCTTCCACGCCTACTGCTATTGTGGACCCTGAGGCTGAGGTGGCGTAGACTTAGCCTCCCTTTGTAATCTTAGTTTATTCTGATGTAGTGAACTTTAGTCACATTTAGCCCGAGAAATAGTTAGAGGACTTGTGCTTTTTGTAAATATTCTTCCTTTGTGAAATGTCATGTTTGATTTAGTTTCTGAGATGCTCTCTTTTCTTTCTTATGGCTTCCAGCCTATACATGCTGGTGGGTCGTCAGATCGTGATCGGGCTTCACCTCCTGCCAATATGCTCGACTCTAGAGTTTCTTCGCCTCCTCATTCTTCTTGTCGATGTTTTGAACACTTGGTGAGAATTTCGAACCTTGAGGGTCATTTATCCTTGATGAAGCGCCAGGCTTAGATTGCTATGGATAAGGCCAGCAAATCTTGCGGCTTTATGAAGCAGATATCCACACTCGAGGATAAGGTATCGGGTCTAATGGCCAAAATTGTGCATCTCGAAGAATGCGACTCCTTTCTTGTTGGTATCGTCGAATCCGTTTGTGAGATGTTGCGATGTAAGGCTCATTGTAACTTTTTTCTTCTCCCTTCTATTCCGCTATTGTTGGTTGATGCCTTTTTTGATGTCCCAGGTACTTGCCTGGACTTTGTTGGTGAGGCGCGTCGGGTTTCTGAGCGAATTGCGGCTCTCGAGAGGGCATCAGAGGGAATCGACAGTTTATGGTCTGATCCCCGATGTCGTCGTGCCATTATGCTTTTCCAAGATCGTGCTCAGCACATTGGAGAAGCAGTTGATGGTTGTCAAAGATCTTTGACGACCATGTATTCTGTCATGCTCCCTTGCAATCCTCTGCCTGGAAGCTTTCCGCTGCTACTCGATGCTTTTAGATCTAGTCAGCGAATTCATCGGCTGATAGAGCTCAACCTGGTGGCCGGAGCTAATTTTGCTCTTGGGTGGACACGTAAGTGGCATCCAAGGCTCAATTGTAGTTCCATGTCACTGAGTTATCCTCCAGGTGGAGCTAGTTTGCGAGTTCATCTGGAGGCCACCCTTCAACCCGCAAGAAGGATTATAGCTAGATTGCTTTGAGAGGATGCCGCATTTTTCCGCGGGCATCATTACTTAGATTCCCTGGGGGTAGATGATTCTGATAACCCAATGTTGTGATACTCATGTTGTGTGTGTACTTTGTGTATAGGACGCGAGAGTTTTTGTTTTCTAACTCCTTTTGTCAGAGATTTTATTCTCAGAGCGTTTTACCTTTATGTATTTCGGTGCGTTTGCCGCATTTTTTGCTTAAAGATGCATAAACTCGAATAGGAGGAACGTTTGTCTTTATTTATGCTTATAATCTAGGATACGTAGGGTTACCCAAGAGATCCGGCCAATGACCTGTGTTCTGGATCTAGAGGGCATTGCCCTGGAATAACTCGTGGCTTTTACAGCCTTATTTTTCTACTCTACTTATTGTTTGTCTTGTCGCCTATGTCGCCTGAGTCTTCTCTTCTTCTCCGGTAGGTTTCTCTTGTTCTGACGGCTGTACCCGCGGTTTCTTCACTTCTGGCTCTGCTGGGTGTCCTTCGAGTTGCTGTGTAACTCCTGTAGTCACGCTTTTTGCTTTGTAGTTGGGTTCTCCGTAGCTTGCCATCATGCCAAAGTTTTGGGCCATCTTGTGAAATTCCTTGTCGCATATATCTGATAGCTCGAAGCTTCCTTTGACTGTAATAATTCCATTGGGTCCTAGCATTTTTAGTACCAGGTATGTGTAGTGGTGTACTGCCATGAATCGCGAAAACGCGGGTCACCCGAGGATCGCATGGTATTGTGATGGCCAGTCCATGACTTCGAAGTCGAGTTTCTATCTTCTATAGTTTTGCCGATTTCCGAAGCAAACGTTGAGTGCTATTCGACCAAGTGGATAGTTTGCACTTCCTGGGACTATTCCATGGAAGGAGCAGTCAGTTGGCTTCTGGAACTCTAATGAAATGTGCATTGCTCGTAGAGTTTTCGCGTAGATCAAATTTATTCCACTTCCTGCGTCCATGAATACTCTGTCGATATCGTACGTCCCTATTTGAGCTTTGAGTACCAAATGCGCGTTTCCTGGCCGAGGTACTGTTATTGAGTGATCGTCTCTGCTGAATTCTATGGGTTGCTCTGACCAGTGTAGATATTCTGTTGTTGCTAGAGGCGAAGTTATTGCGAGGTTAACTTGTCGAGTTATACTTTTCTCCTCTTTGTTCGACTTGGGCACTGGCTGTATCATTGATGTGATGTGCCCTTTAGATGGAACATATCCTTCGTTGTCGTTGCGTCCCTAGTTTGGCTGATCTTGACCCTGAGGAACTCCATTGTTTCCTTGTTGATTTGCAGGTGCATTGCTTGTGTTTCCTTCGTATCCCTGCCGCTTTGCTTCAGCTTGCTTGTTTAGCGCTGCTTCCTGTAGTTTCAAGAACGTTGTGCAATCTTTCATCGCGTGTCTGGATACTTGTTTCCCATCGACAAACGCGGAGTGTATATGACATGGTCCGTTTAGCATATCCTCTGGCGATGGGTTGTACTCTCTGGATTCTCTTGTCTAAAACTTTTTGTAGTCTTCTTTTCCGTAGCTACGATATCCCGATCTTTTACGGTCGTTACCTTGGTAGCTAGTGTCCTTATACCCTGCGGCTACTTGGCTGTGAGAGCCATAGTTGTTGTAATTGCGGGATCTTCTCCTTTGGCCTCCATATCTGTTCCCTCTATCATCCTCTAGCGATCGTGTTCATTTGTTGTTGCATGCGTCTTCTCCATCTGCAAATCTGTTTGCTATATCCATTAGATCTGATACTGTTTTTGGCTTGATTCTGCCCATCTCTTCGACTAGGTCTCCTCGCCTTAACCCAACTATGAATGCATCAATTGCTCTTTCGTCTGAAACTTCGACTGCCAAATTTTTGATGATGCTCCATCTTTGGATATATGCCCTTAATGTCTCACCGCGTTGCTGTACGCAGGCTTTGAATTCTTCTATGGACGCTGGCCGCTTATATGTCGATTTGAAGTTGCTCGTAAATTGTTTTGTGAGCTCTTCCCAGCTTCCGATTATTTCTTTTCCTAGTTTACTCAATCATGACCTTGCTGCGCCAGTGAGGTGTAGTTGCAAACTTTGCATTGTTGTCTCCCTGGTTCCACCCAGTAATTTTACTGCTTGTAGGTAATCTAAAAGAAATGACTTTGGCTCCTGAGATCCATCATACTTTTGTTGATCATGGGGTAGTTTGAAACCTTTGGGTACTGGCGTGACGCGAACCCTATGGGTAAAGCATGGCGCTCCCATCTCCTTTTCGTCGTCTTCGTAGTCAAATGTTTTGTTGGGGGTTCTGGATCATCGGATTCCTTTATATTTTGGACTGTTGTGTTGCCCTGGTGATGGCATTCTAGATCGTCGACTTCCACTTCTGTGCCGAGGACTGTTGTGACGGCGTGGTGATCTTGGCTTGTGGGTTCCTTTGTTGTGATATGCCTCTTCTTCTTTTGCTGATAATTTGTTGCCTACCATCTTCAATCCGTTTAGTGCTGCCCGGTGCATATGTTCCCTTGGATCTCCTGGATTTGGTCGTGTTGTATGCAGGTATGCTTGAGCTGCCACCAATGCTGCTTTGGGTGTCTTTGGTATAATGTTCCCTTGCTCGTCGACTGATAAGAAAGACGAGTCGAGGTTTTTGGAGAGACTTTGCCTATCTGAATATTCGAGGTTCTCATACCTTGATCCATGCCGACGATGTCTTTTGCCGTTTGTGTATGATGCGTCGCTACATGCTCTGCGAGCGGCGTTGCTTGCTGCAATGGCTGAGTCTTTTCTCTTTTGTATTTCAATTCTTTCTTTTGCTAGTAGCTTTGACTGCTGTCTTAGGGCGTAATGGTACCCCAAAAGCATATTTTTGCTAGCATTATTTGGTATTGGCGTGCAGTGCTCCACAGCTATTTTGATTGTCCTCCACTCATCGACTGATAGTCGAACTTTTTCCCGGTTTGCCAGGGAGTCTGCAGTTTCTCCTTCTGCCAGGTGGTTTGCCCCCCTGTTTATGTTTGCTGGGTTGAGCACTGGATTGTTGTTTTCGTCGAGCTCCTCTGAGTTGTCCTCTGTAATAGCGAGTACTTGGTACCGATTATCAAACTTATTATCGAAGCTTGAGAAGATTGAATTATCATCCTTATGAAGCTCTAACCCTGTCTTCCAGGTGTCCGTTGATTTATCTGAAGTATCGTCATGGCTGATCATCAGATCTTCGAGTTGTACTTCTAAGTCGAAGTTTCCCATGGTTTCATCGCCTTCTGCGAGTTTTCTTTTTTTTGTTTCTATTTCCATGAAGCTGACCGGCGAATTTACTTCGCTAGAAGAGCCCTCTGATGATTCTGACATTGTTTCTGCCTAGGACTTGCTTGCCGATGGACCCGGTTTCGCCGGATCTGAAAGGCGAATCGAACCTAGTGATCCGACGCGAAAATTTAGACTTCCGATCATCAAATCCATATCTTGATCCATGCTGTCGAATACTTGCGTGAAACTTGACTGGTGAGGTTAGAAATTGACGGTTTCGAAGGGTATCTGGATTTCGTCGACTTTCGGACTGCTGTTGGCTAAAAGCGAAAAAGCCGTCAAATTCATGATACCAACGCCCAGAGTCCCCACGGTCGACGCCAATTGGCGATGGTTAACTCGGCAAATGTCCTAGATGAAGAACTTAAGATCGGGGAGATAGGGCATCGGATGAACTCGAAGATAAAGTCAGTCAAACAAGGTATCTATCGAAAGTAAACGTGGGTGTAAATCTGACTTGCTTTCAATCTGTCCCTTACCGTCCCCTCCTGGCCCCTATATATAGGTGGCCAGGTCTCAGGGATCGGGAGGGATCCGATACAGATTACAATATCGATATACGACATGAACTCATATTTCGACTAGTATTACAATTGGGCCTAGCTTAACGGGCCTCAGGGGTACTTAACTGACGGGCTCTATTATCTATACCCTTGTCACCTAATGACATGACCTCATTATTAATCGACAACTCATGTCTATGGTTAGGAAACCTTAACCATCATTAATCAATGAGCTAGTCTAGTAGATGCGTACTAGGGACACGGTGTTGTTCATAAACCACACAAGTATTAATGTTTCCGCCTAATATAATTATAGCATGGAATATAAACATTATCATGAACAAGAAATATGATAATAACAATATTATTATTACCTCTAGGGCATGTTTCCTTCATACATATCCTGTATGTGTGGTGCCGGACGTAATTTGGGGATCCCGATGGAGATGCCCTTAGATATTTGTCTGCTCTCCTCTCGCTATGTGTCCTGTGTTTTGTTAGCTCCATGTATAGTTGTGGGCCAAGTGAGGCTGCATGTACCTCCATGTTGGTCCTTCGGGGGCATCATGGGATCTACAACACAACCTAGCCTACAGCAACAGATAGCCCGCAACGGCGCTGGCATATGTATCTATTGTCCACGTCTCTCACGTCCCAACGCAGGCAGCCTATAACCCGCCCCCCACATCCGTCCGTCCGTATGGACCCTATCCCCCAACTCCCGATCCCCATTCTCCACCAGTCCACCGTAACCCTAGTAGTAGTCCAGGACGACCAAGAGCGCCGCCACGAATCAAGCAGTCGGACAGCCATCCCATCTACATCCCTTCCTCTCCGGCTCCCCCTTTCCTCGATCGGCTCTATACGGCCATGTTGTTGTTCCAGCTCGGGAATCACATGAGGCAGCGACCACTCAATCAATGGTGTGGCAGCGCGGGTTCAGCGAGAAGGGGTGATGCTAATCATGTATTTTTTGCGAAATCTGACCCTTTGGTGAAACTAATGCCTCATCTGACCCCTCCGCGAAACTATTTCCGTGTCTGACCCCTGAGGTCGGCGCCAGTGGGGATGGCGCCGACGTTATGCAGCTCGGCGCCAACATATTGTCGGCACTAGTTCGCTTCGGAAGCTCGGCGCCAGTGGGATTGGCGCCGACCTAGCTCGGCGCCAGTGGGTTTGGCGCCGACCCCCCTTCGGCAGCTGGATGGCATGGCGCCGAGCTGCACAACGTCGGCGCCATTCGTACTGGCGCCGACCTCAGGGGTCAGATTCGGGAATAGTTTCGCGTAGGGGTCAGATGAGGCATTAGTTTCACCAAAGGGTCAGATTTCGCAAAAAATACGCTAATCATACTGGTCACGGCAGACCAAATCGAGGTGCGACTTCTCTTTATCCCTTTCAATCATGTGTCATTTTCCCTATGCTAGACCTGTTCACGATCTTTCTTTTGCAATCTTGCCAGAACCCCCGCTGCTGGCTGGTGGTGACAACAAAGGCGTGTGATGGGGATCTGGGCTGGCGCTAGGGGGCTGTGAGCTCTGTCGGCATTGGCTCCGCGTCCACCGCCGACGATGTCGCCGCCGGCGTCAACACCGGCCATCCCACAGCCATCATCACAGGTGTGTAAGTGTTTGCCTCTGGTATTCGCTGTTAGGCCTATCAAGGGTGGATACCACAGACAGCCATGACCCTCAGGCAGAAATGAGTTAGGAAATTATGTAGTGAAGGTATCAATTCACACTTCAATACTCACGTTAGTGCCAAATAAAGAGTCTGGTTTGTCATGCGCACTATTGTTATTAATTAATTAAGTGATTAGGAATAACAAAAATAATCTGGTATGCTTATTTGCAACTGGTATTCTGTACATATTTGGATTAAAGACCTGTTTCGGTCTGTAGCTTTCAGAAACCGGACATTTATTTCCTGAATATTCAAAAGGAGAAGTAATTGGGTTTTACTTTGGCAGATTAGAAGAAATTTACATGTGAACTTCTAATTGGGAGCACACTTGTCTGGCTACGTAAGGTATGTGGTCTCTGTGTAACTTCCTGGGCTCCAACTGAAGTTGTTGGTGGAGCGCGAAATCTACATTATGTTAACTAGACCATTTCAGAAATTATAGTACCTTATCCTTCCCAAACTGTACCATTTTATGCTGCTTGTAAGATTGTTAGGATCATCTTCATAGTTTATTGGATCATGTCATTATGTTGATGACAAACAGTAGTTAAGATATGGAACAAGTACATGGCCGAAAGAGTGAACAATAGGCATGAATATGTATGTAGTGGTTCTTCTATTCTATATATTCGTGTTATCCATGACCAGCCTGATTATTTAGGTGCCCTTTGCTCATCGCTCTTTTTTCTTAGTGCTCTGTCTCTATTTTGAAAGTAAAACAATTTAGCACATGCAATGCTCATAAATGCCACCCAAAGGTTTGTTTGCGTGCTAGTGACAACAAATCCACGAACTGAATAAACCTTCGGTGTTAAAATGTACCTTGGGGCAAACTACTGGCTTAAGTTAACTTTATTTATGCAGATGTAACTGGATGGACATTGAAGTTTTGCTGGTAAACAAAGGGAGTGGAACTTTGTTTGTATCTTGGCTGGATTTGAGGCCACTGAAAATTACTCTTTACCAGGTAAATCCAAGTAAATTGTTAGTGCTTCGTGATACTGTATTGTGACAATCTAGTTAATTAAAGTGTTCTGATCTTCTATTAAATGTATAATCCATATCTTTATCATCGTTATTTTCCCAGTCTTTCCTTTGTATTTCGATCTGTGTTGTAACCAGTTGATGTGTAGGTACGATGGGCTATTTCGAATGCAGGCATAGCACACATTATCTTGCATGCTGATTGAGGTGTTCGAATAAATTTCAAGCACCATCTAGATGTGAATTTAAAGGTATCATAAACCGAGAAGCACGTTATGCATTTTTCTGTCAGTTTTCAGTACACTTTACTCTACATGTATGTACATCATGAAATGCCTACCGACAGCGTATTACTATTGTTGAAATCATGTATCTATTCATTTTATCCAGGAAAGAAACATGTAGACTGGTGCTTTGCATTGTCAAGATATCCCATGTTCACGACTTCATATGTAAGTAGTAGAGTAAGAACATAGCAGAATTTACTATACCCATCCTATTGTTTGTTGGCCACATCGATTCTGACGCTGGACTTTAGTTTTGCAGGTCAATATATCAGCAAGGGCTCCTATATTTGGATATTAGCTCTGTACATTAGGAGGCTGTAGAAGGAATAAATATAGGATTAGTTAGAATATCGTAATTTGAAGCAAGATTGTAAGTTGTGTACTTTGTAAGATAATTTTCATGTATGGGATTTGTGATTCACATAATCAATATTGAATTATTTCTTCATTCTATGTTCATATTTTGTGATTTGTATGTGCTGCCGTGTGTTTCTTATAAAGTGTATTCTCTTGCGGAGAAAATAATATTTAAATCTTTGATGCGATTAAGCTACCAATCCCAAAAAGATCAAAATAAAACTATTCACCCCTTATATAATTTTAGCAACGAATACAATCGTTGCTTGACATATGTTGCCGGTTTGCAACGCCTTTCCCCATTGCTTACCAACACATACATATGCGTTGCATTACACCCTTGCAACGCCCAAAATCGCAACGCATACTATATCCGTTGGTAAATGTGCTAGCAACGCTAATATGGACATTTAGATACAGATCTATGTGTTGCTGTAGGGGGGGTGTCTGTTGTAGTGGCGACTAATCCAAGGCTCTATTTTGTTTCTCAGGCCTGGACGAACGTCCAAATGTAGGCATTTTTGTTTCCCATTGATGCTTAGAGGTCTAGAGGTTGCTACTTTGTTGATCTACCTGATAAAAAAAATGTGGATCTCCTGTATTTTTTGCCTTGGTGGAGTGGGTCCGGTCGTGGCGGCGCTCACGCGGGGAGGTGCAGGCTCGAGGGTGCGAAGGGAGGTGCGAAGGTGCCCACTTCCCAGGCCACCACAACATGTGTGTGGCAAGGAAGCCGAGGGGGCAACAGTCTTGGCTTTGGGTGGCTTGGTCATAGCATGAGCTACCGGTTGTCTGGCGGTGGTGTTCCAATTCAGGCAAGAAAGGCATGCTATGTGAGGCTCTACAAGCTCGGCGGTGAGGAAGAGCTCTGGCAAAAGCATTGCCTCATGAAGCTCGACAGTGAGAGGAGATGGAGAGGAGGAAAGGTGCCAGGAAGAGATTGAGCGACCAGCTAGCTGGTGCTTCTGGGAGTCGATGCATCGAGACAAGATGCAAAGAGACATTGAGAAAGATATTGATTTGGAGGTGGTGTTTTGGCTCCTAGGTGTATATGAACATGTTATAAAAAGTGTTAAAATTTTAAAATATCAAAAAAATCTAAAACTAAAATTTGCATATATGTCCATACATCCTATATTCACACACCAGATTTCGTGGAAAATGAATATTTTATGTTGCACATGTAAATGTCCCGTGACTACTCATTTTCGAGCATCGATAATCTGTTTTTTGACATAGGACAAAAAATTTATTTTTCAGTAATGTTGTTTGCAGATATATAGTATTGCTAGATGTACATGTAAAAGAAGAATCTGATTTTTCTGATATTTTGAGACATGTTTTCAAACAGTAGGTTCATATGCACTCAGGAACCAAATCGGATTTCATATATTGATTGCTACATTTTTTGATTTGTTGTTGTTGTTGCTTTTTTAATGCAGCGACAAATTGAGAGATAGAGAGATTGAGCAAGTAAGATATGTTTTTCTTTGTCGTATGCTTTGCCGCTGATAGCTTACTAATGGATCATTTTAAATTTAATTGAGACAACCTTTTCTGTAATGGAGCAATCTACTCTAAAACACGTCTAGATATGTAGACCAAATTTAACAAAAGCTGTGATAATTAATTTGGAATGGGACCCTCCGTTTTAAATTAATTGATGTAGATTATTTTTCCAAAATTAGCAAACCTACGCACTAAATCGTGTCTGAACAAATGCCTATATCTAGATCAAAAAATTTCAAAGTTGTGACAATTAATTTGGAATGGAAAGAGTAATTGTTATTTGTAGCTGTTAGAGACCGTGTGAGAAAAGTGTGAGACGTTGGAGATATTTGGTAGATTACTATTATTTTAATTTCAAATAATTTTGAACTGTCATGTCGCTTTGGAGTGGATATTTATTATTTTGTTTGTGTGAATTGTTGTGTTGTACCAAGATTATATTAAAAATCATTATAATTTAGAGATTGAAATTTTTCTGCTATCATTGGAATGTTAGTGCAAATCAAATCGGCAATTTTTTAGAAAGCGGTCCAATTGAGAGAGTCAATTTTGCCTCTTCCATTTGCACTTTCTATAAGTAAGGAAACCGCCAAGAGAGAATGAGAAAGGCAAACTAATACTAAGGTTACGAGCGGGTCGATCGACTTTGGGAGCAAATTTGAAACTAGAGTTACTCGTGAATATGCAAAACCAAAAAATTGGCCCCACAAAAAAATTGTTGTGCATCCCCGCACTGCATGAATGTCCAAACCTCGACCGTTTGATGACAAATGTCATGAAGCACCCTCTGAATTTTAACTATAGCAACATCCCGTCGAAAAGATAAATAGATTACCAGCAGTGAAATTCTCCGTAACCTAAAAATTATTCAGCAAATACAGCCCCTAGAAACACACCGACAATTGCCTAGTTGCTTATTTAAAATCCAGCCTTTTGTTTGGTTGCTAACCATTGGCATGTTTGTTCGTAGGATAGGAAAGATGTAGTGATAGAAAAATGTATGATTATAATGTCATGTCCACCCCAATCCTTAGGAATTCATATGAATCATAGTGGTTTGGTCAACCACAGGAAAAACAAAGGATTTTGAAAAAAATATGAGTGGATGTTAGATTTTGTATGAAATCTAGTGCAAATAATTTCTTAAGGCAAATTTCTATGGGTATCATCCTACAAACCTAAAGACATTCATAGAAAAATTTCATACATAGAGTCTAATCCTACATATATTCTATGCAAATTCTTTGAATCAAACCGCCGCTCACAAGGTCATTGGGCTTGTGGCTGCCGTGAGCCCTCAAAAGACAAAGGACTAATAGAAACCACCTGGCAATGAGCGGTAAGATGGCGTTACAAAACTTGGCCGACAAAATAAAAGGGGCCCGCTAGCGTTGGTCGCCCGATTCGAGGCCAAAAATCAATTGTACCAGCGTCGTCCCATCGCGATCTAGCGAGCGAAACAAGACGCGACATAGTTTTGCATTTTAGTTTCTCAATTTTTCTGAAATAAACCCGTGGTCCTATTATAAGAGCAGATTTATGTTCAAACTTTTATTTTAGTCTCTTATTTTTTTGTAAAAACCAACCCGCGGTCTTAACCTTATCTACTCGACATGTAGATTTGTGTCATATATCTAGTATTACAACAAAAATTGTAACCCTGCGTATAAAAAATATACTCATCCCAACATTTTGAAAAAATAAATGTTACAAAAATAGTTCAAATAATACTATTATTTGCTACAGACTGATTCACAACAAAAAATAACGAACTATTTTAACAAAAAATACACCCTATTATAACAAGAAGTTTGTAGCAACAAAAATGTGATTAACTACATTGTTTCCTACCAAATTGATTGACAACAAAAAACACTAGCTACTTCAACAAAATACATAAACAACTACAAAAAAAAATTGTTTACACCAAGAAAAAATAATTACATATTTACAACAATTTATAACATAATCAAAAAATATGGGCACTGAACTTGTAGCAAAACCTTTGCAATATCATGAGTCTGATTTTCAAACAAAATTAATACGAGTTTGTTATATTTTGACAAAATTTGTCCATGGCAGACCAGATATAGGTCAAAAGCATTGTAACAACTCGTATGTGCTTTCGGTACAAAAATCTTAAGCATTTGTTATAAAATTAAATTGCATATATAACATCGAATAGAAACCACGGGGAAACTTGTCCATGGCAGATCAGATCTTGCCGATTCGGCGTCGTCGACCACGAATCAATCGTTTCCAAAATAAAATGCAATTTCTTGGATGGAAAAAGATTGAACTGAAACGTTGTGTCCTAGTTTTTTTTTTGAGATAAATGATGTATATATTAAGCTAGCAAGCTACCTCATTAAAAACCTTTCAGTCCCCTTAGGTACCCTGGTAAGGAAAAGAGTGCGTCTGAAACTTGCTGCTCCAGTCAAAGTATAGTTACATCGTTTGTGAGACTATCAAAGAGAAAGCTAGGGGGTTCATCGACCTAGTTACAAGATATGTTATTTGAGAAGCAAAACCTAGCTATCTCATGGGCTACCTGGTTAGCCTCCCTCAGACAGAATTTGAAGCTAACAGTACCAATAGAAGGAATCATATCGACACAATCAGCAAAAATCGCCGAGGATTTGTTCCACCATCTTGTTTCCCCAGTGCAAGCTTCTATAGTTTCAGACGAAACTGAAACGTTGTGTCCTAGTTTTTGTCCAACGACCGGTGGAGCGGATGGGAGCTTTTTTGTGTACGGGCACCTTTGGCCCTCTGCTCCGCGCGTCAAGGGTCCGTCGCATGTAGAGCGTGATCCAACGAACACCCGTCAGAGCGCCGGATCGGACGGTCCCTGGCTTCCGTTCGTCTCTGTCACCGCTACGCGGGCGCCTTTTCCCCGCTGCACCGCGCGTCGTCAGATCACCTGCTTGCTCTCCTATATAAGGTTCCCCAATTCTCCCTTCATCATCCTCCAGCAAGGAAAAATCCCCACCTCTGTTTCTGCGCCGGCGGCGCTATGAAGTACTCCGGCGAGCTGGGGTTCTCCGTCGGGACTGGCAGCCGCAAGCGTTCGCCGGAGTACCCCTTCCTGTCGCGCCTTCGTCAGCGGCGACTCCTCTCCTTGCTCATGCGGCAGGAGCTGTACGACACCTTCGACGCGTACGTTCGGCCGCATTCCCTGCGCTAATACAATTTCTAGCTAGCTAGAGCGCGGCGCGGCAGATCTGATGATCCAAACATGCGTGCAGGCTTATCGGCGAGTCGGATGCGGTCATGTACCCGGGGCATCTCACCCAGCTCGTGAAGGCGGGCCGGTGGGAGGAGGCCATGGAGTACCTCTCCCGCTTCCTGCCGTCCGACCGTCTGCTGTCCGTCCACGGCCGCGCCCTCCTCCACTTCCTCCGCGTGCACAAGGCCATCGACGCCATCGTCGCCGGAGCGCCCGAGGGCCGCGCCGTGTCCGCGGCTCTCAAGATTTGCTTCTCCCTGGACCGTGTCAGCACCAAGGGCATCACCAAGCTCCGTGCAATGCTCTGGTCCCTCATATGCTACACCAAATCCAGGTACATTCATCACAAGTATATATCTATTCATAATGTGTCCCGATGAGTTTGAACCAGTCTCTAAATTTCGTACATTTATGTACCTTCTATGTGCTAATAGCATCCTAAACCCACTCTGTAGATGTCGGATCATCGATTTTCATGCGTGATAACTCCTACTTATAAAGGAATTTTGACACCCCAAGAGTTATTCATGGCCAAATACTGTATTTTTACATGCAGGGACTCCCTGGACTTGGGGCGCGTCAGAGACAAGGCTGCGTCGATTATCATTGACTTGGCTTCTCAAACTCCTGAGCTGAAACAACACATGACATACGCCCGCGGTCCGGTGAAACCCCACAACGTACTTCCCATCGGCTTCGGGTACACTACACCAGTAATCATAATCATCACTAAGTACCAATTTCAATCCTTTCTTCACTAGCTATCAGTTTAACCGCCTCCTCGTATGGAATCATTGCTAGTTTCCGTCCAAGGCGCCACGTGAAGCGAGGCCCCATCCCAGGCTCTGTTCTTGTCAGGCAATATCTTCGTAAGAGGAGGACGTATGTACATACACCACAACTATCTCTCCCCCCCCCCCCCCCCAACTTCAAGTCACTGTGAAGTGTTAAGTTTTGGTACATTATTCTAATCACAAATATCTTATGCCTTACTCTTTATGCAAACAAGCTCTTTCACACGGTCCCTGCTTGCTTGGCAATAATAATCCTCTCTCCATGGCAGCATTGTTAGTTAAGGCAAAGAGATGGATGGTGGACCTTGTTGGTATTTTTTTTTCTTTGTTTAGGTGTTGGTAACTCTTTTTTTAGGGAAAAGGTGTTGCTAACTTCATTACACAATAGCAACTAATACAATTTTGTGGCCTTTTTCAGATACAAGTTTGAAAGCTGGTAAGCGGAATGAAGGGTGCCCACTTCAATCTGTCCCTAACAAAGGTAGCTTCACATTCTTTTAGTCCACAAACATTTAATTTAGTCCCGCTTCATTTTCTTCTTTTCATTTAGTCTGAGTTAAAGGAAACTTCATAGCTAGATTGATTATGGGTCATCTAAGCTGGTTAAATTTCTCTAGTTTTAGTTCTTTTTTTTTTGTTTGCCTTCGGGGCGGTGAAAGACAAATTATGTTTCCCTATCTTCTGATAGTGGATTTTTCCTCATTTAGTCTGATTTGAAGAAAACCTAGTTTTCTCCTTCCGGATTGATACATTAATTATGTTAATGCTTAGGGTATTCCTGTGATGTGGCCTATATATACACTTGCAGTACATCGCTATGCTATGTTATGTTCTCCCACACCCATTATTGTTTAGTTCCTTTGCGCATTTATTATCCTGTGCAGTAGCCGTGTCATTTCTTTGTGGTGTTTTTTTGCACTTTAGCCTGCCTACCTGCTACCATTTCTTATTACTGAACTCATCGCAGGTGCTCCTGTTGGTCCAGTCTCGCAGATTAATCTTGGTACATCCAGGAGTCCAGCTAGAAAATCTAGTGTGTCATTGGACACCGAGCTTGGTAAATAAGTTGAACATCATCAATCGTTTCCCAACCAGGGCAAACCTTTATTCTCATGATTAATCCCTTCGATTGCTCCTTGTTAAAGAACTCCAAATATACAATTAAGAGGCTATATGCCTTGATATTTTACTGCGAGCCCTCTAATTTTTGTATACGTGCGTTCACTCTCAATATTGTTTATTTTTGCAATGGCACATATCAGAACTCAAGGTGAAGGAATGGGCGGTTTATCTTACAGGTAAAATTAGACCATTCTCTATGTGTCTTTCATTTGTTTATCTTCCTGTTCATACAGTACATGATACATCAACCATTGTGTTTAACCTTCTGTTAAGTAATAATATACACAATAGCAACTGATGAAACTTGCCATGTTCAGATGATCGATTGGAAGCCTGGCCGGACATGAGTCAAGGGTATCCGCCTATTCGTCGATCTGTTGACAAGGATGGTAACTTCACACTATTTCGTCCACTAGATATCTTGTTTTTAAAACACTTCGCTTAGCTGCTTGTTGTTTCTCGCCTTCCTATCTAGGATCAGTTCTGGCTGTCGCAAAGATTAGATCCTTTCGAGCCCCTTTGCAATCTGCATAATTTTTTTTCAGGCAACGTTTCACTTACCTCCCCTTCAATTTAGTCTCTTGTTTTACACGGGATTTGGAGAGACAATAGCACTGTAGGACAATTCTTTGCCAGTTTAGACTAAAATAATATTACTGCCCTTAGGTTTTGTACTAGTGTGTGCTAAGTTCCTTTATATCTTCTTTACAGTGCATTGCTCTCATTGCACCGATTATGTTGCTGCTACTTTTGAAGTGCTATGTTAGGTTTATGCTTAGGGTATTGCTGTGGTGTGGCATGTGCACACATAATACTTCTCCATGATATGAATTCTGTCACACCGTTATTGTTTGATTCATGTGCAAATTGTCCTTTGTGTTGAATTTGTTATTCTTGCTTTTGGAGTGCTCTGCTAAGTTTATGATTTTATGTATTCCTATGCCATTCGTGTACCATCATCTTTCGTTTCCTATGCTATTCTTTTCTGTTTTATTGTGATTTGTGAAGATCTACCATTCTGTCATTCTTTTGTGGGCTGCATCACATTCAGTGCCGGTTCTTTTTTTCAAGAAAAATACAGAAGCGTTGTGCCTCAATGCAGTAGGCTTGATGTTTTTGTATGATCTTCATCATAATTGTGGCAACCTGCTGTCATTTCTGAATTTTCACTGCCGTTTTTCCAGTTGCTGGAGTCTCGCATACTACCCATGATACATTGACGAGGCCTGCTGAAAGTTCTGCAATTCCATCATTCACAAAAGCAGGTAAATTACTTGAATGCCATCACATTTTTCAAACCAGGGGGAAACCCCATGTCAAAATTGGTTCAAACAATTGTGCTTTTTTAAAAGACGCCGAATATACTAGCCAAACAGATTATATGCATCACTGATAATGATATTTTGATTTTCCACACTTCAGTTTCATGAATTCGGCTTATAACTGGCCATTCTGCTTTCTGAGTCTTTTATGCCTTTCTTCCTCTGTTATGGTGAGATCCACTGACATGCATTCCTGCATTAACCTTTGATTTCATCATACAGTCCCGCAGACTATTCCTGATACCTTGACGAGGACTGATGAAAGTTCTGCAATTCCATCATTCACAAAATCAGGTATATTAGTTGAATGCCATCACATTTTTCAAACTAAGGGGAAACCCCATGTCAAAATTGGTTCAAACAATTGTGCTTTTTTACAAGACGCCAAATGTACTAGCCAAACAGGTTATATGCATCACTGATAATGATATTTTGATTTTCCAAACTTCAGTTTCATGAATTCGGTTTATAACTGGCCATTCTGCTTTCCGAGTCCTTGTTTTATGCCTTTCTTCCTCTGTTATGGTGAGATCTCTGACATGCATTCCTGCATTAACCTTTGATTTCATCATACAGTCCCGCAGACTATCCCTGATGCCTTGATTTGGACTGATGAAAGTTCTGCAATTCCATCATTCACAAAAGCAGGTAAATTAGTTGAATGCCCTCACATTTGTCAAACCAGAGGAAACACCATGGCAAAATTGGTTCAAAACATTGTGTGTTTTTACAAGACACCGAATGTACTAGCCAAACAGGTTATATGCATCACTGATAATGATATTTTGATTTTCCACACTTCAGTTTCATGAGAGGTTTATAACTGGTCATTCTGCTTTCCGAATCTTTGTTTTATGCCTTTCTTCAACTGTTATGGTGAGATCCACTGACATGCATTCCCGCATTAACCTGATCATACATCATTCGAGCATACCTTTCTAACATTTTTATATGCACGAAATTTATTCCAGTTGAGTCTCAAAGTCCCTATGTTTCTTCTTTTCTGATAGTTATGAATCATTGTGAGTGATTCCTAACTACTGAACTTGTGCAGCTGCTCTGTCCTTGGTCCAGCTGCAACATCTTATAAATCGACCTGCTAGAGACTATAGGATCTCACCGGTGGCAGGCGCAGGTAAAACTGTTGACATTGATACCTGGTTACCTTCGCCATTTCTAACTGCTGAACTCATTGCAGGTGTTTTACCCTCACACGTCATGTCTGGTATGTGGCCATGTCCTTATGATCACCCTTTGATTTCAACAGTGAAAATGCAGGTAAATTCCACGTTCTTCTCCAAACATGGATGGACATGGACCTCCATCTGTCGCCATTTTTAACTGACGTACTCATTAACTCATTGTAGGTGCTCTGTCCTCTGAGGCCATGTCTACTAATTGTGCATCTCCTTCTGAATACTCTGTGATCTCAATAGTGGAAAATACAGGTAAATCACACATTCTTTTCTGACCATGGACGATCTTCCATCTGCCGCCATTTTAAACTGCTCAACTCATTGCAGGTGATCTACCCTCAGAGACCATGTCAGCTATCGGGGCATCTTCTAAAAACTCTCTGATCTCAGCTGTGGCAAATGCAGGTAGATTACGCATTCCTTCCAAACATGGAAGAAACTCGATCTGCACAATTGGTCCCTGGAATTTTGTTGTTTCTTGGGAACCACATTGGTTATACAAAAATTGAAAAAAAATATTGAATCTACTATTATAGACTACTAGTTCATTGGGTCGCTTGTATAATTCTTTTTTCCTGTAGTTTTAAAACTCAGGAGCGTTTTGGTGCTTTCTCTTAAAACAAAATGACATGCACATAGGTCCTAGGAAAATGTTGAATATAAGTATATTAAATTGTTAGCTAAGCTGCACCATGCCATTACTTCGGTTAAGAAGTCAAAGAGTAAATGCAAAGAAGATGAAGAATTCTAGGAGAGGCATGTGAATATGCACTGTCCTAGGATGAAATTATGGGGTTCTAAAAAAAAGAGAGGATGAAATTATGCCCCATAGTGCGATATTTTGCCATTCTTGATTTCAGGGTACAACCCAACCCAGGTCTTATGTGCACTTTGACGGATCAATTCACATGTAAAACTACTCGACAAGAATAAGAGTGGAGAAACATGCAAAAGGAAGATAAGTGTAGAGTAGTACTAGAGTGGAATGTCTGAAGTGGAACAATGACCCTTGACGTTGCATGCACTTGTAGGTAGGTAGTAGTGAATGAAAATGCAAAAAAGGTACAGTTCTTTAGCTTGATAGGCTCAGCTGTTATGGACTACTAGTTATTGGCCAAAACGTTATCAAGCAATGTAACAGAAGATAGTAGATATGTCAAGGGGTGGTACGGTGCATTGGTGCACAAGAGGATTAAATCAGGGAGGTGCAAAAAGGCTTAAAAGAAAGTTCTAAAGTTTATCTTAGCCACAATATTTAATGAAACATTATTTCACTAACGTACAGAATGCTGATCGTCCTTAGTCCAGCACTTTGTTTTTCTTTGCGCTTGAGTTGTGTCCATGGTAGTGTCAGGATTGCCTTTGCATCCTGCAGCTGTATTAAGTTAGTTTAGCTTACTGGAAAAGTGCTCATGTTTCAAAATGTGCACCAGTATCTTGTTTTACTTTCGTACTTGAAATGTTACAATATTTATAAGCATTAGGAAAATGTAATTGGAGTCTTATGGGATATTTTGTTGTGATAATGCTTAATGGAGTAAACCTTAAGGCTATATTACTTCTTGGGCAGGTACACATAAGCATTTTAGTCACGAACATTGGTATCACCGCCGTGGTATAAAATGACCGCTCCGCAGTGAAACCCTAGCCGCCTTTCTCCCGTGCCCGTGCTCCTCTCTTCCCCAATCGCAGCCTTCCTCTCTCCCCCAATCGCCTCCCCCTCTCTCCACCATCCGCGTGGGCCTCCATGGCTGGAGTGGTCTCCGAGGCCCGGCCACCGTCGAGCGACGCGGGAGAAGGACGACGGCACGGGCAGCTGGGGTAGCAGCGCGCCGTCTCGAGGAGCTCCTTCACCGTCCTCGCCCATCGCGGGCCGACGAGGATGCAGAGAGACGAAGAAGGAGATGGTCTTGTTCGTCCCTCGGCGCCCGGGCCGCTCCGCTACCAGCGACCGCCTCGCCGGCGACCAGCAGCAGCATAACGGGCGAGTGGACGCACGGGTCCCTCGACCGCTACCATGGGGCAAGGGTTGACGCTGGAGAGAACCCGAGAGGACGACGGGGCGGAGGGTGGTGGTGAGCCGTGGCACTCGCCTCGAGATCTCCTTCTCCGGCGGCAGCGTGCGAGCTCCACCAGCGGCGTCCACCAGCGGGGGCCCTGACAACGCACAAGCGCCAGCACTGCTTCCACTCAGCTCGTTGCCCATGCTACTTTGCCTCGTCTCGTTCTCATCTCCGTCAGGAAGGTGAGCTCCTACTTCCTCTCTCTCTACCCATCGATTTTGTGCTAGTATCGTGTCAGTGTGCTTGTGTTGTTGCTTTGTAGGCCACTTGTACTACTTATCCTGCTGGTTATACATGTATTTAGTGTTGTGAAACTGAAAACTCATTTTGAGAAGCAAGGATTGGATGAGTTTTATTTTCAGTTTTTCATTTAAGAAGTAATGGAGGATATGTCATATTTTATTGCTAATATTTTTCTCCATGGTGTCTGTAGCTGTTGTTGATTGCATTATAGGGAGAGGAGAGCAAGAGTAAGAGATCAAAGAGTTACCTCTTACCGTAACACTACAAGATTGATGTATATAACCGCAGCGAGGATGGTTATTTGTAGGATACAACGATCAAGAACTGAATATGAAATGTGCAACTCACGTTTAGATAATTTGACACACTTGCTGAAGCCAGAGACAGATTCCAATCTTCGAAAGCACAAGCATCAGAAGTATTTGCGTTTATTGAAGCAAGGGCCTTAGGTTACATTATTTCAATTTCATGCCAGCATGTCCACAGCAAGACCACGGCGAAGGTAATTTCATCAATACATTGTTGTGGTAAATTACTTGTATTATGATGATTTTAAGAAATGCAAGGATTGTAGTGTTGATGTTGTCTGACTATATGTTGCATAGTGCAGATATGCAGACATGTTCAGAAGATACTTTGTCAAGGTCTAGATGCTTGGGTTCACCACCACAATACGTGTGGTACAGTGCAGGCTGCTTGTGTCACTGCCAAGCTGCTTCCTTGGTTGCTCCTTACTGTCTTGCATGCTTTGAACGCATCACCACTGTAGCTGTCGTATGTTGCCCGCATTTGAAAGGTTCTTTCCGATCTTGTTCTAGCAGTATTCGACTATTTTTCATCTTTGGCAAAATAGATACTGTTTGTGAAGTTTTCTGTACAAGGCCTCAAGTTTTGATCTTTATGCAGATAGAGGATTTCTCAGAAGAATTTCAGATCCTTCGCTCATTTCACCATCCAAATGTAGTTTCCTTTTTATGGTGTTGTTCATTGTGGTCCTGATTGAAGCTTACCAACTGCTAATGAGTTTCGTCAATGGATCTCTCAAGCAATTCTTGAGGAAAAAAATACAGGTACTGCTTGTGTAACAAAAGATTAATTTTATTTCTAACTCCTGCCATATCCAAATTCTTGAGAAAAGCATTGTCTGTGCATTATCCATTTTCTGGATTCCTGTAATTCAGTAAGTGGCGACGTTTTTTATTGAAATCACCTCGTTTTTGGCCTTTGTTCAATAGTAAACATCTTTTCCCAAATTTAATCACGCTTGGTGCGTCTTTTATTATATTGGACAAGAGTACAGAAAAACAATAGCAGGGACTACTGTCTTTTATTAGCATGAGTTTCTTATCCATTTCTACTTACCTTCCCATTTGCTTCAGTGAGCGCTTATTATATACTTGGGTTTTGGTTAAAAAAGATCATTGAAACAGTATGCTCAAAGGCTGGTAGTTCTTTGTGACCCGTTGCCCTTTTTTAGACGCATATTATGATGCTACACTTGTGAGACTTGATTAACATATAAATCTTCCATGCCATCGTTGCATATCAGGTTGTCAGGTTGGGTAATTTCTGAACAATGATGGCTGCAAACTTAGTGTGCTCCCAGTTAGTAGCTTCCACAAAAAAAATAGTTCGTGTTTGACAGTTTGCTTTTGGGAGCTAAATCCCAGTTCGACCATATGGAGCCATCTAGAATCTGCCTAGCGTCCAATGTAAGCATTTTTTTTAGCTTTTTGCATATTTTTTTATTAGGATGGTTTACGGATTTGGCTAGCATCTCATTATGTGTTGTACGATTTGTTGTTTGTGCCAGCCTATGAAAGCCCAGCTTTTTCCTCCCGTGCTTCTTCTTCCTGCGGTGTATTATGTTGATTCAGCCCCAAAGTGCCCCCTGAACGAAATGGATTATATCGTTGTCATAAGCTTGAAGTTAAGTCAGACGAACTTCATGAGGTGCTCGCGTTTCCGGTTCAGGTTCTTACTTGCACGCCCTCTCCTCCTGCCTGCTTGATATCTCACTCAGAAGTTTGGCAGCTCATGTTCAGGCATGAGTTTCAGTTCAGTTTCAGGCATGAGTTTCAGTTTCAGGTTCTGTAGTTGCCCTCATCATCCTCTCTGTTTTTGCATACAGCTGTAGCATGATATGTCCAATGGTCAGTGGCGGCATGATGGACTGCATCTAGATTAAAAAAATCTCATTTTTGATAATGTACAAAATTTTGCAAGCAAAAGTATATAAATTAGACCTATTCGACCTCTCCTTGATACTTTATTTATAAATGCTTTTTTGCTTATAGTTGGATTTAGAGATCTATTGGCAATATCGGAAGAAGGTTTTCATGTGTCTTATTAATTACATTTCTTATGAACCAATGAGAGAGTCACTTATGATATCAGGTATACATAATGAATGGGTAAAGATAGCATATATGTAGTAGAGTTTCTCATGATTTTTTCTCTGCTATTAGCATATATTGTGATGGGTGACCTCCTGTTATCATAGTCAGTTAACAACTACTGGGCCATAGATGGATTTAGTACTATTTGCATTATGCTTTATGACAAGAAGTAATGTCAACATGTAGCCTGCATTGTAAAAAGCATGAGGAAGATGAAGTAGGTTGATACTAGCTACTGCAATTCCCTTACTTTTGGTTCCCTAAATATTAGACTGAATCAAGTTTGCCAGCAGTTTGCCAGCGCCTTTTCTGCTCTCTGACCTGAGACCTATAAAAGGAAGGTATTTCTTACCCTTCATGCTGGTAGGTTTGGTGCAAATGAGTAACAAATACACGCAATTTAATTTTCTAATACCCACGACTTCTACCTCCTGACTAGACACTGCCTTCTAAAGCTTTGATGCTATCGATATAAGTACTAGACTGGACATTTATGTTTGGTATTGTACAATCTACTAGCTGACTTGAGACCTATTACAGAAAGTCAATTCCTAGAACTTCTAGAAAAAGAAAGCTTTATCATTTCAGCCTTTTAGGAATACTTGGCTCAACTTAGTATTAAACTTAGCCTAAAGCGGCTTTGCTAAAAATTTGTAAATTTCAACAATGTGTATGCATACTTTGCACAATAAAGGCATGGTAATGCTATTTTATATTGGGACTTTAGATTTAACATGACTTATCTTCTACTCTCACAGTTTCTTTTATTTTCCTCATATTTAACTGTTGGTTAATTTATCTTCTCATTTGCAGCGGTGCTAACTTTTGGTGGTGCAAGTACCTTAGAACTATATTTCCTGTGTGTTATGGTCTCTACAGACCATGCTGCAACGAGCTTATGTAGATGTTGCTTTTGCTGTTCCTTATTTCTATTGCTTCTGAAAAAACCAGTGTGTTAGTTATTGTAATATATTTCTGATTTTCCTGATTGTATACAAGGGTTTGCTGCTCCCTTGATGATTTTGTGTGTTTTATCCTAAGTTCATCCTATTGACTAAATTGTAGAACTTAGAAAATGTATTATCATCACCTACCTCATTTTTATTGTTATTATATAAATTATAAGTTGGTGCAAATTCAACGGGATCGTGCGCCAAGGCGCACCCCAAAATCTAGTACTGAGAATGCATGCCAGGGTTTCAGTCCAAGGAAGAATCCAAGGATGGAATCGACAACTGTTGGGCAAGGCCATAATAATCCAAAAAGACAACGGACAACTCTGGTAAGATGCTGAAATATTGGTGCTTACTTTTATTGATAGTGTTATAGTTAACAATGCAATCTTATATTCTATGGTGTAATGCTATTTTCAATATACAACGACTTCTAACTTCTTTACATGGTATGCAGCAACCACAAGATGTGGTCTACAGAACTTGAGTGTATTTCACATCTCATGAATTTATAACTTTTTTACAAGAGGCTTGAAGTTCCTAGTTTCACAAAAAATACTTCCGTATATTTTATGTTTCGAAATACATCATTTTTGGTTGACGCTTGTGTCAATTAATATGGATGCATGATTGAAGTAGTTTTACTCTACCATGAATATCTGACTAAGTTACACTTTTGTGAATTGTTTTACTGAACATACTGGTCCCTTATCTGTCGGAGAGCTGTATTATCAGTAATTGGGTGTTTCCATTTTTAGTAATAGAATTACTTTCAACCACTAAAACTCACTCCTAGTAAAGCCACGGCACCATCAAAATTATAGCCAATAGATCAAACTCAATTAAAATTGTGATCCTTGTGTCTCCAATACTTGAGAGATCATTTGATTAGAGTTGGGACTTTTTCATTGAAAGGATGGAAGTTTATAATCGTGCACTTTGTTCCATATATTAAATTGAAAACCTATCATTTCAGAGTAAAGTGTGGGAGATAATAATAATTGCAAGTATTTTGCGCAGCCCGTTCTAAAAGGGTCATAGTTCAGTACACGCTCTGTATGTACACAAGTGCACTAAATAGCAGGCAAATTGCTGTCTTGGACACTACTAACAGGTGGAATACTGTCTGAGTGTAGGTTTCGCTGAATGAAGATGAAGCTGAAGATCACCTCTCAGCAGTGCTGTTGAGTGCATAACTGAATGGTGGCGTCGACTCTATTCGTTGTGCTTCTATCTTTGTGAAAAGGCCGTCTGTTAGGCTCTGATCATATTAGACAATATCTGTTGCTGCTACTGCTTCGGCCACGTTATGCCATTTTAATTATTGTGTTATGCAACTCTGGTTCCCAGCGCCTTCTGTGATTGGCGCTATTAAATTAGAGTGAACTTAATAGAACGCAATCAATTCATAAGCCCTTAGCCCTTAGGACGAATCTTGCAAAAGATTTCCACTGTATCTTGAATGTGTTATATATATATGGCGTACCTAGTAAGCCAGTAACAAAACTTGATTAAGATGATTCAGTTGATTGTGCAAGTGTAAATCAGCTCCACTTTAGCAAAGCAACTGGTCGCAAATGTTGGCAGTCTTGCAAATGAGCCACCACCGTTCTTATTGGTATCCTCTAGAAGGATTGTAAGATTCACTTGCACGTTTGGCCCCTGCAATACCCACAAATGCGCGTTGACTTGATGTTGCCAAAAATAATGTTAGCATGGCGGAAATGAGCATATTGCGCTCGTTCCGAATAGCCTGTCATGGCACAGGTGCTGCCTAAAACGCTAAGGGCGTGTTTGGTAGCCCGGTTCCACTATTTCACCTTAGACAAGTTGAGTTGAGCTAGGCTGACCACATACAATTGTGTCTTTTTAGGTTGTGTTTGGTAGCTCGTATGAGCCGAGCTGAGCTCAACTGAGATGTTGTTTGGTAGATTGTATGAGTTGAGCCCTACCCTATAAAATAAGAAAGCAATCAAGTCCTTGTAAAGAAAATACAAAAGCAATCGGGTCCTTGGAAAGAAAACACAAAAGCAATCGGGTCCCTGAGATCTCCTTCTCGGGCTCCGGCGCCGCCGCCGGCGGGAGGGGCCTCCGCACGTGCCTGCGCCAGGACTGAGAACTGCGGCGGTCGATGCGGAGGTCGGGCTCCGGTCTCTGCGGCCGTTCTTCGCCTCGACGCGGAGGTCGGGCTCCGGTCTCTGCGGCGGCGGTGAGCGCCGGCCTCTGCAGCGGCGGGTGCGGCGGCCTCGGGGGCAGTGGCTTGTGGCCTCTGTGGCGGTGGCTCGCGGCCTCTGTGGCGCTGCGACGGCCGGTGTGGTCGGGGGAAGGGAGAGGTGGTAGTCAGATGAGGGAGGAGATCGGGGAGAGAGAGTGGGGTGAGAATGAATGAGAGGGAGAGAGGACCGGGGCGGGGGTCTGGGGGGCGTGGGGCCCACCGGTTTTGGGGCGAGTCGGGTCGAGCTCACTTGCGAAGCTCGATTCCGGCTTCGCGGGTGGGCAGGGCTGAGGGGTAGTTTTCGTATGAGTCCGGCAGTGCCGAGATGGGCAAACCGGGCTAACAAACAGCAAAAATTTCGGCTGAGATGGGATATTCTGAGTTGGGCCGGTCTACCAAACATGCCCTAAAGGTACAGAAGAGAAGGACGGAGCGACAACGTATAAGCGGCCAACCAGGCGGCCCAAAACAACCTGCGACTCAGCCGTAGGCCACACCAGCCACTACAATTCCGAGAGAACCCGGAATGATCGGGCATGACTTGTAACATAATTCTCCTACTCTCTCCCCTCCCTTTCTCCTTCATCGGTAGATCGGCGAATTCTTCAATCCTAGTGTGATGCTGTGGAACCTTCTATCTTAGATCAAGATTGTGTGATGAATTGAGTCGTGGTAGTGATATAATGACATCTTCTAAGAGCTCCAAGCTCCCTAGAATTGAAGAGTTGTGGTTGTTTGGAGATTGAGGCCTATCTGTCAGCGTTTTGCTCTACCGACTTCTCGTGATCGCTCCAATTAAGTTGCAACACATTGTTCTAATTGAGTCGGTTTCAAACAGTAAAGAAGGATGCTAGATTTTTTTTAGGGGTAGAACCAGCTTTATTAATCAACGTCAATTTGTAGCCTTGGCACTGCGGCTCAAATTAAAAAAAAAAGGAGAACCACTATTGGTATTTACAGGTTTATGGTTTGATATCTGTGCCATTATCTTTTGGTTGGCTTCAGGAAAATACAAGATTGTGTCATGGAAGAAGAAGAGTTTGAAGGCCTCGAAGATTAGCTCATTTTTTCTTAGACTTTATTTTGTAATCGCAGAAGACAGCTTATATATCTCTACTATGTACTGTTCGTTGCTATAATATATCATGGTATTGTTTCAAAAAAAACACAATTTGTTGATACACGAAGACACTTATAACCCTTATGAAGAGGACTATACCCAAGGAAGACACACTTCTTTGATTGAAATTCTATGTTATTACGATTATATGGTCAAAGATGGGTCCAGCACGCACACCCAAACACTTTGAAGAATGTGTAATCTATTTTTTCTCCAAGCAAGTGTGGTGACCCAGCATACCACTGCATGTTGTAGTATGCAAGTCGTTCATATAACACTCGTGAAGTACCAATTCACAAATATTACATCCCTCAGAGTGGTACAACAGAAACATAGCGGTCTTTATTCAAGCACTAAATATTACAAGCCATAATGTTACAAAGGATTCCAGTTCCTCCTCGGTCCAAAGAGGAACACTAGGTGGTTCTAAGTTGATACTATAAACCTTAGTTACAACAGAAAGTAGTAGACTAAACATGGTGCTTAACTCCAGTCGCTTTATTCTAAGTGTCCGGTGCGACCAAAGTTCCTATCCTTCGATTCTAATTGCCGGCCTCCTCTTCGTTTCCTTCGTCAGGGACCATAGGAGATGGTGTAATCAATGCCTTCGACTCCTCCGGTTAAGTCCGGTTCTTCGTAGTAGACCTCCTCGTAGTCCTTCGGGCTTCCTTCGGTTTCTTCAAACTGGTTCTCCGACTCTAAGCAAGGGTTAAAAAGGAGTGGGGTGAGTAACGAGCGTTACCCAACAAGTTCATTTAACAGGATAGAGGTGTTTGATGCACTAGCTACGACCATAGACTAAAAAGTCTTAGGCCAAATGCAGTTTTTTTGTAAGCATTTCTTCAAAGATTGATTTTATTCAAAGAACTATGTCCGTCAGTCTTCACAGGTTGATTAGAGCTTCGATGGGCTCCTTTCCTGCCGTGTTCGTAGCTCCTTCCCAGAACAGGGAGTATCTTGATACTTTTTTGTACACTCTGCAGAGGTGGTCACTTGTACCCATAGGAGATCAACACTTTGCTGCACAATCGGGCGTACTTTCCCGTCCACACTTCCTTGGTATGGGGCCCAGCCGTTGATCCGAACCAATCACTGTTCCTTCCCGCGACCGTGCATACCCACCCTCTTGCGGCTCCAACTTTGGTTCGCTACCCTCGCCGGTCTACAGTTTAGTAGTTGCCGACCTCGGCATACTTGCCTTTCCTAGGCAAAGAGTCACCCCCTACCGGTTTCCGGTTACGCACTGTGGTAACACCGGCCTCGGCACTCTACCCCCGTCGTTGCCGCAATCCATCATAGACCACCAGAATCGTGAATTCATTAGGGGGAATCCACCCATCCCGAAGCTCCGCGTAGGGAGACGACTGCTCCGAAACGGCCGGTCTGTTGATATGCATGAGGGAAAAGATACAGCTGACTCTTCCGTCCCATTCCAGACCCTATGGTTGACCGTATTTTACGGCACAAGAATCACTGGCGACATTGGTTATTAGTCCTAGGTGAACATTCCCGGTACAGTGGGACCTCCACCATACTCTTACCATGGTCCCACTGCCCACCTTCCTAGGTCGACAACCATTATGATTGCTAACCACTAAGCATATTCATTCACGAAAAGCAGAACCTTTGCTTTTTAATGCAATCATAATTATAATACCACCGGTATATTTGCAAGTACTTTGTTAAAGATAAACAAGAGATATGAGCAAGAGTGAACTTGCCTGCAAACTGCAAGGTAGTGCAGTCGGATTTGTTGAAGTGACCCGGGACCTCGGGTTCTGGAAAACAGCATCATTGTCCGATAAGGGCAATGTTTAAAGATTCAAATAATGCATGCTCTTTGATAGTGTGTGTATTCCCTTTAACCCCCCAGAAGTATTTTATTCTTATCCTAGGGTTTATATACTCTTCTTATGATTTTAAAGAGTATATGTTAAAAATTGCTTCATTCAAGAATATTCTTTAATACCCTGGAATGGAGTTCAATTTTGATAATGGGTTCTATTCTAATTAAGAAGAAAACCTTTTAAGCTTTCAATCTTAATAATTTTCTTTTACTTGGTGGATTATTTAAAGTGAATATACTCAAATTATGATTTTATCAGAGTATATAGATTAGGTTAAATTCATTCAAGAATACTAAGGTCAAATTCTTGAATGGATTTACTTGATCTTAATTCAAGATTATAATTTCCCTTTTTATAATATTTAATTCTAGAGATTTTCCTTTCAAAAGAAAGGTGTCTAAGACAATTATGAATAAATCCCCCTTTATTTGTCAAAACCACTAGTTAAGTGATTCGAGAAGTTAAAGTTACTTAAAGTTATTTTTGTAGAAATTCCATTTATTTTTCTATTTTAAATTTACATTGAAAAGCCTTTTTCTAGAAAAGCCCTTTTCTTTTTATCAATTTCTGTTTTTAATTTTGGGTTAAAAACACCTCCCTCTCACCTCTCTCTCTCTCTGCCATCCCTGGCCCACTTGTCGGGCCAGGCCCACCTGTCAGCGCCAAGCCTACTGGTCGAGCCAGACCAGTGGCTCGGTCGGTTCCGACCGGCCGCCTCCTTTCCCCCTCGCTCACCCGTTCCTCTCCTCTCTCGCGATTCACCTGGCGACTGCGCCGCCGCGCCGCCGCCGCGCTTGATTCCGACGAGCCCCATCGGTCTCCGCCGCCGAGATGCCGCCCAATCGATAGATCGGGCGATGGCGGTTCCGCCTGTCCGCGAGATCTGCTCAATTGCGTCCTCATCGTCTGCATCCCCTTCGCCTCCGACGCTCGGGACTCCGGCCATGGCGACCTCGAGCTTGCCCTCGAGTTGCTAGGCCTTGTCCACGGTGGTGCTTGGGCTTGGTGAGCTTGTTGTTGCGTCGACGTGTCGTCGGCGTCTTCCTCTGGTCCGATGCTGTCGTGGCCGCGCGGGCACTGCCTCGCCATGCCACGGTGGTATCCCCAGGGCGCTGTGTAAGTGCTTCGCTGCTCCTTCTCCTCCTCTGCACTTTGCTGTGTCTAGCTGGAGCTTGCTCCCCTCCTGGAGCTTGCCCCAAGCCCTCCATGCGTGCTGCTCCACTCTTCTGAAGCTTGCTTCATGCTGGCTAGGCCCATCTCGAGCTGGTTCTGGCTAAGCTCACCTGGAGCTTGTGCTGGCCATGCCCTTCTGGAGCTTGTGCTGGCCGTGTTCTTTTCACTTACTGTTATGCTGGGTCTCTTCCCCAGCCTCTACTGATGTTGTGATGTTCAGTGGCTGTGATGTGTTGATTAAGCTCTATGATCTAAACTGTTGAAGCTAGATCATGCTTATGTAACTATTACTGCTAGTTTCAGTTAAGGTTTCAGTTAACTCTGTTAACTGAAACTTGTTAATTCAGTTAACTGTATAGCTTGGTGGTCTGTTCATCACTTGCTGTTGTTGGCTGGCTTGCTAGTGGCTAATCTTGATCAATTTGATCAAGTGCATGGATAACTATGTGTTCTAGTTATTCTGAATGTGTTGTTCAATTGGCTAGTGTTCATTAACAGTTTCACTGCACTTTCTTGCAGTGTTCTGTTGTGCTGATTTAATGATGTAGCTTAGTTTGCTGAGCTAGATCCTTCCTAGCTGTGATGCAATCATTTTAGCCTGCTGTGATGGCTCTTGCAGTAGCTGTTAGCTAACTGCTTCTCTGTGATGCCTCTCTGAGGTGTTCACAACTACTGTGGGTTTAAAGCTGATGCTTTGGAGAGTGGATCACTCTTTGTAGTGATCTGCTGGTGGCTTATTTGATTAAAAGTGTCCCTGTCCACTTACCCAGATGATTAACTTGGTCTTGGTCAATTTTAATTGACAGAGCTGATGGTTCTCTAGGTTTTAGGCTTTTAACTTGGTAGCTAGGCAACCCATGTGCCACTCCTAGCTTAGCTCTTACTTCTGTGAGTATTTCCCTTGAGAAATTCCCAGATAAGGTGTGTGTTAGGGAGTAGGTGCTGTGGATGGCCTTGCCTCCAAGGTCTTGGCCTCCTGGACATCCAAATGATGACCAAAGCCCTATTTCATCAAGCTTTGCTTGATCTTTGCATGGCTTTGCTTGCTCTTTGTGTGGCTGTGCCTTGTGCAGTCTGCCTGGGAGAATAACTTGTGAGTTTTCTCCCAGCACTCATGTGTGCTTTGGTTTAAAAGTAACCTGCTGCTGAAGAGTAGTTTGTTCTTCTGGAGTATTCTGATTTCCTGCTTCTTGTGGCAAGCCTGCTCCTCCTAGCTGCTTGACCTAGTTCCTAGTTGAACTATGTGACCATGTTGGCCTTTGGATTTGCTGGATGGTTTTGATGATGAAGTGCTGGGGTGAAAACCTTCCCTGTTGCTCAACACATGAGCAGGGTTGATTTGTGTGTGATGATTCAGTGATGGTGATGCTGGTCTTGGTGGTGATGGTGTGTTCCTAGTGATGGTGGCGTGCTGGGTGTTGATGTTGGTGGTGTTGTGGTGTTGGTCTTGGTCGACTGTGGCTTTAGCCGGCCTGTTTCACTGCTGTGAGGTTTTTATACCTAGTGCTGATGTCCTGGGTGTGTGACACCTGATGGCATGCACCTGGTGACTATGCTGCTGTTGTGTCTTGCCCTCCTCGGCAAGGCCTGGGATATTTCTATCCGGTTCCCTTGGTGATAAGACCAAACCCTTGATGATTATCTACAGTGGTTGTTATTTCTAATTGACACTTGTCAATTGTTACCATGACAATATGTTGTATTCCTTTGATTTGCTTGCAGATATCAAGATCAGAATGAAGAAAAGAAAGAAAGAGAGAAAGAAGAAAGAAGATTCTTAGCTTCTTTAGAATTATATTTGTAATCTTTCTTTTCTTATTTATGTATTTGTCTTGGGCTCTCTCCACATTTGTAATATTCTTTTTAATCTTGAATTTTGTAAAGACATTGTAACTTATGTGTGATGATCAATAAAGTTTAAGTTTTCTCTACACTTTATTGATGTTTAATGCTTATATATTTCTTTATATGTTTATTTATCCTTTCTAAATGTGCTTTTAATTCAACTTTCAATCATTCAAATTCTAACTTGATATGTGTACTAGTTCAATTTCAAAATTGATGGCTAGGTTTTTGGTAATCTAAATCATCACTCCGCACCACAATGGATCAAAAGAGATCATGCCCAAACCTTTCGCACTTCGAGAGTTTACCAATTCCCCTCGAAGAGAGATTCGATCACTCTTAGGTTTTAGAAACAAAAGCGCGAAAAAATCCCGTAATTTCAGATGCAATGCACAAAAGCCCTTCTAGTCTACCCCGAAATTGTCCTACGTTCTGGGATGTTACAGCAAGCGCTCAAGGGGGGTTTCATATCGACAACACAACTAGGAACAAGATTAAGGGAAAACCATGTTGTTCTAAATGCATCACTCCAAAAGCGAAAAGGGATAGAAGCATGTGCAAGTATTGTAAGTCTAGTTTTGATAATATGGCGGTGTTTACGCCCAACCATGCCACCATTTTATTGGTGTGTATGAGGACATGACACACGATGAGAAATACCAATGTCATCAAATAGTTTGTTTAATTTGAGGTATTCCCCCCCCCCCCAATCCAATTGAACATGGATAATGTTGTGGCCTAAGAGACGTTCAACATGTTGTTAGAAAGCAATAAAAATGTGAAAATGTTTGACTTATGTTTGAGAAGATGCAACCATGTAAAACGATTGCACCCATCAATAAAGTTGGCATAGTAGCTATGACCACTGATAGATGTTTGGGCAGGGCCCCACATATCTTAATAGATAAATTCAAGCAGTTTCATTATTACATGATTGGAAAGGGGAAAACACAATTGATGGCTTTTGACTTGTTGACAAGGGCCACAAATTACATAATGGTTTGGATAAGGAGCTATCGGTTGATTTAGTGAGAGACTCACAAAGTTAGACGCAATGGTACTCACACCGCCGTTAGTAGTGCTTTTAGCGACATTAAATTACTCGATCATAACATCATAGATCATTTGATTAGAGTCAGAAACATGTTTTGTAATCTCAGCTACCTGATCGACCATAAAAATAGGATCGCTTAAAGAGGATTCATCAAGAAGAGACTAGAATTTCATCTTGGCAATGACAATGATGATGCCTTGATGATCCTAGGAGAGAGCCAGTAAAAATGCCTACTTGTCATTTTCATCTGCATTCCTCTAAAGTTCTGCAAACTCATCCTCGCGCTTTTACAAAGCACTTTGAGTTCCTTTTGGTGCTTTTCCTTTAAAGCTTCATAGGACTTCTTTTGCTCGTCTGATACTTCATCAAATCCAGGGCATATGATGTTATTGGTGTGAACTTCAAAGGGTCTAGGAGTTTGTGGACCGGTCTAACTGATCTATGATTGATTTCACCAGTGGAGTTGCCAACAAGTGTGTTGCGCGTGATTCGTGGCACATGTATGTCCTTCGCGTGTGATTCATAGCATGAGCGTGGCAAGTCAAATCCCATTTCATGTCAGACATAGCCTTCAAGAGCCTTCATGGACTCTCACGAGTCGCATGTTCCCTTCCTGTCGTCTTTGGTTTCTCCTTGCTTTTGGGCCTTGAGTCGGTTTGTTTCTTGGGCCTTGGCGCAAGTCAATTGATATTTAGCTTGTGTCTAGCCCATCCTTTTATGATAAAACTTGCTAGTCCGGTGGGCCTTTGATACGTCTCAAAAGTATCTATAATTTTTGATGCTCCATGCTTGTTTTTACACCATTTGCGTAGTGTTTCGTTACACTTCGTGGCGTTTTTATGTGTTTTCCGGAACTAACCTATTAACAAGATGCCACAGTGCTAGTTCCCTGTTTTCTGCTATTTTTGTGTTTTAGAAAAGTTACACAGGAAATATTCTCAGAATTGGACGAAACAAAAGCCGAACATCCAGATATTTAACGAAGCTTCCAGAGGACCGAAGAGGAGACGGAACCGAGCTAGAGGGTGGTCTCACTATGGTGAGCCCCACCTGGTCCACTTCTGACGCTGCCCCTTCGCCTATAAAGACCCCCCGACGGGAAAAACCTAAAGACCCGATCAATTTTCCAGAAACACATCGCGATCCGCCGCCGTCGTTGACCCGAGATCTGGAGGGTCCAGAAGCTCTTCCCGGCACCCTGTCGGAGAGGGGAATCACCACCGGAGGTCTTCTTCATCGCCATGCTTGCCTCCGGCGCGATGAGTGAGTAGTCTACCTTGGACTATGGGTCCATAGCAGTAGCTAGTTGGTTGTCTTCTCCACCATGTGCTTCATGTTTATATCTCGTGAGCTGCCGTACATGATCGAGATCACCGTTATGTAATTCTACATGTTGTGTTTGTTGGGATCCGATGAATATTGGTGTTATGATTGAGTTGATGTGCTGAATATTATCTTATGTTATCTCTATGTTGTTTATGATCTTGCATGCTCTCCGTTGTTAGTAGCTATCTTGGCCGAGTAGATACTAGTGACTCCAAGAGGGGGTATTTATGCTCGATAGTTGGGTTCATGCCTCTATTTAATCTGGGGGAGTGACAGAAACCTCTAAGGTTGTAGATGTGTTGTTGCCACTAGGGAGAAAACAACATTCTTATGTCCAAGGTTATATGCTTTATTTACATTACACACTTTGCTTAATGCAGTTATCTGTTGTTTGCAATTTAATATTCACGGGGTCCTCGGATGATTCCCCGTGGGTGGATTATTAGTCATAGATGCAGTTGGATGGCGGTCTATGTATCTTGTTGTAATGCCCAGAGTAAATCTCATAGTGATCCTCTTGACATATGCACGTTATCTTTATTCTATCAATTGCCCAACTGTAATTTGTTTATCCAGCATGTCGTTATTTATCTTATGGAGAGACACCACTAGTGAACTGTGGACCCCGGTCTAATTTTCTTTATATTGCTATCACTTGTTTACTTTACTCGCATTGTTTACTTTCCTGCATATTACTATTGCTTTCTACTCGATACGCTCATTTCTTTGTTTATAGCAAACCGGTGAGATTGACAACCTCATCGTAAGTTGGGAGCAAAGTACTTGGTTGTGTTGTGTGTAGGTTTCGCGTTGCTGCTGGCGAAGCAAAGCACTGGACGAGGCACCCTATAAATTGTCTGGAGCTGTCGCAAAGCTAGCAAGCATCACCTTCTGGAGTTTGGCTTTTTCCTGGATTCGATAAACCTTGGTTTCTTACTGAGGGAAGATTTGCTACTGTGCTCATCATACCTTCCTCTTGGGGTTCCCAACTGAACGGTGATTTACATCAACACCGTGCCGCATCAAGCTAATTTTCTGGCGTCGTTGCTGGGGAAAAAGAAGACTTCTGCAAGGGGAGTTTCGCACGCACATCCTTTACTTTATTTAAGTTTTGCTTTACTTTATTTTTACTTGCATTGTTTTATCAAAAACACAAAAAAAATAGTTTCCTTTATAGTTGTTTATTATGTCTAGTCTAGTTGCTACTACTATGTCGCCCGAGGATATGATTTTCACTTTCAAACAAAAGAGTGAGGAAAGTTTCAAAGAAGCTTGGTCTAGAATTTATTATTGGCATGGAAAAACTGAACCGAAAATGACTTTGAGTTTGCTTCTTAGTTGCTTTTACTTTGGACTTGCTCTTCGCTATAGATATGCTTTGGATGCTACTGCAGAAGGAGATTTCCTTCATTGTGATGGAGATCAGGCCTTCAATATTATTAAAAATTTGATTACAGTTTATAGCTTTCCAACTAATTTTGATGCTGATCTTGTGAGCATTTTTAATAGATTGAACACTCTTGAGACTCGAACTGATTGCTTAAAAGATTGTTATGGTACTTTGCGCTAGCATTTTGATTATGTTCCAATAAACTCTGAACCCTCAAGTTGTATCCTACGGTAAAAATCACCATTGGTGGTGAAACTTTTCATGCTCGTTGTGATATTATATCTGAATTTTGTCTTATGCCAAAGGATGTTTATGAATCTTTAAGTCTTTGGAAGCTTTCCGATGGGGGAGAAGAAATTTTTCTTACTAATAATGCCACTATATTTCCCGTTGGAATAGCTGAAGGAGTGTTTACAAAAGTCCTAGGAAAAATGATATCTACTGATTATCTTGTTATTGAATGTGTAGGAAAGGGACAAATTACGCTTGGAAGGTCTCTACTAAAACTTCTCGGCGTCACTATAGATGTGGGAAAAGGTACTATAAAATTTACCACTCCACCTTGCAACAATCACGTCTTTCCTAGAGTTAAGAAGGGTAAGAAAGGAAGACGTAAGGCGCCTGTTGATCCTAGTGCTTCACTTGATATTACTTGATTCACACTTTCTGCGCCTAGCTCAAAGGCGTTAAAGAAAAGCACTCTTGGGAGATAACCCAATGTTTTACTTTCAGTTATTTTTTTTTTATTTGAGTCTTGGAAGTTATTACTACTGTAATAACCTCTCCTTATCATTTTTATTTCGTTGTTGTGCCAAGAGAAGCCTCTAATTTGAGTGAGGTAAGATTTAGGGATGTTGCTGTCCTGAAACAGATTTCGGTGCTGCACCGTAAAAATTCGTGAAAATTATCAGAATATCTATAGGACCTGCGATTTCTTGCGCATATGCCCCAGGTTATATACAAACTTTCATTAGTTTAACACTTTTTGATTTGAGCAACAGAAAACCCTCTAAAAATTCGACCTTTGTCAGTTGCTCTGTTTTGACAGATTTCTGCCACTATTTGTGTTTGCCTCTCGATCGCTTTTTTTTTAGTTCTTTTGATGACGGAACTTTTGGGGAAGTTGCTACAGTAGTATATGCTTTATATGTGGTGGTTTTGAGTTGAAACCTGAAGCAAAAGGGGTTGATTCAATATTATGCTTACACTAATGTTGCTAATAGAATTGTGTTGAGTTTTGTATGAAGAAAGTTTTCAAGTGTAGGGATTGGAGAATGATGAGATGAGTTGAAGAATGGACAAAAGCTCAAGCTTGGGGATGTCCATACACCCCAAGAAATATCCAAGAGGTACAAGCGTCAAAGCTTGGGGATGCCCCCGAGGCACCCCTTCTTCATCGGCAAAAATCAGGTCACCTTTCAACACACTATATTTTTATTGCTTCATGCATTATGCGTTTTTCTTGGAGCATCAATTGTTTTAGTTTTTAGTTTTGTTTAGTTTTGTTTGCTGCAATAAATGGTTGGACCCCAACAAATTTCTTTTGGAGAAGTTTCCTTGCTTTTCATTTGCCAAGAACACTCCGTTTTTCACTCTTATCGTTCAACGAGTGTTCTCTTTTTCTGCTACTGCGTTTAGCTTTCGTTTTTCGCCTTGATTTTTGGTCAGATCTTGTTATATCTTTGCATCAAGGTGTGTTTTGACCTCTGGTCCATGTTGGTATTCATCAAAAGAGTTGTTTTAAAAAAGGTTCGAATGGTGTTGGAAAAGAGAAAAAGTTTCATGCAAAAAAAGTGGTACAAAAGGAGCTTGTGTAGACTGCAGCCTAGGCTTTTGCATATCGTGCTTGATGTATTTTTGATAGTATGCTTAGTAGTTTTGCTGTAGCATGACTTGTCTCAAATGACTGAGATTGCTTAATGAGCCTTTGAAAAAATCATGCGTTGTTTTTATTATTTGGAAGCATTAATTTGGTTTTCTCCTTGATGCTTTATTTGGGTTGACTTGGCGCATGCTCACACATGTTAGACTCATACAAAGTCGCCATAAGCCTCTATGATCATTTAGTTTTTGACTTTTGATGCCATCTTATGCTTCTTTTAATGTTGCTTTGTCGCTTTGCATGATTATGGTCGTTATTGCTCTCTTAGTTGGTCGCTCCCAGTCTTTTCCTAGCCCTCATTTTGTACTGAGTATGAGCTCTACTCGTGCATCCAACTCCTAAAAACCAAGTTTGCCATTGTGTCCACTATAAATTCCTATGCATGGTATTTGCAAGCCATTCCAAGTAAATTTTCATGTGCTACCTTTCAAAAAAACCTTCAAAACACTTCTCATTGTGTGACACTATTTTCAGCTCATGGGGACGTAGTGGTCGGATTTGCTATCTTCCATATTATTTATTCCAAAAAGAAAAAAAAAGAAAAAAAGGTACTTCTCCATGGTATGTGAATGTTGGTGGGCATCCGATGAAATCGGTTAGCCATGGTTTGTGAAAGGAAAAAAGGTGGGGAGGAGTGCCAAGCTTTTTAAAAGAGCGCAAAAAGTGCCAATCTCTCTCAAAAACTTGCTTCATTTTTGTATGGAAGATAGTAAGAACCCCATTGCTAGTCGTTGACAAAAACAACCACCTCTCAAAACCCAATTTGTATCTCTCTGTTTTACAAATGAAAAGCTCTAGCATATGTTTAATCACTGCTTCCCTCTGCGAAGGGCCTTTCTTTTACTTTTATGTTGAGTCACCACCTTCTATCTTTATGCACCGTCTAAGAGAGCATAGTTGTCATTCTTAGTATAATGTGCATTGTTCCAAAGTTTTCATTGATTGATTCATGATTTTGGTTTCACTTGTTCTTAAATTTTTTGTATCTAGTTGCCCGCTTAAACTTGAAGGTGTCCTATGCATTTATGTTTTGCTATTCCATGAAGGACAAGCTGAAAACCATTTGCTATGTTTTTCCATATGATTTGAACACACGCTTGACTTTCATTGTTTCATTTTCATGATCTTTCGTTTGTGTTCTTCTTCATGTTATAACATGGTTGCTAAGTTTCTTCTATCAAGATTATATCTTTCATGCCCATGTTTCAAGTTCTTTTGATCCCAGCACACAATGCTTATATAGATGATCAAGATTGTGTAGGTGCATGTCACCTCAAAAATTATTTCTTTGTTATCACTTACCTACTCGAGGACGAGCAGGAGTTAAGCTTGGGGATGCTTGATACGTCTCAAACGTATCTATAATTTTTGATGTTCCATGCTTGTTTTTACACCATTTGCTTAGTGTTTCGTTACACTTTGTGGCGTTTTTATGCATTTTCCGGAACTAACCTATTAACAAGATGCCACAGTGTCAGTTCCCTGTTTTCTGCTGTTTTTGTGTTTCAGAAAAGTTACATAGGAAATATTCTCGGAATAGGACGAAACAAAAGCCGAACATCCAGATATTTAACGAAGCTTCCAGAGGACCGAAGAGGAGACGGAACCGAGCCAGAGGGTGGTCTCACTACCAGGGGGCGCGGCCCAGGGCCTGGCCACGCCGCCCTATGGTGAGCCCCACCTGGTCCACTTCTGACGCTGCCCCTTCACCTATAAAGATTCCCCGATGGAAAAAACCTAAAGACCCGATCAATTTTCTAGAAACACATCGCGATCCGCCGCCGTCGTCGTCCTGAGATCGGGAGGGTCCAGAAGCTCTTCTCGGCACCTTGCTGGAGAGGGGAATCGCCACTGGAGGTCTTCTTCATCGCCATGCTTGCCTCCGGCGCGATGAGTGAGTAGTCTACCTTGGACTATGGGTCCATAGCAGTAGCTAGTTGGTTGTCTTCTCCACCATGTGCTTCATGTTTAGATCTCGTGAGCTGCCTTACATGATCGAGATAATCGTTATGTAATTCTACATGTTGTGTTTGTTGGGATCCGATGAATATTGGTGTTATGATTGAGTTGATGTGCTGAATATTATCTTATGTTATCTCTATGTTGTTTATGATCTTGCATGCTCTCCGTTGTTAGTAGCTATCTTGGCCGAGTAGATACTAGTGACTCCAAGAGGGGGTATTTATGATCGATAGTTGGGTTCATGCCTCTATTTAATCTGGGGGAGTGACAGAAATCTCTAAGGTTGTAGATGTGCTGTTGCCACTAGGGAGAAAACAACATTCTTATGTCCAAGGACATATGCTTTGTTTACATTACACACTTTGCTTAATGTAGTTATCTGTTGTTCGCAACTTAATATTCACGGGGTCCTCGGATGATTCCTCGTGGGTGGATTATTAGTCATAGATGCAGTTGAATGGCGGTCTATGTATCTTGTTGTAATGCCCAGAGTAAATCTCATAGTGATCCTCTCGACATATTGATACGTCCAAAACGTATCTATAATTTTTGATGCTCCATGCTTGTTTTTACACCATTTGCTTAGTGTTTCGTTACACTTTGTGGCACTTTTGTGCATTTTCTGGAACTAACCTATTAACAAGTCGCCACAGTGCCAGTTCCCTGTTTTCTGCTGTTTTTGTGTTTCAGAAAAGTTACACAGGAAATATTCTCGAAATTGGACGAAACAAAAGACGAACGTCTAGAAATTCACCGAAGCTTCCAGAGAACCGAAGAGGAGATAGAGTGGGGCCACGAGGGCCCCATGATACGTCTCCAACATATCTATAATTTTTGATGCTCCGTGCTTGTTTTTACACCATTTGCCTTGTGTTCCGTTACACTTCGTGGCGTTTTTATGCGATTTCCGGAACTAACCTATTGACAAGATGCCACAGTGCTAGTTCCCTGTTTTCTGCTGTTTTTGTGTTTCAGAAGTGATACATAGGAAATATTCTCGGAATTGGATGAAACAAGTTCCAAAAGTCTTATTTTTCCCGGAAGCTTCCCAAAGACCGAAAGAGAGCCGGAGAGGGGCCAGAGGCCGCCCTCACACATAGGTGGCGCGGCCCAGGCCCTGGCCGCGCCACCCTGGTGTGAGGAGCCCCTGGCTGCCCCCTGACGATGCCCCTTCGCCTATATAAAGCCTCGGGACGGAAAACCCTAGGAGAGTCGGCGAAATTTCTAGAACAGTTCCGCAGCGCCGTCGCCGTCGAAGCCAAATTTCGGGGGACAGAAGTCTCTGTTCCGGCACCCTACCGGGACGGGGAAGTGCCCCTGGAGCCATCTCCATCGGTCTCCATCGCCGTCTCCGCCGTCTCCATCGACCTCACCGCCATCTCCATCAACCTTGCTGTCTCCTATGATGAGGAGGGAGTAGTTCATCCCCGGGGCTGAGGGCTCTACCGATAGCTATGTGGTTCACCACTCTCTCCCATGATGTGATCTTTATGTGATCGTGAGCTTTGTATCATGTTGAATAAGTAGATGTTACTCTTCTTCATTATGTGTACTCTAGTGTGTTATTAAAGTAATCTATTCCTCCTGCCATGGTGTAACGGTGACAGTGCGTGCATCATGGTGGTACTTGGTCTAGGCTACGATTGTGATCTTTTATGGATTATGAGAATAATTATCACTATGATAGTATTGAAGTGATCTATTCCTCCTTTCATGGTGTAATGTTGACAGTGTGTGCACCGTGTTAGTACTTGGTCTAAGTTGCAATAATATCTATCTTGAGTTGTGATTTGATTTGGATATCTCTATGAGTGGTGTTTGTCAAGTACTTGATGAACTTTGAGGAGTGCTTCGTAGCCCTACGCAATGATTAGTGTTGTTCAATAGGAGAGTAATTCAGAGTACCATAGTGAAGAGAAGTTATTTATTTGTTCAATCATGTTATATTTGCTGGGAGTGTGTCCACTAGTGAAAGTATGATCCTTAGGCCTTGTTTCCAAGCATTGCACACCGTTTACTTGCTGTTTTGTTACATGTTTGCTCGCAGCGATATTTATTTCAGACCACATTTGCTACTTATAATCATCCATACCACTTGTATTTCACTGTCTCTTCGCCGAACTAGTGCACATATACATCTGACAAGTGTATTGGGTGTGTTGGGGACACAAGAGACTTTCTGTATCGTAATTGTAGGGTTGCTTGAGAGGGATAGCTTTGACCTCTTCCTCCTTGAGTTCGATAAACCTTGGGTGATCCACTTAAGGGAAACTTGCTGCTGTTCTACAAACCTCTGCACTTGGAGGCCCAACACTGTCTACAAGAACAGACACGTGCGTAGACATCAAGCTCTTTTCTGGCGCCGTTGCCGGGGAGGTAAGGTAAAAGGTACTCGCATCCTCCTGTGTGAGTGCTCGGAGTTATTTCCTTTAGATTCTGCAATTACATCTTTTTGTTTCTTGTTTTTATTTTCACTAGTTAGGCTTAATGGAAAACAAAGAGTTCTGTAGTCTTTTTCTTGAGTTTAGATATGAAGTGTTTGAAGAGAAAATTGAAAAACCTTTGGAGCTTAATTTGCATGCTAATAGTGTTGTTATTATGAATGCTTTGAACACCGTTGTTGCTAATGCTATAGAAAAGTCTAAGCTTGGGGAAGCTGGTTTTGTTAAGCATGATATTTTTAGTTCCCCAGCTTTAGTGGAGAAAATTTGCTCTGATGATATTTTATCTCCCATATGTGATGTTCCTTCTTATGATGATATGTTTGAAGAATATGCTTTGCGACATAGTAGTTCTCTAGTTTATGATGGTTATGATGACGAGTATAATATTTTTAGTTCACCTACTTTTGAGGAGAAAATTAGTTATGATTACAATATGCCTCTTATTTTTGATGATTATGGTGATGAGAATAATTATTCTGTTGAATCTACTCCTACTACTATTGTTCCTGTGGTGAGTATTAATTCTTTTATGCATGTGGCTCATGATAGGGATGTTTTATGTGATAGTTATATTGTTAGTTCTATTCATGATGCTACTAAAAGTTATTATGAGAGAGGGAAACATGGTTTGATGGATCTCAACAATATTAAGTTTCCCCTCTTTATGTTGCAAATCTTGAAGTGGCACTTGTTTTATCTATCCATGCTTGCTACTATGTGCCTCGTTGATTTATTTTCTTACAAGATTCCTATGCATAGGAAGTGGTTCAGATATAAATGTCTTTCACATTTGCTTTTTGATGCTCTCTATTGCTTTAAGTTCCTATATGGCGCCTTTGCCTCAAGCTCTTATATGGCGCCCACATGAGCATCTTTGCAAATTACTGCGCCTAGCTCAAAGGCGTTAAAGAAAAGCACTCTTGGGAGATAACCCAATGTTTTATTTCCAGTACTTTTTCTTTTATTTGAGTCTTGGAAGTCATTACTACTGTAATGACCGCTCCTTATCCTTTTTATTTTATTGTTGTGCCAAGAGAAGCCTCTAATTCGAGTGAGGTAAAGATTTGGGGATGTTGCTGTCCTGAAACTGTTTTCGGGGCTGCACCGTAAAAATTCGTATAAATTCTCTGTATATCTTTTGGACCTGCGATTTCTTGTGCATATGCCCCAGGTTATATCCAAACTTTCGTTAGTTGAACACTTTTTGATTTGAGCAACAGAAAACCCCTCAAAAATTCGACCTTTGTCAGCTGTTCTGTTTTGACAGATTTCTGCCACTATTCGTTTTTGCCGCTTTATCGCTTTCTTTTTGAGTTCTTTTGATCACGGAACTTTTGGGGAAGTTGCTACAGTAGTATATGCTTAATATGTGGTGGTTTTAGGTTGAAACCTGAAGCAAAAAGGGTTGATTATATGTTATGCTTACACTAATGTTGCTAATAGATTTGTGTTTAGTTTTGTATGAAGGAAGTTTTCAAGTGTAGGGATTGGAGAATGATGAGATGAGTTGAAGAATAGACAAAAGCTCAAGCTTGGGGATGACCATGCAACCCCCAAGAAATATCCAAGAGGTACAAGCGTCAAAGCTTGGGGATGCCCCCGAGGCACCCCCTTTCTTCATCGGCAAAAATCAGGTCACCTTTCAAGACACTATATTTTTATTGCTTTATGCACTATGTATTTTTCTTGGAGCGTCAGTTGTTTTAGTTTTCTTAGTTAGTTTAGTTTTGTTTGCTGCAATAAATGGTTAGATCACATCATGTTTCTTTTGGAGGAGGTGAACTCGTTTTCATTTGCCAAAAACACTCCGTTTTTCACTTTTATCGTTTCAACGAGTGCTCTCTTTTTCTGCTACTGGGTTTAGCTTGCAATTTTCGCCTTGATTTGTGTTCAGATCTTGTTATATCTTTTAATCAAGGTGTATTTTTGCCTCTGGTCTTTATTGGTTTTTATCAAAAGAGGTGTTTATAAAAAGTTCGAATGGTGTTGGAAAAGAGAAAAAGCTTTATGCAAAAAAGTGGTACAAGAAGGAGCTTGTGTAGACTGCAGCTTAGGCTTTTGCATGTCGTGCTTGATGTCTTTTTGATAGTATGCTTAGTGGTTTTGCTGTAGCATGACTTGTCTCAAATAACTGAGATTGCTTAATGAGCCTTTGAAAAAATCATGCGTTGTTTTTATCGTTTGGAAGCATTATTTTGGTTTTCTCCTTTGATGCTTTAATTGGGTTGACTTGGCGCATGCTTACACCATGTTGACTACAAAAATAAGTCGCCTATAGCCTCTATGATCATTTAGTTTTTGACTTTTGATGCCATCTTATGCTTCTTTTAATGTTGCTTTGTCGCTTTGCATGATTATGGCCGTTATTGCTCTCTTAGATGGTCGCTCCCAGTCTTTTGCTAGCCCCCGCCTTGTACTGATTATGAGCTCTACTCGTGCATCCAACTCCCAAAAACCAAGTTTGCCATTGTGTCCACTATAAACTCCTATGCATGGTATTTGTAAGCCATTCCAAAGTAAATTTTCATGTGCTACCTTTGAAAAAACCTTCAAAATACTTCTCGTTTTGTGACACTGTTTTCAGCTCATGGGGACGTAGTGGTCGGATTTGCTATCTTCCATATTGCTTATTCCAAAAAGAAGAAAAAAAGAGAAAAAAAGAAAGAAAAAAAAGGCACTCCTCCATGGAATGTGAATGTTGGTGGGCACCCGATGGAATCGGTTAGCCATGGTTTGTGAAAGAAAAAAAGGTGGGGAGGAGTGCCAAGCTTTATAAAAGAGCACAAAAGTGCCAATCTCTCTCTCAAAAACTTGCTTCATTTTTGTATGGAAGATAGTAAGAACCCCATTGCTAGTCGTTGACAAAGACAACCACCTCTCAAAACCAATTTTTATCTCTCTGTTTTACAAATGAAAAGCTCTAGCACATGTTTAATCACTGCTTCCCTCCGCGAAGGGCCTTTCTTTTACTTTTATATTGAGTCACCACCTTCTTTATTTATGCACCATTAAGAGAGCATAGTTGTCATTCTTAGTATAATGTGCATTGTCCCAAAGTTTTCATTGATTGATTCATGATCATGGTTTCACTTGTTTTTTAAATTATTTGTATCTAGTCGCCCTCTTAAACTTGAAGGTGTCCTATGCATTTATGTTTTGCTCTCCATGAAGGACAAGCTGAAAACCATTTGTATGTTTTTCCATATGATTTGAACACACGTTTGACTTTCATTGTTTCATTTTCATGATCTTTTGTTTGTGTTCATTTGCATGTTATAACATGGTTGATAAGTTTTTATTGTCAAAGATTATATCTTTCATGCCCATGTTTTAAGTTCTTATGATCCCAGCTCACAATGCTTACATATATGATCAAGATTGTGTAGGTGCATGCCACCTCAAAAATTATTTCTTTTGTTATCACTTACCTACTCGAGGACGAGCAGGAGTTAAGCTTGGGGATGTTGATACGTCTCCAACGTATCTATAATTTTTGATGCTCCATGCTTGTTTTTACACCATTTGCCTTGTGTTTCGTTACACTTCGTGGCGTTTTTATGCGATTTCCGGAACTAACCTATTGACAAGATGCCACAGTGCCAGTTCCCTGTTTTCTGCTGTTTTTGTGTTTCAGAAGTGATACACAGGAAATATTCTCAAAATTGGATGAAACAAGTTCCAGAAGTCTTATTTTTCCCGGAACCTTCCCGAAGACCGAAAGAGAGCCGGAGAGGGGCCAGAGGCCGCCCTCACACATAGGTGGCGCGGCCCAGGCCCTGGCCGTGCCACCCTGGTGTGAGGAGCCCCTGGCTGCCCCCTGACGACGCCCCTTCGCCTATATAAAGCCTCGGGACGGAAAACTCTAGGAGAGTCGGCGAAATTTCTAGAATAGTTCCGCAGCGCCATCGCCGTCGAAGCCAAATTTCGGGGGACAGAAGTCTCTGTTCTGGCACCCTGTCGGGACGGGGAAGTGCCCCCGGAGCCATCTCCATCGGTCTCCATCGCCGTCTCCGCCGTCTCCATCGACCTCACCGCTATCTCCATCAACCTTGCTGTCTCCTATGATGAGGAGGGAGTAGTTCATCCCTGGGGCTGAGGGCTCTACCGGTAGCTATGTGGTTCACCTCTCTCTCCCATGATGTGATCTTTATGTGATCGTGAGCTTTGTATCATGTTGAATAAGTAGATGTTACTCTTCTTCATTATGTGTACTCTAGTGTGTTATTAAAGTAATCTATTCCTCCTGCCATGGTGTAACGGTGACAGTGCGTGCATCATGGTGGTACTTGGTCTAGGCTATGATTGTGATCTTTTATGGATTATGAGAATAATTATCACTATGATAGTATTGAAGTGATCTATTCCTCCTTTCATGGTGTAATGTTGACAGTGTGTGCACCGTGTTAGTACTTGGTCTAAGTTGCAATAATATCTATCTTGAGTTGTGATTTGATTTGGATATCTCTATGAGTGGTGTTTGTCAAGTACTTGATGAACTTTGAGGAGTGCTTCGTAGCCCTACGCAATGATTAGTGTTGTTCAATAGGAGAGTAATTCAGAGTACCATAGTGAAGAGAAGTTATTTATTTGTTCAATCATGTTATATTTGTTGGGAGTGTGTCCACTAGTGAAAGTATGATCCCTAGGCCTTGTTTCCAAGCATTGCACACCGTTTACTTGCTGTTTTGTTACATGTTTGCTCGCAGCGATATTTATTTCAGACCACATTTGCTACTTATAATCATCCATACCACTTGTATTTCACTGTCTCTTCGCCGAACTAGTGCACATATACATCTGACAAGTGTATTGGGTGTGTTGGGGACACAAGAGACTTTCTGTATCGTAATTGTAGGGTTGCTTGAGAGGGATAGCTTTGACCTCTTCCTCCCTGAGTTCGATAAACCTTGGGTGATCCACTTAAGGGAAACTTGCTGCTGTTCTACAAACCTCTGCACTTGGAGGCCCAACACTGTCTACAAGAACAGACGCGTGCGTAGACATCACCCCACACAATAGGGCGGCGCGGCCTGGCCCCTGGCCACGCCCCCTATGTGTGACGGCGCCTCGGCCCACTCCTGACGTTGCCCCTTCGCCTATAAAGACCCCTCGACGGGAAAAACTTAAGAACCCGATCAGAATTCCAGAAAGATATCGCGTTCCGCCGCCGTCGTCGACCCGAGATCGGGAGAGTCCTGAAGCTCTTCCCGGCACCCTGCCAGATAGGGGAATCGCCACCGGAGGTCTTCTTCATCGCCATGCTTGCCTCCAGCGCGATGAGTGAGTAGTCTACCTTGGACTATGGGTCCATAGCAGTAGCTAGATGGTTGTTCTCTCCACCATGTGCTTCATGTTTAGATCTCATGAGCTGCCTTACATGATTGAGATCACCGTTATGTAATTCTACATATTGTGTTTGTTGGGATCCGATAAATATTGGTGTTATGATTAAGTTGTTGTTCTGAAATTTATCTTATGTTATCTCTACGTTGTTTATGATCTTGCATGCTCTCCGTTGTTAGTAGCTATCTTGGCCGAGTAGTTGCTAGTAACTCCAAGAGGGAGTATTTATGCTCGATAGTTGGGTTCATGCCTCTATTGAATCTGGGGGAGTGACAGAAACCTCTAAGGTTGTAGATGTGTTGTTGCCACTAGGGAGAAAACAACATTCATATGCTCGAGGGCATATGCTTTGTTTACATTACACACTTTGCTTAATGCAATTATCTGTTGTTCGCAACTTAATACTTGTGGAGTTCTCGGATTGATTCGCCACAAGTGGATTATTAGTCATAGATGCAGTTGGATGGCGGTCTATGTATTTTGTTGTAATGCCCAGAGTAAATCGCATAGTGATCTTCTTGACATATCTCGTTATCTTTATTCTATCAATTGCCCAACTGTAATTTGTTTACCCAGCATGTGTTATTTATCTTATGGAGAGACACCACTAGTGAACTGTGGACCCCGGTCCTATTTTCCATCATATTGCTATCACCTGTTTACTTTACTCGCACTATTTACTATACTTGCATATTACTACTGTTTTCCACTCGATACGCTCATACCCTTTGTTTCAAGCAAACCGGTGAGATTGACAACCTCATCGTAAGTTGGGAACAAAGTATTTGGTTGTGTTGTGTGCAGGTTCCATGTTGCCGCTCGCAAAGCAAAGCCTGGACGAGGCACCTTATAAATTATCCGGAGCCGTCGCGAAGCTAGCAAGCATCACCTTCTGGAGTATTGACTTTTTCCTGGACGATAAAACCTTGGTTTCTTACTGAGGGAAATTTGCTGCTGTGCTCATCATACCTTCCTCTTGGGGTTCCCAACTGATCGGTTATTTTCATCATCACAACCGAAGCAATCAAGCATTTTTCTGGCGCCGTTGCCGGGGAAAAAGAAGACTTCTGCAAGGGGAGTTTTGCACGCACATCCTTTACTTTGTTTTAAGTTTTGCTTTACTTTATTTTTACTTGCATCATTTTATATAAAAAACAAAAAAAAATTAGTTTCCTTTTAGCTGCTACTTTATTACTTTTAGTTCATCATGTTGTTCCCTAAGTACGTTTTGGAGGACCTCTCAGTAGGCAGTGGTTCAATTATTGGGAAAGATAATATTGAGGAGTTCTTTAATCATATTAGTATGCATAAAGATGTTGAGGAAAAGTCTTTGGCTGAGCTCGCTCCTAGTTATGAAGTTGCTTCTGCTTATTTAGTTCACATGTTAGAAGCTAGGTTTGCTAGCCTTAATCCTTTTATGCAATACATGTTCCTTAAGCTTCATGATATTGAGGATCCTGAAAAGAAAGCTTTTATCTTGGAAACTTTGCGCATAGAATTTAGAGATGTTGCTATTGAGGCTAAGGAAGTTTTTAAGAAATTCAATAAGCGTGGCTCACCTGTAGCAGTTGTTGGTACACCCAATGAAGATTTTAGAGTGCCAATACCTTGTAAACTTGTAGGAATTCATGATGCTTGGGAAAAGAATTCTAGTTGGATTTGTCCTGAAAATCCTTTTGATGAGAGTAGTGTACCAAAGCGTGATCATAAAGGATCTTAAAAAACTCATTTGGACACAATTCAATTCATTGTTGAAAAGACTCCTATAGTGGATCCTAATGCTTCTTTCATAATTACTTGATTCGCAATTTTCTGCGCCTAGCTCAAAGGCGTTAAAGAAAAGCACTCTTGGGAGATAACCCAATATTTTCTTTTCAGTACTTTTTCTTTTATTTGAGTCTTGGAAGTCATTACTACTGTAATGACCTCTCCTTATCATTTTTATTTCGTTGTTGTGCCAAGAAAAGCCTCTAATTTGAGCGAGGTAAGATTTGGGGATGTTGCTGTCCTGAAACAGTTTTCGGTGCTGCACCGTAAAATTTCGTGAAAATTCTCTGTATATCTTTTGGACCTGCGATTTCTTGTGCATATGCCCCAGGTTATATCCAAACTTTCATTAGTTGAACACTTTTTGATTTGAGCAACAGAAAACCCCTTAAAAAATCGTCCTTTATCAGCTATTCTGTTTTGACAGATTTCTGCCACTATTCGTTTTAGCCGCTTTATCGCTTTCTTTTTGAGTTCTTTTGATCACGGAACTTTTGGGGAAGTTGCTACAGTAGTATATACTTTATATGTGGTGGTTTTGGGTTGAAACCTGAAGCAAAAGAGGTTGATTCATTGTTATGCTTACACTAATGTTGCTAATAGAATTGTGTTGAGTTTTGTATGAAGGAAGTTTTCAAGTGTAGGGATTGGAGAATGATGAGATGAGTTGAAGAATGGACAAAAGCTCAAGCTTGGGGATGCCCATGCATCACCCCAAGAAATATCCAAGAAGTACAAGCGTCAAAGCTTGGGGATGCCCCCGAGGCACCCCTTCTTCATCGGCAAAAATCAGGTCACCTTTCAAGATACTATATTTTTATTGCTTCATGCACTATGCGTTTTTCTTGGAGCGTCAGTTGTTTTAGTTTTCAGTATTAGTTTAGTTTAGTTTGCTGCAATAAATGGTTGGACCCCAACAAATTTCTTTTGGAGAAGTTGCCTTGCTTTTCATTTGCCAAGAACTCTCTAGTTTTCATTCTTATCAAAAACTGAGTGTTCTTCTTTTTCTGCTACTGCTTTTGGTTTTCGCTTTCGCCTTAATTTGCGTTCAGATCTTATTATATCTTTTTTATCAAGGTGTATTTTTGCCTCTGATCCATGTTGGTTTTCCTCAAAAGAGTTGGATTAAAAAAGTTCAAATGATGTTGGAAAAGAGAAAAAGATTTATGCAAAAAAGTGGTACAAAAAGGAGCTTGTTTAGACTGCGGCTTAGACTTTTTCATGTCATGCTTGATGTCCTTTTGATAGTATGCTTAGTGGTGTTGCTGTAGCATGACTTGTCTCAAATAACTGAGATTGCTTAATGAGCCTTTGAAAAAAAATCATGCGTTGTTTTTATCATTTGGAAGCATTATTTTGGTTTTCTCCTTGATGCTTTATTTGGGTTGACTTGGCGCATGCTCACACATGTTAGACTCATACAAAGTCGCCAATAACCTCTATGATCATTTAGTTTTTGACTTTTGATGCCATCTTATGCTTCTTTTAATGTTGCTTTATCGCTTTGCATGATTATGGCCGTTATTGCTCTCTTAGTTGGTCGCTCCCAGTCTTTTGCTAGCCCTTGTTTTGTACTGAGTATGAGCTCTACTCGTGCATCCAACTCCTAAAAACCAAGTTGTTCCAACGTGTCCACCATACATACCTATTAGCAATTTGCTATTCCAAAGTACATTTGACTTGCTTTTATCTACTCTTCAAATTAAACTCTTACCAGTGTTATGCGAAAATTGGTCAGTAAAGCTCTCACGAACCTGATGGCACACTTTATTTTTCTCGTTCTTAAAAATTTGACATTGTGGCTCTCTTATGTTGAGTTGTCATGCTTGCAAGTTGTAAGTTAGAAATTAGCCCATCCATGCTGTCATGGGGCAAGCTTGCGACATTGCACTTCATCTTATTTGAGTTGATATCGTGATCTTTTGTTTATGGATGTTCGCGGTGTGAAATAAATTGGAATCTTGTGGAGTTCATGGAGTTTGTATATGTGTTAGAGAAACGCCTGGGCCGCCAATCTAAGCCATGCATAATTCATGGTGGAAATTTGCAGCATGCCCATAGTGGACATTCGACAACGCATCTCAAAATAAAAAGCTATACAAATGGTAAATAAAAGAGATGTCGAGGTGTTCATTGTATGCTTGTCCTGTCATTTTGATGTGAGCTTGTTCCATGTCATCGGGCACGGAGGTATCCCGTTGGCGGTTCTCGATGATACGCGTATACTTACAATGACAAGAACTTGCTTGGGACCTAAGCAAAGTAGCACAAGGTTTGGGTACTCGTATTCACGGGACACGAGGTTTTCAACTTATGATTTATCAAGCATATGCATCATAATTGTACTCGCATTAACTTTAACCATTCAAGATGCTTATGATGGGGGCAATGAGAGCTCAAAGCTAGTAAGTACCATAATTTTTGAAGGTTTATAAAACTTGCAATCACTGCTTCTCTCTGCGAAGGGCCTTTCTTTTTACTTTTATGTTGAGTCACCACCTTCTATCTTTATGCACCGTCTAAGAGAGCATAGTTGTCATTCTGAGTATAATGTGCATTGTCCCAAAGTTTTCATTGATTGATTCATGATCATGGTTTCACTTGTTCTTAAATTATTTGTATCTAGTCGCCCTTTTAAACTTGAAGGTGTCCTATGCATTTATGTTTTGCTCTCCATGAAGGACAAGCTGAAAACCATTTGCATGTTTTTCCTTATGATTTGAACACACGTTTAACTTTCATTGTTTCATTTTCATGATCTTTTGTTTGTGTTCTATTTCATGTTATAACATGGTTGCTAAGTTTCTTCTATCAAGATTATGTCTTTCATGCCCATGTTTTAAGTTCTTATGATCCCAACACTCAATGCTTACGTAGATGATCAAAATTATGTAGGTGCATGTCACCTCAAAAATTATTTCTTTTGTTATCACTTACCTACTCGAGGACGAGCAGGAGTTAAGCTTGGGGATGCTTGATACGTCCAAAACGTATCTATTATTTTTGATGCTCCATGCTTGTTTTTACACCATTTGTTTAGTGTTTCGTTACACTTCCTGGCACTTTTATGCATTTTCCGGAACTAACCTATTAACAAGTCGCCACAGTGCCAGTTCCCTGTTTTCTGCTGTTTTTGTGTTTCAGAAAAGTTACACAGGAAATATTCTCGGAATTGGACGAAACAAAAGCCGAACGTCCAGAAATTCACCGAAGCTTCCAGAGAACCGAAGAGAAGACGGAGTGGGGCCACAAGGGCCCCACACAATAGGGCGGCGCGGCCTGGCCCCTGGCCGCGCCCCCTATGTGTGACGGCGCCTTGGCCCACTCCTGACGTTGCCCCTTCGCCTATAAAGACCCCTCGATGGGAAAAACCTAAGAACCCGATCAGAATTCCAGAAAGATATCGCATTCCGCCGCCGTCGTCAACCCGAGATCGGGAGGATCCTGAAGCTCTTCCCGGCACCCTGCCGGAGAGGGGAATCGCCACCGGAGGTCTTCTTCATCGCCATGCTTGCCTCCGACACGATGAGTGAGTAGTCTACCTTGGACTATGGGTCCATAGCAGTAGCTAGATGGTTGTTCTCTCCACCATGTGCTTCATGTTTAGATCTCATGAGCTGCCTTACATGATTGAGATCACCGTTATGTAATTCTATATATTGTGTTTGTTGGGATCTGATGAATATTGGTGTTATGATTAAGTTGCTGTTCTGAAATTTATCTTATGTTATCTCTATGTTGTTTATGATCTTGTATGCTCTCCGTTGTTAGTAGCTATCTTGGCCGAGTAGTTGCTAGTAACTCCAAGAGGGAGTATTTATGCTCGATAGTTGGGTTCATGCCTCTATTGAATCTGGGGGAGTGACAGAAACCTCTAAGGTTGTAGATGTGTTGTTGCCACTAGGGAGAAAACAACATTCATATGCTCGAGGGCATATGCTTTGTTTACATTACACACTTTGCTTAATGCAATTATCTGTTGTTCGCAACTTAATACTTGTGGAGTTCTCGGATTGATTCGCCACAAGTGGATTATTAGTCATAGATGCAGTTGGATGACGGTCTATGTATTTTGTTGTAATGCCAAGAGTAAATCGCATAGTGATCTTCTTGACATATCACGTTATCTTTATTCTATCAATTGCCCAACTGTAATTTGTTTACCCAACATGTGTTATTTATCTTATGGAGAGACACCACTAGTGAACTGTGGACCCCGGTCCTATTTTCCATCATATTGCTATCACCTATTTACTTTACACGCAATGTTTACTTTACTTGCATATTACTACTGTTTTCCACTCGATACGCTCATACCCTTTGTTTCAAGCAAACCGGTGAGATTGACAACCTCATCGTAAGTTGGGAACAAAGTATTTGGTTGTGTTGTGTGCAGGTTCCACGTTGTCGCTCGCAAAGCAAAGCCTGGACGAGGCACCTTATAAATTGTCCGGAGCCGTCGCGAAGCTAGCAAGCATCACCTTCTGGAGTATTGACTTTTTCCTGGACGATAAAACCTTGGTTTCTTACTGAGGGAAACTTGCTGTTGTGCCAACTGATCGGTTATTTTCATCATCACAACCGAAGCAATCACATATGCACGTTATCTTTATTCTATCAATTGCCCAACTGTAATTTATTTACCCAGCGTGTCGTTATTTATCTTATGGAGAGACACCACTAGTGAACTGTGGACCCCGGTCCAATTTCCTTTATATTGCTGTCACCTGTTTACTTTACTTGCACTGTTTACTTTCTTGTATATTACTATTGCTTTCCACTCGATACGCTCATTCCTTTGTTTACAATAAACCGGTGAGATTGACAACCTCATCGTAAGTTGGGAGCAAAGTACTTGGTTGTGTTGTGTGCAGGTTCCGCATTGCTGCTGGCGAAGCAAAGCACTGAACGAGGCACCCTATAAATTGTTTGGAGCTATCGCGAAGCTAGCAAGCATCACCTTCTGGAGTTTGGCTTTTTCCTGGATTCGATAAACCTTGGTTTCTTACCGAGGGAAGATTTGCTACTGTGCTCATCCTACCTTCCTCTTGGGGTTCCCAACTAGACGGTGATTTACATCAACACCGTGCCGCATCAGCCTTCCAAGTCATCTTCATGCGTCTCCTCCTAGATTTAGCCTAATATCCTAATGCGTCCATCTGGTACTAAGCCTCTTGCAGGTTTGCCTTGCCTCAGTCTATGTCCTGCCAGAGGGTGCAAATAGATCGCAAGATCAATGTGACGTGCAAGACTATGAGGACCTAGCGTACAACATGAAGGCAACTACCACCGACACCTATATATACTGATGTCCATTCACCAAGAAGAGGAGGTTGAATAATTAAACCAAGTCACCGCCGTAGACTCCATAGCCATACCCTAGTTATAATCTATAAACCTCGTCGGGTGCATCTATAAGCCCATTGAGTTCATCTTTTAGTCTTGTATGATCTTTTGATAACACGATAATAAAGTCTAAGAGAAGTTCTTCATCAAGATCGTGTCTTTGATCCAAACATGTTGATCCAAGCCCCTTGTTGAACAAATAGACCCATCTCTGACTTTCTGAGTGGGATTGACTTGGGACCATGAAAACAATCCTTTGTCACCCTCTTCCACTGTAACGACCCGCCTTTTACTAAAGGCAAATCTCCTGTGTATCTGTGCCATTCCCTGGATCAGTAGATAGCACCACAGTACAAAATAAGTAATCATTGCAATAGCATCAATGTTACAACGTAAATCTAGTTACATAGGTCTTCAACCTTACGAGTACACAGCATAAAGCATAGTTGTAGTGAGCCTCCATTCTTCATCACGTGCCACAGGCAGACATGTTGGAATGTAGTCTCGAGATCCTACTCCTGGTTCCTTACTCGAAATAAAACCTGCACGTTTGAATATGCAGCCCCAGAGGGGTCAGTACAATGATGTACTGGCAAATGACACATATTTGGTGGCATTTTTGTGGAAAGACTATACTACAATGACATTTGGCTGGTGGATCTCATAGGCTGATTTGCATAAAGCCAATTTTATCCTATAATCCATTTTAATACTTTCTTTCAACAAATTTTAATTTTCAAGGGTCAAGACAACCCCCATACCCTACATACTGGCCGGTATGTAGTTCTGGGCGCAACTCAACAAAGTTCGGAACCTCAGGCACCACCACCCCTTGGAGTGTATGGTCCTTAGTTCCTACCTAGGGGTTTCTAGACAAAATTTTAATAATTCAAAAACGGTGATGAGATTATTCCGTACATTCCATGTCTAGAGACTCAATTGTCCATAACCGAGGACACGGCTAATCGATTAGATTTAAACACCTTGCAAGGGTTGTGCACTTTCACCTTACGATTCATTTTATGCCCATACATAAAATGAAACGAGACCTTTTAGAGGAGAGGGCAACTAACTGGCAAGATCCGCTCCCAACCTATGATTATTCTACCACCAACTTCTTGCACAAAGTTACACTCCCACATCTAATCAGTCAAGACAGAGCCCATAATGTCATAAGGCTGCACTGGAAGTACACTAAGCATGGAAGACATAGCCATCTCTTTGTTCCTGGGTGGCCGACCACAAGTGTACGCCCAGGCAGCAACTACACAAAGTGTAGCCCCAGGTCGCCACTCAACACCACCGCCTTCATCAAACCAATCCACCCAGGTGTTTCATTTTAGTTGAAGTTCTTAACTTTTCACAAAACACTTTTCAAGTGGTCTTAGCATGGCATCAAGGTTAACAAGGTACTTAGCATCCTAACAGGTGGGGTTTGAGGGATTGCTACACACTACTAGGATCTAAGCATTTGATAAAACGGTTGAGTAAAACACCTATCATGCATACTACCAAAGGTGAATATACTAATGCATAATAAAATGGGTAGGGAATATGTGTGTCACTTGCCTTTTTGAAGATCACGACGTTTTGCTTCTCTCAACTAAGCACGTAGCTCTTCGCACAAACTATAGCACAAGAAATAGCATACCATAAACAATCCATTCGACACAATCAAACAAACAAACAATTGAAAAGTGTTTGTTTAACAATTTAGATTTATTGATATGTTATGATAGAAAGATATGGCAAAGGATCATGATTTGTGAGATATGGGTTTGAGAGCTTAGCTAGGGAAGATCAGTATGATTGGAGAGATAATTGGTCTAGGCAAAATATAATTGATGAAGTTTTTATGCTTTATCAAAGCATAAAATAGTTTCAGGAATAGGTCATGTGAAATAAATTACACAAGAGTCAATTTGTGCAACTACAACACTATTGAGTAAATGTGACAACAATTACTCTTGAATAGCTTCTATTGCACTTAGGAACTAGGTTAGGTTTTAAGAATGCTTGAATTACTCAATTAGCACATTTGCAAGTTGAATAGTTCAATACATGTGAACAAAACTAAGTAGGCATTGGATTGGGTATGAATGATTGATATTTGAGGACATGGCTCAAATGGTTCATTGATCAACATGGTGTATAACACATACTATGGTACGGGTTATAACAACACCACATTATCAAAATCTAGGTTTAAGATGAATTCCTATTCTACTCAAGTAGCACAATTGCAATTTGAGTACATATATGAATTAGGCAAAACATAATGAGTGAGATCTTTATGCTTTATTAAAGCATATTGAATCTTGGGATATCTCATGTGGGTAAATCACATAAGATACAAAATAGTGCAATAGCAATACTATTGAATAGTTGTGACAACAATTATTCTTAAATAGTACATATTACACTTAAGCTTAGGTTAGGATTCATGAATCATTGAGTTACTCAATTAACTCATTTGTTAATCGAATAGCTCTACACATGAAATCAGGATCAAGTGGGCAGAGGATTGAGTAGGGTAGATAACATTTGAGATTATGGTTTAAGGTTTCTATTGGGTACATGGAGTATTGGATAGGTGCCATAATGTTGATCAGATCAACACCTAAGATAGTAAGAATAGAATCCTATGATATGCATCACACTTTACTCAAACAACACTATTGTAATTTGAATATGTGTGAGCTATACAAGATAGGTCTAATTAGATATGATCTTGATCAAGATGTGGTTTAGATAACATGACATTGGATCAAAGTGATCTCCAGATGATATTTGATAGCTAGGTATGATTATAGGATTTTCTAAAGTAGAAGGGATCATTGATTGAAATAGAAATAGGATTAATCTATATAGAAATACTCAAATTCTCATATTAGAATTTGAATAATTGTGATCTGGTTCAAGAAAATATGGGAGTGGTGCTACTGGATAGCTTGCAGTAATACAAAGTCACTGCAATTGGAATCACTCAAAAATAAGTTATAGAAATTGAATTATCACTGAAATAGTGATTTGGACAAATTTGAATGCACAAAGTGTGTGCACATATCAAATTTGGATTTTCTTGATCCTATGATGTTCTACAAGTTGAGAGGAATCCAAAGACTACAAATTTGTAATTTTTGGATTAACAGAACTAAAGATATGAATTAATCAAGCTAATAGAAGGTTTGATTCCAATTTGAAAATAGTTTCAAATTGAACCCATAAAATATAGTATTTTATGGTACTGCTGGATTCTAGATGTTCTAAGGATTCCAACGATACCAAATTTGTAATTTTTCGAGTTACAGATCAAAAGTTATGATTTTTCAAAGATTTGGATCAATTCTGATTCGAAAAACTTATTTGAATTCTATTTTGATTCAGACAGGGCCACGTGGCGCTACGGGATTCGCTGGTACCGCTTCGGGTGGATCAGTGATGTGAGCCGCTAGATCTAAAGGGGAGTGGATGATCCAGATCTGCTGATACCGGTTCACTTAAGTGAACTAATCGGGTGCATCAGATCGAGATCCAACGGACAGGATTAGACAGAGGGGAGATGCTCACCATGGGGGCTAGGGTTCCGGCGAGAAAAGGCCGGCGAGGTGTTCTGGTTCAACTCCGGTGATGCTGCAGCGGCTTCTAGACGACGGCGAGGCCACCACGGGGATCAGAGCATCGAGGGGAGCTCGAGAGCGTGGTCTAAGATTTCGATTGCTTCCAGGCGAAGGAGGAAGGGGCGGCTGGAGCAAGCACGAGGCCGGTGTGCATCGGGTGACGGACGACGGCGTCGTTCTGCGGCGAAATGGACCAGGCCAATTGGTCAGGGAGAAGCGTCTAAGCGAGGCAGAGGGGATAGGAAGAATAAGTGGAAGCGGGGCTCACCGGCGGCGTCGGAATCGGCCGGACGAGCCTGCAGATGTGTGAAGGTTCGGCGAGAAATTCGGGCAGCCTGGCGGCGTGATTTGGAGAGGGGAGAAGGGGGAAAAGGAGAGGAGGATGCAGGGGTCTTATAGGCACGGTGCGGAGAAGAAACGGAAGAGGATTTAAGCGGAATTAAAGAGGGAGTAAAGGCGGGGAGGCTCGGTTACTGGCGAGGAATCCGGACCGAGGTTGAAGACGACCGGGTCACCTGACAGGTGGGGCCCAGTTGTCTGTGGGAGAGGGAGGGCAGATTGGTACCGGTTCGGGATTTAGGTTTAGCAGGTCATGGGCCGTTTCTGGTACTGGGCCGAAATGGCTCCCCCGAGCCTTTTTCTATTTTTTTTTGTTCTTTCTTCTTTTCTATTTCTGTTTTCCTATTTGATTCATAACTTTTGCAAAATTCATCCAAATCAATTCAAACAAACTTTGTAAAGTTTCTAAAATTCAAGGTATCAAAGTGGGACAGTAAGAAACAGGTTTTTAATATAAAATAAGACTTTCCAATAAAACTTTATGAACTTGGCAAAAAGGACTTTGCTTGCATAACAAAAATAGAACTAGGGTTTGAGAATAAATCTTTTGAAAATAGGAGAAAAATATTTTATAAGATAATGTTTGAAATTATCTTTCAAACTTTGTTTCTTAAAATACAATCTTTACTAAATAAAACACATTTGTGATTCACTCCTTTGTAAGCAAGCTTGCATAGGTTTGAACAAAGGAGGGAAAATAGTATTTTGATACTTGATCTTTCTAAAATAAGTTCTTCAAGAAAATAATAGAAAGTTTAAGATAGTTTTCTAATAAAACTTTCAAATAGACTCAAAAAGTTTTAAATCCCTGTGAATTTTCAATCAACACAAGCAAAATAAAAACGAAAATTTTCCCCCAAAATTTGATAAAATCTTGGGTCGTTACATCCACCATCCTAAAGAGAAATAAAAGCAAACGACATGAAGAGAAGACGATGCATGGGGCTTAATAGTGGCCATGTGTAAGGGTAAATTGCCCCTAAGTGTGTTTTTGGTAATTAATGACAATCCCTATGGAATAATGTTTTCATTGAGATTTTTATGAAGGAATTGTTCATAGGAATTGCTTGAAGTCCATGTGTTGGATTCAAGGCTTGGATGCCATGAAGATAAAGATATATCTTAAGTATTGGCATCAAGATCATTGAATAGAAGAGATGAATCCAATATGATCAAGAAGAAGAAATAAAGATGTAGTTCTTGTGTAGAACTCAAGTAATCCATGCTCTAGCTTATGTGTTAAGCCAAGGAGTCTCAAGATCTTGAGAGTTTGTCTACAAGAGAAGAATTCAATATATGGCTCTATGTCAAGGTCATGATGGTCTCATGAGTTGAGATATGTTTGACTAAGACCTAGAGCATGCGATCAAATGAAGAATTCTTTATGTGGCTCAAGATATTGTGATAGAGCATGAGAAGATTCAAGGTTGACCAAGGCAAAGATTAAAGATTGAATTCTAGATTGGTCAACATATGAAGCATAAGGAATGTGCCACATGGGACCAATCGGTCTTGTGGTATGGTATGGTTTATCAATTATGCTTTGTGAACTAACCCATTACATATGTGTGTTTGTGTTGTCTATGTGGGTTAGGTATTGTGTCATGGATATGTATCACTAGTGAGATTTCATATAGCCCATGAAAGGATGACATCAAGTGGTGGTTGTCATCAAGGTTGAGAAGTGCAAGTTTCAAGATAAGCATCTCGAGAAGATCATATGCTTGAAGCTTGCCATCCATTTGGTGATAATGGAATTGTGAAGAAATGCCTTAGTGAAGGTATCACATAGTGGTGTATGTGGGAGCATATTGGAAGTCTTCACAAAGCAACAATGATCAAGTGAAGCATTCCGGCTTGACGGAAGCATGAAGCATCATCATCAAGATCAAGCGGGGTGCGCAAGGCAAAGGTTTGTCCTTGCTAGGTTTTCCTTTTACCGGTCTCAAGGTGTTTGTTGGGAGACCAGGTTATAGGATAGATAGCCGCACTATCAAGAGGGGCTTTTAGTTGGGTAACTTGATCACATTGTCTTAGGGAGCTCAATCCTTTGCATACTTTGCATCTTCCTAGTTTGTTGCTTCTTGGTACTTCTCTATGTGAGGTTCTTGAGCTTGTTGCTAGCTTTCCAACAAGCCCAAGTTCATCGAAAACGGAATCCAAATGCATCTTCTATTGCGTTTTCGAGTTGAGAGGTTTTACCGGTTCTTCACTTTGGAAGGTTTCACACCTCTCCACATTTCGTATTTTTCCTCTTGACTTTTCTTGGTATTTCTCTGCATAAAGTTGTAGTACTTTTTCTAAGCTTTTCAAAAAGCCCAAGTTTGCTAAAAACGGATTTCGGATGCAAAAGATATCGCGTTTTTCGTATGAGTGGTTTTGCTGTTTTGCAAATCCGGAGTGAAATCCGGAGTTGCTCCGGGCTGCTCCGGGCTGAGCAGTGGCCGGGTACTCGCTCCGGAGTATAGGCCGGAGCCACTCCGGGCTCTGCTCCGGGCTGCTTCGGGCTACTCCGGGCTGCTCCGGGATGACCGAAAAATCTGTAACGGTTAGATTTCTGCGGGGCTATATAAGGGGTCTTCTTCCCCATGTTGGTAAGTGTTCTTGAGCTTTTCTCTCACCTCCATTGTTGCCCCTCTTGAGCTTGCTCCCTCTCTCTTCCCTCCAATGATTCTTGCATATTTTTGAGGGATTTGGAAGAGGAGATCTAGATCTACAACTCCACCAATCAATTCCTCCTCTAAGTGAGGGGAACCCATTGGATCTAGATCTTGAGGTCATTGGTTGACCTCCACCCTTGTTCTTCCTCTCTAACTCCTCCATAGCATTTGTTGCCTTGGTGGGATTTGGGAGAGAAGGATTTGAGCACTTCCCCTTGCGTTCTTGCTTTGCATCCTTGCATAGTGTTGAACTCTCCATTATGATTTGTTCGAGTGAGAGACCATGAGCTTGTTACTCTTGGAGGGTGACCTCCTAGTTGGCTTGACGGTTGGTGCCTCGGTGACCTCTTCGTGGAAGATTGTGAAGAGACCCGGGCTTTCCCTTCGTGGGAGTTGTGAAGTGGTTGTGGAGCTTGCCATCTCCGGAGTGGAGGAAAAGCTAACCATAAGAAGGGGTCCCTAGCTTCGTGGGGGGCTCGGAGAAGAAGGTGAGCCTTCGTGGCGTTCGGGAGCCTTTGTGGTTTCCCGCATCTCTCCAATGGTGATTAGCTTACTTTATGTAAGTGAACATCGGGATACATCTTCGTCTCCGCGTGCCTCGGTTATTTCTATACCCGAGTTTATTTCCTTGTGATAGCCATCGTGCTTGAAGTACTTATATCTTGTTTATCACTTGTGAATTATATCTTGTGCTATCTTGCTTATATCTAGTTGTTGTTGCACTTAGTTGAGCCTAGCATATTTAGGTCTTGTGATTGAAGAAAATAAACGTTAGTTTAATTCCGCATTCCTTCAAGCCAATTCCGTAATTTTTTTTAAAACGCCTATTCACCCCCCCTCTAGGCGACATCTCGTCCTTTCACCATGGATGTTTGATTTATCGTCGGAGAAGCTCGAACCTCTTCATAATCGCTCGATTTGTCAGCGGAGTGGTTGAATCCTTATCATGGAGGAGGAATCCTCTTTTGGAAGACCCTCGCCGGAAGATCAGTTTCAGTCTTGAGAAACATGTTTTTTTTGCTGGAAATGGATGATTCCACACCAATGCACCTTCTGAAACATTGGTTTAGACTCAAACCACATTCATCATGTTCTGTAGTGATAGTAACCAATAAGCTAACAAAACATTCAGTTTTAAACGTAACATGCATATGGATTCACACCTATTTCCTCCATGCTAGCTCTTAATCACTTGAACAGTTTTAATGTGCATCTGTTTATATTTTGCATGCGAATTAATGGTAGAAGCTTAGAGACGTCAAAATACAGCCGAAAACGAGTAATTGCCGAATCCATCCAAACTTGCGGCACATGTTTTACGAAAAAAACAAAACCGTCGCCCTTTTCACGATTAATGCTAGATCTTTCCTCGTTTTGCGCAAAAGAGCAATTGTTAGCAAATTGGGACATTTCACGGTAATAATATCTCAATCAATTTTCGAAATTCACCTCTTTGGTGAAATGAAAACAAACAATCAATCAAAATTCACCCCACCCCATTTTTGGAGGGACCCACCTCTGTTAGCGAAATGGCATAAACACAGATAGCCTTCCAAAGTCTAGGACTCGAGGATCTAAACAAAAGAAATCGAGGGAGACGGAGGGAAACCCAGCCGTTCAGTCCAAAATTTCCCGAAAATATTTGTGGAGGGAACTCAAACTGAAACGAGGTACTCGAACACTCCACTTTCCTTCTACCCCACACTACACCCAATCCCTCCAAACATTTAATTCACTGTGCCGCTTACAGCTGTTCCCCTCTCGCTCCTCGTCTCGTCTGTAACTCCAGCCTTTTCACCTCCCCGCTTCCCCCAATCTCTGTCATCCCCTCCCGGAAAATCAAAGCGCACCGCGCGAAGAGAAGACGAGGCGGCGGACAGACCAGCGGCCATGGACGCCTACGAGGCCACCAAGGTGGTGTTCGCGCGGGTTCAGGAGCTCGTCGACCCGGACCTCGCCTCCAGGATCATGGGCGCGCTCCTCACCCAGGACAAGAGCGAGGAGGACATGATCCGCCTCGCCTTCGGCCCCGAGCACCTCCTCCACTCCGTCGTCGCCAGGGAGCGCGCCGACCTCCTCGCCCGCAGCAAGCCGTCCTCCCCGCCCGCGTCCTGGGGTATGTCCCCCGGAGATGTCGACGGCGGCCACCCGTTCTCCGCCGCGAGCGAAGCGTTCTATCCCGAGGAGGGGTACGGGTGCTGGTCCCCGACCAGCGGCGGTCACCGCCGGAGCTTCTCCCTCAGCGACGCCGATGGCGGGTGGAAGCCCTGCCAGTACTTCGCGCGGGGGTTCTGCAAGAACGGCTCCGCCTGCCGCTTCCTGCACGGCCTCCCCGAGGACGTCGCCGAGCAGGAGATGGCGGTCATGCGCGCCAAGGCCGCCGCTGTCGCCGCCGCGCGGGCGCAGATGATGCCACCCGCCTTCGCCTTCCCGCCGTCTCCGCCCAAAGGCCTCGGCTTCCTCCTCCAGCAGCAGCATCAGCAGCAGAGCGAGTCCCAAAGGTGACACCTTTTTGATCCCTCCAATCAAAGATTCCATTTTTCTCTTGTCATTTTTGCCGTGCAGATTACTAATACCTTCTGCTTCAGGGCGGCGGCCATGCTGCTCGCCGCCGGCGACGACATGCACAGGTTCTCCCTCCGCTCGCCCCGGATGGACCGCGCCGACCTTTCCAACAACCAAAGCGCGCGGCAGATCTACCTCACCTTCCCCGCCGACTCCAGCTTCACCGAAGAGGACGTGTCCAGCTACTTCAGGTACGCACAACGCCGCCGCCTTTTGTGCGTATTCGAGCTCTCTGTTCTGCTCTAATGGCGACCGGTACTCGGGCGAGCAGCATGTACGGGCCGGTACAGGACGTGCGCATCCCGCACCAGCCGAAACGCATGTTCGGCTTCGTCTCCTTCCTCTACCCGGAGACGGTGCGGCTCGTCCTAGCAAAGGGCAACCCGCACTTCGTCTGCGACGCCAGGGTCCTCGTCAAGCCCTACAAGGAGAAGGGCAAGGTCCCTGACAGGTTCAGGCACAGCGGCGGCCTGTCTCCTCACCACCGCGACTTCGCCGCCGCCGGACTGCTCGACTCCAGGGATCCCTTCGACCTCCAGCAGCCGCAGATCGGTGAGCACCTGAGCTAATCAATCGTGCATAACTGCATTCTCGTTGGAGATTTGTGTTAAACCGAGCTATTCACTGCCATTGCCAGGGCAGAGGATGCTATACGGGAGCATGGCCGGCCACGAGGCGGCGTTCCTGAGGAGGAAGCTGGAGGAGCAGCAGGAGTCGGCGGAGCTGCAGCGTGCCATCGAGCTTCAGAACCGCCGGTTCATGGGGCTGCAGCTGCTCGATCTCAAGAGCAGGGGCCACCATCTCCTCGGCTCCCCCGTGGGCTCGCCAGGCGACGGCAATGGCGGCTGCTTCAATGGGAATGGCAATGGCGTGCATCATTTCGAGAACACCATTCAAGGTCCAGTTTTTGAAGCATTTCTTGCAAATGCATGTTTTTTTTGACCGTGCAAATTAAGCTCATCATCATGACTTCCATGGTTTCAGATAACAGCAGTGGTCTTGTCATGGGCACATCTGCTGCTGCTTCTGCCATTGGTAAAGACGGGAGGCAGGAGCAGCAGTATGAGGAGGAGGAGGGTGGTGATGGCAATTGTGGCAGTCCTAAGCAGGCAGTCAACTCTGGGGAAGAGGGGAGGAGGGAATCTGGTCCTGGGGCAGCAGCTGCAACCAATGTTGTTTGTGGATACCAAGAAAGGTAATACTCCAGGATATCTGTAATCCTAAAATATTTTAGTATCAAATGGCACCCCTCGGTTGGATGTCCGCGCGATGTTCGAAATGCATTTTTTTCAATTAAAAAAATGTAATTTTTACAAGACCATGCTATAACATGCATCATATATAAATAAAACTTGGTACACATGCTAATAAAAACATTTAGGTATCAAATTTGGCAAGGTCACTATATAACATGGATATATATGCTAATCATATCATTCTCTTTATCTAACAAAATATGCTTTCAAAAGCCACTACAAAAAGGAGTTAGAGGTTGTAGGCTTTTAGGGTGCTAATCCTAGTCTCCCTTGATCAGTACTAGTACTAGAAGCCGGAGGAAAGACTCAAAGAGGACCCCACCTAATGACTAGTAGTATCAATTGTTAAAACAGTTTCATGTTCTTTTTTTGGCCGGGCCCTACCCTATCCGTGGTTGGTTGATTGATGTGTGTATTTGCGTCCCTTGCTGTTTGAATTGTAGTGGCATGGAGCACAACCTGCCTGATAGCCCCTTTGCTTCCCACCAGTGCTGCTGCTGCTGAGCAGCAGACAGCTCACACTGGTGGCATCAGCAGCCCCCACACGGTGGCCTCGTCTCTGTTCCCCTCTGCTAAACCCCTCTACAGCTCTTGCTTCTCTCAAGTGTCCAGGTGATCAAATCAAACAAACCATCAAAACCTCGCTTCAGTTAGTTCAGTCCCATGTTAATAGAACATCATTAGCTGCATCAGCAACTGTCGTTATTACAATTATGGTATTTTTGGTGAATTGTTACAGTTATGTGAGATGTTTTGTTTGTTTACTTGTTGTGCTTCTTCAGGTTCTCTACTGGGCATGGAGCCATTGGGCTGTGAATAGAGCAAGAGGGGGCCTCATGACCTCAGCTAAGGGTAAGTGTCAACAGCAACCCTGTAACAATCATTCACTCAATCATGACGGATGGATATGATTGGAAAATTACCCTTCCTGATGGCTGTCATTATTATTTTTTATTATGCAGGTCATGACCCCATCAAGTGGAAGTAGAAAAAGAAAAGGAAAACTTTAACAAAGTCTAGGTGTATCTTCAGTTCAGAGAGAGGGACAGCAGCAACTCAACAACAACAGCAACAGATTAAGAAAGGAAACAAGTCAGTCCTAGGTTATCTTTAGCTCTAGGCCATGCCTTTTAGTAGTAGTATAAATAATACCGGTCGTTTTAGTTAGTACTAAGTTCCTTGGAGGAGTCAAAGCAGAACAAGAGAAAAGTGAAGCGAAATTGCTCTGCACACGACCTTTCCTGTACGAAACGCATACGACACCGTCATCCTGTGATCCTCGCTGATGCAACGATTTAATCCAAGGGTCATGTGCATTGTCGGACAAGGATCGGACGAAAAATTCGTCGTACATGTAGCAGTGCTCAAAGTGAAGCCACCATCATGCATCTATATAACTGCATGCTGTATGACTCAGTGCTCTGGTTGTAATGGATCTCATTTTGGTGATAAATACTAGTATACCGTAGCTAGTGCTTGACATCTTCATCTTCCAGTTGTCCATTGATGCATAGACATCTATTGTGACTGTAACTAGCCTCCATGGCGTCCTTACGTTGTGGTTGTTTTAGTTCCACTAATTGTAATACTGAAGATGCAATTACCATTTCGAAAGCTGTATGCACCAGAAGATGGCCCTGGTTTTGCTAGCTGTTTTGCCAAAAAATACAACCTCAGGGCCTTTTTGTGAGAAGATTTTCATGTTTTCTCTTTTTTCATATGTCAGTTTAACTAATTTGACTGTGTTTTGTAATCCTGGAAATATCTAGTGATACCACTTCTCAAAATTAAATTTTGTAAGCGTAAAATAAATTTAAAATAAATTTGGAGTGGAGATTTGGTGCACATGGGCATCTGATGCCGCTTATTAAAAAAAATATATCATATTTTCAAGTTTTCAAAAAATGTGCAAAAATATTCGGATGTAGCCGACTATTTATATCACAAACATGCAAAAATTCATATACAAATACTTTTATGTTGGGCTACACAAAAATGACAAATCGTGTAGATCTATTATGTATTTTTTCAAATCTACAAATCTTAACATAATTTATCATTTTTGTGTAGCCTATAATATTAAGAATTTCATATTGGAATTTTGCATGCTTTAAGGTTACATTATTGACAATGTCCAGATTTGTTTTCATAATTATTTAGGATTTTAAAATATACTTTTAATTTTTTAAAACAAATAAATTACATGAGCCAAAGACACTTTCCGATAAATTTGTGAGTGTTCACTTTACATTCCCTACAATTTTCAAAACCATATTCAAAATACATGCAAAGAAACAAAAAGACAAATCCAACATGAACATTGTCACAAAAAGACAAAAACACTTCATATAGGAATTTGTCGTTTTTGTTTCTTTGCGTGTATTTTGTATTTGGTTCTAAAACCTTATGGAATGTAAACACATCTCGTGAACACTCACAAATTTATTTTGAATTTTTTGATACTTACAAAATTGAACTCTAGAAGTGGTATCATGGTATCGTATTTAGTCTCGTATCACTAGATATTTCCCTTTTTACAATCATGTACTCTGCACTTGTATTACTTCAAATTCAACTGTTCTCTCTATTGCTATGTTTTCTATTCTCCAACCCAAAATAAAGCCTTGACAATAATCTAATTCTCGCGCCCTATCAATCAATGTATGTCGACAAAACACTAAGATGAAATTTCTTCAAAACCCTAGCCACTCCCGCGTCAGACTCATCCCTCCTTTATTTACACAATAAAATGAAGATGGACAAAGACCGCGAAGTGCACGACGACGCACGGCTTGTCTCCTTGTGTGGCAAGGAGACTTCTGGCTCAAGCATAGCGGCGACCATAGGTCGTGGTGACTTGCGGCGACGGAGCTAGGTGTCCCAACACATATTTGGTCGGTGGTGATTCCGGGATGATCTATGGTTGCTGGGTCATTGCGCTATAGGGGAAGATCTAGGTCTTACCACTTGGATCTAGCTGATGGTGGTGCATTGGTTGGCTTTAAGCGACATTTCTTTCCATGCAATTCCTCCCTGTTTGTTGCTAGGTCTGGCGAACAAGACTAACATGTACAATGGCTTTGGTGGGCTATGAAATTGGCGGTTAAAGCCAAGGTGAACCCCACTGCTCGGTGAGGCCGAGGTTAACGTTGATGTCAAACAAGAATACGAGATCCTTCTGTACTAAGAGTAGGCAGATAACCCACTTCAGAGGGTACTCTTCCTTATAAAGCAGATACCTTGTACCGCTTGAACAAAATAAAAGATAGTAATATCAATGATTGCCAAGTTATCCATTGCATATGGGCATTTATTGAGTATACAATAGACCTGCTTATCTTCCTTATGAAATGAATGGCTTCTTATTTTTTAATGGAATAAATAAATTTCCAGGCTTTCTGACAAGGAGATCATTGCTTAGAAGGGTGTCTGTTGCTACAAAAACAAGAGTTTGAAGATCATCCACGAAAAGGCCAGATTTCTCAATGTGGCCCCACTTATATAGCAAGTTATCGACATGTTGTGCTCGCCCATGGTCGGTTCTTGCTAGGCGGCGCCTACACAGGTTTGAGAAAGGTCCCCATACATGATTCTTGTGAGAATGAAATGTTTTTCTGAATAGTGGCACATGTTAATCAATAATTTCGTATGTGGAGATAGTGTAGTCATTAAAGTCAATTGTTGGCAGATACTTCTAAACGAAAAAGTTTTAATATTACTTGTTGATGGTAATTGTTGACCCATTATCGTCTATCTATTTAATGTAGTGATTGATATGTTAGCCATACTAATTGAACATGGACAAAATGAGGGCCAAATTAAGAGAGTTGTTCTAGATCTAGTCGATTCAGGGCAATCTATCCTTCAGTATGTTGATGATACCATTCTCTGTATGGATTATGACCTAAAATAAAATAAAATTAAGCTTAATTTTATCAGCTTTTGAGCTACTTTAAGATCTAAAAATAAAATTCCATAAGAGTGCATCATTTTGTTATGGCGATGCCCAAAGCGACCTTGCCCAATATGCTGGATATGTATGTTTCTTATGAGCTATTGGGGATGACGAGGATTAACTCGGCAAATGTCCTAGATGAAGGACTTAGGATCGGGGGAAGAGGGCGTCGGATAAACTCGAATGTAAAGATCAGACAAACAAGGCGAGGTTTGGTGTGTGTTGAGAATAAGCGTAGTACTCAATTGGTTTAATCTCAATCTGTCCCTGGCCGGCCTTTCCTGGCCCCTTTATATAGGTGGCCAGGTCTCGAGGATCCGGTCGGGTTCAATACAAATTAAAATATCTGTATACGATGTCATCTTGTATTTTGATTACATCTATGCTTGGGCCTATCTAACGGGCCCAGGGGTACTAAGATAATGGGCCTTAATAGCTATACCCTTGTCAGGGGTGAAAAGGATCACACGGGCGACTAGAGGGGGGGTGAATAGGCGCTACACAATTTTTTTTATCTTTTTAATCTTTTAGGCTTGACACCAAGTAAATTCTCTAGATGTGCAACTAGGTGAATTTCCTAAGTGACAAGCAAGCAAGTGAACAAGTAAACAAGTAAGCAAGTAAGCAAGTAAGCAAGTTCGGGTAAGAAATAACCGAGGAGCGGAGACCGGAGACACAAGGATGTATTCCCGTAGTTCCTTCCTTTTGAGGGGAAGTACGTCTACGTTGGAGAGGTGTGGTGACACGGAGTCGACCAACGCCACGGAGGCTCACCTTGTTCTCCGGTGAGCAAGCCACGGAGGCTAGCTCGTTCCACTAAGCGGTGGTATTGGGGGAACTCACCGAATCCCTTACACGGAGATTGGGGCACACATCCACAACTGAATTGGAGGCTCCCAAGAAAGCCACGGAGGCTAGAAACCACAAAGACAAGAGTAATCACGAATTACACCACCTAGTGTTTCCAAGGAACCACTAGGAGCAAATCCCTCAAGCAAAAGGAGGGGAAAGAGAAATTCCTTCGGTGGAGATGTAGATCGGGACCTCCTCCTTCGATCCTCCAAAGATCTAAGACTTTGGGTGGTTGAAGGTGGAGATCTTGCAGTGAGGTTGGCTCCAAATAGTGTCTTGTTCTTGATGAGGACGAGCGAGCTGGGGAGGAAGAGAGGAAGGGGTATAAATACCCCTTCCCGAAATGTATCCGTTCCAGCCGCCAGGGGCCGGATTATCCGGCCCAAACTTGAACCGGATAATCCGGCGGCCGGATATTCCGGCCCACTTCTGGAATAATCCGGCCGAAATATCCGGCCAGGAATCTGGGTGACGCGCATCTGTATTTCTTCTGGTCCTTAGTCGTTTCACGGGGTGGGGAGGGGGGGGGGATTATCCGGCCCAGATTTGGAATAATCCGGCCCAAATATCCGCCCCCAAATCTGGGTGACGCGCATCTGCTCTTCTTCTGGTCCTTAGTCGTTTTCACCAGGGGGGGGGGATTATCCGGCCCAGATCTGGAATAATCCGGCCCAAATATCCGCCCCCAAATCTGGGTGACGCGCATCTGCTCTTCTTCTGGTCCTTAGCCGTTTTCAGGGGGGGGGGGGGCGGATTATCCGGCCCAGATCTGGAAAAATCCGGCCGAAATATCCGCCCCAAAATCTGGATGACGCGCATCTTGCTGCTTCTGGTCCTTAGCCGTTTTCAGGGGTGGCCGGATTATCCGGCCCAGTTTTGCAAATATCCGGCCGAAAAATCCGGCCAACTTTCTGCACAAAAACACTGGTAAAATGTCCTGGTGTTGTCAACTAACACACAAAACTAGGGAGGCTAGAAAATGCCCTAACAATCTCCCCCTTCTTGGTGTTAGATGACAACACTAGGATTTGCAATAGTAAGATCAATTAAGCAAGGGAGCTAAAGATATGCATAAGTTCAATTGAAGCTCCCTCTAGAGATAAGCAATACAACTTAAACAAGTTCCACAATAATTCAACCCTAAAGAAAGTTCACCAAGCACAAGATAACGATAAGTTCACAAACGAGAAAACGGAAGCAGCTCCCACACCAAAGCAAATCCCAACGAGAAGTCCTACTAGAACAACTTCTCCCCCTTTGGCATCAAGACACCAAAAAGGGATAAGAGCATACTACACGCCCCAAGAAGTCACTCAAAGTCGTCGTCGTCCTCCTCCTCCTCATAGTCCTCCTCCTCTTCATCATCTTCGTCAAACTCTCCTTCCTCATCTTCTTCCACATCCTCTTCCTCTTCATCTTCATCTTCATCACCAACACGAGTGGTGCGACCAACATAGAGAGACTTCTCCATTGCGCCCCAATCATAGGTCTCGGTATGCCACTTGTTGTAGGCAATGGGAGGAGGAGTAGGAGCTAGAGCAGCTTGGTCCCCACTGAGCTTATGAAGAATCTCATGCTGAGTATCAAGGATAGCCTTGCGCTCACAATAAGCTTCATAGTTCTCACGATGAATCTCAACCTTCATGCAAAGAACATGCTTCTGAAACCAGCTCAACTTCTTCACTCTCTTAGGCACATCCTTAGACACAAACTTGCCACTTGGCACACTAGAACGAGCATCTCTCATGAAAGAATCGGGACCAATGGGACCAACAGGAGCTGGAGCTGGCTTGTTCTGCTTCACATAGAGCTTCTTGACCTTGTGAGACACACACTTACTGCTGAAATCCTGACCCTTGCAAGTGTCAATGATAAGCTTCATGATGAAAGGGGCGTACGGAAGAGAACCCTTGCTGACCATAGCATCGTACATCTCGTTGAAGATAAAGTCCATCACATCAAGAGAGAAATCTGCATCCGGATCGGTAGACGTGGCACAATCATGAGAGAAGATAAGGAGATCCACCAAGGAGCTTCTGATAGCATCGTTGTTCCCTCCACTTGGAGCAATATTCTCCCTGAAGATACGCACAAGCAGATCATATAGAGGCAACAGACCAGCAGCTTGACCAGGAACACCACGAGGTCCATATAGATCACAAAGCAGATTCTTGTCGACTGGAAGCGGAGTGTGAACCCGGTGACCAACAGGATTCGTCGGGCCATTAAAAGGGTAGCCCAATAGAGAAGCAAACCGAGTGAAGGTAGACTCACAGTAACGAGTCCCAGTCATCCACTTGAAAGTTCTGTTATCATCAGCAGCAAAAGCCAAGGTAGCATAAAACTGCACTATGAGCTGAGGATCATAATCACACTGAATAGTCAACAAACCAGTGAGGCCTAGCCTCTCCACTACCTGGACAGCTGGAACAAAGTACTCCTTCGACTTCAGGAAATTAAGATCAATGGGATGCATCGGGCGAATGGGCTTACTCATGGGAACAAAGATATCCTGATAGATGTACAGCTGCTCTGGACACCAGAAATGACGGTCTTCAATGTGAGTTGCCCTCTGCTGATTGGCATACCAATCTTGCTGCCTCAGGGCTGAGTAGGAACTCTGGCTCATTTGCTTGTAGTTGACTCGTGGCTCCTTTCCCTTGTTGGCTTGAGCAGCCCTCTTAGCAGCTCTCTCAGCTGCCTTAGCATCCTTGGTTGCCTTGACTTTCCGGACGGCTGCACGCTGTTTTGACCGGATCGATACCTCATCTTCCAGAATACCATCTTCATTGTAACGGAGGTAGCGAGGATGACTCCTCTTAGCCGGACCACCACCTGTGAAGAGAATAAGTGGGGAGCATGGTGATGAGAATGCACACAAGTACCAGGAACATATACTAGAGTGATGAACATAGCAGAGGAATGCCTGACATTGATGGTCAAGAAGGGAGAAAAGGAAGCACCAGGCAGGCCGGATTATCCGGTCCAAAAGTGGGCCGGATAATCCGCCCCTTGGCGAAAACTTTCTCAGATCTTATCCAAACAAGTCAAATCCATAGATCGGCTAGGTGAATCACAAGGGTATACCAACAAGGCCTAAGGAGAGAACAACGGGAACAACTAGACTCCAAGAACTAAGCAAATAAATCTCACAAGAACTTCACCACTAGGGCTAGGAGATGCGAAATTTACCCTCATCCATTGGAGGAACTGCTTGGAGGAACTTGTTCCCGAGAAGAAGGAGAGCACGAGCCTTGAAGATCGGCCGGATCCGGCGGCCGGGGAGGCACCGGCGAGCAAGAGGAGGAGCAGGTGGCGGCGGTGGAGAGAGAAGGAGGGGCGGAGGTGGAAGAACTGCCAAAGTGGCCGGTTCACCCCGTGCCCCCCTTTTTATATGGACTGACCGCCGGACCAGATTATCCGGCCCAAACTTGGACCGGATATTCCGGCCCCCGGATAATCCGGCCCAAAAGTGGCCCGGATAATCCGCCCTGGAACTCCTTTTGCTCAGGAAATTTGTGGCAGAAAACTGAACTTGTGTGCATGGAGAGAATGTTTAGGGATGAGATGGGCTTAGGTTAGAAAGCAAACATGGAGTGGTTCTCGGCACTTGAAGTTGCAAAAACGCAAGAAATCATCGAAAGTCCAACCCAAGTGCCTTCCCATATCAAGAACAAAACAAGAAAAACTTAAACCAAACTCAAAAGATTTTCAAGGAATGAACTCTTCAAAAGAAGAGGTCGGTGGCCGAAGCCACCATATATGAGTGTTTTGGCATTGAACCGCGAAGATATATCTTGGGTCCATAACCAATACTCATCATTGAAGCTCACATATCACAAAATGATATTAAGAGAATGATTGCATTACTATCGGCATAATGGGGGGAGGGATAGCCCAATGAATTAGGACCGCACTCCCCCTATATCCATGCCCACATCTAGATTAGAACACATGCTAACGTATGGGAATGAGTATACACTAACAAGCCACATTGCAAGAATCGATGATATTCAACTCATGCCTCAACTCTCGGAATCTTGCTTCATCAAGGGGCTTCGTGAAGATATCGGTGAGTTGATCATTTGTACCTACATAAGATAGGTTAATATCACCTCGATTGACGTGGTCCCGGATGAAATGATGCCGGATCTCAATGTGCTTCATCTTGTTGTGTTGAACCGGATTATGAGCAATCTTGATGGCACTCTCATTGTCACACAAGAGTGGAACCTTGTCGCAATGAACTCCATAGTCCTTCAACGTTTGCCGTATCCAAAGGATTTGAGCACAACCACTTGCCGCGGACACATACTCGGCTTCGGCGGTGGAGAGAGACACACAATTTTGCTTCTTGGAAGACCAACTAACCAAGGACCTACCAAGGAGTTGGCAAGTCCCGGAAGTTGACTTCCTATCCACTTTGTCTCCCGCCCAATCCGAGTCCGAGTACCCAACAAGCTCGAAGCTTGATCCCTTTGGGTACCAAAGGCCGAAAGTTGGAGTATGAATCAAATATCGGAAGATTCTTTTCACGGCCATTAAATGGCTTTCTTTTGGGGCGGCTTGATAACGTGCACAAATTCCCACACTAAGCATGATATCGGGTCTAGATGCGCAAAGATAAAGAAGCGAGCCAATCATCGAACGGTAAAGCTTTTGATCCACTTCCTTACCACTAGGATCGAGATCAAGAGTAACCTTTGTCGGCATGGGGGTTTTGGCTCCTTTAACTCCGGAATCCATGTTGAATTTCTTGAGCATGTCTTGGATGTACTTGGCTTGATTGATGAATGTCCCTCTTCGCAATTGCCGAATCTCAAAGCCAAGAAAGAATTTCAACTCTCCCATCATGGACATCTCGAATTTGTCTGTCATTAGCTTTGCAAATTCATCATTGAAGAGTTTGTTAGAAGAGCCAAAAATGATATCGTCTACATAAATTTGCCATATGAAAAGCTCCCCGTTGACTTTCTTAGTAAAAAGAGTTGGATCGATGAGCCCAATTTCAAACCCACGGTCTAACAACAACTCCTTAAGGTGCTCGTACCACGCACGTGGGGCTTGTTTAAGGCCATAAAGCGCCTTATCGAGTTTGTAGACATGGGTCGGGAAATGAGGATCTTCAAACCCCGGGGGTTGCTTCACATAGACCAATTCATGTAGAGGACCGTTGAGAAAGGCACTCTTCACATCCATTTGATATAACTTAAAGTTGAAGTGAGAAGCATAAGCAAGAAGGATACGGATTGACTCGAGACGAGCCACGGGAGCGTAGGTCTCCCCATAGTCGATTCCTTCCACTTGAGAGTATCCTTGAGCAACCAAGCGTGCCTTGTTCCTCACAACAATCCCATTGGCATCTTGTTTGTTTTTGAACACCCACTTGGTTCCAATGACATTGCGGCACTCCTTGGGCTTCTCCACCAAAGTCCAAACCTCATTGCACTTGAAGTTATTGAGTTCTTCGTGCATGGCTTCCACCCAATCCGGGTCTTCAAGAGCCTCAAACACCTTTTGAGGTTCCACACAAGAGACGAAGGCATGATGGATGCTAAAGTTGGCTAATTGTCTCCTTGTGGAAACCCCTTTTCTCACACTTCCAATCACACTATCCAAGGTATGACTCCCTTTGCGAAGAGCCTCTTCCACTTTCCTTGCACGGTGAGCTTGAGCTTCTTCAAAAGACTCTTGAGAAGCCACTTGGTCATCACCACTATTTTGGTCCTCGCCTTGACCTTCAACTTGAGCTTGATCAACATCATGAGCATGCTCAACATCTTGAGCTTGGCCTTGATCTACCATTGGTGAGGAATCACCACCGTCCACTTGGTCTTGATCTTGGCCTTGCTCGCTTGAATGAGGGTCTAATGCTTGTCTTTGGTTAGCATCAATCGGTCCTTGAGGAGCTTGTGGAGCTTGTGAAGGTGAAGGCTCCACTTGAGTAGAGCATAGTCCTTCTCCTTCCGCCAAAAGGTGTCCCTCAATGGGTATGAGATGACCCACACCCATTCTTCTTATGGCTTGAGGAGGTATTTCGTCACCTACATCACAAACACCACTTTGCTCCACACGGGAGCCGTCATTCTCGTCGAATCTCACGTTAGAAACTTCAACAACACGAGCGGACTCTTTGTCAAAGATTCTAAAAGCATGAGATTCGGCGGCATAACCAACAAAGATACCCTCAAGAGCTTTAGAGTCAAACTTGGACAAATGAACACCCTTTCTAAGATAGAAGCACTTACAACCGAATACTCGAAAGTATTTGATGTTAGGCTTGTTGCCGGTGAGGATCTCATAAGGAGTCTTGTTCAAGCCCCTGCGAAGATATAGCCGGTTAGAAGCATGACAAGCGGTATTGATAGCTTCGGCCCAAAAGTTATACGGAGACTTAAACTCCGCTAACATTGTCCTTGCCATGTCCATCAAGGTTCGGTTCTTCCGCTCGGCTACACCATTTTGTTGTGGAGTGTAGGGAGAGGAGTATTGATGTTGAATTCCCTCATCACTCAAGAATTCATTGACGGTGTAGTTCTTGAAATCCGTCCCATTATCACTCCGAATCATCAAGATATCTTGGCCATATTGACGTTCCACTTCCTTGATGAAGTCCATGACGGTTTGTTGGGTCTCGTATTTGTGCTTGAAGAAGTAGACCCAAGTATATCTTGAGTAGTCATCAACAATCACCAAGCAATACTTCTTCCCTCCTAGACTCGCATGAGATGGAGGGCCAAAGAGGTCCATGTGAAGGAGCTCCAAGACCCTCTTAGAAGAAATGATCGTCTTGCTAGGATGAGGAAGTTCATGCATCTTTCCTTCAATGCAAGCTCTACACACACGATCTTTGGCAAAGGTTAGATCGGTTAGTCCTAGGATGTGGTTACCTTTATGGAGTCTTTGCAAAGTTCTCATATTGACGTGGCCTAGCCGGCGATGCCATAGCCATCCCACGTCAACTTTAGCCATTAGGCAAGTTGCGGCTTTAGTGACCTTCTCCGAGAAGTCAATCACATATAAGCCGTTTTCAACATGCCCAACGAAGGCTACTTTAAGAGACTTGCTCCACAAAAGAACCACAATCCCAACATCAAAGAAAGTTGCAAAGCCCATATCGGCAAGTTGAGCTACGGAAAGTAAATTATAAGAGAGAGACTCAACAAGCATGACATTCTCCACGGTAACATCTTGAGATATAACAACTTTACCAAGACCCTATACCTTTGACCTTGAGGAATCACCATAGGTGACGTAGCCCGCACTAGATGAACCGGTGCAAAGCTCCTTCACCAACTCTTTGCTTCCAGACATATGATTGGTAGCACCACTATCAATTATCCATTGTCCCGCACTGGAAGCAAAGCCCTACAAGAGATTAAGCCTTGTTCTTAGGTCCCCATTTTTCAATGGGTCCCCTTTTGTTAGTAACAAGGGCCTTAGGAACCCAAATAGACCAAGCAATGCGTTCATTAGGTGAGCCAACAAATTTAGCATAAACATGTCCATCATAAGCACGGCGAAGAACATAAGAGGGGTTATATTTTCCCGCAAAGTCGTTGTGATTGGGCATTGCCCTCTTGGCATTCCCAACCACCTCCCTCACGAGCTCCCCCTCCTCCTCATAAACATTGCCATCCTCATCAAAGCATATGTCATTTGGGATGTGCTTCTTAGGAGGAGGAGTGGGCACAAGAAATTGCGTCTTCTTGTTGTTCTTCTTCTTGTTCTTTTTCTTGTTCCTCTTCTTCTTAGACTTGGAAATGAAACCAAGCCCGGTCTTGTCACCATGTTGCTTTTGAGCACTCAAAAGCTCATCAAGCCTTGTGTCACCTTTGGGGAAATCTTTCTCATAAAGAGGGTTAGTGTAACAAGAACTTGCAACAAAGGTGGTAGGAGGTAACTTGGTTGCTTCTTTAGCAATAATAAGATTTAGTTTCTCATTTTGCAACCTAAGTTCATTAGCAACTGATTGAGCAATATCACGATCATTTTTAAGCCTAGCAATGTCCAAGTTATAAGACTCTTCAAGACCTAACTTGGATGCCTCGAGTGCCATCCTTAGATCTTGCTCAACCTCAAGGGATTGATTGAGTGTTGCAATTTCATCGGCATACTCACGAGCATGCCCTTCTAGCTCAAAGATGCGTTCCTCATTTTTATCATTTAGTTGGAGAGACTCATTATATTGATTGAGGAGAATCTCAAATTGAGCTTTGGTCTCCCCATGCAAGGTTGACATGAAGGTGTCAAATTCATTAGGCTCATCCTTATCACTACTAGTATCAACACAATCCATCAAGGATAAGCTTATAGGTATGATGGGTGTGAAAGTGGGTGATACCTTTGTAGCGTGAGCCATTAGACATGTTCCCTTGGAGTTGGAGCGCTTGGACTCGTTTGCGGAAGCGAAGAGGGATGGTGAAGAGATAGGCTTGACGATGGCGATGGCGGCCCTTCCTACTTCTTCATCATCACTTGCATCATCACCGGATGGGTATTCTTTTTGAGTCGTCAAGGCATGTATTGGAACGGCTTTCTTCTTGTCAAAGTTCCTTGGTGGGTAAGACTTGGCCTTCATCTCCTTGCGGATGAGTCTTCCATTGTGATCTTCCACTCTTTCATAGGGACAATCCGCGATGAAATGGTGTTGATTGCCACAATTGTAGCATGTTCTCACTCTACTTGTGGCCTTAGGTTTGGAGGGACTTGATGACTTCCACTTCTTCATGAAAGCCCGTTGAGCAAGAGCCATGTGTTCGGCATGAGCATACTTCATGTCTTCGGGACTTCCACCCATTGACTCTTCCTCTTCCATCAAACTTGCTTCTTCATGAAGAGAGACTTTGGCCTTCAAAGCAAGGTTGGGTGCACGCACACCACGTGCATGAGCTAGAGCATCATCCGCATTCTTCTCGGAGATCTTCCTTGCCACAATCTCTTGCAAGATGTCATGAGCGGTCATCTTCCTAAAGTTGGCATCTCCCTTGATTGAGTTCACCGTATCTTTGAAGAAGGGCAAGAGGGCTCGGACAAATTTCCTCTTCATCCATCTCCCATCACATTGAGTAGAGCCGAGGTCGATTAGCTTCACTTGGAGTGCCGAGAGACGCCGATGAAGTTCTTCGGGAGATTCACCATCAAGCATGGCGAAGTTGTCCGCTTCATTAGATGCCTCATCAAACTTGGACTCTTGGATGCTCTCATTGCCGATGAAGAGGTTGGTGAGAGCATCCCAAGCTTCCTTGGCGGAGGAGATGTTGCGGACGAACGCTTTGTCCTTCTCGGTGAGAGACATGTGAATGAGATGCAAGGCGGAGGCATTGAGCTGCTTGTCGATTTGCTCCCAAGGTAGCAAGTTGGTCAAATCCTTGGAAGTTGGATGAAAACCCTGCTCAATGATCCTCCAAAGCTCAATAGACACAAAGTTTATGTGAGAGCGCATGTTATCTTGCCAATTGGCAAAACTAGAAGCATCAAGTGGTGGCGGTGGGCCGCATGAGGCAAGGTGTGGCATTTGAAGGTGCCTTCCGGAGACATAGCTCGTAGGAGGTGGAACCTCCGTGCTATGTCCCCGAGAGGTGTCATATTTCTTGGGGGGATCCTCGTTGTTCTCATTCCCATCCTTCTCCGGATCTTCCTCGTTTAAGGATGGCTTATCCTTACCCGAGGTGTCAACCGGAGTTGATGGAGTGGTACTTGATGTTCCACTAGTGAGAGCATCAAGTTGAGATTTTTGGCTTTCCATGGCTGCCATCATAGCATCCATGCGAGTCATTATGTTATTAAGATCCCCCTTAGTGGCGGGTTCCTCTTCGCCCATGATCTCTTAGGCGGTTAAGCCCAATCAAAGAACACTAGGCTCTGATACCAATTGAAAAGGATCACACGGGCGACTAGAGGGGGGGTGAATAGGTGCTACACAATTTTTTTATATTTTTAATCTTTTAGGCTTGACACCAAGTAAATTCTCTAGATGTGCAACTAGGTGAATTTCCTAAGTGACAAGCAAGCAAGTGAACAATTAAACAAGTAAGCAAGTAAGCAAGTTCGGGTAAGAAATAACCGAGGAGCGGAGACCGGAGACACAAGGATGTATTCCCGTAGTTCCTTCCTTTTGAGGGGAAGTACGTCTACGTTGGAGAGGTGTGGTGACACGGAGTCGACCAACGCCACGGAGGCTCACCTTCTTCTCTGGTGAGCAAGCCACGGAGGCTAGCTCGTTCCACTAAGCGGTGGTATTGGGGGAACTCACCGAATCCCTTACACGGAGATTGGGGCACACATCCACAACTGAATTGGAGGCTCCCAAGAAAGCCACGGAGGCTAGAAACCACAAAGACAAGAGTAATCACGAATTACACCACCTAGTGTTTCCAAGGAACCACTAGGAGCAAATCCCTCAAGCAAAAGGAGGGGAAAGAGAAATTCCTTCGGTGGAGATGTAGATCGGGACCTCCTCCTTCGATCCTCCAAAGATCTAAGACTTTGGGTGGTTGAAGGTGGAGATATTGCAATGAGGTTGGCTCCAAATAGTGTCTTGTTCTTGATGAGGACGAGCGAGCTGGGAAGGAAGAGAGGAAGGGGTATAAATACCCCTTCCCGAAATGTATCCGTTGCAGCCGCCAGGGGCCGGATTATCCGGCCCAAACTTGAACTGGATAATCCGGCCCACTTCTGGAATAATCCGGCCGAAATATCCGGCCAGGCATCTAGGTGACGCGCATCTGTATTTCTTCTGGTCCTTAGTCGTTTCACGGGGGGGGGGGGGGGGGGGGGGGGCGGATTATCCGGCCCAGATCTGGAATAATCCGGCCCAAATATCCGCCCCCAAATCTGGGTGACGCGTATCTGCTCTTCTTCTGGTCCTTAGTCGTTTTCACCAGGGGGGGGGCGGATTATCCGGCCCAGATCTGGAATAATCCGGCCCAAATATCCGCCCCCAAATCTGGGTGACGCGCATCTGCTCTTCTTCTGGTCCTTAGCCGTTTTCAGGGGGGGGGGGGGGGGGGGCGGATTATCCGGCCCAGATCTGGAAAAATCCGGCCGAAATATCCGCCCCAAAATCTGGATGACGCGCATCTTGCTGCTTCTGGTCCTTAGCCGTTTTCAGGGGTGGCCGGATTATCCGGCCCAGTTTTGCAAATATCCGGCCGAAAAATCCGGCCAACTTTGTGCACAAAAACACTGGTAAAATGTCCTGGTGTTGTCAACTAACACACAAAACTAGGGAGGCTAGAAAATGCCCTAACAAGGGGGCATTTTAATTTATTATCGGAGACTCACTAACGCTGAATGGAAACATCTTGAGGAAAGACTAAAAAAAGTTTAAAGTATTTGGGAAGGAAAATTGCTTTCTCTAGACAGAGGATTAGTTCTAATTAATTTATTACTTAATAGCATGATAGTGAATATGATTTCTTCTAGCTGCTAAAATGAGTTTTGTATATATTAAATTATTTCCAATTAAGATTCTTTTTGGCAAGGAGATAGCGAGAAAAATAAATATAGACAGACAATATAGAGTGTGGTTTACCGACCTAAAAAAATCAAGGTAGACTCAGATTCATGACATTGCCCTATATGCTGGATATGTATGTTTCTTATTAGCTATTGGGGGGTATTTTGATTCATTATCGAAGACTTACTAACGCTGAGGGAAGACTAAAAAAAGTTTAAGTATTTGGAAAGGAAAATTGCTTTCTCTAGACGAAGGATTAGTTCTAATTAATTCATTACTTAATAGCATGATAGTTAATATGATTTATTTCTTCTAGCTGCTAAAATGAGTTTTGCATATATTAAATTATTTTCGATTAAGATTCTTTTCGGCAAGGAGATAGCGAGAAAACGAAATATAGACATACAATATAGAGTGTGGTTTACCAACCTAAAAAAATCAAGGTGGACTTAGATTCATGGCCTTGAGGTAAAAAATAAAGCTCTTCTAAGCAAGTAACTTGACAAACTACTTCACGAAGATGATCTTTGGCAAACCCTTGTAAAGGGAAAACACATAGCGCACATGCATGGCCCCAAGTCTATTGGAACGTGAGGATTGTGGTCTCTCATGGCGATAAAGAAAATTTTCTTCTCATATGAGCCGTTTATTATTAAGGATGACTGAAAAATGATTTTATGAGATGACAAGTGGGTTGGTAATATTGTAGTCCAGGAATAATATTCTACTCCCTCCGTAGAGAGCACTTTAACTGTGAATAAATCTTTTGAAATGAAGTCAAAGGACTAAAGTATTATTAAATTATGGGGTTCTTAGATCACTATCTAACTATGACTAAATATGTAACATTACTGCAGCTAGTCTTGAACGTATTTTGGTCATATTATGGGCTAGGAGGGGGGGGGGGGGGGGGGGGGGGGGGGAGGGATAAAATGGACTTTTCATATCTCTCTTTAACACCGTTAGTGTCATATAGGAACACAAAATTTTACAAGATGTTAAACAGGGAAGAAAAAGTTATCCGGTATCAAATAAAGAATCAAGTATTAAGCCGATGTCAAATAAAAGAATTTTCTCGCAAAGATGCTCTCAATGCCCACTGTTCAAGAGTATTGCAAGAAGATTTTCCTATGTATCGGATACGTCGATGGATAGGACATTCGTGCAATCGAGAGTTCCCTCTGTATTTTTTTGACATGCAGAGTTATCTGCTGAATTATTCTGCTCCCTCCGATCCATATTACTCTTCACCAATACAGATATATCTAGATATTAAAATATGTCTAGATACATTAATATTAGCGAAGAGTATTATGGGTTGTAGGGAGTAAAAAACAATACTAGTCAATTCCGCAGGATATGTCGTGGGAGTATCCCACACAGGAACAGGACAGTCTACGGGGAGAGGAAGAGGACACACGAAAGCCGCACATGCAGGTGCAGTGAGTGGAAAGCGATGAGATGGGCGCTGCTGCTCCTGCTGCTGCTTTTGGCGCCGTGCCGGGACCAGGCCGGAGTCCAGGCCAGGGGCAGTCACGGGCGCGGATAGAGCTTGCCCATGCACTTGTCACCTCTCCGCCGTCCTCTCCACCAGTATATCAACGGGGACGCAGTACATTAACAGTGCTACTCCACAGCCTAGGCAAGCCAAGTACCACGGAGAAATACACGATTTACTGCTCCGTTTTACTGCTTTCCATATCAACGGGGAATCCGCTTCACGACAAGCTTGTGTGGTGGAAGAACCGCTGTGAGCTGATGTGTACCCGTCAATGGAGACCTGACGGGCAAACGGGGGACACACGCACCTACGGCATGCAATGTCAGTCATGGGATGACCGGCTTTAGCTTCGTGCAGCCCATGCTTGTTTCCTTTGGTCCCCCTTTTTTTTTACTCCAGGTGGTAACAGCAGTTTTTTTTTAAATTCGAATGAGAATTCAGGGCTCTTTTGGATCTAACGATTTTCAGTGAATTTAGTAAGATTTGTTACAACTTAGAACGGAATTTGCCAAACAGGGCGGGAGTTGTTACAACTTTGAATCTAGGGTGGTCAACAAAGCAAACTCCATCGCAGGATTTTCTTGATTTTGCAAAAAAAATAACGACCAATAATGTGAATATTCATTTACACTACATTTCTTCCCTAACATTTGCCATTCAAAGTTCTCTTCTTCACCCTCACGCACCTCATTTAGACTACATGAGGAAATGCAACACAATGTGTAATTCCACGAGAATTCGAAAGTGCTCTATGCTGGAAATGGCAGCATCAAATCGTGTAGGGAGGCAAACTAAGAATATGCAAAGTGAACAAATCAGGATGTCATAACCTGCGCGTGCAGGCCATCAGCCCCACCATGCCATTTGCGCTTGAATAAACACTTAAAAATAAACTAACTTTCTAAAGAATAATGATGACACTGAAAAATTAGTTAATTTTCAAACTAAAGAGGGTAAATTATACCCTACTAGTGACCCACCTAACAGTACTAAGAATGATTGGATTAAAGGACGTCCAATGTGTACTCTCCTTTTGGACAGCATATACCTGTCTAGAGGTTATTTCTCCTCTGTTTATCTTGGCAAAATCAGAAAAGCCAACGCTGGTAACGGCCGGACATGCGCACGCGAGAGCCTTGACGAGGTCAAAGAAAGCGACGTGTCATTGATCGGTGCTGCTGTTTGGGAGGCAGAGAAGATAAAGCAGCCCAACGATGCGCATGCAACAAGCCATGCACGTTGTTGTAGCTTACCTTGCCAAAATCACCACAAGTCTGCATGCGGGGCAAGAGAAGCCATGCCTTTCCGAGTTCCGACCGCATGCTGAATGGTTATCTAGTCATCCACATAAGAGATAGACAGTAGTCTCGAGCACAAAAAATTACTAGTCTACTATGGAATTTTCGGTGAGTTATAGTCCTTAGTGATCTTCTCTGTGTTCGCTGTTTGATATGTATCTTAATATACATGGAGTTTCTTCAAGTTGTGTCATTTACTGCATGAAAATGGAAACTCCCATTGGTTTTATATGATCGATGCAACTACATTCTCTTTATACGAAACTATGCGTGTGAAAAAGAAAAGGCATCAATAGTGTTACACAATTTTTTTGCACAAACTCTTTCACCAATTGTCGTATTACTCCCTTTGTTTTTATTTACTTCACGTTTTTGGTTTAGTCAAAGTCAAAACTTAGAAAGTTTGACCAATATAAGAAAAAAAAATATCAGTAGCCACAATACCAAATACATATAATATGAAAACATACTTCATGAAGATTGCAATAGAAGAGATTTCATATCATATATTTTGATATTTTTGTAAATATTTATTCAAAGTTTGACTTTAATCAAACCCAAAACACGAAGTAATTGTGAACGGAGAGGTACCTCCGATCCAAAATATTTATCATAAAACAAGTGAAACCTACACACTATAACACACGTGTAGATACATGCATTTTAAGATAAGTATATTTTGGGGTGGGAGGGTGTAAAGTTTTTTTTTGAGCGTCCTGTCATCTATGGCACATGCATCCATATGGAGCCTTTGACTTGCAAAGACGCTCTCCTGTTCTAGTGTCCTGTCCTTGGTTAGTAGTACTTGTACGTTGCATGCAGTACACCCACTACTAGCAGCAGGATGGTCCTGGAGGGCATCGATCGATCTTGATCAAGAACAAACATCCCAGCGGCCATTGACGATGATGCATCATGCAAGTACTCCGATTGATTGTTTGCCTTTACTCCATCTGGATCCATGAATGTGAATGTGAAGCTCAAGCTGTACATGTTGGACATTGTCACGTACTAAGGTACGATCGAGGCATTGGGAGGATGTATAGGTGTCGTTGCCATGAATGCTGGATCGCATTTGACGGTCCACATTGATCATACTTGGACACTTCGGTTAAAATTACCTTTGCTCGATCGGTCTCCCATGTTTTTACTATCCGTAGTTTCCTGACTTCACAAAGAGGAACAATCAACCAAGTCAATGCCGATGACGACGTGGGGTTGTGAATACAGGACGGGCATGCATGTTTCATCAAAACATGCCGATCATGTTGCACATACACCTCTTTTGGGGTTCCACGTATTACTCCCTCTGTAATTTATTTACCCTACGTTTAAAATTTAGTCAAAGTTAAACTATGTTAACTTTTATATATAATATATAGAAAAATACCAACATTTAAAATTTAATATCAATATTACTAGAATCACCATGAAATATACTTTCATATTATATAAACTTGGTATTATGAATGTTGAAAGTTTATTCTACATATTTGATCAAATTTTATAAAATTTGACTTCAAATAAAGCTAAAACGCAGGCTAAATAAAAATGGAGAGAGTATGATTCTTATTATGGATACGGAGTGAAATTAGCACCAACCTTTTAGTTTTACCCCTCCGCAACAACCCGCCCCTCTTAATTACCCATTTCTACTTGGTATTCCCATCAGTTTCCCTCCCCGATCCCACCCGCTCCGAATTATGGTTGTGTGCAAGGATGGATCGAAAGGCCGTGAGTCATCCTTCTTTTTTAAAAAAAGCCATGTTTTGATCTCTGTCCGCACCGTAAATTTTTAATGGTTACCTCGATGGCGGCCGCCTTGAAGACCCCGAGTTTGCTCGATAGTGATAGCCAATGGCAGTGTTACATGAAGGATTGTGGGTCAAGCGACATAAAATCCGTGAGATCTTTGCTCGGATTATCAACAATATTTTTCTACATAATGGCAATGTTATATCTACTATATACTAAAAGTACAATACGGAGTTCTAAAATAGAGCCGTCACGTTAATCCACATCATCTAGATTAATTTTGATAGTTAGATCTAAATTAAATGGCTGAGATTTTATAAAATATTAGTAGTTATGTAATATGTTTGACAAACCACGTACACCATCTGCCATGTCTCCATAATTTTTTTGGGGGGTCTCCATAAATTGTTGTATCTCTTAAAAAAGTCCTGTGTACAACCTGGACTAGAACGTCATAGGTCCAGTCCAAAAAAAAAAAAACTGGCCAGAACTTGGTAGCCACAAGGACCGTAATTGGTCCAAGCAAAAAAAAACTAGCCAGAACATGCCAGCCGCAACGAACGTGATAGGTCCAAGCTAAAACAAAAACTGGCCAAAACGTGATAGTTGCAAAGAAATAAAGGTGCTAGATGAAACGTGAAGGTAATAAAATTGTAGAATCCACATTCCGCGACGGTTCCATATCGCCCTCTCCAGAGAAAAGATCTGGGCGGCGATCCTATCTGCCGCCGACCACACTGCTAGGCCACGCTGGTCCCTGCCTTCTCCGTCGGCCGCTTCGGCGACGGGAGGGAGTGGGGAGTCTGGTGCTTCGGTTCCGGTGTAGTTAGGTTGGTTTAGGGCTTTCTTGGGGCGCTGCTTCTATGGAAGAGACGGTGTCGCGTCGGCATAATTTGCCTCTAATTTTTCTCCATCTCGGCATCATTCAATCGGTGGTGTCGGGAGGCAGATGGCCCGGTCTTCTCGCCGATATTTGGATCTGACGAGATTTGTGTCTGGTGGTCGATGGCCGACACTCTTGCGGGTGGTGGTCGTGTTGGCTGTTGTAGTTGTGTTTACTGTCTTGCAGTTGGGCGCGTGGATGATGGCAGGCAGCGACGTTCCTCTTCTTCGAATGCATCAGATGAAGTTGACTGTGATGGGTTCGTAGCATAGAAAACAAAAATTTTCCTACGCAAGAACACATAAACTAGCCAAGATACTCTACGAGGTGGTAGCAACGGAGACTAACCCTCGACGACCGTAAACGGGGATTACGTTCCCGCACAAACGTTGACGATGGAGAGTCGATGTAGACGCACGTAGTCGATGTAGTTGTTCACTTGACGTAGTCGACGTAGTGGTTCACTTGACGATCACAAGATCATGTACACGGCGCCACAAGTGGCAGCGCCCCCGTGCTCGGTCACACGTACAGCTCGTCGTCGACTCCTCCACGCCCTCGGTCCAGCGGGGCAGCGGAAGAAGGGATCCGCCGGACACTCCACCACACACTTCTCCAAGTGTATGAACTATGAACTACAATTCCGGCAGAGCTTCGCTAAGCTCAGACGGAAATTGGGCAGCAACTATGCGGGAAGGGGAGGATCAAGAAGTGTGTGAAGAGGGAGAAGAGGGCTCCTTTTATAGGAGAGGAGGTGGCAGCCCCCTCTTCATGGTGGTAACTCCCACTTCATGGTGGTAACCCCCTCTTCATGGTGGTAACCCCCTCTTCACGGTGGTAACCCCCTCTTCATGGTGGTAACCCCCATTTTAATTTTGCATAACATTCATGCTAATTAAAATTCACACTTATTGATTTAATAAAACATTTTTATTTCTTTAATATTTGTTAATTCATTCAATTAACAAATATTAACAAATACACCCTTGAGTTATTTCGATATCCCGAAACAGTTTCAGTGCTTTTCTGAAACAACCCTCATGCTGTCCTGTAATTCGATCGGAGTATCGTATCTACTCAAAAACGATGGCGAACCTTAAGTGTGTTACCCTACGATTCGTGAATAACATGGACATGATCGAGACTCCTCTCCGATCAATAATCATCAGCGGGATCTGAAAATCCATGATGACTCCCACTTACTCAACGATGAACTAGTGATCGTGTGAACCTTTAACGAACATAATTAATTCCTTTTGTCTCGCGATATTATTACTTGTCCGAGATCCGATCATTTGGTATCAACCATACCTAGTTCGATCCCGTTCCCGACAAGTCTCTTTACTCGTTCCGTGATAATGCATTCCGGTGACCTAGTCACATGCTTGCAAGCGATTCCAATGCAATATCACCGAGAAGGGCCCAGAGAATATCTTTCCGTCATCCGGATGGACAAATCCCACTCTTGATCTATGAGCCTCAACTAATACTTTCAGAATACCCAAATCAACCTTTATAATCACCCTGTGACGGTGTGACGTTTGATATCATCAAAGCACTCTTCCGGTATCAGTGATTAACATGATCTCATGGTCTGAGGATTAGAACTATTTCGTATGAGTTTGATATAGCAATGAACTTGATGACTTGATCGTTTTGCTATTCATACTATGGGTGTGAGTGTTCATCATTTCAGTCTTCTAATGATATGACCCCGTTATTAACAACATCTAATGTTCATGATCAGGAAACCTTGATCATCAGTTAATCAACGAGCTAGTATAAAAGAGAGGCTTTACTAGGAACCTTTTTAGTTTATTAATCACACAAGTATTAATGTTTCTGATTAATACAATTCTAGCATGAGAAATAAACATTTATCATAAACATGGAATATGATAATAACCACTTTATTATTGCCACTCGGGCATATTCCCTTCAGTCTCCCACTTGCACTAGAGTCAATAATCTAGTTGATACTTGCGTATATAACACTTATGGCTTTAATGTGTTATCCGTATGCGTTGCAGTGGTTAATCTGATCTCCAGATCTGACACTTTCAGTTCTGTGTGTATTTGCATGTCTTTGCGTCTCTACGCATCACTCATTCTCAAATGAGATAGTTGGGTATAAATTTGGTGCTTTGGTGAGACCTTAGTTCCTTTAGCTAAAATCATGTTGTCACTATTGTCGCACAATAGATCTTCACAATAATAGCCAGCTTGGAACTACATCTAGTTTGATAACAAACTTCTTGACACAAATGCCCTCTTTTGCTACTTCTAAAGTAGCCATATACTCAACCTTTGTTGTAGAATCCATCACAATGTCTTAACTTTGGAACTCATCCAAATCCATCATGGAACTTCCTTCCATTACATTGTGCCACCTAAACATATAGCTAAAATTGAGATAAACTTAATTGTATCTTGTGACAAACTTAGTATCAATGTAACACTTTACAATGAACTATGTGTCACTTTGTCATACATAATATATATCCTTAGTCCTTCCAAAGCACATAAGGATATCTTTACTATTGTCCAGTGATCATCTTATGACTTTTATCACTCTGGTATATGCTCATAACATTTAGAGCATAGGACATATCTGGATATGTACATATCATGGTATACATGATCGATCAAATCATTCATGTGGCTTCACTCATCAAGTGTCAAAAACACCTGAATCTTGTTTCAACCTCTTCCATGCGACAAGAACTTTTCTTGTCGTTTCCATATTGAACTTCATTCAATATTTCATCTATGTACTTTGGCACAACCATATTGGTACCTCGATCTATCTATATAGACATCGAGACCCAATATTTTGGTTTTGCCTAAGTCTTTCATTGAAATCAAATTTTAATGAAATTCTTAACCTATGCCAATAAAAGATACATCATTTCCAATTAACAATATGTCTTCTACATAATGTACTGAAAATATGTCTCAGCGCTCCCACTTAATTTCTTGCAAATGCAAGCATATTCATCGTATCTGATGAAACTAAACCTTTTAACTATTTCATCATGGTGAATATTCCAACTCCGCGATGCTTACTTCAACCATTGAAGTTTGCATGCCTTTTAGCATCCTTTGAATTTACAAAACCCATTGGACCATGTCATGTACATGTCCTAGGTAACCATTCTATTATAAGAATGTTGTCTTGTTTGTTCAACTAACATATACCAAACTTGGCATATGTAGTGGTTGCTACAGTAATCCTTCCACACAAAATATCGCTATGAAAGATCAAATCTTGTCATAGTCAACTCATTGAACACAATCGTAAACTCTTTTAACGATGTGTCGACTATTTCAAAGATGTTAAACATCCATGTCTGTCTTTATAGATCCAAATATGTTCATTAGGCTTCATGCCTTTTGAGGGTCTTCCAAGTTCATAAACTTGGTTTCTCGTGTATGGAACTATCATGGGTTTTATGGCTTCTAGCCATTTCACGGAGTCAGGGCCCATCATTGCTTCTTTGCATACAGTCGGTTCATCATTGTCAAACAATAATGATTCATTCTCAAATCTAACTATTTGATTGTTACCCGACTTACGCGGTTCAATAGGAACTTAGATATCTGTGACCACAACTTTTGAGGTACTGTATCCATGCGCATTGTGGCCGCCTCCGGGACACTTCCCGGCGCTGCGCTACTCAGCACATATAGCTTAGGTTCAACAACCTAATCAAAGTTCTATTGTCCTCCCACTTGACCTTTTGCGAAAAATTCCTTCTCAAGAAACTTGACGTTTTCGGCGACAAACATTTTTGTCTTAGGTGTTCTGGAGGAATACCCAACATTTATTTTGGGATAACCTACAAAGACGCATTTATCCGACTTTGGTTGTAAACATTTTACATATGCCTAGCATACCAAAATTTTAGAAAAGACAACTTGGGTTTTATCCCATGCCATATCTCATATGGTGTCATTTTAACGGATCATGATGGCGCTCTTTTCAGTGTAAAAGCGGTAGTCTCTAAAGCTTTATCCTTAAAATATAATGGCAGTTTTATAGACGACACCTTTGATCCAACGATGTCAAACAAAGTTTGATTTCATCTCTCGAACACTCCATACTCCTATGGTGTTTCGAGAAATACAAGTCTATGGAACGATTCCTCAACTTTTAGGTGTTTGCTAAACTTGTAACTCAAATATCTTCCTTTATGATCAAATCATAAATTCTTTATTCTCTTGTTACAATGATTTTCAACTTCAACTAGAAATACTTTGAACAATATTCAAATATTTCATGCTTCTTCCTTATCAAGTAAATATACACATATATCTACTCAAATCATCGGTTAAAGTAAATGAAGTTCAAGAATTCACCACACACGGCTACACATAATGGACTATATACATCAATATGTACAATATCCAATAAGTTAGTCGTCCGTTCTTCTTTGGCCTATGAACGGAGTTTTAATCATATCTAGGAAATTCTCATAATTGTCAATTGATTCAAAATCAAAAGGCTCCAGAATTCCATCAATATAGAGTTCCTTCACGTTTTCTTTCCAATATGATTTAAATGGTGGTGTCACTCATAAGTGATCTTCTAATCATTTGTCTTAAGACATTTTTAGCATCAGTGTTATGGATGTGATTTCTCCAACAAGATAAGCGTTCATTCATCTTTTATGAATGCGGTAATAATTTGAACAACCATTGTTCTCATAATACCAGAACAAAATAACAATTATTCAAATAAATCTTGAAGGCTAGGTTTAATTCCAACGAAACACAATAACACTTTATTTGTTTTCGATGAGAATCATCCGATATTCATTTGCTAGTTAATTAGGCCATTGTAGTTCTTGTATTGCGTTGTATGACAGTACATACCAACCAATTTAGTATCAAATACCCAAGAACCACATTGTTTTAACAAGCAACGAATACAACCATAACATGTATATCTTCTATATACCTGAGCTGGACATTTTCAGTCTTTTCTTTTCCGCCAGAATAAATTTTGGATTCTCTTTTAGCAATTCTTTTTCGTCTAGAAGAATCTATCAACATCAACAGTGGCACCATACACATGGCACATAGTTCAAGGCATGATTAGTCAAACACTAATACCTTTAGACTCGCACTTTGAAGTAGATCACCATTATCAAATATTTGGCGTTCTTCCAAATTCCATTCTTTAGTAATCTTTTAGTGTAGTAAACATTTTACCTACATCTTCCATTCATCCTATCATGACAACTTTCATGATTAAGCTACTATAGCTCATGAGGACGAATTGCGAGTATAATATTAGTTCCTAAACCTTTTAGGAGATCTGGACGCCTGGCGTCTCTAATCTTCGCAAATTCTCATACAATACGAGAACATGTGTCTTACTAAATTATACTCTATCACTTTGCAACCAAACATTGTTTCAGATATCACAATATCTTCCACACATGATAGTTTATGAAACAATTCTTTCAACTCCTAGATAACCTTGATACTAAAAACAACTTTTGAATATCAAGGATCATGGAGGCAAGTGTGATACTTAGATAATAACACTGGAATTGTTACTCTTGATTTAATACTACTTATTAAATTTTATCGAGTAAACAAGGTTTGCTAAAAGTTTGCAATAGGACTTTAAACTTTAGATTGACATTCAAACAATACGATACCAGTTCGTAAAGTTAACATCCAGAATTCTATAGTTCTATTATCTCAATTATAGCTAATCGCAAGGTAGTAAACGGATGCCAATGACTACAACAAACTATGCAAATTCACTTTGATTTAGTTCATGATAAATTGAGTTCTATAATTCAAAATTACTAAGTGAACTCCCACTTAAAAACAACATCCCTCTTAGTTTTCTTAAGTGATTACACGAACCAAATCCCCTATACCGCAACCGATCATCACGTGCAACGGCATAGTTTCAAAGGCGAACATCACCATGTTCATCATATCAACCATATGACTCATGCTTAACCTTTCGGTTCGTGTTCCGAGGCCATGTCTGTATATGCTAGGCTCGCCAAGTAGAACCATAGCACTTGCGTGTGTAAAACTGTCTTACACCCGTCGTATGTGAACGTAGAGTCTGTCACACCCGATCATCACGTGGTGTCTCGAAACGACGAACTTTCTTGACGGTGCATGCTATGGAAGAACACATTTTATCTTGATATTTATGTGAGAGGGATCATCTTATAATGCTATCGCGCGATCAAATCTAAGCAAAATAAGATGCATAAAAGGATAAACATCACATGCATATATAATGTGATATGATATGGTCCTTCACGCATTCGATCTCCATCTTGTGCGTCATGGCATGATCTCCATCATTCCACCGGCGTAGCACCAAGGTCCATGGCGCGCCACCTTGGTTGTCTTCCTCCATTACAATATATCACTTGGATATATATATTTGGCACGCAGGCCATTTAAATGTAAAGACAACCATATGGCTCCTGCCGGTTGTTTATAACTTACAAAAAGGATCATTGCATACAATTTGTAACATAAACAATTTAACCATATTACATCACATGCCCTGCAAAAACAAGTTAGACGCTTCTAATTTGTCTTGCATATTTTACGTGGTTTAGGGCTTTCTAGGAAGAACCGTTCTTACCTACGAACATGTAACCACAACGGTGATAAAAATATTATTAACGACTCTTTGTAAAATAGATCATAACTATAGTGGGAGAAACGTGCACCCGCAAAGCCACATATGCCGAAGCATGTCAAGTGTGGGACAATACTCGTGAACGCGGTCACGTAAGGTTAGTCTCGGGCAGCTTCAATCCCACTATGCCACTATGATCCAAAATACAAAAAATAGCAATAACATGATCATCAACGCCCACATCCATATGTGTTCTAACCGTGCATACCAACTACGCATAGAGATGGCTCTGATGCCACTGATGGGTACGTAGCATAGAAAACAAAATTTTTCCTACGCAAGAACACATAAACTAGCCAAGATACTCTACGAGGTGGTAGCAACGGAGACTAACCCTCGACGACCGTAAGCGGGGATTATGTTCCCGCACAAACGTTGACGATGGAGAGTCAATGTAGACGCACGTAGTCGACGTAGTTGTTCACTTGACGTAGTCGACGTAGTGGTTCACTTGACGATCACAAGATCGTGTACACGGCGCCACAAGTGGCAGCGCCCCCGTGCTCGGTCACACGTACAGCTCGTCGTCGACTCCTCCACGCCCTCGGTCCAGCGGGGCAGCGGAAGAAGGGATCCGCCGGACACTCCACCACACACTTCTCCAAGTGTATAAACTATGAACTACAATTCCGGCAGAGCTTCGCTAAGCTCAGACGGAAATTGGGCAGCAACTATGCGGGAAGGGGAGGATCAAGAAGTGTGTGAAGAGGGAGAAGAGGGCTCCTTTTATAGGAGAGGAGGTGGCAGCCCCCTCTTCATGGTGGTAACTCCCACTTCATGGTGGTAACCCCATCTTCATGGTGGTAACCCCCTCTTCATGGTGGTAACCCCCATTTTAATTTTGCATGACATTCATGCTAATTAAAATTCACACTTATTGATTTAATAAAACATTTTTATTTCTTTAATATTTGTTAATTCATTCAATTAACAAACATTAACAAATACACCCTTGAGTTATTTCGATATCCCGAAACAGTTTCGGTGCTTTTCTGAAACAACCCTCATGTTGTCCTGTAATTCGATCGGAGTATCGTATCCACTCAAAAACGATGGCGAACCTTAAGTGTGTCATCCTACGGTTCGTGAATAACATGGACATGATCGAGACTCCTCTCCGATCAATAATCATCAGCGGGATCTGGAAATCCATGATGACTCTCACTTACTCAACGATGAACTAGTGATCGTGTGAACCTTTAACGAACATAGTTAATTCCTTTTGTCTCGCGATATTATTACTTGTCCGAGATCCGATCATTTGGTATCAACCATACCTAGTTTGATCCCATTCCCGACAAGTCTCTTTACTCGTTCCATGATAATGCATTCCCGTGACCTAGTCACATGCTTGCAAGCGATTCCAATGCAATATCACCGAGAAGGGCCCAGAGAATATCTTTCCGTCATCCGGATGGACAAATCCCACTCTTGATCCATGAGCCTCAACTAATACTTTCAGAATACCCAAATCAACCTTTATAATCACCCTGTGACGGTGTGACGTTTGATATCATCAAAGCACTCTTCCGGTATCAGTGATTAACATGATCTCATGGTCCGAGGATTAGAACTATTTCGTATGAGTTTGATATAGCAGTGAACTTGATGACTTGATCGTTTTGCTATTCATACTATGGGTGTGAGTGTTCATCATATCAGTCTTCTAATGATATGACCCCGTTATTAACAACATCCAATGTTCATGATCAGGAAACCTTGATCATCAGTTAATCAACGAGCTAGTATAAAAGAGAGGCTTTACTAGGAACCTTTTTAGTTTATTAATCACACAAGTATTAATGTTTCCAATTAATACAATTCTAGCATGAGAAATAAACATTTATCATAAACATGGAATATGATAATAACCACTTTATTATTGCCTCTCGGGCATATTCCCTTCAGACTGTGTCTAGATCTGGTGACCAAGGGGAAGATCCCCGGTCGACGTGCCACAAAGTCTCGGTCTCGTCGCGTGCGACAACCTGGTTCATCGGCTCAAAAAGCATCTCTGTATGCGATGGTGCTCTCCCAGATCTCGGTATGGCGGATGTTCACCTCTTTTTTCTGGCGTTGCCATGGTGGCAATGGAGGACGAGGATGGATATATAATGTTTCGGCGAGGCACAAGTTTCTCCAAGGGCAGAATTGTTATTTTTCCTCCAGCGGTGTTCTTTGTGCAAATTTGTATGACGCACATGATTATCTCATGTGGTGATCATATATGTAATCTTTGTAAAAGGATTGTCTAATAAAATATATGGTTACTTAAATTTTTTTTTGTAGAATCACTAGAACATGGGCAGTTTAGGAAAAATTAGTGAAAGTCAAAATGCATAAATTTTAGTGCAAGATGTAGCAATAAACATCAATATCTATAATACATTTTTCATATAATATGAACATTTATTTTATTATAATTATATTATTAATGATTATATATTTTTTGATGTTGATTTTTTTTTTGTATATTTGGTCAAACTTTATAAACTTTATTTGACTAAACCGAGAAAGCCGAATAATTGGGAATGAAGGGTTACATTTTTTCAACGAATAAGTACACATAAATGATAATTTATCTGACTACCGCAAGGCCAATATATTCATTAAACATATGCATATGTTCAAAATCGTGGAAATTTAAAATTAGTGAAATCACGATATTAGTTGCACTATATACGATGTTTCTTGAGTACACTTTATCAAATAATTATTTAGCTGTCATCAAATGAACACTCTCACAAGATTGAAGAAGCACTCGGCCAACACATATTCAACTGGATGAGACACACTATCGATGGGAACATCCCTCATACTATACGATATTTTGGCTTAATATACACATAGCTAAGTTACAAGAGATTAGTTTGATATGTATCATATTAGTACCGACACCGTGTGTTAATATTATTTTTAATTAGAGGACCTGAATAGCTTACACTTAATTCTTATGAATTGTATTGACGGATATTCTTTGCTTTTTTCTGGTAGAAATACTTGGACTATTGTATATGTCCTTCTCTCATATAATAAAATCAACATAAGATCATATATATCATTCCAAATGCATAGCAAAATTGATAACTGATTGAGAGTCATTTTGCATAACGTAGAAAATCGATATAACCAGGAATGTTGAATCATTGAACAAAGATAATATAAGTAAAGAGTCTAGAAAACTTAGTCATACCTCTATAACTATGACTATTAATGTAGAAACATGTGAAAGAACATGTCTAGAAAATAATTTATATTTAGCAGTATATTTATAAAAAAATAGCGAAAGTTTTAGCATGTTTATGTTTCTAAAATATTACACATTATTCATCAAGTGAGTAAATGAGAGGAAGAAATATCATAGCAAGATAATTCTAACTATTTAATGTAACTTACCTATTAAGGAGGATATACCATTTTATCTTTGTCCAATCCTATTTTTTTATTAAAAACAACTACAATCGCAAAATAATCAAATATCATGTAAGAAATATAATTTGGTTTACATATTAAGCATCGCTTGCATGAGTACTTCAACATATATTTTTTCAAAATGGAGCTTCCCGGTCTCTACATTAAATTGATGCACACGGCTATTTATTAAAAAAGGCAAGGTTCCAAAGTATTCGGTGGTAATTATTACAACTCAAAGGTCACTCAAAGTGGTGAAATGAATAAGTCAGCAAAAGAAAGAGTACAAGATAACATTAAAGCGTTTTGTATCCTATCATGCTGCTACCAACATTGGCTGAAGATAGCACAAACGACCGTCATGAAATGAGTGCTTCAACATATGACATGACAATCATTTGAACAAAAAAATTTAGATGTCACTGATGTTACTCGCATAATAATATTTTGTATACCAAAATATTTGCGATAGTTGAACAATAGTTTTGTTTATTTTCACATAATGGGTAATAATATGATAGCAATGAAATCATATTTATATAACTTAAACACTTTTAAAAAATTACGAATGATGCCCTCGCACTTGCGAGGGCCACCGTGCTAGTAACCATAGAGCTCTATCCAATGCGTAGCTAGTCGAATAACCTTGCTTTTGGAGATCAACTCGTCGTTGCGCGATCATCATCACACGGCTCGAGTTGCGAGGCATCTGCGTTGGGCTATGCACACAGCCATCCACTCGACTGCAAACCCACCACCGCACTCTCATTGATGCCTCCGAAAGATATAATCTCCTCTCGTGAAGGTGTAAACACGGGGGGGGGGGGGGGGGGGGGGGGGGGCAAAAATGTGCTAATTAGGAAAAAAATCCATTGCCAAGCGGGGGCAAATGATACTTTAAGCTTGCAATTACAAGAGGATAAATAATTTGAGTGGGGGCAGCTGACCCCATTGCTAACACTCTGCGTCCGCCCCTGCTCGTAAAGGATGTAACTTTTTATTGATCAAATGATAACCATGAGTCCATGACGATTATATTGATCAAACAAACATGAAATTTGTTCTTGTTCACCTAAGAACTCCCTAGCCTGATCCATAATAGCTCGATCGCATTCCAACATCTCTAGTAGGATACGAAGACGTTGTAGTGCTAGTTTCTTCATATGCGGGACAATGTAATGTTACCCACCTTCTTGCTTAGTTCCCTTGCAGTGGTGAGTACGATTCGTTGGTGTGCCCCAAGGGAACAACACACATCGTGTTACGGTTCGCTCCGCTGTTTGTAGAGCTAGTGGTGAATACAACGTCAGTGAGGGCGTCGACCCGGTGACAGTTCACCTGATGTAGACACATGAGACGTGCATGGTGATCTACTATAAGGGGAGCCTTTTGGTGCCTCTGTTAAGTATAGTAAGTATATCTACACTTTCTATCTTATCATCTTTTGAAACTATTGGTTGGTAGAAATATCTTACAACTTCAAATAGCACAAATAATAAAATAAGATTAAGCACAAGTGTTTTGTGGGATTAAATACAAGTGTTATTTTTTATTTTTTTTCCAATCGGGCTAGCCCCCTTTCCATTAATCGTTTAAGAAATATAAAGTTCATTACAAGAACACCAGCTAGTAAAAGAACAAGAGGGAACAGGGAGGGGGTAAGCTAGTTAAGCACCAATGAAAAACCCGTTGCGAGTGTTCGTTGTCAAACACCCGCTACGGGTCAAAAACCCATTACCACTAACAACCAGATCCTACAGAGAAGTACCAGCCTAGCGGGCAAAAGTCACCAGAACAAGTGCAACAGGGATTACAAGTTTTCCAGCACCCAACAGGTGTAACCAACTAGCAAAACAACTAGGATCCTGCAACCGGCTCCATGAACAAGAATACCAAGATATTTCAGGTCTGTCAACTCTTTTTGTCTCGGCAGGCACCGATCAGCTGCATCTTCTTGCTAGGTCTAAAGCCACCATTATGTAGAGCGTTGATTTGTAAAGGCTGTTCATATATGTAATACACTTACTATACATTTTCAAATAAACATTATGAGACGAAGATAAGAAGAACATTATAGTTAAGTCTACCTTCAAATAATGTAATTCATCATTTAAATGGTTGCAAACTTGGTTATATGTTGCACTTCTTAATATCAAGCTATTTAAAATTACATCAATTTTATGTTTCAATAGATGCAATAAGTAACTAGTATTATATAAATATATTTTTAGTACAACTTTATATAAAGAAATGTACTAAACAAGCAATTTAGTTAACAATGGAGATTCATTAGCCATTAAAGCTGGTAATGATTGGTTATGTGTTTTGTACAAATGATTACAACACAATATGGTGTTCTCTGCAAAAATAAACACATGTTGTGGTTCTATACAAAACAAACACCAACATGTGGTGTTATATGCTATTTTCTTCCATCAACTGCTTCGTGTTGTCCCAGAGGATCCCTTTGCCGCCTTCTTTTTGCATCCCTGTCTAGTACATGAGAAAGGAGCAAACTATAAACACTATCTCAGTAGGGTTCTGGAATACATACTTCTCAAATGTCACTTTGTTGCGAAGGGTCCAAATGCCCCAACAAGCTGCAGCTATGACGATCATATCGAAGTGCTCACCACCACGTAGGAAAGAGTGAAACCAAACGAAAGCTTGTCAAAGGTTCCTAGGACAACACCTAGCACCAAACGTCCTACCTATCGCACCCCAAGCGATTTTAGCCAGAGAACAACCAAAAAACAAATGTTGAGCGTTCTCATTCTCACCACAAAAAAAGGAGAACCCAACCACTTTGTTGAAATATTGGGTCCAATACTAGTGGCTCAGCCCATATTAGATTTCAGAAATTTCTAACAAATCTCAAAGCCCATGTGTGTGAGCTCATGTGACATGCAGCACAAAGGCAAGGGGTGGGAGCTAAGTTCAGTCCCACATGGAAAGTTGGGAGAGATGTAGACCAGCATATAAGGAGGGGTGTTGCACCACTTGGTAAGTGAGTGAGAAGAGAAGTGCCACACGCGCGCTCCTCCTCCTCGCTCGCTCATCTCGACACGACACGACACGACACGCGTGCGTGCCGCGGTTTGCGGAATTGAGCCTCGGAGCCGAGTTTATCTTTTTGCTGCACAGGAAAAACCGAACGTTTGACCGAGTCCTTGACGGACGCGTCACAGCTAGCCGGTTCGGGTCGCTCCCGGATCGTGGGCTGCTGTAACCGACTCGGGGTATGCGACGTGGGCGTGGCCCACGTTGCCTAGGGTTTTTCCGCTGCGCTGCCTATATAAACCCTTGCCCGGCTACACGCCGAAAATAATCTGAAACCGATCTAGGGTTTTTGCCACCTCTCGCTGCTTGTGTCGCCTCTGTAGTCTACCTCATCCCGAGCGCCGGCGTGCACCAGCGAACGGGAAAGCAGGTCTCCAGAACCACTCGCCTTTGCGATCTTATACGGGAGAGGGCGAATTAGGTTTTTGGGAAGCGCTCTGCGCGACTGCTCGAGTTCTTCATCATGGGTCGTCTTCCCTCCAAGTCGGGCGGTGCAGCCTACCGCCGTCTTCATCGCCGTCTGCTTCGACCGGTCTTCTCCAACGTTGTGATCAACAACGTTACTGTAATGACTACATCTGCAAACGAACGGTATGTGCGGTCTACTGGTGTTCGTCTATTCATCATGTTCTGCGAGTACATGTTTAGCTACTACTTGTTTCCGTTCATCTTGCTGTTTAGCACATCTAGTATGTTCGAGTTACATGTGGTAGTAACTGGTATTGTCATGTTTAATATTCATGAATTAATTATGGAAATTGTGCCTAATTATCCAACAATCCAAAAACCTAATTGTAGGCAATTTCCTGAATTATCAATGGCTGGTTTTACCGATGCACTGAGGCCGGATAAATTTACCGGTGTGCACTTTAAGAGGTGGCAGTACAAGGCTGAGCTTTGGCTGACCATGATGAAAGTGTTCCAGATTAGTAAAGGCAAACCTGAAGGAACTATGTCTGAGGATGATCAGAAAAAGTTTGAGGAAGCCAATACTGTCTTTGTGGGATGCATTCTGAGCATTCTTGCTGACCGTCTGTGTGATGTGTTTATGCACATGAAAGATGGGAAGGAGCTCTGGGATGCACTGGACGCCAAGTTTGGTGCTGCAGATGCTGGCAGTGAACTGTACATCATGGAGAGCTTTCATGATTTTAAGATGACTAAGGACCTTCCTATGGTTCAACAAGCTCATGAGATACAATGCATTTCCAAAGAGCTCGAACTCCTTAAGTGTGCCTTACCCGACAAGTTTGTGGTGGGCTGCATTATTGCTAAGTTGCCCCCTTCATGGAGGAACTTTGCCACAGCTCTCAAACACAAGAGACAGGAGATATCAGTTGAAAATATGATAGCGTCCCTTGATGTTAAGGCTCTGGCTAAGGACACTACTGAGAAAGGAGAGGGTCATGCTACTGCTAAGTTTGTGCAGCAGAAAGGCAAATCCTCAGGCAAGAACAAAGTGAACTTCAAGTCCTCTTTCAACAAGCCTGTAAAGACTACAACCTTCAAGAAGAAGAAGCCGAACAGGGACAGGAATGATCTGACTTGTTTCACTTGTGGAGAGCCCGGCCACTTTTCTAAGGACTGCCCAGAACGCGCAGACCGCAGAGGGAAAAAGGCCAAGAATGTCAATGTCGTGACTGCTAGCAATACTGATGGGTATAGTAATCTATTTACTGTTCTTTCGGTATTTCAATCTCCCTCTTGGTGGATTGATATGGGTGCTAACATTCATGTGTGTGCTGACATCTCTATGTTCACTTCTTACTAGGCCACATGGGATTTCTCTGTCCTAATGGGCAATGGGTCACATGCCTCTGTTCGTGGTGTTGGCATGGTAGATCTGAAGTTCACTTCGGGAAAGATCGTGTAGCTGAGGAACGTGCAGCATGTCCCTTCTATGAACAAGAATCTTGTTAGCGGTTCCCTTCTCTGCAGAGATGGGTTTAAGGTTGTTTTAGAGTCGAATAAGGTAGTCGTTTCCAAGCATGGACAATTTATTGGAAAAGGCTATAAGTGCGGAGGCTTGTTCCGCTTTTCACTTTCAGATTTCTGTAATAAATCCGTGAACCATGTTTGTGGCGGTGTTAGTGATGATACCAGTGTTTGGCATTCTCGTTTATGTCACATTAATTTTGGTTTGATGTCTTGGTTATCCAGCATGAGTTTAATTCCAAAATTCACTATTGCCAAAGGTTCTAAGTGCCATAGTTGTGTGCAATCGAAGCAACCTCGTAAGACTCATACATCGGCCGAGGATAGAAACTTGGCACCTCTAGAACTCATACATTCTGATCTATGCGAGATGAATGGTGTGTTGACAAAAGGTGAAAAGAGATATTTCATGACATTGATTGATGATGCGACTAGATTTTGCTATATTTACTTGTTGCGAACTAAAGATGAAGCTTTAGACTACTTTAAAATTTATAAGGCCGAAGTTGAAAATCAACTAGAGAGAAAGATCAAGTGTCTTAGGTCGGATCGTGGTGGAGAGTATTTTCCTCAAATCTTTGACGAATTTTGTTAGGAACACGGTATTATTCATGAGAGGACGCCTCCCTACTCGCCCCAATCTAATGGGGTGGCCGAGAGGAAAAACCGCACACTGTCTGACTTGGTGAATTCCATGCTCGACACTGCTAGTTTATCGAAGGCATGGTGGGGGGAGGCTTTGTTGACTGCATGTCATGTCCTGAATAGAGTTCCTAACAAGAATAAAGAGAAATCCCCTTATGAGGAGTGGGTTGGGAGAAAGCCATCACTTTCGTATTTGCGCACTTGGGGATGCTTGGTGAAGGTCAACATTCCCATCCCAAAGAAACGCAAACTCGGACCAAAGACTGTGGATTGCATCTTTCTAGGTTATGCTCAACTGAGCATTGGTTATAGATTTTTAGTAGTTAAATCCGAGGTACCTGATATGCATGTTGACACTATAATGGAATCTCGTGATGCAACATTTTTTGAGAATATGTTTCTTATAAAAGATATGCATAACACTACTAGATTTTCTTCTGAGATAATTCCTGGATCTAGTACATCTGATGATTATTTTGAGCAACCACATGATAACATTTTTGAGAACGTTCATGAGAAGGATGACAATGAAGCTCCTACAAGGAGCAAGAGACGAAGGACTGCAAAGTCCATTGGTGATGATTTCATTGTGTACCTTGTGGATGATACTCCCACGTCCATTGCTGAGGCATATGCATCACCAGATGCAGATGATTGGAAAGAAGCTGTCCAAAATGAGATGGACTCGATTCTTTCTAATGGAACATGGGAATTATCTGAGTGCCCCCATGGCTGTAAGCCCGTGGGCTGCAAGTGGGTGTTCAATAAGAAGCTAAGGCCTGATGGTACTATTGAGAAGTACAAGGTGAGACTTGTAGCGAAAGGCTACACACAGAGAGAAGGCGAAGATTACTTTGACACCTATTCACCTATCGCTAGACGAACCACCATTCGAGTACTACTTTCCATGGCTGCCTCTTATGGTCTTATCATTCAGATGGATGTAAAGACAACTTTCCTTAATGGAGAGTTGGAAGAGGAAATCTATATGAATCAGCCTGATGGATTTGTGGTTAAAGGTGAAGAGAGAAAGGTGTGCAAGTTGTTAAAATCTTTATATGGCCTGAAACAAGCACCTAAGCAATGGCATGAGAAGTTTCATAGAACTTTAACTTCTGTTGGCTTTATCGTTAATGAGGCTGACAAGTGTGTTAACTATCGCCATGGTGGGGGCGAAGGTGTTATATTGTGTTTGTATGTTGATGATATTCTCATCTTTGGTACAAACATGAAAGTAATACTTGAGGTTAAGTCTTTCTTATCAAAGAGCTTTGATATGAAAGATCTGGGAGAAGCTGATGTGATCCTGAACATCAAGCTGAATAAGAACGAGAGTGGGATTACTTTATCGCAATCCCACTATGTTGAGAAGATCTTGAGCCGGTTTGGCTTTATTGATAGCAAGTCTTCTCCAACACCTTATGATCCCAGTGTGATATTACGTAAGAACAAGAACGAACCAACATATCAACTGAGATATTCTTAGATCATTGGTTCACTCATGTACTTAGCGAGCGCGACAAGACTTGACATCTCTTTTGCTGTGAGCAAGTTGAGTAGGTTCATGTCAAACCCGGGTATTGATCATTGGCATACACTTGAAAGGGTCATGCGCTATCTATGTAGTACAATGAGTTACGGGATTCACTATTCAGGGCACCCTGCTGTGCTTGAAGGATATAGTGACGCAAATTGGATCTCTGATGTAGATGATATCAAAGCCACTAGTGGGTATGTGTTTACCTTTGGAGGTGGAGCCATATCATGGAGATCATGTAGGCAAACCATATTGACGAGGTTAACTATGGAAGCAGAACTTACTGCTTTAGACACAACCACTGTAGAGTCAGAATGGCTACGTGAGCTCTTGATGGACTTGCCGGTGGTTGAAAAACCTGTGCCGGCCATCCTCTTGAATTGTGACAACCAAACAATTATTGTCAAAGTGAACAATTCTAAGAATAACGCGAAGTCATCAAGACACGTCAAAAGACGTTTGAAGTTTGTCAGGAAATTGTGAAACTCCAGAGTAATAACTATTACGTATATTCAAACAGACAAAAACCTGACAGATCCCTTTACAAAGGGACTATCACGCAATGTGATAGACAGTGCATCGAGGTAGATGGGTTTGAGACCCATAGATGTTATGCCATAGTGGTAACCCAACCTTTGTGATTGGAGATCCCGTAAATTAGGACCTGTGAAAACAAGCTAGTGGTTTAACTGAGGAGAGTATTCTGTAACCCTCTCAATGTGAAGATGCAAAACTCTCAAAATCTGTAAGGCAGGTTGGCAACATGCCTTAATGTTTTTATGTTGGCTATGATTAGCAAAGATGCTGTCCTACAGAGCATTCTTGAAAGAACACACCTATATGAGTCCGACTGTTAAATGTTGCAGTCTATGAGATTTGGGTGATCTCTAGTAAACTCATGAAGAGACCATGGAGTACGACGCATATGCTTCAACCCGCGGGGTAGGCTACTGGCAGCCATGTACTGGTTATGACTTTGAGTGAAATCTTGACGCACCAAACTTGCAATTCAAGGCGTAGTCCATTGTTCAAGTTGCTGATAGACGTAGCTTAAGGTTCTAGGTGGAAGTTCAACTTAACAGTCTCTGCGGAAACACTGGTATATAAACAAGTAGTGAGGTTTGGCAAATCTCTAAATGGGCATTTGAGATCTGGTGGGGGATTGTTGAAATATTGGGCCCAATACTAGTGGCCCATATTAGGTTTCAGAAATTCCTAAGAAATCTCAAAGCCCATATGTGTGAGCCCATGTGACATGGAGCCCAATTTATTGGTGCACAAAGGCAAGAGGAGGGAGCTAAGTTTAGTCCCATATGGAAAGTTGGGAGAGATGTAGACCAACATATTGAAGGGAATATGCCTGAGAGGCAATAATAAAGTGGTTATTAACATATTCCATGTTTATGATAAATGTTTATTTCTCATGCTAGAATTGTATTAATCGGAAACAGTAATACATGTGTGATTAATAAACCAAAAGGTTCCTAGTAAAGCCTCTCTTTTATACTAGCTCGTTGATTAACCGATGATCAAGGTTTCCTGATCATGAACATTGGATGTTATTAATAACGGGGGTCATATCATTAGAAGAATGATGTGATGAACACTCACACCATAGTAAGAATAGCAATACGATCGAGTCATCAAGTTTCATTGCTATATCAAACTCATACGAAGTAGTTCTAATCCTTAGACCATGAGATCATGTCAATCACTGATACCGGAAGGGTACTTTGATGATATCAAACGTCACACCGTAACAGGGTGATTATAAAGGTTGATTTGGGTACTCTGAAAGTATTAGTTGAGGCTCATGGATCAAGAGTGGGATTTGTCCATCCGGATGACGGAAAGATATTCTCTGGGCCCTCTCGGTGATATTGCATTGACACCGCTTGCAAGCATGTGACTAGGTCACGGGAATGCATTATCACGGAAGGAGTAAAGAGACTTGTCGGGAATGAGATCGAACTAGGTATGGTTGATACCAAATGATCGGATCTCGGACAAGTAATAATATCGCGAGACAAAAGGAATTGACTATGTTCGTTAATGGTTCACACGATCACTAGATCATCGTCGAGTAAGTGGGAGTCATCATGGATTACCGGATCCCGCTGATGATTATTGATCAGAGAGGAGTCCCGATCATGTCCACGTTATTCACGAACCATAGGGTGACACACTTAAGGTTTGTCGTCGTTTTTGAGTGGATATGATACTCCGATCGAATTATAGGACAACATGAGGGTTGTTTCAGAAAAGTGTCGAAACTATGATGTTTATCCTTTTATGCATCTTATTTTGCTTAGATTTGATCACGCGGTAGCATTATAAGATGATCCCTCTCACATAAATATCAAGATAAAAATGTGTTCTTCCATAGCATGCACCGTCAAGAAAGTTCATCGTTTCGAGACACCATGTGATGATCGGGTGTGACAGACTCTACGTTCACATACGACGGGTGTAAGACAGTTTTACATATGCGAGTGATATGGTTCTACTTGGCGAGCCTAGCATGAACAGACATGGCCTCGGAACACGAATCGAAAGGTTAAACACGAGTCATATGGTTGATATGATGAACATGGTGATGTTCGCCTTTGAAACTATACCGTTGCACGTGATGATCGGTTGCAGTATAGTGAATTTGGTTCGTGTAATCACTTAAGAAAACTAAGAGGGATGTTGTTTTTAAGTGGGAGTTCACTTAGTAATTTTGAATTATAGAACTCAATTTATCATGAACTAAATCAAAGAGAATTTGCATAGTTTGTTGTAGGCATTGGCATCCATTTACTACCTTGCGATTAGCTATAACTGAGATAATAGAACTATAAAATTCTGGATATTAACTTTACGAAATAGTATCATATTGTTTGAATTTCAATATAAAGTGTAAAGTCCTATTGCAAACTTTTAGCAAATCTTGGTTACTCGATAAAATTTAATAAGTAGTATTAAATCAAGAGTAACAATTCCAGTGTTAGTATCTATCACACTTGCCTCCATGATCCTTGATATTCAAAAGTTGTTTTTAGTATCAAGGTTATCTAGGAGCTGAAAGAATTGTTTCATAAACTATCATATGTGGAAGATATTTTGATATCTGAAACAATGTTTGGTTGCAATGTGATAGAGTATAATTTAGTAAGACACATGTTTTCGTATTGTATGCGAATTTGTGAAGATTGGAGACGCTAGGCGTCCAGATCTCCTAAAAGGTTTTAGGAACTAACATTATACTCACAATTCGTCCTCATGAGCTATAGCAGCTTGATCATGAAAGCTGTCATGATAGGATGAATAGAAGATGTAGGTAAAATGTTTACTACACTAAAGGATTACTAAAGAATGGAATTTGGAAGAACGCCAAATATTTGATAATGGTGATCTACTTCAAAGCGCGAGTCCAAGGGTATTAGTGTTTGACTAATCATGCCTTGAACTATGTGCCATGTGTATGGCGCCACTATTGATGTTGATAGATTCTTCTAGACGAAAAAGAATTGCTAAAAGAGAATCCGAAATTTATTCTGGCGGAAAAGAAAAGACTGGAAATGTCCAGCTCAGGTATATAGAAGATATACATGTTATGGGTGTATTCGTTGCTTGTTAAAACAATGTGGTTCTTGGGTATTTGATACTAAATTGGTTGGTATGAACTGTCATACAGAACAACGCAATACAAGAACTGGAATGGCCTAATTAACTAGCAAATGAATATGGGATGATTCTCATCAAAAACAAATAAAGTATTATTGTGTTTCGTTGGAATTAAACCTAGCCTTCAAGATTTGTTTTAACAATTGTTATTTTGTTATGGTATTATGAGAACAATGGTTGTTCAAATTATTACCTCCTTCATAAAAGATGAATGAACGCTTATCTTGTTGGAGAAATCACATCCATAACACGGATGCTAAAAATGTCTCAAGACAAATGATTAGAAGATCACTTATGAGTGACACCACCGTTTAAATCATATAGGAAAGTAAACATGAAGGAACTCCATGTTGATGGAATTTTGGAGTCATTTTGATTTTGAATCAATTGACACTTGTGAAAATTTCCTAGAGATGATTAAAACTCCATCTGTAGGCCAAAGAAGAATGGACGACTAACTTATTGGATGTTGTACATGTTGATGTATATAGTCCATTATGTGTAGTCATGAGTAGTGGATCTTTGAACTTCATTTACTTTAACCAAGGATTCGAGTAGATATATGTGTATATTTACTTGATAAGGAAGAAGCATGAAATATTTGAAAAATGTTCAAAGTATTTCTAGATGAAGTGGAAAATCATTATAACAAGAGAATAAAGAATTTATGATTTGATCATAAAGGAAGATATTTGAGTTACAAGTTTAGCAAACACCTAAAAGTTGAGGAATTGTTCCATAGACTTGTATTTCCCGAAACACCATAGGAGTATGGAGTGTTCGAGAGATGAAATCAAACTTTGTTTGACATCGTTGGATCAAAGGTATAGTCTATAAAACTACCATTATATTTTAAGGATAAAGTTTTAGAGACTGCCGCTTTTACACTAAAAAGAGCGCCATCATGATCCATTGAAATGACACCATATGAGTTATGGCATGGGATAAAACCCAGTTGTCTTTTCTAAATTTTGGTATGCTAGGCATATGTAAAATGTTTACAACCAAAGTCGGATAAATGCGTCTTTGTAGGTTATCCCAAATTAACTGTTGGGTATTTCTCCAGAACACCTAAGACAAAAGTGTTTGTCGCTGAAAACGTCAATTTTCTTGAGAAGGAATTTTTCGCAAAAAGTTAAGTGGGAGGACAATAGAACTTTGATTGGGTTATTGAACCTAAGCTATATGCGCTGAGTAGCGCAGCGCCGGGAAGTGTCTCGGAGGCGGCCACAATGCGCATGGCTCCCGTGCCTCAAAGGTTGTGGTCACGGATATCTAAGTTCCTATTGAACCGCGTGAGTCGGGTAACAATCAAATAGTTAGATTTGAGAACAAATCATTATTGTTTGACAATGATAAACTGACTACATGCAAAGAAGCGATGATGGGCCCTGACTCCGTCAAATGGCTAGAAGCCATAAAATCCGTGATAGTTCCATACATGAGAAACCAAGTTTCTGAACTTGGAAGACCCTCACAAAGGCATGAAGCCCAGTGAGCGTGTTAGGATCTATAAAGACAGACAAGGATATTTAACATCTATGAAATAGTTGACATATCATTAAAACTGTTTACGATTATGTTCAAGGAGTTGACTATGATAAGATTTGATCTTTCATAGCGATATTTTGTCTGGATGGATTACTGTAGCAACCACTACATATGCCAAGTTTGGTATATGTTAGTTGAACAAACAAGACAACATTCTTCTAATAGAATGGTTACCTAGGACATGTACATGACATGGTCCAATGGGTTTTGTAAATTCAAAGGATGCTAAAAGGCATGCAAACTTCAATGGTTGAAGTAAGCATCGCGGAGTTGGAATATTCACCATGATGAAATAATTAAAAGGTTTAGTTTCATCAGATACAATGAATATGCTTGCATTTGCAAGAAATTAAGTGGGAGCGTTGAGACATATTTCCAGTACATTATGTAGAAGACATATTGTTAATTGGAAATGATGTATCTTTTATTGACACTGGTTAATATTTTCATTAAAATTAGATTTTCAATGAAAGACTTAGGCAAAGCCAAAATATTGGGTCGCGATGTCTATGTAGATAGATCGAGGTGCCAATATGGTTGTGCCAAAATACATAGATGAAATATTGAATGAAGTTCAATATGGAAACAATGAGAAAAGTTCTTGTCGCATGGAAGAGGTTGAAACAAGATTCAGGTGTTTTTAACACTTGATGAGTGAAGCCACATGAATGATTTGATTGATCATGTATACCATGATATATACATATCCAGACATATAATATGCTCTAATTGTTATGAGTATATACCAGAGTGATAAATATCATAAGATGATCACTGGACAATAGTAAGGATATCCTTATGTGCTTTGGAAGGACTAAGGATATATATTATGTATGACGAAGTGACACATAGTTCATTGTAAAGTGTTACATTGATACTAAGTTTGTCACAAGATACAAATTAAGTTTATCTCAATTTTAGCTATATGTTTAGGTGGCACAATGTAATGGAAGGAAGTTTCATGATGGATTTGGATGAGTTCCAAAGTTAAGACATTGTGATGGATTCTACAACAAAGGTTGAGTATATGGCTGCTTTAGAAGTAGCAAAGGAGGGCATTTGTGTCAAGAAGTTTGTTATCAAACTAGGTGTAGTTCCAAGATGGCTATTACTATGAAGATCTATTGTGCGACAATAGTGACAACATGATTTTAGCTAAAGGAACTAAGATCTCACCAAAGGACCAAATTTATACCCAACTATCTCATTTAAGAATGAGTGATGCGTAGAGACGCAAAGACATGCAAATACACAAAGAACTGAAAGTGTCAGATCTGGAGATCAGATTAACCACATGCAATGCGTACGGACAACACTGAATGCCATAAGTGTTATATACGCAAGTATCAACTAGATTATTGACTCTAGTGCAAGTGGGAGACTGAAGGGAATATGCCCGAGAGGCAATAATAAAGTGGTTATTAACATATTCCATGTTTATAATAAATGTTTATTTCTCATGCTAGAATTGTATTAATCGGAAATATTAATACATGTGTGATTAATAAACCAAAAGGTTCCTAGTAAAGCCTCTCTTTTATACTAGCTCGTTGATTAATCGATGATCAAGGTTTCCTGATCATGAACATTGGATGTTATTAATAACGGGGTCATATCATTAGAAGAATGATGTGATGAACACTCACACCCATAGTAAGAATAGCAATACGATCGAGTCATCAAGTTTCATTTCTATATCAAACTCATACGAAGTAGTTCTAATCCTTAGACCATGAGATCATGTCAATCACTGATATCGGAAGGGTACTTTGATGATATGAAACGTCACACCGTAATAGGGTGATTATAAAGGTTGATTTGGGTACTCTAAAAGTATTAGTTGAGGCTCATGGATCAAGAGTGGGATTTATCCATCCGGATGACGGAAAGATATTCTCTGGGCCCTCTCGGTGATATTGCATTGACACCGCTTGCAAGCATGCGACTAGGTCACGGGAATGCATTATCACAGAACGAGTAAAGAGACTTGTCGGGAACGAGATCGAACTAGGTATGGTTGATACCGAATGATCGGATCTCGGACAAGTAATAATATCACGAGACAAAAGGAATTGACTATGTTCATTAATTGTTCACACGATCACTAGATCATCGTCGAGTAAGTGGGAGTCGTCATGGATTTCCAGATCCCGCTGATGATTATTGATCGGAGAGGAGTCTCGATCATCTCCACGTTATTCATGAACCGTAGGGTGACACACTTAAAGTTCGTCGTCATTTTTGAGTGGATACAATACTCCGATCGAATTATAGGACAGCATGAGGGTTGTTTCAGAAAAGTGTCAAAACTATTTTGGCATATCGAAATAACTCAAGGTTTTTTTGTTAATGTTTGTTAATTGATTTAATTAACAAATATTAAAGAAATAAAAATGTTTTATTAATTTAATTAGTGTGAGTTTTAATTAGCATAAATGTCATGAAAATTCAAATGGGGCTTACCACCATGAAGAGGGGGTTACCACCATGAAGAGGGGGTTACCACCATGAAGAGAGAGTTACCACCATGAAGAGGGGGCTGCCACCTCCTCTCCTATAAAAGGAGCCTTCTTCTCCCTCTTCTCACACTGCTTGATCCCTCCCTTCCTCCCATAGTTGCTGCTCCACCGTCGACATTGCTTAGCGAAGCTCTGCCGAAATTATAGTTCGATTTCATACACTTAGTTGAAGTGGTGTTGGAGTGTCCGGCGGATCCCTTCTTCCGCTGCCCCGCTGGACCGAGGGCGTGGAGGAGACGACAACAAGCCGTACGTGTGACCGAGTACGGAGGCGCCGCCGGTTGTGGCACCTTGTACATGATCTTCGGATTGTCAAGTGAACGACTATGTCGACTACGTCGACTACGTCAAGTGAACGACTACATCGACTACGTCAAGTGAACGACTACGTCGACTACGTGTGTCTTCGTCAAGTCTTCATCGGCAACGTTTGTGCGGGAAAATAATCTCCGCTTCCGGTCTTCGAGGGTTAGTTCTCCGTTGCTACCATCTCGTAGAGTTTTCTTGGCTAGTTTGTGTTCATGCGTAGGAAATTTTTTATTTTCCATGCTACGAACCCATCACATATAAGGTGGGGTGTTGCACCACTTGGTAAGTGAGTGAGAAGAGAAGTGCCACACGTGCGCTCCTCCTCCTCCTCCTCGCTCGCTCGTCTCATCTCATCTTGACACGACGCGCGCGCGCCGCGGTTTGCAGAATTGAGCCTCGGAGCCGAGCTTATCTTTTTGCTGCACAGGAAAAACCGAACGTTTGACCGAGTCCTTGACGGACGCGTCACAGCTAGCCGGTTCGGGTCGCTCCCAGATCGTGGGCTGCTGTAACCGACTCGGGGCGTGCGACGTGGGCGTGGCCCACGTTGCCTAGGGTTTCTCCGCTGCGTCGCCTATATAAACCCTTGCCCGGCTACACGCCGAAAACAATCTGAAACCGATCTAGGGTTTTTGCCACCTCTCGCTGCTTGCGCCGCCTCCGTAGTCTACCTCATCCCGAGCGCCGGCGTGCACCGGCGAACGGGAGAGCAGGTCTCCGGAACCACTTGCCTTTGCGATCCTATATGGGAGAGGGCGAATTAGGTTTTTGTGAAGCGCTCTGCGCGACTGCTCGAGTTCTTCATCACGGGTCGTCTTCCCTCCAAGTCGAGCGGTGCAGCCTACCGCCGTCTTTATCGCCGTCTGCTTCAACCGGTCTTCTCCAACGTTGTGATCAATAACGTTACTGCAACGACTACATCTGCAAACGAACGGTACGTGCGGTCTACTGGTGTTCGTCTGTTCATCATGTTCTGCGAGTACATGTTTAGCTGCTACTTGTTTCCGTTCATCTTGCTGTTTAGCACATCTAGTATGTTCGAGTTACATGTGGTAGTAGCTGGTATTGTCATGTTTAATATTCTTGAATTAATCATGGAAATTGTGCCTAATTATCCAACACACTTTCTCCCTTTCATATTATCACGAGTTAAAACAGCATTTTGAAACATTTGCCACATGAAAACCTAAATTTTTAGAGGGATAGCAGCTTTCCAAATCCAGGCCCCAAAATATCTTTCTCGAGATACTAATAAATTGATTTGGTAGAAAAATTCGAATGTTTCCAAAGAGGCCAGGAGACCACATCAGTTTCATTTTTTAACTCAAGGATACTAAACCCTCTAAGGGCTTGTTTACTTCTCCGGTATTTTTATCTCTAAAAGATATGGGGATATGCGGGATTTGGTGTTCACCCAATACTCTTCAATCCTCTTAAATACCCTTTCCCAAAAATAATCTATCATGATGGAGAGTTTTTAATCTAGCCAAAAATACACTAATATGGAGAGAATTTGTAGGGATATCCTGGGATTATCCCCTCCAAACCCGGTCTAGTAAACAACCTATCCGGGATACGAAATAACCTCCTCTAATCTCCTCAAATACCTTAGAAGTAAACAAGCCCTAAGGATTTCATTCCATTGATCTAGGATCTCACCATGAAGACGCCTTCGAAAAGGTAGCACAGATTGCAACTTAGCAAATTGTTTAATTGTGCACTCCTGTTTTTGACACGGGTAAAAAAGAATAGGGCCGGAAACTGCCACACAAAGGTGAATTGTTCAACCATGGATATTTCGAAAACCAAATCAGATCCATACATTTCGGAGTCAATTTCCTTGCTTTCATATAGACCTCTTTCACTTTCAACAGGGCTCCATCACGATATTTGTATAGTAATTCAATCACATACAAACGCCAACGCATATGAATACTGGATCCCGGATGCATGGACCCTAAACAATTCGAAATCCGTGCGACGACGCGCCCACAACAAAACCACACCCAAATGAGGATAAGTAGTACGGCTACAACTTATTCCATGGCGCCTGAGAGGAAGCCAGGCCACGCCACGCCGCCTAGCAATCGGGGGCGGCGTTGAAGACGCGGAAGTGCACGGGCACCTCGCAGGAGTATTTGAAGACGACGGGGGCGCTCTTGGCGACGGGCTGCTTGAGGACGCACATCCCGTCGTCCACCTCCACCTTGCTCGCGTCCAGCGGCACGGCGCTGTCCTCCAGGCCGCCGCACCACACGCGCACGTCCTTCATCGGGCACGAGCACGACGTCCCGATCGACACCTCGTACTCCGGCTGCTTCGCCACCACGTTCCCCGTCTTGCGCACCTCGAATGTTATGTCGGACTTGCCGCAGGATCGCTGGGCGTCGCCTGCGTATACATGCATACACCAGATGAGATCTCGAATGTTAGTGGTGTTCTACGATGCTACCATGGTGATTTCTGGTTCACTTTACCCTACAACTAATGCATACTTCTGTTGAACACATAATTTGGCTACTATGTATATTTTGGGCCAAATTGCTTTAGGTGTGTGTGGCTAAATTATTGACAGGCGTAGATATTTGGACTTTATGTTCAGTTCAAAATGCAGGCGTATCAAAAGTCCAATAATGATGCTAAATTATTTATGTTGGCCAAGGATGTGAAGCTTTGCATGGTTAAAGGGCCAAATTAGAGACATAATTTGGCTAGTCGATCAAGCTATAATCAGTTGATATTTTGTTTAAGAATTGCAACAGATTTGCATGGCCAAGAAGGCTACGTAGAAGGTGTCTTAGCCAGACTCAGGAACATATTTTAAGCTACAATGATGCTAGTTAGAAGTCCTAGAAGGGACAAAAAGGCCAGGTTCCAAATAAGAAAAATTGCAACAAGGAAGATTACATCTGCATGATTGGCGATACAGGAGGCATATGAGATCTTCATTATCTGGTATGATTAGCAACGTTGTCGAATACTTTATTATTTATATTACGGGCCAAAGCATATTTGTACGTGAACATTGTTTACCTTGGAAGTGCTACGTGCTGGTACGTTATTGGAAATCTAGTTTTGTAGGAACGACATTGTACACATAACCGAATCAAGGAATAATTAGCTCTATTCGGTTTGGCCTTTGATGTTTTCATCGTACACGCCAAGTCCTGCGTACCTTATATAAAGGCCGTGGCCGATTGCCGGAAGCCCCGGAACCAATCGATCTATCAATACAGATTACTACTTTTTATCGTTCTTATTTTCTTATGTTTGTTCTTTTATCGTTCTTCTCTGCCATGCCCTAGCAGCCCTAGGGTTTGATCGATATTTGCCGTTTTGTCCTGAAAAGCGGTCGGTTCTCCTCCACGAAAGTGAGGGGATCTTTGTTGCTTTGCTCGGAAAGCATCCGTTCGTCGTCACGAAAGCACGGTGATTATCCTGGTGTTGCGCGGCAGTTTTGCGTGCCAACATAATTGGCGACTCCGCTGGGGAAGAAGCATCGACCGGTCTCTGGCCCGTTCCTGCTACGTAAAGAGCGTCATCAAGAAGCTGCAGTCTACAACGGTAACATGAATTCTCAATCTTCTTTTGTAGATGCAAATAATTCTTATGCTGAAGTTGCTAGATTTTTTTGATATGAATACTGTATCGGCTAGCCCTAATTCTTGCTATGTGCAAACGCCGATGCAAAATAATGTGCATCCTTCAACTTGTTATAATTTTGACAACTTTCAGCACGTATATTCAAATTCTCATATATCGGCAGCCCCAGAAGTTCATATGCCGATGAACAACGTGATGAATTCAGTTAACCAATATGAAGCACCTAATGTTATAAATTTTAATAATATGCAAAATAATGTTTCACCCTTTTATTCATCGGCAAATAACTTGCAATTTTTTGCTTCACCTTCGTATATGCCGATGGACAGCGCGACTTGCTATGGTACTAGTAGTTATTTGGCCAATTATTCTGAACCATCATATGTTACACCTTATGTTACTAATTTTTCAGCACCATATGCAACTTCAGATATCCATAATTCGGCTACACACCTTAACACTGCTTGCAGCCGAATAAGTGAGAATTCAATAGGAGCTCATGTGGCTTCATCTGATACTGTAGCATGTGATACACCCCCTAAACAACTACAGAATTTCGGTAACACGCAATTGTCATTGCCGAAAAATACTGAAAGATTTGAGGGGAGATCATCAGAGGAGTGGGCTGATTTATATAGGAAATCTTGTGAAGATCTTGCAAAAAAGCTTGTCGAAGTCAGAGCTATGGGAGCCAACCAACATAAAAAGGTTGACTCAATTAGTACAGTTAATCCGGCTAAGGCTGGGTTGGATAATACATGTGCTGATTCTAATCAAGAAAAGATGATTGACACGTCTGCCGTGACCAACTTAGCTCAAGCTGAATTAAAATTGGGTAAAGCTAAGTCGGACACACACACTGAGTTTGTCCAGCCGGTAGATACAAGCTTCGTTGAGAAAGAAACAACGGTGCTTGATTTTTCTAGATATAAGGGAGCTTTCATGTTGCCCTATGAATTCCGTGCCAAAGAAATTGATGAGATTCCACAAAATGAAAATATAGCCGAACCATCTTCGGTTGAAAAGGAGCATCAAAGTGAAGAAGCACAAGATATAGAAAAGAAGGAAGACAAGAAGTTGGAAAATCATCAAGAGGCGGGGCAAGATATTGTTCAGATCGTGCAACCACCATACTCTCCAGGCATGATTGATTTTGACAACAAGAAAGTACTTATTCGGTCGGATCAGACCGAGTCTACCAAAGGGAAAAATATTGTTATTGATAATAATGCTGCACCGAGGATGATCATGCCAAAAAATCCAGAAGTAGGAGTGCAGAAAGTCGATGAAAGAAAGAGAAAGTCAGCTCTAAAACCAAAGCCGACTAGTAAACAACTGTTGGACAAGTACACTTCATGCAAGGCCAACAATGTGTTTAGTCCGCTTAGAGGTGCTAAGCTTCATAGGTCTCATTTTCAACCTGGGGGGCACAAAAATTGGCGAGGAAACTCGTATGATCAGCATGGTTATTTTTCAATGGAGCCAACATATTGGGGTTATTCATGTCCTGTATATTCACAATTTCCTCCGTGGGGCTTTAATCATTGGGAGCCATATCTTACAAGGGCAACAGGTAATTTTCACCAGGAGTATATTTCACGGAGGCCTATATTCAGACCACGCTTGCATGAGAAAAGAGCAAGGTTCAGTCAGGAAGCTAGACTACACGATGCCATTGTGATTCAAGAAAGCCGATCAGAGGTACACTGTGCAGATGGTAAAAGTAATAAGGGTAGCCGCAAGCTCATGTGGGTGCCGGTGAGACGTGTAAAAGCTCCAGATGGTTTTAATGTTGCTCAAGACCCAAAACTTGGAGAACTCCAACCAGCCGTAGGTGTCCTTAATAATCCAGAAACAAGCAGCATTGTCAGACTAGGTTCAGTTCAGAGAAGAGCTGTTAATAGAGAAAGGGACAGTAATGATGTAAAACTGCAGGAAACAAGATCCGATCAGTTTGACAAAGAAGCTAATTCTGAGTTTAACATGCAAGAACGATCCGATAAGGCATTGGCTGTATCATCACGTAATGGTCAAAATTTTGAATCAGCTGGTTTAGTCATGGAAAATTACTGTTTAGGAGCATCCAGGAATGTATGTCCACTAGAATTTAAATCTAGTATCGTCACATCTGCACGAGGTAGGGAGTGCAAAAGCAATAGAGGCAGCCGGAGAAGAAAATCAGGTAACACATCTGTTCAACAAAGTGTGTTCTCGGCTAAGGAAAAAATATCTGCTCCACGGACAACATTATGCCAGTACATGCCGAGAAACTTGGGGGGCAACATGATTAAGTCAGTTACTCCTGGAACCAAACCACGACCTCCGTGGTGCCCGACGGGACTCACACGCACTCAGAAGCAGCGGGTACAGCGACTCTGAATGCTGAAAATACAAGAAGAGATCGCCGAGAAGAAGCGTAATAAGTGGTTCAATCGGGACAGACCAATGGTGTGTACAAAGATTTGGAGAGAGAAGCGTATCGCCGTGGAAGAAAAGAAAGATGCAGATGACATAGTCGCCGATGGAAATTCAGAAAATAAAAATGATGAACCTAGTGATGACAAAGTTGCTGATGTAGGTGTTGTTCTAGGCGGATAATCCATCCTGCATCATGCTTATAGAGACATCGGTTGATTGGTAAAACAGTAAGATACGATGTTTGACCGATGATAGTTTTAAATTACGGCGAGGGTTCACCGAGGAATATCGTTCCGGAAAGAGCGATATGCATGAAACTTTTGAGGAGTTTGATGGCATAGAAAAGCTTGTACGGAGATTAATTCTCATCGGCTGAGTCACTTGAAAAAATAGATATTAGTGATGCAAGCATTCTAATGTCTACATTTTTTAATGCTAATATTAAAGCCGATCAGAACAACAAATATAGAGTTATTAGTGGGTCTTTGGCGTAAGAAGACGACGAGAAGGAGTACACCATTGCATACCCAGGTCGTCGCTTGCACGAAGCCAAAAATCGGTATGTGTTTACTAAACATTAATGAATGTACAATAGTTCCTCATGATCTACTTTCTAGTATATGTGTACAACAACCGTTTCTTAGTGATTGTATTGCATGAAAGTAGAATATCACTTTGCATATAAATCGCAGCATGCTATTTGGGGTATTGCCGATTTTATTGTTTTAAATTTCATCCAACAATCTTGTTTATAAAACATCGGTCTCTGTAAAATATTTTTGTACAAAATAACCAAGCTAAGTATTGAAGCTTTACAGTTTGGTTTGCAAAATTTGATAAGACATTGGTGTAAAGTATATAGATGCATTTCGAATTCGCTTCTGGTAGTGCAACAATGAAAAGGCGAATTTCAGTGTTTTAATGGATTATTACTAAGTAGCTAGTTGGACCGATGTTTAGTTATAGCTAAATCTCCCTTTGCATCGTATAGCTAGAGGAGAAAATTCTAGAGCTAATTATTTAGCACAGGAAGCATCTGGTTGTCATATTAGCAAAGGTAAGTTTTCATATTGCAAAAACCGATGTTCTAGCTGCTGTAGCAAATGAGTAAATCATCCCGTTGGATGCTAGCCTCGTGCAGCATGCAGCTGGTTCTGATTCAGTTCGACAATTAGCGCTACATAGGAAAGAAGGTTCAGTGCAGTGTGTAGCCGGTTCTGGTGAAGTGTAGCAGCTAGCTAGTAGAACACGGCAATGAAGATTCGGTACATGTGTCAGAAACAACCGAATTAGCCAATAATTTAGAGCTAGGTGATTGGAGAGTTCTCTGTTTATTTATTAAGATATCCAAGTCAAACAAGAGGTAGGACAATTCGGCGGCAAGTTTTAGAATACGCTTCGTTGAATGACGAGTTTTATCGCCTGAATAATAGATGGTTTACTTTTAAAATTGCTTGGATTCTAACCAATCTAGATTAGCTATGGGTGAAGTGCAAGAAGCAATATGCTGGACACATCAGTTGGCCCATGAGACATGTTGCATGTTAAAACAAGAGAAATTTTACTGTTTGACTTTGTTGGATGATTGTTTTTGACACCAAAAGGAGTGTTACCTGTTTGGGACTAAAAATATAAAATTTGGCAAATGGTTGCCGACTTGGGAAAGTCCATATAGAGTTGCATAGACTGTCTCTGGAAATTCATATTTTATACAATCTTGCAGGGAGAGAGGTTGCGCAAAGCTTTCAATTATTTTAAAAATTGTTATCCTAGCTAGCGTGTGGCAGGATGCTTGAAGGTATTATGGTTGATACATTATTTCAAGTATTATTGTAAGTTGGCCGATATATTCTTTCATGTATCGCCCTAAGAAATTTGACAGGTGTGTTCTTTGGACATTACCTTGATTAATAACAGTTGGTGAAGCGATCAGTATCATCCTAAGGTAACCATTATTTCAGGTATCGTCCCAAACAAAATATGGCCGATATTTTATTTGAAATATCGTCCTAAGAAAATATGGCTGATGCGTTATTTAGACATAGTTGTATGCAAAAGAAAGAAGGGTTTTGGCCGATGTGTTCTTGGAACATCGTCCTAAGGAATTATATGGCCGGTGAAGTTCTCAACGTTGTCCTAAGGTACTGCTATATTGTTTTTGATAAATAAAATTGTACCAAAAACAGGGGGGCATGTGTTGAACACATAATTTGGCTACTATGTATATTTTGGGCCAAATTGCTTTAGGTGTGTGTGGCTAAATTATTGACAGGCGTAGATATTTGGACTTTATGTTCAGTTCAAAATGCAGGCGTATCAAAAGTCCAATAATGATGCTAAATTATTTATGTTGGCCAAGGATGTGAAGCTTTGCATGGTTAAAGGGCCAAATTAGAGACATAATTTGGCTAGTCGATCAAGCTATAATCAGTTGATATTTTGTTTAAGAATTGCAACAGATTTGCATGGCCAAGAAGGCTACGTAGAAGGTGTCTTAGCCAGACTCAGGAACATATTTTAAGCTACAATGATGCTAGTTAGAAGTCCTAGAAGGGACAAAAAGGCCAGGTTCCAAATAAGAAAAATTGCAACAAGGAAGATTACATCTGCATGATTGGCGATACAGGAGGCATATGAGATCTTCATTATCTGGTATGATTAGCAACGTTGTCGAATACTTTATTATTTATATTACGGGCCAAAGCATATTTGTACGTGAACATTGTTTACCTTGGAAGTGCTACGTGCTGGTACGTTATTGGAAATCTAGTTTTGTAGGAACGACATTGTACACATAACCGAATCAAGGAATAATTAGCTCTATTCGGTTTGGCCTTTGATGTTTTCATCGTACACGCCAAGTCCTGCGTACCTTATATAAAGGCCGTGGCCGATTGCCGGAAGCCCCGGAACCAATCGATCTATCAATACAGATTACTACTTTTTATCGTTCTTATTTTCTTATGTTTGTTCTTTTATCGTTCTTCTCTGCCATGCCCTAGCAGCCCTAGGGTTTGGTCGATCTTTGCCGTTTTGTCCTGAAAAGCGGTCGGTTCTCCTCCACGAAAGTGAGGGGATCTTTGTTGCTTTGCTCGGAAAGCATCCGTTCGTCGTCACGAAAGCACGGTGATTATCCTGGTGTTGCGCGGCAGTTTTGCGTGCCAACAACTTCAAAGTGCTTTGGAAGGTCAAGTGGATCTTAGGAAAAGAAGCATCAAGTGAGAATGCCACAATCAGATCGATGGTGCTTCACATGAAGAGGAAGTTTTTGAAATATTGGAAGCTTTCGTACTTGACAATGTGCATACCCATAATTTTGGATCCTCGGTGCAAGTGCAAGTTCTTAGAGTACAACTTGAAGGATGACACAGAAATTGATGGACCGAAATACTTTCTAATTGTGAAGAGAATATTCAAGGAGATGTACAACGCATATTCTATAGAGCAACATGGTGACACAAATGTTCCAAATGAACAAGAAACTCAAGAATCTTCAGTTCATGATCCATGGGCGAGCTGGAGTCAACATGTCGGTGAGCAACAAAGGCTGCGAACTAAACAAAACGAGCTTGATATGTACTTAAAAGACCAGTTGGTATCTCCAAATGTTAGCATTGACATTCTTGAATGGTGGAACACCAATAGTCAGAAGTACCCCACAATCTCACGAATGGCACGTGATATCCTGGCTGTTCCTGCATCTACTGTAGCTTCTGAGTCCGCTTTTTCAACTGGAAGTAGAGTGATTAGTGTAAGATTACGGAATATGATTGTATTGATACGTGGTTCGGTGATTACAATGAGCCTCTTGGACTGTTTATATAGTAGTACCAAACTTGGAGACTAAGAAACCTAGTAGAGATAGACCTAGATTACAATATTAAACTACCTAATATAGCCCAAGACGTGATATACTCTAACACCCCCCCGCAGTCGGATCGGTAGTGAAGCGGACGGTCTGACTGGAGCATAAGCCGGAGTGAGGTGGTAGCCCTTGTTGCCGATGTCGATGTAGCCGGGAGTGAGGGCGTTGTAGTCGTGGTAGATGATGCCGTTGGTGATGTAGTCGCCGTAGATGAAGTCGATGAAGTTGATGTTGTCGTGGTCGATGTCGTCGTTGAGCCGAAGAAAATTCGCCGTAGTATTTGTAGGTTGTAGTAGTAGTACTTGAGTAGACGTAGTTGGAGTTGGAGTAGTCGAGGTAGGCGACCCACAGTGCCGAGCTTGCCAGACTCGGGAGCGTGTCGGGGACGAAGGCACGCGTCGGTGTTGCCAATACCGGACGTGCGAAGACAGGGACCACCATGAGCCATGCGAGCCAGAGCCGGATTGAGAAGCAAAGAAATTTTTCCGTAAACGGTCGGTGTAGAAGTTTTCCGCCATGTCGGAGTAGACGAAAGGGCTGCAAGAAGAAAACTTGTGCAAATAAAAATAGACTGCGACTCTGGCGGCGAGGTCGTGGTGGACGAAGACGATGATGTAGTTGTTGGTGGCGATCTAGTTGTAGTGGTCGAAGTTGTCCGGGATTAAACCCGGATTTTCTGCTTGGAGTTGCGCGGCGTCGCTAGTTGAAGTAGAAGATTTTGTTGGCGTTGACGATGACCATGAGTGGTAGCGGCGGCGACGATGCTGCGATGTTGGTGGTGTAGATGGTTGTCGGCGACGATGACCACGGGCGATGTGTGCGCGACCCTATGTTGACGGCGAGGCGCATAGTCGGGACGGGTGTCCCGGTCGATGTTGGCGAAGACGATCCTAGCGTGGTTGACGATGAGCGGCCGGAGATACGTCGACGCCAAAGTTGATGTAGAGGCGCGTGACGAGTAGATCGGCGTGGCGACTTGGCGGAGAAGACGTACAGCTTTGGTTGGTGTAGAGCTGATCCGTCCATTGTTCCATATGCACATGCACACGCACGTCATGCGCCATGCAATTGGTGCCTAGAACTTGGACCTTTGATACGTGTCCTGGCTCCGCGTGTTGAGTCGCTGAGGAGAATCGATCAGCTTGGAGGGCTAATATTTGGTGGCTAAAGAAAAAATGAAAACCGATCTAGTTGAAGAAACGAAATTGCTAAAACTAAGAAATTGGAAGAAACTAGCTACGAGATTTGGTGCCCCCGGCAGAGATCATGGAGACCGATCTCGCCGGGGGCGGCGCGGCGGAAGCTGTTGCTAAACCCTAGGCGGAGCGAACCGCTCTGATACCATGTAAGATTACGGAATATGATTGTATTGATACGTGGTTCGGTGATTACAATGAGCCTCTTGGACTGTTTATATAGTAGTACCAAACTTGGAGACTAAGAAACCTAGTAAAGATAGACCTAGATTACAATATTAAACTACCTAATATAGCCCAAGACGTGATATACTCTAACAATTAGTGACTATCGAAGTCGTTTGACTAGCGAAACTGTTAATGCATTGATTTGCTTGCAGGACTGGATGCGCCCATCAGGTAAATTATTCTACTCTTGAATAATGAATGATGTTATTTATGCAAATTTACAAATGTTCATTGTTATGTATTTAGGTATCATTGATGTCACCACAATTGTAGAAGATTTGGAAAATGATGATGACTTGTTGAGCTCTAGTCCTAATTTCAGGTATAGTTCTCGTTGTTGTCTACTTATCGTGCATAGAGAGTTTTGATCCTTTTTACTATCTGTTTTCATGTAAAAAAGTTCATAACATTTCTAGGGTGGAGAGAAACGAGACGCAAGTGGAGCGTTGACTGCAACATGCAATGTACATCAGCCAGCTACTATTGTTTTGCCGAATGTATACCTTTTTGCAGTTGCCTAATACTACTGTTGTCGGTTCCTAGTTTCTTTGGTTTCATTTTGGTTATCTGTCCCCTTATTGAAATATTAACCTGTACAGGATCAAGAGGTGTAAGTGTCGAGCATAGCCAGAGATCACATGTTGAGCAGCCTGCAGTGGTTCGCATGATCTACACTTGTGGTATCTGGAAGGAGCTCTGCTTTGAGCCCTTTCTGCAGTTCTTTTGTGACTAGCACTTTGTCTTGCTTTAGAACTGATGTGCTAGTATTTGAGTCCTTGTTGGCTGTGAGAAACAGCCAGGACATCACAAGCCTTCTATTCCTTTTTGCTGCAGTTTGTTTTTGTGTAGTTGATAACTTGAGATGTATCATATGGCTTGATTTCCATGTCATGTGTACCACTGCTTGGACCTGTCATATGGCTAGTTCTGTTGCAGACTAGTAGTCCGTTGGTTCTGAAATTCTGACTGTCTTGTATGTACTTCTTCAGTTGCAAGCATCTGACTTGGTTCTATGATGGTTTCTTCAGTAATTTGTTTCGTACACTGTCATGTCTGTAAATTATGAGTTTGTACCAATAATTTGTTTTAAATTCGTTTTACTTTGCATTCGATCAAATCCTATGTAAGAATCTGGAGAGAAAAATCGGTACTCTTTGGCAAAAATTCGAAGCTGACAAGTGCATTCTTTAACAAACAATTCAAAGCTGACAGATACACAGCGCTGTGGTGGCCGGTGGGATACATGGGACGTCCTATTGAATCCCCCTTAAATATCTGTTTTTGGGATAAATGCGTGGTGGGACATGGGATAAGTGGGATTTCCTGTCAGATGAGAAGCAGACATCCCGTACCCATCCCACTTGAAACATTACACATATGCTGATGATTCTGTGTGTGGGATCGAGACGAACCTGTAGGCATGTGGCACAGTAGGAGGGCGGCGACGAGGAAGAGGAGAGCTGCGGCGTTGGCCATTTTCTTGATTTCAATGGTGGAATTTACCTTTTTGCTTTTGATAACCGAGTTTTTTCTCTCCTTGTAAATATGGTGTTGTCAACGAAACTGCACTGGTACTTATAGAAGGGCGCCGATTAATGCGTTGTAGCCTTTATGTTCCCTGCTAAATATATGGCGCTACTGTTTGGAATTTAATCAATAGACTCTATAAATTGAGATCGTATGGAAATAAAACGTGTCTATATAGCGTTGACCAGATGGCCATAACGGTCAAATTTGCATTCATTTTGTACTTATGTACGCACTGATTTCTTTTTGTAACTTACTTTTATAGGGAATTCCATTTTATCTTTATCTTTACTACTTATAAAAGCGAGAACTTGTTGGGATACATGAAATAAATCTCCGCCGCTCAACTAATTTCATCTAACGCTCCATGACATCCCAATGTTGAGCTGTTCAACACAGTTAGAAAACCGCATACATCCATCTAATCTAAGAAAACCGCATACGTCCATCTAATCTAAGAAATGTCTCCCTAATTGCTCGCCATTAATTACACACTTATATTCCATCAATATTGTTATTAACATTGGGATGTCCCCCTAATTGCTCGCCACTAATTGCTTTCCATTAACAATTTATTAAGCTGTTGCGCTCTTACCCTCCACGGCAGCACGGCTCCACCCTCGCATAGTGGCATGGGGCATTGCATCTCATGCCCACGCCTAGGCCTTGCGGTGTCGTCTGGTTCAAGGAGATCGCGTCGTGGTTTCAGCGGCTGCCGAGGGTGCCGGCTGCCGAGTTGATGTGGAAGACTGCGGTTGTGGTGGTGACTTGACAAGGGATCGAGATGCCACAGACTACGGTGGCGAACACGTTGGAGGAGCTGGCAGGGAAGATGGGGGTCGACGACGGGGAGCTTCGCCACTGATGCTCCCTGCAGATCCTCCGCGCCCCATATCCGCAGCCGCTGAGTACCGGGAACCGAGACGCCGATGTACCTTCTCTCATCGACTTCACTGAGCCATCACATCCTCCTAGGAGATACATGAAGAGGGCCAGGCAATTTGAGCTGCTCCACGCCGGTCGCGTGATATTCTCCAAAATAAACAAGTCGACATTTAAGCAGCAAAGCCGATTATGTTGATGTAGCATTTTGTTTGTTTTCTACAATATTTGTTGATATGGCAACACTTCTCGCAGATTTGGACGTAGAGAGAGGTTTTTCTAAGCACTGCCTCAGCTATCCCTCTTATCTCCACCACATATGAGCTGAGCAATGGCTGAGATACTTTGACTCCTCTAACCCAGCAGTACTAGCTTTTTGTCCGTTTCTGAATCATCCAGCCCATGATTCACAGACAAACACAATCCAAGTCAACGCAAACAATGTGGTGTGCCAGCCGACACAAATTACAAAGAGTCCACACTCTACTGTAGCGAAGTGGGGTGCAGCTGAGACCGTGCTTAGCCCCATCTTTTCCTTGAACATAACCAATGCCTAAACTTTAGGTTTTGTATTATGTTAGCACGATGGTTAAGACACCAGGTGTGCTACAGGAGTCCAGGGTAGCATGAATGGCTCAGTCAGGTATTCAGGTGAGTTTTAGTGCTGATGTTTTGCTCCTTGTAGCGGAAAATCTTAAAACTACAATCTGTTGATCGAATTGTAGATGAACCATCAGTGGATCCTATCATGAAATTCCTAATACCAGACCGTGATTACATTTACTGCTCAAACATACTCATTTCTGTGCCAATCTATGCAATATGATTTAAGATCAAAATTATTATGTCATCAACACCACACTTTCTGAAATTATCTATGAGTATATATTATAGAGTGCTCCAAAGAAATCTCAGGACAAGATAGAGTATTTAGCTCAGTTTGCCTTGACTCTGTTGGGAAAGCAGGATGCAACCCTAGGTTGAGGGAGTTGCTGCATTTGGACTCCTGATTGTAATGCGGAAGTCATACAAGTATTTCTAGGTGAGCTGGCTGAGACTGGATTCAATTTAGGCCACAAAACATAAATTAGTTTGAAACTCCACAAGCATTGCCCCCTTATATGCTACGAATATGCGGCTTAATGATACTCATAATTCTTATTCCAGATTATTCATCAATACATTGTTACTTTATTCCAGTGATGGACGAAGCACATCTTATGTCCCAAATTGCAAAAAATAATATCATTTGAATTTTATGAGAAATTGGAACGAAATTTGCTATAGAGCTTTCAGTAAATTCGGATACCTATTGTGTACAACTACTTTCTTTTTAAATATTAACTCGGGATGCTGAACATGCAATATACGAAAAATGCCAAAAAAAATACCTAAATTTGGTCGAGAGAAATAATGGAAGAAAACTAATAAGTGATTGTTCTGTGATAGCGGAGTCGCGTACTCTAGGAATAGAATGAATGATAACAAACAGAAAAGATTATGGTCGACATGTGCATTACAATTTGCACTAATTAATAATGTGCGTTGCACATACACACTAACTAGTCGACATTGGGTTCTAATCTAAAAATTCTAGGAGTAGATAATATAATGTTTCCTACCCTAATTTTTTTGGTCCCCTATAGAAAATAAATGGAATTTAATTTAGGCAAAAACTAAGAGAATCATTGAGCGTTTCAGACAGTAGCAAATTAGTGCACACAATACTATATGTACGGTCTAAGCATGCACGTACATCATCTCCCAAAATGTTTTATTACAAGTTTCAGCTTATTTCAAATATGTTTCACTTTTCAATGAATCCACGTGAAAAATTGAAACATCTTGCAAAATACGCAAGTTTCAAAATAGTTTGCACACGTGGGGTGTTGGTTGATTTTGGTAAAACATAAGGGTCTGTATGCAAATATGTTGTGGTCAATAGACCTACAGTTACGAGCATTAAACAAACAACCGAAATACGATGCTCCACTAGTGACAAGGGTTAAACATGTGCTCCCTCCGTTTGGAAATATAAGATGTTTTAGTTTTGTGAAGTGAATGCATCTAGACATCTTTTAGTGTATAGGTTCACTCGAATCTATACACTAAAAGATATCTAAATATATTAGCTTCACAAAGCTAAAACATCTTATATTTCTAAACGGAGGAAGTATGTCGCACTCCAACGTTTGGTTCTCATTAAGTCTCGGTCGATTCAGAAAGCACAATTTATATTTGGTGAAAAGAGCACCTTCGATGTACTAGTAAAAAGTGTAACTTGCAATTTTTTCATCAAAAAAGTGTAACTTTTCGAAGAATCTAAGTGAAGTTACACTTTTTAAAATGAACCAAGACATATGAAGATATCAGTTGACTGAGACTGAGTAATCCGGATACTGATTACCAAGAGATCATATTTCATATTGTGTTTTCTTGGTTTTCTCACTAAAGTTAACCAGTCATAGTTTTCTATTGTATCACATATTTGCACAAGTACGCATCTTTGATATAAGGCCTTCTGATTTCCAGGATTTAAAAAATGTGGGAATATGAGAAACTATCATAGTAATTCAATTTTAGAACATGATTTTCTTACATGAGTGGTTTGAATTGCATGAACAATAAAAACACAAGAATCCGACTAATGATGCTCCAACACTAACTACATTGGTCACACCAGTAATACATGAATTTAGTTTTCGGTACGGTACGTGTAGGAATAAAAAAAATGAGATCTTATGTTTCCCTACGTTTGTTTATTGAAATTGTGTCCGGCCTAAACATCTTCGGGCACTTTATATTGCCTTCTTTCCTACTTTCTTTGTCCATAATTACCCTGTATTCTGAGTCTAGACAGAGTCAAACTTTATAAACTTTGACTAACATCAACATCTATAATATGAAAAATCTATGATTAGAACTGTCATGAAATATATTTCTTCTATTACATGTATTTGCTATTACATATATTAATAATTTTTTCTATATGCCTGATCAAAGTTTATAAAGTTGAACTTTGATTAAGCTAAATCCAAAATGTGGGGTAATCACGGACATACGGAGTATGATCAAACGCTGCTGCATGCACAAAATCCATGGAAATTCCTGTCCTTTGTTTGTCATATTCTCCCCTCCAAATTTGGGTGGGCAGAGGGCCCCCTCCAAATTTTAATCAAAGAGACCCTTATCACATGATTCAAAAAAAGATGGGAAAAGTCGCACATGACTGACATATGCTGCTCCAGGTAAGTAAACACAACCATGTAAAAAATAAAAAGTTACTAAACACAATAGATTATGAGACCATCCCAGGCACTAGCACCCGATGGTGTTTTTATAGAAGAAGACTTCGTGAGATACCTAAATCCGTCCTCTTCAGAACTTGAACTTAGGATTGGCTGAGAGACTTGCTCCCATACCACCACGCTACTGCCCGGTTCTCTTTGATTAAACACAATAGATTATGAAGTCTGAAACGAGGGGATGTTCTTTAATTAGCTATTCGTCCCATACCCCTTGGAAATGTCGTCACCGGCCGGCTGACAAAAAAAGATGGCTTGTAAACTTGCTCTTGGCATGGCATGATGTAAACCCCGATTGCATCGAGGAGCCAGCCAGATCGTCCCCAGAAGCCGACGATGCAGCCATTTGCGGCCGGGATGGAGAAGGGCGTCCCGGTCTCCTCACCGTACGGTCCATAGGTTCTTCCCTTGTCTGTTCGGAACGTCAGCGAGGTGACCACGACTTCAGGGGCGCTTCTGCAACGCCCAAACGTCCCCTCGACGGCGACGAGTTGCTCGTCCGCTGAGAAGTCGATCTGCTCACGCGCCAAAGAGAGAGATATGTTAGAAATGGCTTGATTTCTCGATCCATTGACAGTTTGACACAATGCTAGATGTACACCTACCGTTGCACGAAGTCCTTTTGAACCTTTGTAATGGCGGCCGGACGGCCCCATCGTCCGTCTCACCCCGCCCAGGAGATACTCGAAACGTAAGCCGTGCACGGCGTCGGCGTGGTAGAGGCCGATGCTGAGGAGGCGAGGCGCGCCGCCGCCGCTGCCACGCATGTAGAAAGGCTGCCCACCTGGTCCTCCCCACGGTCCGACCTTAACCGCTCCTCCTCCTTGCCGCGTCCCCTCCGTGATCTCGTCGGAGAAGTTGCTGTACCTCGACAACGGCCTCGCCGTTGTCGTGAGCCCTCCTCCTCTGCTATTTTCCGTCTGTTGCATCATCATCTGGCGCTGGAGGTTCTGTTGCACCCTAATCTGTTGCTGCATCATGATCTGGCGCTGGCGGTGTTGTAATTCGGCTTGTGAGAGGCCGGGGCGTGCTCCACCGCTTGATCGTCCCTCTTCACTGTGATGACCACCCCAGAGCTCCTAAAATCAACCGTGGACGGACATCCGTTAGTTCTACCATCACATGCTGTGTGAAGTCCAAACTCGATGGACATGGTTAGGTTCATGGTGAATATATATACGGTATCGCTGGAGCAAGTGCGGTGCCTCACCGTCGATGCTGCTGCGCCTTCGTGGACGCCATCGCCCCTGCTGATATCCCTGTGAAGAAGGTATGCTCTCTGTTGCTGTGGCGTTATCCTCATGGGCTGGCGCTGCTGGTATTGTGGTTCGGATCGTGAGAGTGGGACGCCCGCACGCGCGGCGGGCAATGACAGAGCTGCCTCTGCTCTATCGCCGGCGCCGGCGTGAGCTCCGCCGCCTGGCCGACGTTCTTCCATGTGATAAGCACGCCAGAGCTGCTGAGATCAACCAAGGACAGGCATTAGTTCTTCCATCACACGCTGTGTGACTCTGAAGTCCAAACTCGAGATATAGTTAGGTTCGTGGTAAATATACGGTATCGCTGGACACCGGCATCGCTGTCGCCGCCGCTGCTCCTCCTTCGTGTACGCCATCTCTCCAGCTGCTTTCCCTGCGACTGCGAGTGGCTACTCTCTGTGCCACCATGTGCTGGCACCGGTGGTATTCTAATTCGGCTTCTGTGACTGATGGCCGAGCTTCATATACTCGGTAGCCGGATCCGGCGTGAGGTCCGCCGCCTCTCTGACGTCCTTGCCTGTGATTACCACCCCAGAGCTCCTGAAATCAACCATGGATAGACATCAGTTCTTCCATCACCTCGCGTGAAGTTCTCCAAACTCGACCGGTCGAGATGGCTCATGGTGATCACCTTTACGAAATCCTCGGCGAGGCCTCTGAAGCTGACGCTGACGCGGAGGGCCATGTCCCGCGCCGTCGGCTGCATAGTCTTCGCCGCGGAGCTGTCCAGCGCCCGGCCGAGCGCGCCGCCGGCGATGATGGCGCAGGTGTACACGGACACGGTGGCGACGAGGATGAGGAGAACGGTGGCACCGGAGACGCGCGCCATTGGTAGCTAGCTAGCTTGCTCGAGCTCGAGTGCTCGACCTGCAAGCCTGCAATCCATCGTGAACGACCAGCTGGGTGTAGTATATACGGGCGCCGGCACAAGACGGTTGCCGGCCGTGTCATGGATTGGTATCATCGAGCCATCGATCGATTGATTTGTCCCGGCTTGTGCTAGCCAAATTTGTCGCTGTCCGAGAGTACCAGTCAGTCTGCCGGTTTAACCACGACGTTCATCGGGAGATGAAGATAAATAATGTGTGTCACCCTATCACAGTGTTATCGCTAACCAGTAGGCTCGGACCTTTCTAGTACTAGCAAACTCCGACAAGATACATACGTATGTTGACAATGTATTCGATGTGTATATCGTCATCTCGTAGTCGTATGTGTGTTTCTGTCAGGTAGCGGTGCATGAATACCTATGCTTCCTTCAACCTTGTTTAATCGGAGGGTTAATGCATGTATATATAATGGTAAAGAAGACACACTTTAATTTCTTTTAGCCCTCTATATCATTTAGAGAATACGATAGATATAACTGATACAACGCATTATGTCTTATTGTTATTTCTAATAATAAATAAAATCAATTATTAGTAGCAAATTATATTGCTAAGGAAAGATAAATGGTACAATTTTGAGTGGACGAAATAGGGCAGAATTCTGTCTTCCTCTTTTGTTCGATTATTTTCCTCCTTCACGGCTTCACCGTCATGCCCATCTTTCTCCTCAACGGCAACAAAAAGAGAGTTGGGATGGCATATGCGTAGAGGGGAGCACTGGGTGGCGAGCTGGGTGGAGGGTGGCGACGAGCTGGCCTCAGGGGTGGCGGTGATGAGGTGGGTGCTGGCTTAGCGGTGGCAAACAGCCTGGCGACGTGCCCTGTTGAGTGGAGGTACTCTCTTTCTTTGCAACGAGTTGTCAATTTTTTCTCTCTGCAGGACAGCCAGCCCTAGCAGGCTTATCGGGCAGGGTTCGTCAGTTTTTGTACTCCCCCCAGACCGGAAACAAGTCTCGGTGGCTTAGTACTTTGTACTAGGCCATCAACACTTATTCTGATTAGAGGGGGTAGCATATACAACCCATCTCTGATGTTGTATAGGCCATTTAGGCATACGCGGATAAACGGACTCACAAACGTCACTGTCCACCTGTATCATGACCTCTCTCTCCGCAAGAAAAGAATCTGCTAGTAGTGTCCACCATAATGGTTTCTCCTCGAACTTGGTGCTTTGTGTCCCGCTTCTTCTTCATTGTAGGTTAGGCATTGGACAAATCGAGTCTAGTTTTGTTATGTTAGACCAGCCACATTGTGGTATCGATTCAAAGAAAAACGTGGCAGATGTTGGGATCAATCCAGTTTTGCTATAGTGTTGCAAGGGATTTTGATGCGGTTTTATGCTAGGTGAATCTGCCATGCAAATATAGTTTATCTACCATGAATTCTCTCTTATCAAAGCCATAGTGTATTCTCTCTTTTTTCTCACTTGCATGTGGGGCTACTATGCATGCTCTAACACACTTGTTCTCTTGAACCGTACCAAGAGTTTGGTTCGCTTCCTCCTTGATACGTCTCCAACGTATCTATAATTTTTGATGCTCCATGCTTGTTTTTACACCATTTGCCTACTGTTTCGTTACACTTCGTAGCACTTTTGTGCATTTTCCGGAACTAACCTACTAACAAGTCACCACAGTGTCAGTTCCCTGTTTTCTGCTGTTTTTGTGTTTCAGAAGTGATACACAGGAAATATTCTCGGAATTGGACGAAACAAGTTCCTGAAGTCTGATGACCCACAAGTATAGGGGGTGTATCGTAGTACTTTCGATAAATAAGAGTGTCGAACCCAACGAGGAGCAGAAGGTGTTGATGAGCAGTTTTGATCAAGGAATCACTGTAAATACTAGCAAACAGGTTTTCAAGGGTATTTGGTAATACGAGTAAATAAAGTGCGAGTAAATAAAAGATAGTAGTAACAATTGCAGCAAGTGGCCCAATCCTTTCTTCAGCAAAGGACAAGCCGGTTGTGTACTTATAATAACCAAACGTTCTCGAGGACACACGGGAGTTTCTGTCAAGAGCTTTCGCTTCATAAAGCCAATAGTCTTTATTGGTTTGATAGGTGTTATGGGGGTGAACCTGTGCTAGCGCACTACCCTTACTAGGATAAATACACACTTGTGATTATACCCCTTGCAAGCATCCGCAAATACAAGAAAGTAATTAAGATAAATCTAACCACAGCCTTAAACTCTAAGATCCTACGCTCCCTGGTGCAATGGTTTCCCAACGGAGGTTTAGGTTTTTGTCACTCCAGCAACCCCACAATTGGTAGCCAAATACACAATGCATCTCACTAGGCCCATAAATGGTGAAGTATCATGTAGTCGACATTCACATGACACCACTAGTGAAATAGCACCACAACAATATCAAACCATTAAATATTTCTCAACAATAATTCACTACTAACATCTTGACTTCTCCCATGTCCTCAAGAACTAAACGAACTACTCACAAGACATCATATGGATCATGATCAGAGGTGAAATAATGGTAAATAACAATCTGAACATAAACCTTAATTCAATGGTTCCACTCAATAGCATCAACTACAAGAGTAATCAACACCGGGAAAGTTTCCCCTATGAATATAACAAGATCCAACTCAAGATGTTACAGCGGGATGGCGTGGTGATGGTGGAGATGAAGGTGCTGGTGATGGAGATGATGATGATGATGATCCCAATGAAGTCCGGTGCGATGGTGATGACGATGGCGATGATCTCCCCTCTCCGGGAAGGAATTTCCCCGGCAGATTTGTAACACCCGCGAATTTATCACAAATTCGAAGTGCCCGTTATGCATTCCACCACAATCCCAGAATCATTGTTGTGATACACATAACGTAGTTGGTAACCAGTTCCATAGACATTACAATACGACGGTTCAAATACAATGGTCATAGTGACCAAGTTCATATTACAACACAATATAGCAGCGGAAATAACGTCTTCGGGTCCATGCCTTCACCCTACAGGCAATGGCGACTCAGTAGAAGATCTTAGTTCTGATACTCTTCTTCATACCCTTCCTCCGGATACTCTTCCCCATAGTCTGGCCAAGTTGATAGCCAGGGACACAGCCATGAGTACATTGGATGCACTCGCAAACCATCTTATAAATGAAATGTTGAAGTAGATATGCAAGGTTGATATGGTGGACTAAGCACTAAGTTTAGTTGCAAAAGCTAGTTTTATTTCCTAAGAATGTTCATTGGTGGAAAAGAGATTTAGTTCTCTAAGTCAAGTCATGTCATTCACCAAGGTCACCATAAGTTATTTTTATTCTTGACAAAAGTCAAGTACAGTTTGCCAACTGTCCATAACCGAGGACGCGGCTATTCGAATAGTTTGAAACCTCTGCAGAGGGGTACACTTTACCCACAAGATTCGATACATCTGCCGGGAGAAATCCACGGTTCGTCATACACAAAGTATGCGAGGTTCAGATAATCAAACAAACTCTTTCACTTGCTCACTCTAGTATAGGATCCTTCCCTAGAGCCCGGGATACGGAAATCCCCGTTCCGGCGCCTCTAGTTTTGCCCGCTCCGGGATGCCGGATGAATGGAATTTCCACTCGGTTCAGAAGTACCCGCGCACGGTGCACTTCTATAAAGGATGATACAAGGCCTCCCACACTAGGGTAAACAAGCTACGGACTAAGCCCCTTCCCATTTAGGGGTAATGTGGTCGTACGGTATGGTTGGCTCACATAGTACATCACTTAGTATCATTTGGCAAATACATTCCATAGTCCTTAGTCAAGATTAATTTTCTTCATAAAACTATCATGTATGAGAGGTCCCCAAGTCAAGTTTTCAAGTTCAAGTCACCAAGTTCAAATGGGGTTCCTCTTAGAGATAACACCAATTTTATTTGCGACTAAGCAACTATACTGAGTGATGATACCACTAAGCTATGGTTGGATAAACTCAGCTTGATGCTCTTGCTTAGCAAGATATCACTATACTTCTATCATTCTACTCTAGCAATTCAATCATGCAATTTACTTAAAACAAGTAGAATGCAATAGTAAAACTAGGCATTTGGAGTATGATTCAAAAGATGGCTTGCCTTGGTTGGCAAAGTGTCCGGGGTATTCTTCTTCTTCTTGATAATATTCCCCCTCAATATCCTCCTCGGCAACACTAGCGTCTAATAACGAATAAACACAAAGCACATCATCACTACACAATGCTAACCACACACCAAGCACACATACTTGTTTTCAAACAATAGTCTTCCTCTTGGATTTTATTTGAATTATGCTGCAAGTTTTCTTCCAAGTTTGCATTGAGTGTGTAAGTTAAATTTTCTACCATATGCCATGTGTGGTTCACTTTTTAAGTAAGGTATGAAACTAGGGTATTAGGGCTAGTTTAAGTGAGGATTGACTAATTATGTGAATTGGTATTGAGGGCAAAAATAAATTCTAAGAGTATGATAGAGATCTATCATTTTATGTTACCCATTAAGATTGGATTAAGGTCTAATTGATATCACTAACTAGGTTTGAGTTGATTAAGGTTGACTAAACAGTAGGGGAGGTCATTAGTGAGTTCACAAATCAAATTTCATAATTTTAGGATGCTTAAACAATTTTCTAGAAATGTTCTATGATTAATAAAGCTATGGTCCCATTATTCTTATTTATTTAAATCCCTAACTCAAATTGAATTCTAACCAGTTCTACAGTGTAGAGCATTTCCTAAGCTTTCCAACGCATATTCATTTGCTAGAAATGGATTTGTAAATCTCTTTGAATTAGAGTTTGAAAATTAGATCTGAATCATATTTGAAATAATTCAAACGGCGGGAAAAAATAATTAAAACGAAACGGACCGAAACTGAACTGAACCGGGCCGTTTTCAAAAGAATCCCGAACGGGCCGGCCCATACCGCTTCGCCCGGGGCGGGATAAGTTTCTGTTTTTAAACCTGACAGGTGGAGCCCACCGGTCAGGTCACTTAACGCACCGAATCGGTACGCGACCGATGGATCGCGATCTAACGGCTCAGAGGCATCGTGTTCGTCGGCGACGGTGGAACTCACCTGCGAGCAGTGAAGATGACGACGGCGACGGCGGCGTGCGTAGGGGAAGCAGAACTCGACGGCTACGGGCGGAAACGACTCCGGCGAGGCTCCTCCTCCGATTCCCAGCGTCGGCTTGCTCCCCTAAGGTCGAACGCGGCGGCGCCCTCCGCGTCCAGTACCTCGCCGGCGGGGCTGGCGACGTCGAGCTAGAGCGAGCGGGGAGAGGTGAGTGTGTCTGGGAGGTAGCTGGGATCAGGGTGAGTCCTCTCATTTGATCGACGGGGGCTTTTATAGGCCGGAGCGGCGAGGGCGAGGGCGTCCAGTAGGTGGCCGGCGCAGGGCATGCTGGCGACGTGCACGGGCGACACCGGCCTCGACGGCCTTGTTTGCGTGCTGGAGGGTGGTTGTCTCGGCCGCGGAGTGCTGTGGGTCGGTGCTGGCGAGGGCACGGTGGTCGGGAGCTTGCAGAGAGGAAGAAGGAGAAGAGTGGGGGGGTCCGGGGGCTGTCCTCCGTTTCCTCCCATGTCGCACGGCTTGGGTCGGGGCAGAGGGGACTGGTCTCGACCGCGGCGTCGTCCACGAGCGTGGCTACAGGCTCGAGGCGAACGGGAACAGTGCTGGCCACTGTGAGCTTGATTCTCTCCGATTTGGCCTGCCAGGTGTTCGACACAATGCTCGCAAGAAACTTAAATCCGAATTTTTGAAATTTTTCACTTTGGGTGCTCAGTATATTAGCCAAGGTTTCCAAAGATATTTTTGTTACCAAGAAAGGTTAAGTTTTGCAGAAATCATATTTCAAATTTTGGTATTGTCACTGTTTCAGATTCAAAGTTTGGCTGATGTTTGAGTGATGTTCTGATTTGAAATTTTGTTAGAAACTTCTTGGTTGAGTTAGTATGTAACTTGGTCAAGCTCAACTAACTGGCCAAACACTGAGTTGAGTTACAGATTTCTTATTCTAAAGGCTCAAAGTAGGGTAGTCAATAATATTTTCTAGATCATCTTATTCTTCTCTTATTCTTTCTTATTTTTATTTCTGGTTTCTTTGGCTTGTATAATCCTTCTCTAATGTCTCTGTTGGTTAAGTTATAACTAACTAACTATTGCACAACAAATAATCACACACATGAAATCATAAAATACATATAATGGAAAATATATGCATACATGCAATAATAGATAAAAAGTTTTATCTTGGTCCAAAATTTGGCACTTTAATTAATAGGAAGTGGGTTACAATTTTCTGAGTTGTTACAAGATTTCTCCCTGCCGGAGAGCTTTCCTCTCTCTGGTGTTTTCCGCCCCGCAGAGGCGGCGGTGTCTAACTCTGAGCCTCCCCCTGACTTAGGTTTTCGGGGATGATGAAGTACGCGGAGGGGCGAGACCAGAAGTGGGCCAGGGCGGCCTCACACAGGGCTGGCGCGGCCAGGAGGCAGGCCGCGCCACCCTGGCGTGAGAGCCCCTCCTGGCTCGTCTCGACTCCTCCTTCTGGCATCCTGAGTCTTCTGGGAAAATATAATTTCCTGGTATTTTTCTGGAATTTTCCTGATCTTCAAAATATGGTCCCTTGATGGTCCTTTTTCCAGCAGAATCCTGACTCCGGCAGCAAATCCTCCAATGATCATCAAACATGTGAAAACAAAGGAAATAACATAAGTATCATATCTAAATATGAAATATATCAATGAATAACAGTAAATTATGATACAAAATAGTGATGCAAAATGGACGTATCAACCCCCCCAAGCTTAGACCTCGCTTGTCCCCAAGCGAAAACTAAACTCGGTAAACATGACCACAGGTTTATGGAGTGAAGTGTCGATAATCAAAATACGGACAAGAAGCATCACATTCACCAAGGCACAAATTATAATAGACAGCAACTTCCCTTTATAAGATATAGACTTGCAATGGGTAAAAGGGAATCACATGTAAAGATGCACAAGGTAAACTATAATTGGCAATGGCAAACCTTAGTTCTTGGTCAAAGAATGATGAACAAGCTATTCTTTCTTTTGAACGGAGCCTTTTTAAAATAGAGCTAATATAGCAAAGACCATATGCTCAACAAAATAAACGTTTGCATTCATAGAAAGCTTTCAAAGATATATTCCTTCAGACAAAAGCATTATACAAAACAAGGAAGATAGTAAACATGATTAAACGGATCAACATATGGATGAGTGAAACATTACAACTCAAATGCTTGCTTGAGACAGAGGGAAATAGGTTGACTCAACATAAAAGTAAAAGATAGGCCCTTCGCAGAGGGAAGCAGGGATTAAACATGTGCTAGAGCTTTTCATTTGTAAAACAGAGGTAAAAAGTTATTTTGAGAGGTGGTTGCTTTTGTCAACGACTAGCAACGGAGTTCTTGATATCTTCCATACTAAACAAGTGAGAGCGGTTCCAAGATGTTTGATTAATTGGCACTTTGGTGCTCTTTTATAGCTTTGCACTCCTCCCCACCTTTTTCCTTTCTCAAACCATGGCTAACCGATTCCATCGGGTGCCAACCAACTTTCACATACCATGGAGGAGTGCTTCTTTTTCTTTTCTTTTCTTTTCTTTTTGAGATTATAATGGTCTGACTAGCTCCCTTGCAAAATTAATGACGAGCAAATGAAGCTGCCTAGTCGAGGGGTACTTAATTTAATATGGAAGATAACAAACCCATCCCCTACGTCCTCATGAGCTAAAAACAGTGGCACAAAATGAGAAGTGTTTGAAGGTTTTTGAAAGGTAGCACATGAAAATTTACTTGGAATGGCTTGAAATACCATGCATAGGAATTTATAGTGGACTCTTTGGAAGTGACTTGGCTTTGGGATTTGGATGCACGAGAAGTATTTCCTCTCAGTACAGGTTTTTGGCTAGCAAGGCTAGGTAGCAAGCATAAGAGTTGCATGAAACAAACAAACATACATATAGTAAGAACAATCATGCAAACTCCCTTGAAGGTACAATGATTTTGACTTTGAGAATAACAATACTTATAAGCCAAACATAAGGGAAAACTAAAGTGATGTAACTATAAGCACTTCTTTATTCTTTTCTACTCAAACCTCAAGGTAAAGTTGCTACTGACCAAGCTAGGTTTGCCAAAACCAACTAAATTTACTCATGCTCCCAAAGTTATACCAATACCAATCAACAAGACTAACCATACAAGAGAGATTGCAAACTAACATAAAGTGTGCGAAAAGTAAACGATAAAACTTCTCATTAATATTTTATTACCGCAACTCACACCAAGGGATACATAGATAACCAACTAAGGAGGATACTTCCAAACTGCAAACTATTCTATAAGATAACTTCTCTATTCATGATATGACTCTACTTGAAAAGTAAATGAGCAAAAGGTAATGATGTGATACCGCGGCACTCCCCCAAGCTTGGAACAAGCCAAGGGGATGCCTATACCGATGACGAATTACTCCTTGGGTGGTATTGGTAGCAGCCTTGGATTAATGAAATATTCCTGCATTCTGCGAAGCCTGATATTCTCTTCTTGAAGCATCTCTACCTCCCTCTTCAAGGCTCGATATTGAGTGCAAAAGTCATAAGTGACCAGCATTCCCTCTTCTATCATGGGCATGGAGTTAAGATCCAAAACATGATATGTTGGTCCCCGCAGATCATGAGAAAAGATACGTCTAGCTTTCGTTGGTCCTTCAAAAGCAGGGTTTTTCGGCCTTGCTCTTCCAGAACCTTGCTCCTCCTTCCACTTTTGGCCTAGGTGAACAAATTCCCAGGGTCTTTTGCCTTTGTCATCGCTTGAAGAGGCCATGGCTCCCCCAAACTTAAGATCAACTCCTGACAGAAACAGCTCGAAACAAAACACGACGAGAAAACGATATACAGACCTCGGGGACTCCGGGGGGTTAAATAGGCGAAAATTATACATCAAAACGAAATCACAGGAGGAAACCGGGACGAAAACGAGTTCCGAGGTGTTCTCACACCTGGGTGGCGCGGCCAAGGGTGGGCCCGTGCCACCTACGTGTGAGAAGCCCACGGACTCCTTTTCCTGCCCATTTTCATCTCGTGATTTTTCATTTTTAGTAAAAACAGCAAAAATATTAAAGGAAGAGCTTTTCGCGAAACTTCTCTAACTAGAACTGTTACCTATTCGAAAACGAACTCTGCAGGTACCTGCAATTTGTCTTGGATGAATTCTTCCGGAGAAACTGTTTCAATAACATCAACATCTTCATTATAAGAATCTCCAGAAATATAATGTTTGAGTCTTTGCCCATTCACCACTTGTGTAGAGTCATCTTTCAATGAAGCAATCTTAATAGCACCTGAGCGGTACACTTCCACAATAACATAAGGTCCTTCCCATTTTGAAAGTAATTTTCCTGCAAAAAATCTGAGACGAGACCTATACAATAGAACTTTCTCACCAACATGAAACTCTCTCTTAAGAATTCTCTTATCATGCCATTGCTTGACTTTTTCTTTAAAAAGCCTGGCATTCTCATACGCTTCGTTTCTCCACTCATCTAGAGAACTCAAATCTAATAACCTTTTCTTACCGGCTAGTTTAAAATCTCTATTAAGCTCTCTCACTGCCCAAAAAGCTTTGTGTTCTAATTCCAAGGGCAAGTGACACGCTTTTCTGTAAACCATCTTATAAGGAGACATACCCATGGGGTTCTTATAAGCAGTTCTATAAGCCCATAAAGCATCGTTTAACTTATTAGCCCAGTTTTTCCTAGATCTATTGACAGTCTTCTGCAAGATAGACTTGATCTCCCTATTTGAAAGCTCTACCTGCCCACTAGTTTGGGGATGATAAGCAGAAGCAATTCTATGATTGACATCATATTTAGCAAGAGTTTTTCTAAAACTACCGTGAATAAAATGAGAACCTCCGTCAGTTATAAGATATCTAGGCACACCAAACCTAGGAAAAATAACATCCTTAAGCATTTTTAACGAGGTCTCACCATCGGCACTCTTTGTAGGTATGGCTTCTACCCATTTAGTAACATAATCAACAACAACAAGTATATGGGTATAGCCTTTTGAAGGAGGAAAAGGACCCATAAAGTCAAATCCCCAACAATCAAACGGTTCAATAACAAGAGTGTAACTCATAAGCATTTCATTGCGTCTAGAAATATTACCAACTCTTTGACATTCATCACAAGATAAAACAAACCTTCTGGCATCTTTAAAGAGGGTTGGCCAATAAAAACCTGATTGTAGAACCTTCTGTGCGGTTCTATCTCCAGCATGATGCCCTCCATAAGCGCTGCTATGGCATTTTCTTAATATCTCTTGTTGCTCATATTCCGGTACGCATCTTCGCATAATACCATCAACTCCTTCTTTATATAAGTGTGGGTCATCCCAAAAATAATGTCTCAAATCATAGAAGAATTTTCTTCTTTGCTGAGCTGTAAAGGTTGGAGGCAAATACTTGGAAACAATAAAGTTAGCATAATCAGCATACCAAGGAAGGTCTCACGAAGTTACATTTATTGCAGCCAACTGTTCATTTGGAAAACTATCGTTAACAGGAATAGGATCAAAAGAAATGTTTTCCAATCTAGACAAATTGTCAGCCACAGGATTTTCAGCACCTTTCCTATCTACGATATGCAAATCAAACTCTTGTAAAAGCAGCACCCATCTAATAAGCCTAGGCTTAGCATCCTTCTTAGTCATAAGGTATCTAATAGCAGCGTGATCAGTATGAATAGTAACTTTAGAATCAACAATGTAAGATCTAAACTTATCACATGCAAAAACAACAGCAAGAAACTCTTTCTCAGTAGTAGCATAATTCTTCTGAGCAGCATCAAGAGTCTTACTAGCATAATGTATAACATTCAACTTATTATCTACGCGCTGTCCAAGAACAGCACCAACAGCAAAATCACTAGCATCACACATAATTTCAAAAGGTAAATTCCAATCAGGTGGTTGAACAATAGGAGCAGTAGTTAAAGCCTTCTTAAGAGTTTCAAAAGCTTCCTTACAATCATCATCAAAGACAAATGGTACGTCTTTTTGAAGAAGATTAGTAAGAGGCTTTGAAATCTTAGAGAAATCTTTAATAAACCTCCTATAGAAACCAGCATGACCAAGAATACTACGAATACCTTTAACATCTCTGGGACAGGGCATTTTCTCAATTGCCTCCACTTTTGCTCTGTCAACTTCAATACCTCTTTCAGAAATTTTATGTCCAAGGACAATTCCTTCATTCACCATAAAGTGGCATTTCTCCCAATTAAGAACAAGGTTAGTTTCTTCGCACCTCTGCAAAACTTTATCAAGGTTGTGCAAACAATTATCAAAAGAAGTTCCATAGACGGAGAAATCGTCCATGAAGACCTCCATAATTTCTTCACAAAAGCCATGAAAAATAGCAGACATGCATCTTTGAAAAGTAGCAGGAGCATTGCATAAACCAAACGGCATACGTCTATAAGCATAAGTTCCATAAGGACAAGTAAAAGTGGTTTTCTCTTGATCATCCTTCTTAACAGCAATTTGAGAAAAACCAGAATAACCATCAAGGAAAAAAAAATGAGTCTTCTTAGACAACCTTTCTAGCATTTGATCTATAAACGGTAAAGGATAATGATCTTTCTTAGTAACTTTGTTTACCTTCCTATAATCAATTCACATCCTATAACCAACAACTACCCTTTGATGAATAAGCTCGTTATTCTCATTAGGCACAACAGTCATACCTCCTTTCTTAGGAACACAATGGACAGGACTAACCCATCTACTATCAGCAATAGGATAAATAATACCAGCATCAAGGAGCTTTAATACCTCATTTCTTACCACATCCTTCATCTTGGGAATTAAGCGGCGTTGATGCTCCACGACTGGCTTCGCGTCTTTCTCCATATTAATGGCATGCTGACATAAAGTGGGAGAAATCCCTTTCAAATCATCAAGCATATATCCCATAGCTCCTCGGTGTTTCCTCAATATCTCCAGTAACCTTTCTTCTTCCTTTCCTGAAAGTTTAGAGCTAATAATAACAGGATATATTTTCTTATCATCTATATAAGCATATTTAAGATTATCAGGCAAAGGCTTTAATTCGAAAACAGGATCTTCCTTAGGCGGCAAAGTGGTACCAAGATCCTCCACAGGTAGATTATGCTTGATTAATGGTGGTTGACGAAGAAGAATATCATCAATCTCTTCTCTTTCCTTGCTGAAAACATCACTTTCATGATCTTCCATGAATTGCTGCAAGGCATTATTAGGAGCAAGCGCAATAGAAGCAAGATGTTCAACTCGAAAATTTTCATTAGGCGTGTCATTTTCATAAGAAGTCTTAGCAAACTTGGAAAAATTAAACTCATAAGACTCTCCATTAAACTTAGTAAAAAAATTCTCCTTCTTACAATCTATCACGGCGCCACAGGTGTTCAAAAATGGTCTACCAAAAATAATAGGACAAGTTTTACTAGCCTCCTTACCAAGGACTAGAAAATCAGTAGGGTATTTAGTCTTACCGCAAAGAACTTCCACATCTCGAACAATACCAAGAGGCCAAACAGTCTCTCTGTTAGCAAGCTGACAACCACATCAATATCTTCAAGTTCACAAGCGCCAATCTCATGCATAATTTCTTTGTAAAGCTCTAAAGGAATAGCACTTGCACTAGCACCAATATCACATAAACCATAATAGCAATGATCTCCAATCTGACAGAAATAACAGGAACAGTTGTTTTCCTATGCTTTTTAGGATGTGAGAGAATTTTAGAAGCATCTTCACACAAAAAAAATTTCATCCCCTACATCTTTAGTAACAAGATCCTTCAATATAGCTACAGGAGACTTAATAGTAATTTGCTCATCAGGTTCTGCAGCTTTCTTAGTACTTTTATTAGACACACTTACCAAAGTAGAATACTTCTTTACCTTAGCAGGGAAAGTGTCATGGATTGGTATCATCGAGCCATCGATCGATTGATTTGTCCCGCCTTGTGCTAGCCAAATTTGTCGCTGTCCGAGAGTACCAGTCAGTCTGCCGGTTTAACCACGACGTTCATCGGGAGATGAAGATAAATAATGTGTGTCACCCTATCACAGTGTTATCGCTAACCAGTAGGCTCGAACCTTTCTAGTACTAGCAAACTCCGACAAGATACATACGTATGTTGACAATGTATTCGATGTGTATATCGTCATCTCGTAGTCGTATGTGTGTTTCTGTCAGGTAGCGGTGCATGAATACCTATGCTTCCTTCAACCTTGTTTAATCGGAGGGTTAATGCATGTATATATAATGGTAAAGAAGACACACTTTAATTTCTTTTAGCCCTCTATATCATTTAGAGAATACGATAGATATAACTGATACAACGCATTATGTCTTATTGTTATTTCTAATAATAAATAAAATCAATTATTAGTAGCAAATTATATTGCTAAGGAAAGATAAATGGTACAATTTTGAGTGGACGAAATAGGGCAGAATTCTGTCTTCCTCTTTAGTTCGATTATTTTCCTCCTTCACGGCTTCACCGTCATGCCCATCTTTCTCCTCAACGGAAACAAAAAGAGAGTTGGGATGGCATATGCGTAGAGGGGAGCACTGGGTGGCGAGCTGGGCATATAGGGAGGCACTTGGACGAGCTGGGTGGAGGGTGGCGACGAGCTGGCCTCAGGGGTGGCGGTGATGAGGTGGGTGCTGGCTTAGCGGCGGCAAACAGCCTGGCGACGTGCCCTGTTGAGTGGAGGTACTCTCTTTCTTTGCAACGAGTTGTCAATTTTTTCTCTCTGCAGGACAGCCAGCCCTAGCAGGCTTATCGGGCAGGGTTCGTCAGTTTTTGTACTCCCCCCAGACCGGAAACAAGTCTCGGTGGCTTAGTACTTTGTACTAGGCCATCAACACTTATTCTGATTAGAGGGGGTAGCATATACAACCCATCTCTGATGTTGTATAGGCCATTTAGGCATACGCGGATAAACGGACTCACAAACGTCACTGTCCACCTGTATCATGACCTCTCTCTCCGCAAGAAAAGAATCTGCTAGTAGTGTCCACCATAATGGTTTCTCCTCGAACTTGGTGCTTTGTGTCCCGCTTCTTCTTCATTGTAGGTTAGGCATTGGACAAATCGAGTCTAGTTTTGTTATGTTAGACCAGCCACATTGTGGTATCGATTCAAAGAAAAATGTGGCAGATGTTGGGATCAATCCAGTTTTGCTATAGTGTTGCAAGGGATTTTGATGCGGTTTTATGCTAGGTGAATCTGCCATGAAAATATAGTTTATCTACCATGAATTCTCTCTTATCAAAGCCATAGTGTATTCTCTCTTTTTTCTCACTTGCATGTGGGGCTACTATGCATGCTCTAACACACTTGTTCTCTTGAACCGTACCAAGAGTTTGGTTCGCTTCCTCCTTGATACGTCTCCAACGTATCTATAATTTTTGATGCTCCATGCTTGTTTTTACACCATTTGCCTACTGTTTCGTTACACTTCGTAGCACTTTTGTGCATTTTCCGGAACTAACCTACTAACAAGTCACCACAGTGTCAGTTCCCTGTTTTCTGCTGTTTTTGTGTTTCAGAAGTGATACACAGGAAATATTCTCGGAATTGGACGAAACAAGTTCCTGAAGTCTGATGACCCACAAGTATAGGGGGTGTATCGTAGTACTTTCGATAAATAAGAGTGCCGAACCCAACGAGGAGCAGAAGGTGTTGATGAGCAGTTTTGATCAATGAATCACTGTAAATACTAGCAAACAGGTTTTCAAGGGTATTTGGTAATACGAGTAAATAAAGTGCGAGTAAATAAAAGACAGTAGTAACAATTGCAGCAAGTGGCCCAATCCTTTCTTCAGCAAAGGACAAGCCGGTTGTGTACTTATAATAACCAAACGTTCTCGAGGACACACGGGAGTTTCTGTCAAGAGCTTTCGCTTCATAAAGCCAATAGTCTTTATTGGTTTGATAGGTGTTATGGGGGTGAACCTGTGCTAGCGCACTACCCTTACTAGGATAAATACACACTTGTGATTATACCCCTTGCAAGCATCCGCAAATACAAGAAAGTAATTAAGATAAATCTAACCACAGCCTTAAACTCTAAGATCCTACGCTCCCTGGTGCAATGGTTTCCCAACGGAGGTTTAGGTTTCTGTCACTCCAGCAACCCCACAATTGGTAGCCAAATACACAATGCATCTCACTAGGCCCATAAATGGTGAAGTATCATGTAGTCGACGTTCACATGACACCACTAGTGAAATAGCACCACAACAATATCAAACCATTAAATATTTCTCAACAATAATTCACTACTAACATCTTGACTTCTCCCATGTCCTCAAGAACTAAACGAACTACTCACAAGACATCATATGGATCATGATCAGAGGTGAAATAATGGTAAATAACAATCTGAACATAAACCTTAATTCAATGGTTCCACTCAATAGCATCAACTACAAGAGTAATCAACACCGGGAAAGTTTCCCCTATGAATATAACAAGATCCAACTCAAGATGTTATAGCGGGATGGCGTGGTGATGGTGGAGATGAAGGTGCTAGTGATGGAGATGATGATGATGATGATCCCAATGAAGTCCGGTGCGATGGTGATGACGATGGCGACGATCTCCCCTCTCCGGGAAGGAATTTCCCAGGCAGATTTCTCCCTGCCGGAGAGCTTTTCTCTCTCTGGTGTTTTCCGCCCCGCAGAGGCGGCGGTGTCTAACTCTGAGCCTCCACCTGACTTAGGTTTTCAGGGATGATGAAGTATGCGGAGGGGCGAGACCAGAAGTGGGCCAGGGCGGCCTCACACAGGGCTGGCGCGGCCAGGGGGCAGGCCACGCCACCCTGGCGTGAGAGCCCCTCCTGGCTCCTCTCGACTCCTCCTTCTGGCATCCTGAGTCTTCTGGGAAAATATAATTTCCTGGTATTTTTCTGGAATTTTCCTGATCTTCAAAATATGGTCCCTTGATGGTCCTTTTTCCAGCAGAATCCTGACTCCGGCAGCAAATCCTCCAATGATCATCAAACATGTGAAAACAAAGGAAATAACATAAGTATCATATCTAAATATGAAATATATCAATGAATAACAGTAAATTATGATACAAAATAGTGATGCAAAATGGACGTATCAAATTCTTATTTTTCCCGGAAGCTTCCAGAGATCCAAAGAGGAGTTGGAGGGGGGCCACGAGGGCCCCACACACCAGGGCGGCGCGGCCAGGGGCCTGGCCACGCCCCCTATGTGTGAGAGCCCCTCGGGCCACCTCTGACGATGCCCCTTCGCCTATAAAGACCCCCCGACGAAAAAAACCTAAGTACCCGATCAATTTTCCAGAACACATCGTGATCCGTCGCCGCCGTCGACCCAAAGAACGGGAGGGTCCAGAAGCTCTTCCCGGCACCCTGCCGGAGAGGGGAATCGCCAACGGAGGTCTTGTTCATCGCCATGCTTGCCTCCGGAGCGATGAGTGAGTAGTCTACCTTGGACTATGGGTCCATAGCAGTAGCTAGATGGTTGTCTCCTCCACCATGTGCTTCATGTTTAGATCTCATGAGCTGCCCTACATGATTGAGATCACCGTTATGTAATTCTACATGTTTGGTTTGTTGGGATCCGATGAATATTGGTGTTATGATTGAGTTGCTATACTGAAATATATCTTATGGTATCTCTATGTTGTTTATGATCTTGCATGCTCTCCGTTGTTAGTACCTATCTTGGCCGAGTAGTTGCTAGTGACTCCAAGAGGGGGTATTTATGCTCGATAGTGGGTTCATGCCTCTATTTAACCTGGGGGAGTGACAGAAACCTCTAAGGTTGTAGATGTGCTGTTGCTACTACGGAGAAAACAACATTCATATGCTCGCGGGCATATGCTTTGTTTACATTACACACTTTGCTTAATGCAATTACCTGTTGTTCGCAACTTAATACTTGTGGAGTTCTCGGATTGATTCGCCACAAGTGGATTATTAGTCATAGATGCAGTTGGATGGCGGTCTATGTATTTGTTGTAATGCCCAGAGTAAATCGCATAGTGATCTTCTTGACATATCACGTTATCTTTATTCTATCAATTGCCCAACTGTAATTTGTTTACCCAGCATGTGTTATTTATCTTATGGAGAGACACCACTAGTGAACTATGGACCCCGGTCCTATTTCCATCATATTGCTATCACCTGTTTACTTTACTCGCATACTTCTACTGTTTTCCACTCGATACGCTCATACCCTTTGTTTCAAGCAAACCAGTGAGATTGACAACCTCATCGTAAGTTGGGAACAAAGTATTTGGTTGTGTTGTGTGCAGGTTCCGCGTTGCAGTGATACGTCTCCAACGTATCTATAATTTTTGATGCTCCATGCTTGTTTTTACACCATTTGCCTAGTGTTTCGTTACACTTCGTGGCACTTTTATGCATTTTCCGGAACTAACCTATTAACAAGTTGCCACAGTGCCAGTTCCCTGTTTTCTGCTGTTTTTGTGTTTCAGAAGTGATACACAGGAAATATTCTCGGAATTGGACGAAACAAGTTCCTGAAGTCTTATTTTACCCGGAAGCTTCCAGAGATCCGAAGGAGAGTAGGAGGGGGGCCATAGGGGCCCCACACACCAGGCCGGCGCGGCCAGGGCCTGGGCCGCGCCAGCCAGGTGTGAGGCCACCTGGCCCCAACTCTGATATCGCCCCTTCGCCTATAAAGACCCCCCGACGGGAAAAACCTAAGTACCCGATCAATTTTCCAGAAACACATCGCGATCCACCGCCGTCGTCGACCCGAGATCGGGAGGGTCCAGAAGCTCTTCCCGGCACCCTGCCGGAGAGGGGAATCGCTGATACGTCTCAAACGTATCTATAATTTTTGATGCTCCATGCTTGTTTTTACACCATTTGCCTATTGTTTCGTTACACTTAGTGGCACTTTTATGCATTTTCCGGAACTAACCTATTAACGAGTTGCCACAGTGCCAGTTCCCTGTTTTCTGCTATTTTTGTGTTTCAGAGTGATACACAGGAAATATTCTCGGAATTGGACGAAACCACATCCTGAAGTATTATTTTACCCGGAAGCTTCCAGAGATCCGAAGAGGAGTAGGAGGGGGCCACCAGGGCCCCACACGCAGGGGTGGCGCGACCAGCCCCCTGGCCGCGCCGGGCCCGCGTGAGGGCACCTGGCCCCTCCTCTGACATCGCCCCTTCGCCTATAAAGACCCCCCGACGAGAAAAACCTAAGGCCCCGATCAGTTTTCCAGAACACATCGCGATCCGCCGCCGCCGTCGACCCGAAGATCGGGAGGGTCCAGAAGCTCTTCCCGGCACCCTGCCGGAGAGGGGAATCACCACCGGAGGTCTTCTTCATCGACATGCTTGCCTCCGGAGCGATGAGTGAGTAGTCTACCTTGGACTATGGGTCCATAGCAGTAGCTAGATGGTTGTCTTCTCCACCATGTGCTTCATGTTTAGATCTCATGAGCTGCCATACATGATTGAGATCACCGTTATGTAATTCTACATGTTTGGTTTGTTGGGATCCGATGAATATTGGTGTTTATGATTAAGTTGCTGTACTGAATATTATCTTTTGTTATCTCTATGTTGTTTATGATCTTGCATGCTCTCCGTTGTTAGTAGCTATCTTGGCCGAGTAGTTGCTAGTGACTCCAAGAGGGGGTATTTATGCTCGATAGTGGGTTCATGCCTCTATTTCACCTGGGGGAGTGACAGAAACCTCTAAGGTGGTAGATGTGCTGTTGCTACTTGGGAGAAAACAACATTCATATGCTCAAGGGCATATGCTTTGTTTACATTACACACTTTGCTTAATGCAATTATCTGTTGTTCGCAACTTAATACTACTGGGGTGTTCGGATTGATATCCCCGGGAGTGGATTATTAGTCATAGATGCAGTTGGATGGCGGTCTATGTATTTTGTTGTAATGCCCAGAGTAAATCTCATAGTGATCTTCTTCACATATCACGTTATCTCTATTCTATCAATTGCCCAACTGTAATTCGTTTACCCAGCATGTGTTATTTTATCTATGGAGAGACACCACTAGTGAAGTGTGGACCCCGGTCCTATTTACATCATATTGCTATCACCTGTTTACTTTACTCGCACTGTTTACTTTACTCGCATACTATATTGTTTTCCACTCGATACGCTCATAACCTTTGTTTCAAGCAAACCGGTGAGATTGACAACCTCATCGCAAGTTGGGAACAAAGTATTTGTTTGTGTGTGTGCAGGTTCCGCATCACCTTCAGTCGTCATTGTCTCTCCTCTCCTGATCGACATTAAACCTTGGTTTCTTAACTGAGGGAAAACTAGCTGCTATACTCATCATAACTTCCTCTTGGGGTTCCCAACGGGCTGGTTATTCACCACGCACAAGGACCGTCTGCTCCCACGTCAACCATACGCCAACAGCTTATTTTCTGGCGCCATCAACCGGTAGCAGCTAATTTTCTGGCGCCGTTGCCGGGGAGGAAGAGAAGACTTCTGCGAGGGGAGTTTTTCGCACACACATCCTTTACTTTGTTTTATTGTTTTGCTTTACTTTATTTACTTTACCTGCATTGCTTTATATCAAAAACCCAAAAAAATTAGAATCCTTGGTAGTTGTTATTTCTTTACTTTAGTTTATCATGTTGATCCCTAAGTACGTTCTGGAGGACCTTTCAGTAGGTAGTGGTTCAATTATTGGAAAAAGTAACATTGAGGAGTTCTTTAATCACATTAGTATGCATGAGGAAGTTGAGGAAAAATCCTGGGTTGAGCTTGCTCCTAGTATTGAAGTTGCTTCTGTTTATTTAATTGACATGTTGGAAACTAGGTTTGCTAGTCTTAATCCTTTTATGCAATATATGTTCCTTAAGCTTCATGAAATTGAGGATCCCGAAAAGAAAGCTTTTATCTTGGAAACTTTGCGCCTAGAATTTAAGGATGTCGTTATTGAAGCTAGGAAAGTTCTTAAACGTTTTAATAAACTCGGTTCACCTATAAAGGTTATTGATACTAATGATGAGGGAACCGAAATACCTATACCTTGCAAGCTTTTGGGATTGAATGAAGCCTTCGAAAATAATTTTGCCTGGATCTGTCCTGAAAATCTTTTTTATGAAAATAGTGTACCAAAGCATGATCACAAAGGGTCTTCTAAAACTTATGTGGATGAAATACAATGCCTTATTGATAAGACCTCGGCAGTTGATCTTAATGCTTCTTCTGATGTTACTTGATTCGCAATTTTCTGCGCCTAGCTCAAAGGCGTTAAAGAAAAGCACTCTTGGGAGATAACCCAATGTTTTCTTTTCAGTACTTTTTCTTTTATTTGAGTCTTGGAAGTCATTACTACTGTAATGACCGCTCCTTATCTTGTTTATTTCGTTTTTGTGCCAAGAGAAGCCTCTAATTTGAGTGAGGTAAAGATTTGGGGATGTTGCTGTCCTGAAATTGTTTTCAGTGCTGCACCGTAAAAATTCGTGAAAATTCTCTGTTTATCTTTTGGACCTGCTATTTCTTGTGCATATGCCCCAGGTTATATCCAAACTTTTCTTAGTTGAACACTTTTTGATTTGAGCAACAGAAAATCCCTCAAAAATTCGACCTTTGTCAGCTGTTCAGTTTTGACAGATTTCTGCCAATATTTGTGTTTGCCACTTTATCGCTTTCTTTTGAGTTCTTTTGATCATGGAACTTTTTGGGAGGTTGCTACAGTAGTATTTGCTATATATGTGGTGGTTTTGAGTTGAAACCTGAAGCAAATAGAGGATTGATTATATGTTATGCTTGCACTAATGTTGCTAATAGATTTGTGTTTAGTTTTGTATGAAGGAAGTTTTCAAGTGTAGGGATTGGAGAATGATGAGATGAGTTGAGGAATGAACAAAAGCTCAAGCTTGGGGATGCCCATGCATCACCCCAAGAAATATCCAAGAAGTACAAGCGTCAAAGATTGGGGATGCCCCCTAGGCACCCCTTCTTCATCGGCAAAAATCAGGTCACCTTTCAAAACACTATATTTTTATTGCTTCATGCACTATGTGTTTTTCTTGGAGCGTCAGTTGTTTTAGTTTTCTTATTTTGTTTAGTTTGTTTGTTTTCTACAATAAATGGTTGGACCCCAACAAATTTCTTTTGGAGAAGTTGTCTCGTTTTCATTTGCAAAGAACGCTCTAGTTTTCACTCTCATTCAAATCGAGCGTTCTTCTTTTTCTGCTACTGCTTTTGGTTTTCGTTTTCGCCTTGATTTGCGTTCAGATCTTGTCATATCTTTTCATCAAGGTGTATTTTTGCCTCTGATCTTTATTGGTTTGCATCAAAAGAGGTGTGTTTAAAAATTTCAAATGGTGTTGGAAAAGAGAAAAAGCTTTGTGCAAAATAGTGGTACAAGAAGGAGCTTGTGTAGACTGCGGCTTAGGCTTTTTCATGTCATGCTTGATGTCTTTTTGATAGTATGCTTAGTGCTTTCGCTGTAGCATGACTTGTCTCAAATAACTGAGATTGCTTAATGAGCCTTTGAAAAAATCATGCGTTGTTTTTATTGTATGAAAGCATTATTTTGGTTTTCTCCTTGATGCTTTATTTGGGTTGACTTGGCACATGCTCACACATGTTAGACTCTTACAAAGTCGCCAATAGCCTTCATGATCATTTAGTTTTTGACTTTTGATGCCATCTTATGCTTCTTTTAATGTCGCTTTGCATGATTATGGCCATTATTGCTCTCTTAGTTGGTCGCTCTCAGTCTTTTGCTAGCCCTCGCCTTGTACTGAGTATGAGCTCTACTCGTGCATCCAACTCCTAAAAACCAAGTTTGTCATTGTGTCCACTATAAACTCCTATGCATGGTATTTGTAAGCCATTCCAAAGTAAATTTTCATGTGCTACCTTTCAAAAACCTTCAAAACACTTCTCGTTTTGTGACACTGTTTTCAGCTCATGGGGACGTAGTGGTCGGATTTGCTATCTTCCATATTGCTTATTCCAAAAAGAAAAAAAAAAGAAAAAAAAAGAAAAAAGGCACTCCTCCATGGAATGTGAATGTTGGTGGGCACCCGATGGAATCGGTTAGCCATGGTTTGTGAAAGGAAAAAAAGGTGGGGAGGAGTGCCAAGCTTTATAAAAGAGCATTTTTTCGATAAAGGGCGCTTTATTACTTAAAAGTATTAAGCATACACCCGGCCTCTGCATAGCTAAGATGCACACAGCCCAAACCCAAGTCTTGTTCAAGAAAAGTAGAAGGCAAAATTACATATCAAATTGAGCAATTGCAATCTCGCCTACTATAGAGCCGCAATACGTAAACTATGCTGCCACCCATGTTGGGAAAAAGTATCCCTCGCCGTGGCCTCCAAACGTGCACAGACCTCCGTAAATAGGTCTCGGTCCTCCAGCCGCTGAAGAGACGACCATAAACGGAGTGTACTGATAGCTCTGTAGATAACCTGCAAAATGGAAGAGTTCTTGTCGTTAAACACCATATCATTTCTACATAGCCATAGCGACCAAATAAAGGCAATCGCTCCCACCCTAATATGCTTTTTAAACCTAGGATCTATCCCATTAAGCCAGTTCCCAAAAATATTGGTGATGCTGCATGGCGGATACAAGGTTGAAGCTACTTGGATGACTGACCATATAGATCTAGCGAAACGGCAATGAAAGAATAAGTGTTTTATTGTTTCGTCGTGTTGACAAAAAACACATTTCTTACTTCCATGCCAATTCCGTTTTGCAAGATTATCTTTGGTTAGAACAACTCCTTTACGTAGGTACCATCCAAATACCTTGATTCGTAAAGGAATTTTCAATTTCCAAAGCTTATTGTTATGAACTTTATCGATTGGCACATCAGGAAGGATTAGGGCATTGTACATAGAGGCTACTGAAAACTTGCCGCTTTCATGTAGATTCCATCGGAATTCATCATGTCCAGCTTGTAATTGGATATTAGCCAAACGTTGAAGTAAGGCATTCCAAGCTACAAGTCTTGGACCAGATAAGTCCCTCCTAAACGACACATTTGGTGGAGATGACTCCATTACTTTGGCGATAGTATCGCCCTTGTGACGAATAATACTATACAATGCTGGATATTGTTCACGAAGAGTGGCATTACCTAGCCATTTATCCTCCCAAAACCTTATCTCAGATCCATCTTTGATAGAAAAGGAACCCAGGCCAAAGAAATACTTCTTCGCTGCCATAAGACCAGCCCAAAAATGCGAGTCTCCCGGTCTCCAAAGGACCTGAGATAATGCATTTGGACCAATATATTTCCTCTTGAGAATAGTTTGCCAAGTCCCCTCCTCCGTGAGTAACTTGAAAAGCCACTTACCCAGTAGGGCTGTATTTTTGACCTCAAGGTCATGAATACCAAGCCCACCCTGGTCTTTGGGACTACAAACCACACTCCATTTAGCCAACCGATATTTTTTCTTCTCACTGTCCCCTTGCCAAAAGAATCTAGACCGGTAATAATCCAGTTTGTGTAAGACTCCTTTAGGCACAAGAAAGAATGAAATCATGTGTAGTACCATATTAGATAGTACTGAGTTAATGAGTATCAGTCTTCCTCCAAGGGACAATAATTTACCTTTCCAACTACTAAGACGCTTTTGTAGTCTCTCCTCGACGAGTTTCCATTCTGCAATAGTGAGTCTCCGATAATGAATCGGGATCCCCAGATACCGCATTGGAAATTGTCCCTGCCCACACCCAAATAATTCGGTGTACGCATTAACCTCGTCTTGAGCCTCACCAAAACAATACAATTCACTCTTATGGAAGTTTATTTTTAACCCAGATAGTTGCTCGAATGCCGAAAGTATCAATTTCAGATTCTGTGCTTTCTCCAGATCATGTTCCATAAAAAGAATCGTGTCATCAGCATATTGAAGAATAGATAATCCCCCATCAACCAAGTGGGGGACAACACCTTCAATGAGGCCGTCATTTTTCGCGCGTTCGATCATGATGGCAAGCATATCCGCCACTATATTAAATAGCATTGGCGATAAGGGATCACCCTGCCTTAAACCTTTTAATGTCTGGAAGTATCTGCCAACATTGTCATTGACTTTGATGGCCACACTACCTCCAGACACAAAGGAATTGATCAAAGCACGCCACTCAGCAGAAAAACCTTTCATTCTGAGTGTTTGCTGGAGAAAAGACCACTTTACTTTGTCATAAGCCTTTTCAAAATCTAACTTTAAAATAACCCCATTCAACTTCTTAGAATGTAATTCGTGGACTGTTTCATGTAAGGTGACAACTCCATCTAGGATATTCCTTCCTTGCATAAACGCAGTTTGGGACGGCCGAACTACATGGTCAGCCACCGTGTTTAGTCTTAAGGTGGCCACTTTCGTGAAAATTTTGAAACTAACGTTAAGGAGACAGATGGGTCTATACTGCTGGATCCTTTCTGCCTCATTAACCTTTGGTAACAAAATTATCTCACCAAAATTTAGATGAAACAATTCTAATTGTCCAGCATGAAGACAACTGAACAATTCAAGTAGATCCCCTTTGATAGTATCCCAGAATGTTTGATAAAACTCTGCTGGGAAGCCATCCGGACCCGGTGCTTTGTTGTGTTCCATTTGGAAGATAGCCTTTCTTACTTCCTCCTCCGAGTACTCGGCCGTAAGGAGGTTATTTTCCTCAATGGAAACCTGGGGAATATCATCTGTCTGGGATTCATCCATGTGGAGGTTACCTTCCTCCGGTGCCCCAAACAGATTTTTGTAATAATTTGTGATATAAGATTTGAGATTGTCCATACCCTCAATGATACCTTCATCCTGAATGAGAGAATGAATACGCTTCTTCCGATGTCTGCCATTGGCAACACTATGGAAATAGCGAGTATTTGAATCTCCTTCAAGGAAAAATTGGCTCTTGGAGCGTTGGTACCATTGGCAACACTATGGAAATAGCCGGTGGCTCTTCCGATGTCTTGACGATAGAGAACACCCCATGCCTTTTTTGACTGGGAGTAGGACGGGATGCGAGAGCTAGAGCGCCGACGCCGCCGCCTGACCTTGGCCCCAAGGATGCCGGCGTCTGATGCCTCGCCGTCGTCCGCCGCTTCGAATGGGTCCAGGTTCTCTTGCCTGGGATCCGATAGTAGCGGGTCGGAGGTGGACGAGGAGGGCATTCCGGCTCAAGTTGCGCTTCAAGCTCTGGAAGAGGATGGGGAGGAAGGATGGACGACGGTGATGCGGAGGAAGAAGCCGGCGGCGGAGGTCGCTGCGGACTTCTGGCGGGAAATCGGCTTCCCGACGCCGGCGTCGCGTTTCTGGGAGAAGTCGCGGTCCTCCGGGCCGCCTTCCGGTGCGACGATGCGCTGCATGTCCGCCGGTGACGAGGGTTAACTCGACAAATGTCCTAGATGAAGGACTTAGGATCGGGGAGATAGGGCGTCGGATGAACTCGAAGGTAAAGTTAGTCGAAATAGGTGTATATCGAAAGTAAACTTGGGTGTTCAACCTGGCTTGCTTTCAATCTGCCCTACACCGTCCCCTCCTGGCCCCTATATATAGGTGGCCAGGTCTCGAGGATCGGGTAGGGTTCGATACAGATTACAAATATCGACATACGGTATTAACTCGTATTCGACTATCATTACAATTGGGCCTAGCTCAACGGGCCTCAGGGGTACTCAACTAACGGGCTCTATTAACTATACCCTTGTTAGTAGCCCCTGAGATTCTACCAGAATTGCAGATTTGGGTTGAATCTCTAATCTTCAAATCTTTGACTTGATCAGTTCTTTGACTTTATCTTGAAATCTTCGACTTGGTCTTTCGACTTATATTGATGATAATTTGCTCGCAAGGGGTCTCGATGAGCAAGCCTGACAACTCTGACGGATCAAGAGGTCAGTTAACTGCCGGAACAGATACTTGTCACCTACTTCAAATTCAATCCCCTTGGACTTGAATTCGGGATACCGGTCAAACCCATTCTTTTGCCTCATTTAGGACTTACAAAAAATGAATCCCAGTGGTTCTTAGGGTACCCAGTGCGTCCACCAGGATTTTCTTCGCGTCGTAGACACGGATACATACCAGCAGAGCGCATCCATGTGCGTATACCGGGCCACACAGGACGGATCCCGGGGTCTTACCTTCGTGATAAATCACGGCATTCGAGTTTCGTTGCGATAACGTAACTCGAGAATCTCATGTCGCAGTCAAAGTTTGACTGAAAATATTCGGGTTTCTACAACCATAAAACTCGCTCCCGATGGGAGTAACACTTCTCCAATCTTCAAATCTTTGCCAATGAATATCGTCGGGTGCGCGCTCAGCGCTCCCGATGGGAGTAGCCCCCGAGGCTATAGTCGAAAAAAGATTTTTTCGAGTATAGGCTCAAGAAATAATATAGCTCGTCACACTTCAACTTGAAACACCTTACCTGCACCATTCTTCAACTCGAGATACTTTCAAGAACATCTTGTCTTCGAATTCAAGTCCACTACTTCAATAAATAGTTCCACTCGATATTTATGCAATTAACAGCCCCTAAGGCTTATAACCAAAAGATCCTTCATATCCGATTCCTTCGAGAAGTTTCAGCATTCGTCGGCGCCATCCTTTTGCTTTTATATATATACTTGATGACGTCGATAAAGGCATAACTCTTCATCAATGCGAACCGTTTTATGGGTAGCACTGTAATTTCCCCGATTTTTTTGACCGTTAGTGGGCTGCACGATTTTTGACCGTTGGTGGGCTAACGTTTCCGATCTTTGCGCCACGACTCAGCCCACAATCCTTCTTCCAGAAGATATATAAATGGCATAGTGGGGAATCGTACTGTTCACCAGCTCGTTACCTCCGCCGCCTCCATTGCTGATCTCCTCTGCCTCTTGCTCTCTTGCGAAGCCCCCGAGCGCGCTTTTGCACTGAATGCGCGTGAAGCATCTGGCCACCAAGAGCGACATGGCCAAGTCTTCTACCACCAACTGGGTTCGCTCCACCGTCACCAAGAAGGAGGTGGAGAAAGCCACGGCGGACGGCCTCATCGCTGCCGAAGATTCCATCAAGTTTCCTAGCACCGAACGGATCCCGAAGCCCCTGAGCGGTTACCGGGTAATATTCCTTGCTTTTCTCCTCCGTGGTTTGTCCCTTCCTGCCCACGAGTTTCTCCGTGGGCTGCTATTTGTCTACGGTGTGCAGCTCCATCAGCTCACTCCCAATTCCCTTCTTCATATTGCTTGCTTCGTGACTCTTTGCGAGTCATTTTTGGGCATTGAGCCCCACTTTGCTCTCTGGAGATCGATCTTTCGACTCCGTCCCAATGTTTCTCTGGCAAGGAAACCCGAACTGGGCGGAGCCGTTGTTTCTGTGCGGCCTGAGGCGCAATATCTTGAGTTTTCTATGGCCGCATCTGTCCAAGGATGGAGGACAAAGTGGTTCTATATCAAGGACCGCAAATCCTCTCCTGAAGATGAGTTCGGCCTTCCTCCCTTTGACGCTTCTCAAGAAGTCAAGAAATTGAAGTCGTGGGACTCGCTTCCCTCAGATGAGGAAGTTGCACAAATTCTTCCTCTTCTATCCCGCATTCAGAATCTGAAAACAGGCCTATGAGGTGCTTTGTCGGGCATCCAACTCATGGCGTTTTTCATACAACGTCGAGTTCAACCCCTACAGCACCGCCTCACCAAACTTTGGACTTATTCTGGCTTAGAAGACCCTACTCGCATATCCGAAGATCTGATGTCGAAATAAGATGTCGACAAGCGAGTCAGGAATCTCACCAAGCTCACCAAGGAGCACTCAGTTGCTGACTTGAAAGCAATTTTCTTCGACTCTGTGCACCCTATTCCTGAGGTATACATCGCTGCATCCATTTTTTTGTCAAACTTCTCTTAATTTCGACTTGCATTATTTGTTGGTACCCAAACTCTGCTGATTTATTAATATGCAGGGTCACGAATTTATTGTTTCTCGCCCTCCTCTTCCGGAGGCAGGGCCCCTACCAGCTGATCTCGCTTCTCCTGCATCTGAAGCCCCCGAGGCTGACGAAAGTCAGGACGAGGATGATATCGAGGAATCGGAAGATGAAACTAGCTCGTCGACGTCGCTTCCTCCCGTTCTTGCTGACGAGGTTGGTGTCGATAAGAAAAGGAAGCGTGTCGACGATATTGCTTCCTCGAGTTCTGCGGCGGCTGGTAAAGCTCCCGCTATTGTCGAAGATCTTGAATACTTCGACATGCTAGCATCGTAAGTATTTGGAATCATATATTTCAATTTCCCTTGTCTTGTTTCCATAACCTGTTCTTGTCATGTAGTGATGATGAGGAGCCGCCGGCACCTGCTGCGTCTGCTCCACCTGTGGCCCCTGATGAGCCGGCTGAGCTAGATGTTGCTCCGAGGATTACCAGGGCCTCCGTGAAGAAAATTTCGCAAACCAAAGCCCGAAATCAAAAACGGGCGAAGAAAGTTAAAGAAACCGATGTTTCTCTGGAGGCCCATGTACCAATGGTTTCTTCTGATGATGTGAGTGACTTGTCTTTGCTTGCTTCCCTTTTGTCCACTCTTTTTCCTGACATGCTCTTTTCTGCAGGCCTTGGTAAAGAGATTCATCGATTTGGGCACTGAATGTGCGGGTTACCTAAAGGTTGCAAAAGCTTCCGAAGGTGCAATTTGGATGTTCAGTCATTACTTTCCCCTTGTGCTTTTGCCTTATCCTGTTTGTCTGACTCCCTTTTGTCTTCTTTTGTAGAAACCTTAGCAACAGCCAATGCTCGCATTGCGTCTCTAGAAGCGGAGCTCAAGGCTTCGCAGAAAGCTTATGACGCTGCGACCGCTGCTAAGGCGATTGCTGAGAAGTCGCAGAAATCTGCGATTGCCAAGGCGAAGAAAGCTGAGAAAGCATTAGCTGATGCCAACCAGGAGCATGCTCAACGAGAGCAAGCCGTGGCAGAGCGTCTTCACACCATTTCTGCTGCTGCCGAAAGTAAGTTTCTTCGACTTATCTTCTGTTTTCGTCCCCTATTGCACTGGTGTATTTGTTGACACTTGCCTCTTCCTTTCTTTTCTATTGCTTTAGAATTCACGGGGGTATCTCCGTCGTCCCTGCAAACGGACGATGATCCTCTTATGGATGCGGTTAACCTACTCGAAGAAAACTGGATATCTATCCAGGAAACTTTTGAGTAGGTTGGCCGCGTTCTGTCACGGCTATTCGTCGGGTTGTGGCCGAAGAAAAAGATGGCAATCCCGAAGGGCAACCTGACTGAACTCGCCAAGATTTTTGACAGCGATGAAGACCCTACTCTCCATCTAAAGGGGCTGTCCATTAAGCGCGGCGCCGAAGGTGCCATTGCCCTTTCTCTTGCGCATGGCACAGACTTTGATTGGGAGAAAGTTAACTCCCCTCATGGCTATACTCGCGACGAGATGAAGGTGTTTTTCGAGAAGGCGAAGAAATTGGCACCTACATTGCTGAACACAATTTCTCCTTCGGCAGCCTCTGCTGTGCCTGCTGCACCATCTCCAGCGCCGAAGGCTCCGGTGCCACCATCGACTTCTAGCGAGGAACCGGCCGTGCCCCCTTCTTCCACGGAGCATAATGCTGAGGTGGCGTAGATTCAGCTTCTTTGTAGTACTTAGTTCTCTCCTTTTGGATGTAAGACTCCACTTAAGTGCAACCCGAGGATCTTAGCCAGAGCGTTGTGCTCTTATGTAAATATATCTTCTTCGCATGGAGTACTATGCTATCTTCCTGAAATTGTTTCTCCTTCCTTTCGTTTTGTAGTCGATGCGTGGCAGTGATCCTTCTTCTCATGCTCCTGCTCCTTCCTCTGCTCGCGGATTCAATCCTCAGATTTCGTCGACTCCTAGTCGATGTAGTCACTGCGAAGAATATTCTTCCAGGGTTTCCGACCTTGAGACTCGCCTATCCCTGGCTAAACGCCAAGCACAGATGGCTATTAAAAAGGCTAAGCCAGGCCAGTGGCTATATGAAGAAAATCTCTTCTCTTGAAGAAAAGGTCTCCAGCTTGACGGCGAAGGTTGTTCACAATGAAGAGTGCGAATCTTTCATTCTTGGAATTGTCGAGTCTGCTGGCGAGCTGTTGCGATGTGAGTTTTCTTTCGACTTCTTCTTTTGGCTGTTTCTGTATTTCTTTTTTGATATATTTGTCATTGTAGATACTTGCTTGGATTTTGCTGCTGAAGAACGTCGAGTTGCTGAGCGAAACGCTGCTTTGGAGAAGATGTCGACTGGCTATGAGACTCTGTGGTCTGATCCTCGACGCCGTAGCGCCATTGTATTACTTCAAGATCGTGCCCAGCACATTGGCGAGTCAGTTGATGGTTGCCGGCAAGCTCTTACGACTATGCACTCCATCATGCTTCCCCGTAATCCTTTGCCTGCAACTTTCCCACTTCTTCTTGATACTTTCCGATCCAGACATCGTATTCACAGGCTAATAGAACTGAACTTAGTGGCTGGTGCCAATTTTGCTCTCGGGTGGATACGTAAGTGGCACCCGGGGTTGAATTACAACACTATGTCCCTGAGTTTGGCTCCAGGTGGAGCTAGCCTTCGGGTTCATATGGAGAACACGCTTCAACCTGCTCGAAGACTTGTAGCTAGGCTTCTAGAGGCGGATGCTGCGTTTTTCCGCGAGTATCATTATTTAGACCCTCTAGGCGTAGATGATTCTGACAACCCGATGTTGTAAAGTGTGTGTGTGAAACGCGGGAGACTGTTTATTTCGCGACTATATGTCTGAAATTTATTCTCAAGGCGTATTTGTATGATCCGTGCGTTTGCCGCATCTTCTTTTTGAAAGACTCGTAAACTCAAATATGAGGAACGCTTTGTCTTTATTTATACTTTTAATGTAAGATACATGGGGTGACCCAAGAGATCCGGCCTGTGACCCGTGTTCTGGATCTAGAGGGCATTGCCCCTGGAATAACTCGCGGCTTTTACAGCCTTCATTGTTCTACTCTATTGTTTTGATGATGCTTATGTCGTCATGGCTTTCCCTTTCTCTTCTGTGCTTGTGTCTTCTTCTGACATTCCTGTTCGTGGTTTCTTCGTTTCGGGTTCCACAGCGCGTCCTTCGAGTAGCTTGACGCCTTCTGTAGTCGCGCTCTTTGCCTTTTCTGCATGGTTGGCTACTACGCCAAAATTTTGCGCCATTTTGTGGAATTCCCTGTCGCAGAGATCTGAAACTTCAAAGCTTCCTTTTACTGTGATTATTCCTTTTGGTCCTGGCATCTTGAGTACCAAATATGTGTAGTGAGGTACTGCCATGAATCGCGAAAACGCGGGTCGTCCGAGGATCGCGTGATATTGTGATGGCCAGTCCATGACTTCAAAGTCTAGTTTCTCCCTTCTGTAGTTTTGTCGGTTGCCGAAGCAAACATTGAGTGCTATTCGACCCAGCGGGTAATTGGCACTCCCTGGTACGATTCCATGAAAGGAACAGTCTGTTGGCTTCAGAAACTCTAGTGATATATGCATCGCTCGGAGTGTTTTCGCGTATATCAAGTTAATTCCACTCCCTGCATCCATGAATATTCTGTCGACATCATACGCGCCGATTTGAGCTTTGAGTACCAGAGGCGCGTTTCCTGGCCGAGGTACTGTTATGGGGTGGTCCTCTCTGTTGAACTCGATTGGCTGTTCTGACCAATGCAGATATTCTGTTGTAGCTGGAGGCGACATGACTGCTAGATTGACTTGTCGAGTTATACTCTTTTCTTCTTTGTTCGACTTGGGCACAGGTTGTATCATTGCTGTGATGTGTCCTTTTGATGGGACATACCCTTCGTCGTCGTCGTCGTGTCCCTTGTTTTGCTGGTCTTGCCCTTGAGGGGCTCCGTTGTTTCCTTGCTGGCTTGTCGGAGGATTGTTACTCCCTTTGAATCCTTGTCGCCTTGCTTCGGTTTGTTTGTTGATTGCTGCTTCTTGTAGCTTTAAGAATGTTGTGCAATCTTTCATTGCGTGCCTTGATACTCGCTTTCCGTCGACGAACGCTGAGTGTATATGACAAGGCCCGTTGAGAATATCTTCTGGTGATGGGTTGTACTCTCTGGATTCTCTTGGTGGGAACTTCTTGTAGTCCTCTCTTCCGTAGCTGCGATATCCTGAGCTTCTGCGATCGTTTCCTTGATAACTGTTGTCTTTATATCCTGCGGCGACTTGGCTATGAGAGCCGTAGGTGTCGTAGTTTCGGGATCGTCTCCTTTGGCTTCCATATCTGTTTCTTCTGTCGTTCTCTGGAGATCGTGTCCGTTTGTTGTTGCACGCATCTTCTCCATCCGCAAATCTGTTTGCTGTGTCCATGAGGTCTGACACCGTTTTTGGCTTGATTCTACCCATCTCTTCGACTAGATCTCTTCGCCTTAGTCCAATGATGAACGCGTCTATTGCTCTTTCATCTGAAACTTCGACTGCTGAATTTTGGATGAGGCTCCACCTTTGGATGTATGCTCGTAGTGTTTCGTCGCGTTGCTGCACGCATGCCTTGACTTCTTCTATTGATGCTGGTCGTTTGTATGTCGACCTGAAGTTGCTTGTGAATTGCTTTGTGAGGTCTTCCCAACTTCCAATGGATTCTTTCTCTAATTTGCTCAGCCATGATCTTGCTGCGCCGGTGAGGTGTAGTTGCAAGCTTTGCATTGCTGTTTCTTTGGTTCCTCCTAGTATTTGAACTGCTTGCAAGTAATCTGCGAGCCATGATTGTGGTTCCTGTGATCCGTCATATTTTTGCTGATCATGAGGTAGCTTGAATCCCTTAGGCACTGGAGTGATGCGAACCCTACGGGTAAAGCATGATGCCCCCATCTCTTTTTCGTCGTCTTCATAGTCGCGCCTTGGGGATCGCGATTTTCGAGTTCCACCGTGCTGTTTTGGTGATGGCGATCGAGATCGGTGTTTGCTGCTTCTATGCCGAGGACTATTGTGACGGCGAGGTGACCTTGCTTTGTGTGCTTCCTTGTGGTGATGTGCTTCTTCTCCTTTTGCTGATAGCTTGTGACTTACCATATTGAGCCCGTTTAGTGCTGCTCTATGCATATGCTCCCTAGGATCTCCCGGACTTGGTCGAGTTGTAAGTAGATATGCTTGTGCTGCCACGAGTGCTGCTTCAGGAGTTTTTGGTAGGATGTTTCCCTGCTCGTCGACCGATAGGAAGGACGAGTCAAGGTTTTTGGAAATACTTTGCCTGTCGAAGTACTCGAGGTTGTCATACCTTGAGCCATGTCGACGATTTTTCCTTGCGTTGCTGTATGATGCGTCGCTTTGTGCTCTACGGGCAGCTTCGCTGGCTGCAATGGCTAAATCTTTTCTTCTTTGTATCTCTACCTTTTCCTTTGCTAATTGCTTTGCTTGCTGCCTGAGGGCATAATGATACCCAAAAAGCATATCTTTGCTGGAGCTGGATGGTATTGGTTTGCCGTGTTCTACGGCTTCTCTTATTATTTTCCACTCGTCGACTGATAGTCGAATTTTCTCCCTGGCTGCGAGGGTTTCCACTGTTTGCCCTTCTGCTAGGTGATTTGCTCCTCTGTCGATATTTGCTGGGTTTATCACTGGGTTGTTATTTTCATCGAATTCTTCTGAGTTGTCGCCCACAATGGCGAGTACTTGGCACTGCTTGCCGATGTTGCTATTAAAGCTTGAAAAGATCGAGTTGCTGTCCTCAGAAAGTTCTAACCCTGTTTCCCATGTGTCTGTTGAATTGTTTCAGATATTGTCGAGGCAGGCCGTGAGATCGTGGAGTTGGACTTCTACTTCAGAATTTTCCTTTTCTTCGTTTTCTTTTGCGATCTTTCCTTTTTGCACCTCTTCTAGGCTGACCGGCGAGTTTACTTCGCTGGAAGAGCCTTCAGAATACTCCATCATTACCGTCGTTTCAGGTCCTTGTGTCGATGGATCTTGATCTTGTTTCGTCGGATCCGAGAGACGGGAGGAACCCGACGGCCCAATGAAGATGCTCAAACTTCCAATTGTTAGTTCCACTTCTTGACTTCCGTCGACTTCTGGACTGCTGTTGGCTAAAAGCGAAAAAGCCGTCGAATTCATGATTCCAACGCCCAGAGTCCCCACGGTCGGCGCCAATTGACGAGGGTTAACTCGACAAATGTCCTAGATGAAGGACTTAGGATCGGGGAGATAGGGCGTCGGATGAACTCGAAGGTAAAGTTAGTCGAAATAGGTGTATATCGAAAGTAAACTTGGGTGTTCAACCTGGCTTGCTTTCAATCTGCCCTACACCGTCCCCTCCTGGCCCCTATAGATAGGTGGCCAGGTCTCGAGGATCGGGTAGGGTTCGATACAGATTACAAATATCGACATACGGTATTAACTCGTATTCGACTATCATTACAATTGGGCCTAGCTCAACGGGCCTCAGGGGTACTCAACTAATGGGCTCTATTAACTATACCCTTGTCAGCCGGAGTGGAGGACGCTAGGCTGCCGGATGCCTCGCCACCGGCTTCTTCAAGAGGAGCTTGCTCATCTCCCTCCGGGGTACGTCTGGTGCGGATGCCCAGGATGGGGGCTTGGCGAGGACCCTTGCCCCGGCGGCGGTGCACTCCTCTGCCCGTCCTAGGTCAATTCCTGGACTTGGCGGTGAGCTCGGCATCCTGCTCTCCGGTGGTATCGCCGGCGATGCCCGGCGGGGAGACCTCGACGCAATCTTCTCCGAGTTTGGCGGTCGCCAGCTGCGCGGACGAGGCGGAACCGGGGGGCATTACTCCCGCGGGGATCACGCCCGTTGATCTCGTGCATGCGATCAAACCGTTTCGGCAGTTCGGATTGGAACACATCGCACGACGGTTTCGGTCGCTGTGGGCCCCTAAGGCTAGGGTTGTCGAGCCTTCGCCGTTCGTTTCTGCCTTGTCTGGTTCGCCGCCGCAACGTGCATCGAGTCCGCCATCAAGTTCCGTCTACGCAGCGACGCCGTCCTCTTCTGCAGCTTCCCCGTCCTCGAGCTCTTCTGCTTCCCCGCCGACAAGTTCTTCTCTGCCGTCAAGCTCTTCTACGCTTCGGTCTCCGGTGCGGTCTTACGCCGTCGCTGCCGGGGCAGCGTCCGTGATGGCTGGTTTGCGGCCTCCCGCGGGTGGATCCGCTGGGGCTGCGCCCCGCCCATCTGCTCCCGGATTCTCCGCGGCGGGAATGCGCCCGTCTGCCCCTGCTCCCTCGGCTGGACGCCCGCCTGCTCCGATCCCGTCAACCTCGATGCTTCAGGCCGGTGGGGCTCAGCCTGGTGGTGCGGCGCCGCCGTTGCAATTTGGGCTGTCGATGCCCTCGCCTCCTCGGCCGCTGCAGCCTTTGCAGCCTCCTTCGCGTCAACCTGGTCCGTCGGCGTATATGCCGACAGTGTACAACCAGCAGGCTCCAACCTTCCAGCAGCCGCCGTTCTATCAGCAGGCCCCGCCGTTCTACGCTCCGCAGATGTTCAGCCAGCCTGGGCCAAGCCAATTTCAGCAAGCACCGGGGTTTCCGCCATTTCAGCAGACCGGTATTCCGGCTCCGGTTGTTCCCACGACTGCTAAGAATAAGAGGAAGAAGAAAAAGAATGGTGGGATTGCTGGTGCGCAGGGGTCGCAGCCCCCTCAGGCACCGTTTATTCCGCAGCAGATGCCTTTTTTGCCCATCACAGGTCCTCCAGCTGGCGTTGCGCCAGTACAAGCTACCGCGACTCCGGATCAGCTGGCGCCATTGCAGCCCGTGGAGGAGCCCAATGTTGAGGGCAAGAAGGTCGGTAAGTGCTGGAAGTGTTCGGTCGATACTCATGCCACCAAAGATTGCAAGGTCCAGCACTACTGTCGTGTTTGTGATACTGGCTCTCATCCGACTCTACGCTGCCCCACTTTGAGACTCCCTAAGCCGCAGGCTTTTGTTGGCGGACCGGCATGCGAGGAATCTCTTTGTATGCGACTGCCAGACAGTGTTTTCAAGGCTCACCTCGCTCCGAAAGGATCGCCTACTGCCCTCATTAAAATTACAGGTGGTTCTGCTTCTGCTGAGTCCATTCAGAGTGTGATGGCAAGAATCTGTCCGCTAAGCTCTCAATGGAAGTGGGAAGCGATTCCCCATGGTGAGGATGCATTTCTTGTGAGTTTTCCCACTGTTGAGGATCTTCAGAGGATGGATGGTTTTCAGCTAGGTGTGCCTAATTCTTCTGCACAGATGACCTTCAGTGTTTGGAAGGCTCAGGATGTGCCTCATAGTTTTGAGCTTCAGCCAGTGTGGGTTCAGGTTGATGGTGTACCTCACACTGTTAGACACTTCCTTGGGCTATGGGCTGTCGGGTCACTGATTGGTACTACCCTTGATGTTGATTTAGTATCTCTCCGGAGCCTTGGAGTGGTTCGTATTCTGGTGGCGATGATGGAACCCAAAAACTTGGATAAATTCCACGAGGTGCATGGGTGTGCTTGTCTTGGGGTGACTGTCACGTTGAAGCTAAAAGGCTATGATCTTTATTTCCGCAGAGAGCAGCCGGACTTTGTTGCTGATCCTGGGTTCACACCTTTCTTTTGGAGGAAGAAAGGAGACGATTCTGGTAATGATGGTGCTGGTCCGGATGCGGATGATATGGATGCTCCTCGCCGAAATTCTAATTCGGCTGCTCGCATGGATATTGATAAACCGCAGTCTTCTAATGACTCTTCTCATGGGAAGACAGTTATGGATGGGTCTTCGGGTACCCCGGGTGGTGATGTGCTCAGTTCTATTGCTGTTACACCTTTGAATCCGTATCCAACGACGCCGCGTGGGAAATAAATTGTGGCGACAATCCGCTCCAAATCACCGCAGGTCTGCATGTCTACGCTGCCCATGTTGAAGGCCACGACGCTGCTCCCAGCGTCCCAGTGTGCTTCGCCTCCGCAGCCTTTGGTAGCCCCTGGGGCGGGCGTGGCTTCGCCGCCGCCTGGGGCAGCACTTATCTCGCTGCTGCCTGGAGCTGGCTTTGCTCCGCCGCCGCCTAGGGCGGAATCTGCTTCACCATTGTTGCCTGAGGCAGCACCGTCTACGTCGCTACCCGGGGCAGCGCCTTCTTCGCCGATGCCAGGGGCAGCCTCCGTTCAGCCGCTGCCTGGGGCAACTCTCACTAGTGGGCCCCTGGTGGGCCTGGACGTGGTGGCTGGGCCGCCCATCGCCGATGGCCCCCCGTCTGCTTCGCCGGCACTGTTCAGAGATTTGTCAGGTGGGGATCCTGCATCGGCTCCTTTGTCCCCACCTGTCTCTTCTCCCGTCGCTGTATCGGATGTCGAGGCAGGATCTTCTTCAGCGCTGCCTGCCTTGCCGCCCATGGAGGAACCTTTTTCGAGGGATGTAGGGTGTGTTTCACCCCCAACATCCCCTTCACGGGCTTCTTCATCTTCGCTGCCAACACATGTACTGCCGCGTGCACCTTCGCCGAGGCATAGTACACGTCATGTGGTAGCAGCGGATGGGTCCATCGCCACTGATGAGGACACTTTGAAGAAGGCCATGCGGCGCAAATCTGAAAAGAACCTCGACTACGGCGGTACGAAATCACATTCATCTTCCTTTATTTCTCTTTCTACTCCTGTTATTTCTTCAAAGTTAAATGTTGTTGGCATTAAACTTGGAAAGAATGATGCTGAGGTTTCTGTTTCTGCGAATGTTTTGAGGCATATGGAATATGACCGTTTAACTGTCAGTCCTAAGCTTCAGAATGTTATTGTTAATACCGATTTGGACGAAGAGGAAGCGAATGCCACAATGGATGGTCAGCTTCTCTCTAGTCTAGTTGGTGTTGTCTCTGAGATTGACTTAGATGAAACCATGCTAGGTTCATTGTATGAACTCAAAGCAGCTGGCAGAAAATCTAAGTTGTCATCAGGGAAGAAATCCTCTAAGAAGGGTACTAGACCTACAAAAACTAAAATTGTGTCCAAATGAATGGTATGTTCAGTAATAGCAGAGGTCTTGGTGAGCATAAAAGTGCCAATCTCTCTCTCAAAAACTTGCTTCATTTTTGTATGGAAGATAGTAAGAACCCCATTGCTAGTCGTTGACAAAGACAACCACCTCTCAAAACCAATTTTTATCTCTCTGTTTTACAAATGAAAAGCTCTAGCACATGTTTAATCACTGCTTCCCTCTGCGAAGGGCCTTTCTTCTACTTTTATGTTGAGTCACCACCTTCTTTCTTTATGCACCATTAAGAGAGCATAGTTGTCATTCTTAGTGTGATATGCATTGTCCCAAAGTTCATTGATTGATTCATATTGTTGGTTTCACTTGTTCTTAAATTATTTGTATCTAGTCGCCCTCTTAAACTTGAAGGTGTCCTATGCATTTATGTTTTGCTCTCTTTGAAGGACAAGCTGAAAACCATTTGTATGTTTTTCCTTATGATTTGAACACACGTTTGACTTTCATTGTTTCATTTTCATGATCTTTTGTTTGTGTTCATTTGCATGTTTACAACATGATTGCTAAGTTCTTATTGTCATGATTATATCTTCATGCCCATGTTTTAAGTTCTTATGATCCCAGCTCACAAATGCTTACATATATGATCAAGATTGTGTAGGTGCATGTCACCTCAAAAAAATTTCTTTTGTTATCACTTACCTACTCGAGGACGAGCAGGAGTTAAGCTTGGGGATGCTTGATACGTCTCAAACGTATCTATAATTTTTGATGCTCCATGCTTGTTTTTACACCATTTGCCTATTGTTTCGTTACACTTAGTGGCACTTTTATCCATTTTCCGGAACTAACCTATTAACGAGTTGCCACAGTGCTAGTTCCCTGTTTTCTGCTGTTTTTGTGTTTCAGAGTGATACACAGGAAATATTCTCGGAATTGGACGAAACCACATCCTGAAGTCTTATTTTACCCGGAAGCTTCCAGAGATCCGAAGAGGAGTAGGAGGGCACCTGGCCCCTCCTCTGACATCGCCCCTTCGCCTATAAAGACCCCCCGACGAGAAAAACCTAAGGCCCCGATCAGTTTTCTAGAACACATCGTGATCCGCCGCCGCCGCCGACCCGAAGATCGGGAGGGTCCAGAAGCTCTTCCCGGCACCCTGCCGGAGAGGGGAATCGCACCTGGAGGTCTTCTTCATCGCCATGGTTGCCTCCGGAGCGATGAGTGAGTAGTCTACCTTGGACTATGGGTCCATAGCAGTAGCTAGATGGTTGTCTTCTCCACCATGTGCTTCATGTTTAGATCTCATGAGCTGCCATACATGATTGAGATCACCGTTATGTAATTCTACATGTTTGGTTTGTTGGGATCCGATGAATATTGGTGTTTATGATTGTAAGGGTAAATTGCCCCTAAGTGTGTTTTTGGTAATTAATGACAATCCCTATGGACTAATGTTTTCATTGAGATTTTTATGAAGGAATTGTTCATAGGAATTGCTTGAAGTCCATGTGTTGGATTCAAGGCTTGGATGCCATGAAGATAAAGATATATCTTAAGTATTGGCATCAAGATCATTGAATAGAAGAGATGAATCCAATATGATCAAGAAGAAGAAATAGAGTTGTAGTTCTTGTGTAGAACTCAAGTAATCCATGCTCTAGCTTATGTGCTAAGCCAAGGAGTCTCAAGATCTTGAGTGTTTGGTTACATGAGAAGAATTCAAGTTATGGCTCTATGTCGAGGTCACGATGGTCTCATGAGTTGAGCCTTGGTTGACCAAGACTTAGAGCATGCAATCAAATGATGTTCTTTATCAAGGTTGAGTTATGAAAGTTCAAGATAAGCATCTCAAGAAGATCATATGTTTGAGGCTTGTCGTCCATTTGGTGATAATGGACTTGTGAAGATGAGTGTTAACAAAGCTATCCCATAATGGTTTATGGGGGAGCAAATTAAAGTCTTCATGAAGCAACAATGATCAAGTGAAGCATTCCGGCTTGATGAGAGCATGAAGCATCATCATCAAGATCAAGCGGGATGCTCAAGGCAAAGGTATGCCCTTGCTAGGTTTTCCTTTTACCGGTCTCAAGGTGTTTGTTGGGAGACCGGGTTATAGGATAGATAGCCGCACTATCAAGAGGGGCTTTCGGTTGGGTAACTTGATCACATCGTCATAGGGAGCTCAATCCTTTGCATACTTTTCATCTTCCTAGTTTGTTGCTTCTTGGTGTTTCTCCATGTGAGGTTCTTGTGCTTGTTGCTAGCTTTCCAACAAGTCCAAGTTCATCGAAAACGGAATCCAAATGCATCGTCTATTGCGTTTTCGAGTTGAAGAGTGTTACCGGTTCTTCACTTTGGGAGGTTTCACACCTCTCCACATTTAGTATTTTTCCTCTTGAATTTTCTTGGTGTTTCTCTGCATAAAGTTGTAGTACTTTTCCTAAGCTTTTCAAAAAGCCCAAGTTTGCTAAAAACGGATTTCGGATGCAAAAGATATCGCGTTTTTTCGTATGAGTGGTTTTGCTGTTTTGCAAATCCGGAGTGAAATCCGGAGCTGCTCCGGGCTGCTCCGGGCTGAGCAGTGGCCGGGTACTCGCTCCGGAGTATAGGCCGGAGCCACTCCGGGCTCTGCTCCGGGCTGCTCCGGGCTACTCCGGGCTGCTCCGGGATGACCGAAAAAATCTGTAACGGGCAGTTTTCTTGCCCTATAAAAGGGGGCTTCTTCCCCAACGGTTGGAAGAGCGTTTTTGGGTGTTCTTGAGCCTTTCTCTCACCTCCATTGTTGAACCTCTTGAGCTTGCTTCCTCTCCCTTCCCTCCAATGATTCTTGCATATTTTTGAGGGATTTGGAAGATGAGATCTAGATCTACAACTCCACCAATCAATTCCTCCTCTAAGTGAGGGGAACCCATTGGATCTAGATCTTGGAGTCATTGGTTGACCTCCACCCTTGTTCTTCCTCTCTAACTCCTCCATAGCATTTGTTGCTTTGGTGGGATTTGAGAGAGAAGGATTTGAGCACTTTCCCTTGTGTTCTTGCTTTGCATCCTTGCATAGTGTTGAGCTCTCCATTACGATTTGTTCGAGGGAGAGACCGTGAGCTTGTTACTCTTGGAGGGTGACCTCCTAGTTGGCTTGGCGGTTGGTGCCTCGGTGACCTCTTCGTGGAAGATTGTGAAGAGGCCCGGGATTCCCCTTCGTGGGAGTTGTGAAGTGGTTGTGGAGCTTGCCATCTCCGGAGTGGAGGAAAAGCTAACCATAAGAAGGGGTCCCTAGCTTCGTGGGGGACTCGGAGAAGAAGGTGAGCCTTCGTGGCGTTCGGGGGCCTTCGTGGTTACCCGCATCTCTCCAACGGTGATTAGCTTACTTTATGTAAGTGAACATCGGGATACATCTTCGTCTCCGCGTGCCTCGGTTATCTCTATACCCGAGTTTATTTCCTTGTGATAGCCATCGTGCTTGAAGTACTTATATCTTGTTTATCTCTTGTGAATTATATCTTGTGCTATCTTGCTTATATCTAGTTGTTGTTGTTGCACTTAGTTGAGCCTAGCATATTTAGGTCTTGTGCTTGAAGAAAATAAACGTTAGTTTAATTCCGCATTCCTTCAAGCCAATTCCGTAATTATTTTTAAAAACGCCTATTCACCCCCCCTCTAGGCGACATCTCATCCTTTCAATTGGTATCAGAGCAAGGTCCCTCTAGGCGATATTAAGTTGCTGTACTGAATATTATCTTTTGTTATCTCTATGTTGTTTATGATCTTGCATGCTCTCCGTTGGTAGTAGCTATCTTGGCCGAGTAGTTGCTAGTGACTCCAAGAGGGGGTATTTATGCTCGATAGTGGGTTCATGCCTCTATTTCACCTGGGGGAGTGACAGAAACCTCTAAGGTGGTAGATGTGCTGTTGCTACTAGGGAGAAAACAACATTCATATGCTCAAGGGCATATGCTTTGTTTACATTACACACTTTGCTTAATGCAATTATCTGTTGTTCGCAACTTAATACTACTGGGGTGTTCGGATTGATATCCCCGGGAGTGGATTATTAGTCATAGATGCAGTTGGATGGCGGTCTATGTATTTTGTTGTAATGCCCAGAGTAAATCTCATAGTGATCTTCTTGACATATCACGTTATCTCTATTCTATTAATTGCCCAACTGTAATTCGTTTACCCAGCATGTGTTATTTTATCTATGGAGAGACACCACTAGTGAACTTTGGACCCCGGTCCTATTTACATCATATTGCTATCACCTGTTTACTTTACTCGCACTATTTACTTTACTCGCATACTATATTGTTTTCCACTCGATACGCTCATAACCTTTGTTTCAAGCAAACCGGTGAGATTGACAACCTCATCGCAAGTTGGGAACAAAGTATTTGTTTGTGTGTGTGCAGCTTCCGCATCACCTTCAGTCGTCATTGTCTCTCCTCTCCTGATCGACATTAAACCTTGGTTTCTTAACTGAGGGAAAACTAGCTGCTATACTCATCATACCTTCCTCTTGGGGTTCCCAACGGGCTGGTTATTCACCACGCATAAGGACCGTCTGCTCCCACGTCAACCATACGCCAACAGCTTATTTTTTGGCACCATCAACCGGTAGCAATCGCCACCGGAGGTCTTCTTCATCGCCATGCTTGCCTCCGGAGCGATGAGTGAGTAGTCTACCTTGGAGTATGGGTCCATAGCAGTAGCTAGATGGCTGTCTTCTCCACCATATGCTTCATGTTTAGATCTCAAGAGCTGCCCTACATGATTGAGATCACCGTATGTAATTCTACATGTTTGGTTTGTTGGGATCTGATGAATATTGGTGTTATGATTGAGTTGCTGTACTGAAATATGTCTTATGTTATCTCTATGTTGTTTATGATCTTGCATGCTCTCCGTTGTTAGTAGCTATCTTGGCCGAGTAGTTGCTAGTGACTCCAAGAGGGGGTATTTATGCTCGATAGTGGGTTCATGCCTCTATTTAACCTGGGGGAGTGACAGAAACCTCTAAGGTTGTAGATGTGCTGTTGCTACTAGGGAGAAAACAACATACATATGCTCAAGGGCATATGCTTTGTTTACATTACACACTTTGCTTAATGCAATTATCTGTTGTTCGCAACTTAATACTCATGGGGTGTTCGGACGATATCCCCGTGAGTGGATTATTAGTCATAGATGCAGTTGGATGGCAGTCTATGTATTTTGTTGTAATGCCCAGAGTAAATCTCATAGTGATCTTCTTGACATATCACGTTTATCTTTATTCTATCAATTGCCCAACTGTAATTTGTTTATCCAGCATGTGTTATTTATCTTATGGAGAGACACCACTAGTGAACTGTGGACCCCGGTCCTATTTCCATCATATTGCTATCACCTGTTTCTTTTACTCGCACTGTTTACTTTACTCGCATACCTCTACTGTTTTCCACTCGATACGCTCATACCCTTTGTTTCAAGCAAACCGGTGAGATTGACAACCTCATCGCAAGTTGGGAACAAAGTACTTGGTTGTGTTGTGTGCAGGTTCCACATTGCAGCTAGCAAGCAAAGCTTGGACGAGGCGCCATATATAAATTGTCCGAAGCTGTCGCAAACTAGCAAGCATCACCTTCAGTCGTTTGTCTCTCCTCTCCAAGAACGATAAACCTTGGTTTCTTAACTGAGGGAAAACTAGCTGCTATACTCATCACACCTTCCTCTTGGGGTTCCCAACGGGCTGGTCATTCACCACGCACAAGGACTGCCAACTACATGCCAGCATGCAGCTAGCAAGCAAAGCTTGGACGAGGCGCCCTATAAATTGCCCGAAGCCGTCGCAAGCTAGCAAGCATCACCTTCAGTCGTATTGTCTGCTCTTCTCCTGATCGACATACCTTGGTTCTTAACTGAGGGAAAACTTGTTGCTATATTCATCAAAACATTTTCTTGGGGTTTTCCAACTGGCCGGTCATTTACTACAAGCCAACAAGTTTTCTGGCACCATCAAACGCAATCAAGTTTTCTGGCTTCATCATCACCGTGCCCACATCAAGTTTTCTGGCGCCGTTGCCGGGGAAGAGTGGAAGACCTCTGCAAGGGGAGTTTTTCGCACACACATCCTTTACTTTATTTTTACCTGCATCGTTTTATATCAAAAACCCAAAAAAATAAGAATCCTTGGTAGTTGTTATTTCTTTACTTTTAGTTCATCATGTTGTTCCCTAAGTACGTTCTGGAGGACCTCTCAGTAGGTAGTGGTTCAATTATTGGAAAAAGTAACATTGAGGAGTTCTTTAATCACATTAGTATGCATAAGGAAGTTGAGGAAAAATCTTTGGTTGAGATAGCTCCTAGTATTAAAGTTTCTTCTGCCTATTTAATTCACATGTTAGAAACTAGGTTTGCTAGTCTTAATCCTTTTATGCAATACATGTTCCTTAAGCTTCATGAAATTGAAGATCCTGAAAAGAGAGCTTTTATTTTGGAAGCTTTGCGCCTAGAATTTAAAGATGTCGTTATTGAAGCTAGAAAAGTTCTTAAACATTTTAATAAACTTGGTTCACCTATAAAGGTTATTAGTACAAACGATGAAGGAGCCGAAATACCTATACCTAGCAAGCTCTTGGGATTGTGTGAAGCTTTCGAAAATAATTTTGACTGGATTCATCCCCAAAATCTTTTTAGTGATTTGAGTGAACCAAAGCATGATCACAAAGGGTCTTCTAAAACTTATGTGGATGAAATACAATGCCTTATTGACAAGACCTCTGCAGTCGATCTTAATGCTCCTTCTGATGTTACTTGATTCGCAATTTTCTGCGCCTAGCTCAAAGGCGTTAAAGAAAAGCACTCTTGGGAGATAACCCAATATTTTATTTCCAGTACTTTTTCTTTTATTTGAGTCTTGGAAGTCATTACTACTGTAATGACCGCTCCTTATCCTTTTTATTTTATTGTTGTGCCAAGAGAAGCCTCTAATTCGAGTGAGGTAAAGATTTGGGGATGTTGCTGTCCTGAAACTGTTTTCGGTGCTGCACCGTAAAAATTCATATAAATTCTCTGTATATCTTTTGGACCTGTGATTTCTTGTGCATATGCCCCAGGTTATATCCAAACTTTCGTTAGTTGAACACTTTTTGATTTGAGCAACAGAAAATCCCTCAAAAATTCGACCTTTGTCAGCTGTTCTGTTTTGACAGATTTCTGTCAATATTTGTGTTTGCAGCTTTATCGCTTTCTTTTGTGTTCTTTTGATCACGGAACTTTTGGGGAAGTTGATACAGTAGTATATACCTTATATGTGGTGGTTTTGGGTTGAAACCTGAAGCAAAAAGACGTTGATTATATGTTATGCTTGCACTAATGTTGCTAATAGAATTGTGTTGAGTTTTGTACGAAGGAAGTTTTCAAGTGTAGGGATTGGAGAATGATGAGATGAGTTGAAGAACGGATAAAAGCTCAAGCTTGGGGATGCCCATGCATCACCCCAAGAAACATCCAAGAAGTACAAGCGTCAAAGCTTGGGGATGCCCCCGAGGCACCCCTTCTTCATCGGCAAAAATCAAGTCACCTTTCAAGACACTATATTTTTATTGCTTCATGCACTATGTGTTTTTCTTGAAGTGTCAGTTGTTTTAGTTTTCTTAGTTAGTTTAGTTTGTTTGCTGTAATAAATGGTTGGACCCAACAAATTTCTTTTGGAGAAGTTGCCTTGCTTTTCATTTTCCAAGAACGCTCCAGTTTTCACTCTTATCAAAATCGAGTGTTCTTCTTTTTCTGCTACTGCTTTTGGTTTTCGTTTTCGCCTTGATTTGCGTTCAGACCTTGTCATATCTTTTTATCAAGGTGTATTTTTGCCTCTGATCTTTATTGGTTTTCATCAAAAGAGGTGTCTTAAAATTTTTCAAATGGTGTTGGAAAAGAGAAAAAGCTTTGTGCAAAAAAGTGGTACAAGAAGGAGCTTGTGTAGACTGCGGCTTAGGCTTTTTCATGTCATGCTTGATGTCTTTTTGATAGTATGCTTAGTGGTTTTTCTGTAGCATGAATTGTCTCAAATAACTGAGATTGCTTAATGAGCCTTTGAAAAAAATCATGCGTTGTTTTTATTGTATGGAAGCATTATTTTGGTTTTCTCCTTGATGCTTTATTTGGGTTGACTTGGCGCATGCTCACACATGTTAGACTCTTACAAAGTCGCCAATATCCTCTATGATCATTTAGTTTTTGACTTTTGATGCCATCTTATGCTTCTTTTAATGTAGCTTTGCCGCTTTGCATGATTATGGCCATTATTGCTCTCTTAGTTGGTCGCTCCCAGTCTTTTGCTAGCCCTCGCCTTGTACTGAGTATGAGCTCTACTCGTGCATCCAACTCCTAAAAGCCAAGGTTTTCCAAAGTGTCCACCATACATACCTATTAGCAATTTGCTATTCCAAGTAAATTTGACATGCTTTTATCTTCTCTTCAAATTAAACTCTTACCAGTGTTATGCGAAAATTGGTTAGTAAAGCTCTCACGAACCGGAAGGCACACTTTACTTTTTCCTTGTTCTTAAAAATTTGACATTGTGGTCTCTTATGTTGAATTGTTATGCTTGCAAGTTGTAAGTTGGATTCTAGCCCATCCATGCTGTCATGGGGCAAGCTTTCAACATTGCACTTCTTATTTGAGTTGATATCGTGATCTTTTGTTTATGGATGCCCGCGGTGTGAAATGAATTGGGAATCTTGCGGGGATCATGGAGTTTGTATATGTGTTAGGGAAATGCCTGGGCCGCCAATCTAAGCCATGCATAATTCATGGTGGAAATTTGCAGCATACCCATGGTGGACATTCGACGACGCATCTCACAATAAAAAGCTAAACAAATGGCAAATAAAAGAGATGTCGAGGTGTTCATTGTCTGCTTGTCCTGTCATTTTGATGTGGGCTTGTTCCATGTCATCGTGCACGGAGGTACCCCATTGGCGGTTCTCGATGATACACATATACTTATAATGACAAGAGCCTTGCTTGGGACTCTAAGTTGAGTAGCATGAGGTTTGGGTACTCTTATTCACGGGACACGAGGTTTTCGACTTATGATTTGTCAAGCATATGTATCATAATTGTTCTCGCATTAACTTTAACCATTCAAGATGCTTATGATGGGGGCAATGAGAGCTCAAAGCTGGTAAGTACCATAATTTTTGAAGGTTATAAAACTTGCAATCACTGCTTCCCTCCGCGAAGGGTCTTTCTTTTACTTTTATGTTGAGTCACCACCTTCTTTCTTTATGCACCATTAAGAGAGCATAGTTGTCATTCTTAGTATAATGTGCATTGTCCCAAAGTTTTCATTGATTGATTCATATTATTGGTTTCACTTGTTCTCAAATTATTTGTATCTAGTCGCCCTTTTAAACTTGAAGGTGTCCTATGCATTTATGTTTTGCTCTCTTTGAAGGACAAGCTGAAAACCATTTGTATGTTTTTCCTTATGATTTGGACACACGTTTGACTTTCATTGTTTCATTTTCATGATCTTTTGTTTGTGTTCATTTTCATGTTTATAACATGGTTGCTAAGTTTCTATTGTCAAGATTATATCTTTCATGCCCATGTTTTAAGTTCTTATGATCCCAGCTCACAAATGCTTACATATATGATCAAGATTGTGTAGGTGCATGTCACCTCAAAAATTATTCTTTGTTATCACTTACCTACCCGAGGACGAGCAGGAGTTAAGCTTGGGGATGCTTGATACGTCTCCAACGTATCTATAATTTTTGATGCTCCATGCTTGTTTTTACACCATTTGCCTACTGTTTCGTTACACTTCGTGGCACTTTTGTGTATTTTCCGGAACTAACCTACTAACAAGTCGCCACAGTGCCAGTTCCCTATTTTTTGCTGTTTTTGTGTTTCAGAAGTGATACACAGGAAATATTCTCGGAATTGGACGAAACAAGTTCCTGAAGTCTTATTTTTCCTGGAAGCTTCCAGCGATCCGAAGAGGAGTTGGAGGGGGGCCACGAGGGCCCCACACACCAGGGCGGCGCGGCCAGGGGCCTGGCCGCGCCCCCTATGTGTGAGAGCCCCTCGGGCCACCTCTGACGATGCCCCTTCGCCTATAAAGACCCCCCGACGGGAAAAACCTAAGTACCCGATCAATTTTCCAGAACACATCACGATCCGCTGCCGCCGTCGACCCGAAGATCGGGAGGGTCCAGAAGCTCTTCCCGGCACCCTGCCGGAGAGGAGAATCGCCACCAGAGGTCTTGTTCATCGCCATGCTTGCCTCCGGAGCGATGAGTGAGTAGTCTACCTTAGACTATGGGTCCATAGCTGTAGCTAGATGGTTGTCTCCTCCACCATGTGCTTCATATTTAGATCTCATGAGCTGCCCTACATGATTGAGATCACCGTTATTTAATTCTACATGTTTGGTTTGTTGGGATCCGATGAATATTGGTGTTATGATTGAGTTGCTATACTGAAATATATCTTATGTTATCTCTATGTTGTTTATGATCTTGCATGCTCTCCGTTGTTAGTAGCTATCTTGGCCGAGTAGTTGCTAGTGACTCCAAGAGGGGGAATTTATGCTCGATAGTGGGTTCATGCCTCTATTTAACCTGGGGGAGTGACAGAAACCTCTAAGGTTGTAGATGTGTTGTTGCTACTAGGGAGAAAACAACATTCATATGCTCGCGGGCATATACTTTGTTTACATTACACACTTTGCTTAATGCAATTATCTGTTGTTCGCAACTTAATACTTATGGAGTTCTCGGATTGATTCGCCACAAGTGGATTATTAGTCATAGATGCAGTTGGATGGCGGTCTATGTATTTTGTTGTAATGCCCAGAGTAAATCGCATAGTGATCTTCTTGACATATCACGTTATCTTTATTCTATCAATTGCCCAACTTTAATTTGTTTACCCAACATGTGTTATTTATCTTATGGAGAGACACCACTAGTGAACTGTGGACCCCGGTCCTATTTCCATCATATTGCTATCACCTGTTTACTTTACTCGCACTGTTCACTTTACTCGCATACTTCTACTGTTTTCCACTCTCGCATACTTCTACTGTTTTCCACTCGATACGCTCATACCCTTTGTTTCAAGCAAACCGGTGAGATTGACAACCTCATCGCAAGTTGGGAACAAAGTATTTGGTTGTATTGTGTGCAGGTTACGCGTTGCAGCTAGCAAGCAAAGCTTGGACGAGGCGCCCTATAAATTGTCCGAAGCTGTCGCAAGCTAGCAAGCATCACCTTCAGTCGTATTGTCTGCTCTTCTCCTGATCGACATACCTTGGTTCTTAACTGAGGGAAAACTTGCTGCTATATTCATCAAAACCTTCTCTTGGGGTTTTCCAACTGGCCGGTCATTTACTACAAGCCAACAAGTTTTCTGGCACCATCAAACGCAATCAAGTTTTCTGGCTTCATCATCACCGTGTCCCCATCACTCCTCTAACACATTTTAGAATCATTTCTTCCTTCGGCTATAGTGTATTCAGTCGATTCATACTAGGCTTGAAACCCCCTTTTTATCACAGTCTGGTTGGTCTTACAGTTGGTGTAATGGGAGTGGTTGCTAATTCCGGAATTAGGGTTGTATGCCAGATGGTGTTGTATAGGTCGTTTGGCCCTCCTTGTTCGAATTTAATACACCTGTCCATGGTGTATTTTCTAGAAAAAGTGTAGGTGTCCTTTGCTGCACAAACATTTACATCCGGGTGTTCTTTCAAGCACCTGGATATTTGCAAAAAAAAAGGATTATATCTTTTTTAGGGTTTATATCTGGGCCGTAACGATTTGTCTTGATGCGCATCGATTGGCCCGGCCCGATCACTTTTAAGCTATAGGATCCAGACAGGAGTTGGACGTTCAGGCCCACCTGCCCGCGCCACGCCAACTCTTCCACCGGTCCTGGATTCCTCCCGCCGCCGCCGCTTCAGCCATGCTCGGCCATCTCCGGCGATCCTCCTCCGTTCTTCGCCGCCTACCGGTCGCCAGCTTCGCCGCCTCCGACCCTGCCTCTTTCTCCGAGTGAGTTCCCTTCCCCTTCACCCAATCCCTTCTCGGAACTGTTCATTTTTTTAGTGTTCCCTTCCTTGAGAATCATATGTGCTCCTTGTTGGTTAGTTGGTCACTTCATTTCTGCTGCAAGATTGCACTTAGCGCATGTGCTAATCTCTATGATTGCCTCACTGCTTCTATTTCCATTCCATGGCAAGATAGAGTACTTTTTAATTTCTGATGAAAGTGAAACTTTTGTCATCACGGATATTGCTCATTTCTCCAAATTGTGTTGGCTGCATTGAGCAGGGGGTGGAGTTCACGTGCAGAGGCACTCTCCTCCTTTGGTTCATGTAAGGCCTCCTTTCTTCCTCCGTTGGTTCATTTTACTCCTGGATGACTGGCACATTTATAAGATCTGTTCAATCGATGGCAGGTTGGTGCAGCAAGCATAATGCCAGGGATTTCTGTACAGATGGTAAAATCACCAATGTGCGTAGAGGGAACCGGCAAATGGAGTTGAAGCCTAGTACAGCCGTGAAGGTATACCTTTCGACTGAGACTGAATCATAGCCCTGTGCTTCACATGTAACTTTTTACTTTGATGGTTTCATTTTGTTCATCCCTAGATTTGTGACACACAACGGGTTGAAGAATTTGATTTTGCTTCACAGGACAATGATGCAATCATTGATCGCATTCAAAAGAGTGCAAGGGGCCTGAAAAAAGGGCCGGTTGGGCACACCCTTTCATCAGTAGAGAAAAGGAAATTTCTTGTCAACACTGTATGTCACTACATAAATATTATTTTATATTTTATGTTTTCTCTTTTGAGCTCACGTGTCTACAGAATGTAAAGGATTTATATTAACAATCAAAACACTTTGTCAAAAGTTTGTAGCATGAGGGTACAATTGCATTTGTTATTTACCAGACTGTAACATGTTTTCTTGCATCCAAGGCAAGTAGTGAGCTTGCACTATGTAATCAACTAGCAGCCTGTTGTCCCTAAGATATTTTAGCACTTATTCATTGCAATATGCTGAACTGATCCCCAAGTAATTAGGTTTTGTGAAGCGTCTCTTGGTTTCAAGGATGCAATGCTTTATCATATGCAGCTTAATATGCAGTAATAGCAACATAAAAATGGCAGCGTATGTAGAACAGTATGGATCAGCTGTTCTTATTAAAATTCCCTAACTAGAGATTTTTATTTATTGCTGCTTTTAGCTACTGCTACCCAGAGGAACAAATTAATTAACTAGTGCAATCTCTAAATTGCAGCTCCTTGATCTTGAAGACTCAAAGGAAGCTGTTTACAGCACCCTTGATGCATGGATCGCCTTTGAGCAGGACTTTCCACTGGCCTCATTAAAGCAAGCAATTGTAGCTCTTGAAAAGGAAGAGCAATGGCATAGAATTGTCCAAGTAATTGCAGATTATAACTTACTTAATTTAATTTAATTTATATTTCCTGCAGTATGAATTCAATTTCTGCTAACTAGACACACCTAGGTAATCAAATGGATGTTGAGCAAAGGGCAAGGAAATACGATCAGAACATATGAGCAATTAGTGCGTGCACTTGAGAAGGACAACAGAGCTGAGGAAGCACATAAGATCTGGGAGAAGAAAATAGCCCATGACCTGCATTCAGTTCCTTGGCGTTTCTGCGGTCTTATGTTGGCTATTTACTACAGAAACAATATGCTAGATAGGCTTATCAAGGTACGTACCTTAAATATCTTCCACTCTTAACAGAGTACTGGCCTGTTCTTTTACTTGAAGCATATTAGCTTGTAATTTATAATATCATTTTATATATTACTGCAACATGTGGATTCTTTAGTTGTAAAAGAAACTTATGGATTATCTTCCTGTCTTTTCTGATGGTTTAGCTCTTCCACAATCTTGAAGCATGTGGTCGTAAATGTCCTAGTAAAGAATATATACAGAAAGTTGAAGTTGCATATGAGATGCTTGGTCTATTAGAGGAGAAGAACGGTTTGCTTGAGAAGTACAAGGATTTGTACAACAAGCCATCAGATAGTGACAGGAAGAAAGGTCGACAACTCAAGAAGGCTGAGAAGAAATCTGGTTAGTCATCTGTGGCCTGTACTCTTTTGTTTATCTAGTGGTACTGAATCATTTCTGATAGGTTAAAGTGGCATATTTTTGTTAAATCCAGTTACTTACATATGTAACTTTCTGAATTGCTTAAATAAGCAATAATATATCAGAAGCTCTAAATGTAGTGATTCTGGACAAATACCTGATAACTTGCATCTTCTTTCCCATTATTTTCCGAAGCCTTTAGGTCCAGGCTTTGTTGATTCGAAAGCAAGATTTGATTTAGTTTTCCAGAGTTGGTTCCCATAAATATTGGTGCTTCCATAGCCAGTTGGACGTCTACTCATATTTTTTACTCCTGGTGTTCGTGAATAGACGCTGTTTATAGGATTTTATTGGTCAAACTTACGGAATTGTTATATTATAAAAATGTTTTTCATGACAAATTTAGTGGTACCATTTCACCTAACCAATCTAAATAGATTTCTATATATTATTTTTTGTTGACAAAGTAAGAGCCTTATTTCGCTTTCTAAACACCATCTATTTCTGAATGGAGCTAAAACCTGCATCTGATATTCATCTTTCAACTTATAGCAGTTAGCACCCAAAAAGACCACTTGTTATGCAGACAGACATGCTTGGTGTATTTTGGATAATGTTAGATTTTGCCAATGTGGAATTCTGTGCTTCTTGTTCAGACTAGGACAATTTTGAAAATCTTTTTGTACCGTGATTGTGAAATTTCCTTTGTTTTCCGACCTATCTTGGTACATTATCAGGCAAAATTCTTAGAATATACTATTAGCTACTAGAAATCACTTCATTTCATATGGTGATGTAATTAACTTTTAATACTTTTTTTTCCAGCTGAGGGCACCAAGCAATGTGAGGTGGGAACATCTGAAGATCTTCCAGTTAACACTTGCCCTTCAGATAAGGAACCGGTTGCCAGCAGTTAGTCAAGATACAAAGTAAAGAAATGCAGTCGCTGGCATATTTGAATAGACTTATGTTTCTTGTAGCTGCAACATCTTACATCGTTGTTGTTCAGATGCAATACCGATTGTGCGACAGGAGTCATAGGAGAAGTTGATGCAGCTAATAGGCTAACACTAACACTTGTGTACAACTGATGTTCCACTCCAAATTGGAAAACAGCACTGCGCGACACCTTCTTGTTTCTTAAAATATTTGATACAAGGTGCTAGTTTACTTTGTGCTTCTTAGGACAAGTATTTGTCAAGTGTTGGTGGAATTGTTGGCTGAATAATTATCATATCTGAATATTCTAACTAGTGGGTGGTTAATAGTGCGTGCTCCTTCAGTCGGAAAAAAAAGAGCCTGCAACGGCAAGATTTGTACTTAAGCATCCATCATACTAGTTCGTATGCAAATTTTAAGTTGATAAAACACGGGTGTGTTTGGCCAGATAGGCTCTTGCTCTCTACCTAATTTGGGCAACATGTTTGCCTTATGAGAGCATCATTGTCACCAGACACCAGTTGAGACTGAGACCCTTTCATGCAGACTGCTAGTTGATGCGAATAGAATGGCGATCATGAGAAGCACCCAGCTTCGCGGACTTGACGCGCTGTAGCTGGTTCGATGCCGAATCACTGATATGACCTGTAAACAGAGATACAATAAGCCAACTGGCCAAAGACTGTTCGTACAAGTCCACTGAAAAAAAGTGTTGACGATATGATGGTCTAACTAAGATTATGGAAACAAAGCACACCAATCATATAGCCAGGCACATATATAGGGGATGCATTGCCTGTGATTCCACTGTACGAGTTCTTAGGGCAATTCTCCTTTGCTTTTTTGTTGGCACTGATCTACAGAGTTCATTGGCAGTGTTTATCCCGTAGACAGCAAACTGTGCTACAGCAGACCTTCATCTCGAGGGGCGAGAGCGATGCTAGAGATCGCATTCTCCCTCTGTCCCAAGAAAAGAAATATAGATTGGCCCGGCCCAATCACACACGTCATCGGATCCGGACAGGAGTTGGAAGTCCAGGCCCACCGGCCCGCGCCTCGTATCCACAGAACTTTCCGACCGGCGCCGCCGCTGCCATGCTCGGCAACCTCCGGCGATCCACCGCCGTTCTTCGCCGCCTACAGATCGCCAGCTCGGCCGCCTCCGATCCTACCGCTGTATACGCGTGAGTTTTCTTTCCTTCACCCAATCCCTCTCAGAACCGTGGTTCCTTTTTCGTGTTCCCTTCCTTGAGAATCATCTGTTCCTTGTCTGTCGTCAGTTGGTCGCTCCATTTCTGCCGCAAGATCAAAATTTCCTATGTAAATTTGAGTACGAATTAAGATCTTATAGCACATGCGCTGATCTTTCTTATTGCTTCCAGTTCCGTTCCATGCCCAATATAACTTTTTGGTAAATGTAGGACTTTTGTCACCTCTGATACTGCTTCTTTTAACCAAATTATGCTGTCTGTATTGTGCAGGGGATGGAGTTCAAGTGCCGATCCACTCTCCTTTGGTTCATGTAAGGCCACACCGCTTCCACTATTTCGTATCGAATCGCGGTTCATTTTATTTTCTGGATGGTTGACGCGAGTTTGATAAAGTATTTTCAATCCACGGCAGGTTGGTACAGCAAGCATAGCGCCAGAGATTTCTCCACAGATGATAAGGTTACCAATGGCGAGCTGAAGCCTACTACAGCTGTGAAGGTAATACCTTTCCACTGAATCATAGCCATGTGCTTCACATGTAGCCTTTTTTTTTTACTTTGATGGTTTCATTCTGTTCATCCATATGACTATGATAGAAGAGGGGTTGAAGAATTTGACATTGCTTCACAGGATAAAGATGCAATCATTGATCGTATACTGAAGACCGTAAGGCGGTCGAAACAATGGTCGGTTGGGCACACACATTCATCACAAGAGAAAAGGAACTTTCTTCTCGAGATTGTATGTAACTACGTAAAGATAGTTTTGATGTTGTCTATTTTCTCTTTTGATTTTACCATGCGTATGTGATATTTATACCTTAGCTGTAGACTGTAGAGTGCATAATCACATATTTACATAATTTAAAGTATTATATGTAACAGTGAAAACACATTGACAAGAATCTGTAGCATAAGTGCACTTTCATGTGGTATTTATCAGATATCAACTGTACCTAGTTTTCTTGCACGCTCAAGGAAAGTAGTGAGCTTTCACTATGTAATCGACTAGCAGCATGTTCTCCGTAAAACATTTAGCAGCTTATTCATTGCAATACGCTGAATTGTTTTCCAATTAAGTAGGTTTTGCTAAGCATCACTTGGTTTGAACAACAGAGTGAATTATCATATGCAGCTTAATATGCAGTAATAACTACATAAAAATTGCACTTTACTCTAGTTGTATTGTGGTTCACCTGAGTACACAAATTGTAGCCTTCATATTTATGTGGGACTCAGTATGGATCAGTTGTTCATCTTGAAAATACATTATTATTTCTTGCTGCATTTAGCTACTATTGCCCATTGGAGCTAATTAATCAACTACTACAATCCCATATTACAGCTCCTTGATCTTGAAGATTCAGAAGAAGCTGTTTACAGCACCCTTGATGCATGGACCGCCTTTGAGCAGGACTTTCCAATAGTCTCAGTAAAGCAAGCAATTGTAGCTCTTGAGAAGGAGAAACAATGGAATAAAATTGTTCAAGTATTGCAGATTAGAATCTACTTAATTTTAGTTATATTTATCTCTTCCAGTATGAATTAAATTTCTGTTAACGACACACCTAGGTAATTGAATATATGTTGAGCAAAGGGCACGGAAATACGATCAGAACATACGAGCAACTAGTGCGTGCACTTGAGAAGGTCGACAGAGCTGAGGAAGCACATAAAATCTGGGAGATGAAAATAGCCCATGACCTGCATTCAGTTCCTTGGCGTTTCTGCGGTCTTATGTTGGCTATTTACTACAGAAACGATATGCTAGATAGGCTTATCAAGGTATGGACCTCGAATATCTTCACTTCACTGAGTACTTGTAATATTTCTATATTGCTCTGCAACTTATGTGGATCACCGTTCCCTGCCTTTTCTGATGGTTTAGCTTTTCCACGATCTTGAAGCATGTGGTCGGAAATGTCATAGTAAAGGAACTATACTGAGAGTTAAAGGTGCATATGAAAAGCTTGGCCTATTAGAGGAGAAGAAGGGTTTGCTTCACAAGTACAAGGATTTGTACAACATGCCATTGGTTAGTGATAGAAAGAAAGGTCGGCAATTGAAGAAGACTGAGAAGAAAGCTGGTTAGTCATGTGGCACCCTACCCTTTACTTTATCCAATAATTCTGAATCATTTCTGACAGGTTAAAATGGCCTTTTTTTGTTAAATCCAGTTACGTACATATGTAACTAACTTTCTGATGGGCTTACGTGCCCCATATAAGCAAAATAAGATATCAGAAGCTCTAAATGTATTAATTCTGGACAAATACCTGATAACTTGCATCTTATTTGCCATAGTTTTCCATCCGTAGGGTCCAGGGTTTGTTAAGGATTTGATTTACTCTTTCCTGAACTGGTTCCTATAAATTTTGGTGCATCCATAACCAGTTGGGTATCTTGTCAAGTTTGGTACTCCTTATGTTCGTGAATAGATGATCTTTATATGAATATATTGGTCAAATTTTGCAGAATTTTTATATTATGGAAACGTTTTCCATGTCAATTTTGATGGTACCATTTCACCTAACCAATCTAAATAGAATTATACTCTCTCCATTCCATAATTCTTGTCGTGGTTTTAGTTCAAATTTGAACTGAACCCACAGCAAGAATTATGGAACGGAGGGGGTGTATATTACTTTTTCTTGACAAAGTAAGAGTTTCTGAACGGAGCTGTTACCTGCACCTGGTATTCATCTTTCAGTATAGTAGTTTGGTACCGAGGAAAGACCACTAGTTGTCATGCGGACAGATATGATTGGTGTATTTTAGAGTTGTGTGATTTTCCCAGTATGCAATTACATGCTACTTGTTCAGATTAGGACAATTTTGACAATCTTTTTGTAACATCAACCTGGAATTTCCAATATTTTAGGATTTGTCGTGGGTCAATTACAGGCAAATATTCTGGCAGCCACTAGAAATCACTTCCTATGCAATGGTGCTGCAGCTAAGTTTTACACTATATTTCTTTCAGCCGCGGGCACCAAACAATGCAAGGTGGAAACACCTGAAGATCTACCAGTTAACACTTGTCCTTCAGATAAGGAACCAGCTGCCAGCAGTTAGTCAAGATACAAGGTAAAGCAATGCACTTGCTGGCATATCTGAATACAGTTAAGTTTCTTATAGCCGCCAACTCTTGACATTTTATCCTGTCGTTTCTCTATCAGATGTAATACTAATGGTGCGATCGGAGTCAGACAAGAAGCTGATACAGCTTATAGCCTGATACTAACACTTGTACAACCGATATTCCACTCCTAATTGGAAAACAACGTGGCACAACACTGCCTTGTTTCTTAAATCTTTGATATGAGGTTCTGATTTATTTCGCGCTGCTTAGAACAAATATTTGTCAAGTGTTCGAGGAATCATCGGCTGAAAATTATAATATCTGAACATTGTAGAGTGCATGTTCAGTAGTAATCTACCTACTTACTATGCATGATGCTACCAGTACTTCGCAGCATGTGAACGCTGTATTAGTACTTTTGGTTGCACAATGGATAGCCAAATTATTATGCGTAACAATCGAAGCTCTCAACCTTTGTGTAATAGCCATGTTTGCTGCTGTGTTTGTCCTGATATTATAGCCTCTAAAACTTTGTTGTTGTTACATTTACTCATTTAAAGAATCATGATTGGTGCAATCCCGTGGAACTCTCAGGAACAGAAGAAGCAGTAATTGAGTTATGACAGCAAAAACCGAAAAAACGTCAATATGCTAGGCACTCGAGTACACATTGACAGGCTACTTGCCACCGGTCGGCAAATGCAACTAACGGATGCTGTCACCACATTGGCCTGACAACAGCAATGCCTGTGCTGAAATTTTGTTTGATGGATCTCAGATGAGCGGCATTGTTGTGGTTGAAACCACAGCTCGTGGCAACATCCACTTGATGCAGATAAACACGCAGAGCTAAAACGGCTTATCTGTTAGGTCAGGTGATTGCCGATTTCTGTAAGGATATAATTTTGGTAATACAGTTACTCTGTAGAAAGGCTTGGCCCTCTAGAAAAACAAGAAATGGTCACATCAAGAAACGCTGAGAAGCTTCAGCTCAGGTGTTGCGATTCATGTTCATGAGGATGATGACCTTCCAGAGGGCACTTGCAACGTTTCTGCAGCTCCATGTACTTTGCCATGTCGAAGCCGTGCTTGGCGCAAAGCTTTTTCTTCCTCGACTCAAACATTCGCTCCATGAAATCTTGGTATGTCGGGTCCCTGGAGGTGATGAGAAAATAGGCATAGCCGACGAGCAGCCCAGCGGTGGTCGTGAAGAAGGCAATCGGCTCCATTACGTCCCAAGAAAACTCCCAGAATGTGAGACGGAAGAAGAGGCCAACCTGGGTCATAAAAAACCCTAAGCCAGTCCACAGAACTCGCCTGACTTGCTTGTGTGCCAGCTTGTCGATCTCTTCCTTCTTTTCCTGGAGCTGTTTGAACTCTTCTTGTCTCGAGTCATTATCTGGTGCAAGTGCAAGCGGCACAGCCCTTCTGACCAGGTCCACAACCTACAAAACAGTCAATGACCATAAATTATACCAGCTGAAAATTCTACAGCATGTCCACCTTTTGTGTAAGATAAATAAAATATTCGACTATTACCAAATAATTCACACCCATACATAATTGATCACCACAAAAGACTTGCAAAATAATTCACACCCAGATAAGGTGCTGTAGTTGGAAGTTTTGAGGAACACCCGAAGATAAAACAGGCACTAGCTAGTTGGAATTCAGGCTGGAAGAAAAGGAAATCACAGTATTATCGGAGTCTATAAGGTATTTTGGGCTGTACTAAATAAGACTAATTATATTTGGATCCACCGAGGAAGAGGGGGTGAGCACACAGCCACTTTTTGGCCAAGCTTTTCCGCGCCGCCCGCTCGCCCTCACGCTGGTATACACGGGCAAGCCAAAATTTTGCCGCTCGTCCAAACAGCATCCGAACTTCATGGGCTTGCCTATTTTTTTGTATGATCAACTTTGGTTGAGGTCCAAACACACGTGTCCGTGGATGCTTATATGCTTTTTCTGCTCTTAAGTGGTGTAGGCATCACCTAAATAGGAATACAAGATTCAACTTGTCTGCTCACAGAATTCTAAGGTCCTTGTTCTGACCAGGGTAGGTGAAGGTAAGGGAAATCCCTTATTTCAACCAAATGGTGAGAATTTTCCAACTTGAGCTAAAACATATTACGTCGCAATTATACCCAACAGTAATCCTTTCCACTGTTTTTCATTCATCTGCGCAATATTAATCTCATCTACGCAACTAAACAGCGGTCAATATCATCTACTCCATTTGGACCAGCGAATCTGTCTACTAGATTCCAACGGAACGACGGTTCAAACAGGAGACCATGACCCCCAATATACATGCATTTTCTACTTACAACATAAGCTGGAAATACAGGAACAATTGAACTGGAGAAAATTGCGATGTATTTCTACTAAATTCGATCAGCTTTGAGCTGCAACCTGTTCAACCTATGTCGTGATCTGGTAACTGAATCTCTTGAAGAAATTAGCAATCTTAGAACATCCATTTCGCAAGCATGACGGTTAAGTAACTGAATCTCTTTAACAAATTCAAAAAGGGCAACACTACCGGTAGAAATTTGGGATTTCACGAGTAAATCTCTGTCTGCGCACCTCGTTTAGTTAGGTTTAGATATTCTTCGAGAGAGAGGCGCAAAGCGAAGAAGAACCTACGCGGTAAAAGCAAAATGTTGACCTTCTCGGGGTGGAGGTAGGCTTTATCGCGGAAGAGAAGCACGACGCCCGCATCGTCCATGGCCCGGGCCAGCGTCTCCGCCTCGCCGCGCGTGCGGGCGGCCCCGGCCTCGACGCAGGCGTCGAGGAGCTCCCCGTAGCCGACCACCTCGCCCCGCCCGTCCTCCCGCAGCCGCCGCTTGAGCGCCTCCACGCCCACGAGCCGCACCAGCCGCCGGGCCTCCGCCGCCGTCACCTCCGCCTCCGGGCCCGGACGCGGCTGCGGCGGTGGCGGGGAGAAGAGGCGAAGGTGGCGCAGGGTGCAGGCCGCCGTGGAGGGGGCCGGAGACTGCGAGCGGAGGAGGCGGGAAGCGGCCGCGCGCCACATCGCGGCGGTGGTGGTGGACGGTGCCGGTGGCCGGTGGCCGGTGGCCAGCGAGGAGACTTTGCGATGGGCTTTTCGGAATGTGGGGAGGCGTTTCCGTCTATCGCCGTCAGGGCCGGAGATGGCGCATATACGTAATCTTGAGATCTTTGATACGCGTTTCCTTCCGTCTGTCGCCGTCGGGGCGGCGAGTGTGCTTTATTGACCTTTTTCTAGAGATCTTTTCTCTAAGATTTTTTTATGCGATTGTTTTGTCTTCTGCCGACGGCTAAGGGCATGAAATTAGGGGGGAATTTTTTTCTCCCAAACTGAAAGATCACGGAAATGGGATAAAATTCAGGTTGCACGCGGGGCGGAACATCCCGCTATGCCGCTACGCCGCCCCGCAAAAAAGGTCCGCAAGATTCCAGCGGTTGACCGTCTCGCTTGTAGCGGGCTGAAGCGATGACGCGCCCACTAGTCATCTCGCATACCTGTGTAACCCGCTGCTAAATAAGAGAGTCAATATTTTTCCCCGAAGCTTGCTTAGTGCAAAGCTGTGAGAGCTGGCCTGGCAGCAAGCACACCAAGCGATCCATCCATCACGGTGGGCGTCGCACTCGCACCCACCACGGCATGTTGTCTATATTTTTATTCATTTTATATATCCATTGTATATTCGTATGGTTCTTTTTTTAATTGGAAAGGAGCCTGAGTTTTTGTCTTCAGCTGACGACTAAGGGCATGGAAATAGAAAAAATTATCGCAAACTGAAAGAGCATGGAAATGGGATAAAATTTAGGTTGCATGCGGGGCGGGACATCCCGCTATGCCGCTACGTCGCCCCACAAAAATGGTCTGCAAGATTTCGGTGGCCTGATCGCCTCGCTTGTAGCAGGCTGAAGCGATGACACCAGGTTGCCCACTAGTCATCTGGCATACCCGCGTAACCCACTGTCAAACAAGAGAGTCAACATCGTTTCTCGAAGCTTGCTTAGCGTAGAGCAGTCAGAGTTGGCATGGCAGCAAGCACGTCAAGCGATCCATCCATCACGCCCGACGTCACACTCGCACCCTCCGTGGCCTGCTGTTCATATTGTTTGTTCATTTTATACGTCCATTGTATATTTATATGGTATTTAAAAAACCCCGGAAAGGACCCAAAAGGGTCTAGATGTTGCATTAACTAAAAGCGGGGGGAGGGGGGTTTAAATTTTACAAGGAGGATCTCCAAATAAAAGGAAAATACAACACAGTCCACAATTCTTACAAACAGACCCCACAAAGATAAACAAAAGCGCAATCGGGTCTGTCTCCACCGTCGACAAAAACAAGCTCAAATCCGCGGCCACCAGCGCTGTTGTCGGGGACAACACCACTTGGAGACAGGCTGGCATGTACTGCTTCAACCGAGCCAATGAAGACCCTCCGCTTTGGCACTTTGGTCTGGATGGAGATCCAGCACAAGGTCGGCACGAGAGCTCAGAGTAGTCGCCTGACAACCATTAAGAAAAGCAGTTGGACGACATCATGCCGTCAATGAAGTGTTGATGTTGGTGTACTCCCGAAGATCCCAACTGGGACAAAGATATGGCAGCAGACATGAGAGCGTCATTTTGGAGGACGGGCTCGTTTTTTGAACTTTTTTGAATTTGAGAATTTGAAGTTTCAAAAAAGGGGGGAAATATTTTAGGATGTAGATAACGATGGACTCTAGGTGTATGCAAAAAATTAATTAAAAATATTGTGTATTTTGTGGTGTGTAAAAATAACAAATTTCTAGATCTGAAACGGTAAACAGTGTAAAATTCGAAAATTCAGAATTTGTCTTTATTTTTTAGGCCAGAATACAAACTATTTGGTCTTGAAATTTTGCAGGACCGTAGAATACATCATTGTAAACATTTAGGATTTTTTTTTAAAGTTCAATAACAGGCTCCATGAAGCTTGTCCTCCAAACCGATTTTCTGCAGCAGACATAGGCTACCATTTGAAGATTCACATCCTACAGCAAGATTACCCCGTGGAGCCAAAGATCAAGCCTTTGCCCCTCACCAATCCCCACCACGATGATGAGCTTGAGAGAGAGCGTTGTGATCAATAGCTCCACCACAACCTCTGAAAATAGAGCCCATCGAGCTTATTGACCTCCGAAACTTCTTCCCTCCAATCATGCTTCGACCTCCGAAGCTCCACGAAAAGGAAGAAGCCTGGCACACCACCACTCCAACTCGGGTACAGCATGACCAAGCTTGAGACAGCTACCTTATTGTTGGAGATTCCCGCACCCATATCCTCCACACGCAGCGCCTCCTACCACTTGAATGGGCCGCCCTAGATCTAGCCGGCGGGATCTGATGCTCTACTCCCAGACGCCACTAAGGGACAAGACACAACCCTACTATCTACAGAGAAGAATCCGGCGCCTCGCCTCAGCCATCTCCGAGCGCCATCACCGCCGGAGATGACCTTGGCTTGGCCCGACACACGTGAGAAGCTGCTCAAACTACTGTAGCAAAGAGAGAGTGGAAAGGATAAAAATGATCCTTCATATATTCATATGGTCATAGGCTCACAGCGTAGCAACATCGTTTTGCTGTCACTGCATGCTACCTGCACATACGCCGGTTGATGCAGCCTGCCACATAGCATGGCATTGATTAAGGTGTTAGGTGGGATCTCATCTAAATTTCACTTACAGTTTATTTTGCCTTTGTTAGTACAAATTTTTGTCTCAAAATTTATCCTAAAAAATCTAAAAATACACTACAAGTGGGATATAGGTGGGATCCCACCTGACAGCCTAGCATTGATATTAGTTGGAGTAAGCGGGTTGATGCGGCCTGCAGCGGGCTGCCGCGCTATTCCGCTTTGGTTCTAGTGTGTGTGGCGCCCGGCCCAAACGCCCACAACTAGCGTATAGTCCCGCTTCGCTCTATAGCGGTGAGCTGCATCCCGCCCCGCATGCAAACCCTTCTGGCCCTAACCGTAACCGACGCACGCGTCTAGCTCCACGAATAAGGGTGTGTTTGGTAGCCCGGCCCATCTGAGAATAGCTATCTGTCCTCAACCAAGCTGAGTCTAGCTAAGCTGGGTTGAGATTTTTCAGTGTGTTTGGTAGGTCGGCCCAGTTGAGATATTCTGAGATGAGATGTTGTTTGGTAGGTCGGCTCTGCTAGGATATGCTGAGTTGAGACTCTGTTTGTTAGATTGTATGTATTGAGATATGGTTACCTCCTCCTAAGTTGGTGAGATTACCACATTCCTTAGCAAATAAAATTATATACTTCATTATGTAAATAAGATTCAGTGTATATAATCTAAAGTAAATAAAATAAGAGTTAATATATGATCCAGAGTACATACGAGTGCTGAATAATAATCCATATTACAAAAGTTCTAATTAGCATAGGATCATACGAGTACATACGAGTACATACGAGTGCTGAATAATAAAGTCTGCATCCATATAAGTTTGGAATCCCCATAAGTTCTAATTAGCATTACAAAAGAGATACATACTAGTTGCATAAACAAATCACAAGTCAAACAAGATCAGGATTTTTTGCTATGATACGCTTGAAAGAGGCTTCACGAGCATCAGGTTCCATAGCAATGAAATTTAGGCCTTTACCCTTATGCTCCGTTAAATAGTCTAAAACAGCCAATCTTTGATCCATCTCAAATTGAGCAAGGTCCATAACAGTTTTGCACAAAGCAGGGTGTGTTTCGGTGTGGCAAGTGTTATTGATAGCACCGGCAACATCACGCAATGCATCGGACATGTTGTTAACCTGAATTGTATCTTCGTCACTCAAAATAGAGGCCCTCTTCCTCTTCCTGTTTGAGCTAGAAGGTGAAGGAGTAGTTGCATCACTCCCATGAACACCAAAGTCAAATGCGGCTTGAGAATCAACAAAACCTTCTCCATCTGTTGCTTGGCTTTCCAGATCAATAGGTTTTCCTGGTTGCTCCACTTCAATGGGTTTACCCAAAGGCTCATTAGATCCCATAGCATACTTACCTGTGGCTAGCTTGTTGCCAAAGCAAGCTTCCATATATTCAAAGTTGACAAGTGGTGTATTCAAAAATTCGGCGTCCTTAGGAGTATCCTAAACATATCATAAAGAAAAATTTCAGCAATAATATGAGCAACAATAGAGATGATTCCAGCAGTAAAATGACATATTTCAGCAAGATATAAGATGATTACAGCAATAATATGAGCAGAATTCAGCAACAAATAAGATGATTCCAGCACAACAACAAATTTCAGCAATAATATGACATGATTCCAGCACAACAACAACACATTTCAGCAATAATATGACATATTTCAACACAACAACGACACATTTCAGCAATGAAGAACATGTACATACCTGAGTGTGGCCTAAGTAATGTTGCTCTTCTAGAACTATCTCTTTTCTATCATCATCCCAAAGTGCCCCACTTAGCATTCTCAATTTTTCGATTCTTTGATACTTCACCTTCCATTTGCGGAGATGGTTGGTCACTTGAGTGGTACTAACTTCATAGCCCACAAGTTGGGTCACAGTTTTTGCAACTTTAGTAATATGGATCTCTTTGAATCCTTTATCTGTCTTCACACCTTTCGCTGCTACATCGGCGAGACAACGCAACATGCATGCTGACATAGGAGGGGTCCAAGTCATAATCTTTGTGGCCTTCTTGGGTTGAGCACCTACATCCGGAACTTCCTCCAAAGCTTCAGCCATCTACACAACAACAACAATGACACATTTCAGCAATAATACGATAGATTTCAGCAACAAAATAACATATTCCAGCAATAATATGATAAATTTCAGCAACAAAATAACATATTCCAGCAATAATATGACACATTTCAGCACCAAATAACATATTCCAGCAATAATATAACACATTTCAGCACCAAATAACACATTCCAGCAATAATATAACATATTTCAGCACCAAATATCAGATTCCAGCAATAAAATGACATATTTCAGCACCAAATATCATATTCCAGCAATAATATAACATATTTCAGCACCAAATAACACATTCCAGCACCAAATATCATATTCCAGAACCAATGAAGTCACAATTCATAGAATGCATTTATTACATCAAGTCACAACATGATACATCAAATGTGTGCTGCCCCCCTATTTGCCCACATCGCTTGTGCAAATTCATCTCTCTTTTCTTTCCAGGAAGCATTATCATAAGCAATGTCATTGTGCTCCTCATTGGTGGGTTTCGGTTCCCATGTGGCCTCCGGTGGATACAAGTGTTTATTATTCATGGGTCTTATCACATAGCAAAATCTAGAGTTTTTTGAAGTGGTCATTTACCTTGAAGTAGGGATTGAAGCGGCTGTTATCTTGAATTTTAGGATGGATATGAGTGGAGGGAGGACGGATCATCTCAGCTCTCAACTCTCCAACGGCATAAAGCACCGCCTTAAAATACCTACTAATTACTTCAATAGATCTTCTAAAAATTGGTTGTAGAGCTCGAAACCTTGTGTTGTGGCCAATTACTAGGAGAAACATGGCTACTTGCTCCTCGATAGAAGTATGAATACTATCTTTCAATAATTCCCTTTCTCTAAACAAATTGCACAACCAAAAAAAGGGAGCCCTTTTCATTCTTAGCAGATTTAAACAATTTGTATCGGTAGAATGATAGATATATCTCAGATTTGACTCTCTAGCTATATCCGTATCAACCCTACGCTTCAATGATAACACGGGACATTGTTTTCTAGCTCTCCTTGAGATAAAAATCAAGTATGCACCCAATACAGCTGCGAGACCAGCAGCTTTCACAATGAGTTGTCGCCGATTTTTTGCCAAATCATCCATCTAACAAAAGATAACAACAACTCAACCTTCATTCATGGACATGCAATATTTTTACTTCCCATAAACAATAAACAAGCTATACTGGGACAATTTTACTGCTCAGAAACATACATCATATAGTGCAGGTCGGACAGAGATATGCTACCTTGTAGGATGAAGAGCAGGGGCAGTGAGCAGGTCGGACTTGAGGAGGGGCAGAAGAGCACGGGCAGGTTGTAGTCGACCAGATCCTGTAGTTCCTGTCGCCGGTTCCGGTAGTCCTAGCGGCTGCAGATCGGAGAGGGTGCGGATCCGGTCGCCGGTTCCATACTTGAGGAGGGGTAGAAGAGCACGAGAGGACGGCCGACGCGTGAGAGGACGGAGAAGGACGGACGGTAGACGAGAGGACGGCCGACGCGCTTGCAGACGAGAAGGACGGCCGGCAGATGAGAAGGACGACCGATTCTAGTTGGCCGGCGGGGGCTAGGTCGACGGCACCCTTCTGTGCCAGCCCATCGTGCGTGCGACGCAGAGGGACTGTGCAGGCACGGCTGGGGCTTGGTCGACGGGAGTGTGCAGGCATGGCGGGGGCTAGGTCGGGCTGAGGCGATGGGGGCGGCGATGCGGGAGAAAGGAGGAGACGGGGGGGGGGGATTTTGGTGGGCTAGGGTTCGGGGTACCGCGGGGGCTCGGGCGATGGGACGCGGGATATTTTTTGGGGCCGCGGGGCACTTGTTTTTTGGCTCTGTTCGGCCGAGCTGAGATGAGAACGCCGATTTCGACTTCGCAGGTGGGCAGGGCCGAGAGGCCGTTTTCGGTCTAGGTGGGCAGTGCCCAGATACGTAAACCGGCCTAACAAACACGAAAATTTCGGCTGGGTTGGGAATATCTGAACTGGGCAGGGCTACCAAACACACCCTAAGAGTCTCGGCTAGCGCCTGCCTCCACAGGCGAAACCCTATCATACATTTTCCCCAACACCGCCGCCGCCGACGCTGCCGTTCACTTCTAGCCGCCGTTCACTTCTAGCCGCCATGTCAACCCGGTCACCAATCAGTTATTACGACAGCGATGAGATGATCTACCTCGCTTCAGACTTCGGCAGTGAAAGAATCGCAAAGGTCATAGCTGAGAACCCTAACCTCTCCCCGTTTGAAACAGCCGACGTCGTGATTCAGGTGTGTTCAATGGATTTTCTTGTCTAGTTTGTCTTCCGCTCAGATATCAGTTCGTCGATTGGAATCTGTTCTTTCTCTTGCGTCGATATCACATATCTATGTTCGTGTTACGGGATGTGAGCGGACATCACCGATAATCTTGTTTCCATCTAATAAAATACGTGTTCCCCCATTATCCATTCAGGCAGCTGAAGCTTGGAAGGCTTCCCTTGTGACATACAACAGTGATGATGACTTCGTTGCTGTGGACTCCGATGCTGTGGACTCGGAGGATGAGGACTCGGAGGATGAGGACGAGGCTGGTGGGGAGATAGGGAAGGTGATAATGATTCTAAGATTAAAGATCAAATTTGTTTGGCCAAATTCACCTTGCTAGATCTTGTTTACTTGCATTTAATCAGTACAAAATTTATGACTATTCACCAGCTCGGCGATGAAAGCAAGCTCGAGTGCGAGAAGCCAAGAGTAGCTGAAGGCTCTGCGTGCCAAGGAAAAGACATCAGTCTGGAGGCCAAAAAGATTCTTCTCAGTAGGTTGTGATCCATGTTGAAACCCCTACCTCAGAATCATCCTATGTCGCACTGATAAGAGAGAAAATAGCAGAACAATTTATAATATACCGTCCAGCTTAACTTCTAAGCCCATGCTTCAGATGCGGGCGAGATATATTTTTGCCAATGCAATTTTGCAGTCCCTGTTAAATCGCTTGATATATAAGTACTAATTGTTTGGATCAAATTTTGCTTATTGAACAATGGGCACAATATTTGTGATTTGTGATGTTATAAAACCTTGAAGGTAGTACTTTGTTTTTTCTACACCAACACAGAATGTGTATTCTGTCTCATTTTTATTGTGGCTTTTGCTTGGCTTGTTCTTCAGTTGACTTAGGTGGCTTGCTTATTTAAACATGCATTCATTTTTAATGACGTTTGTTCACACACAGAATTTACATATTATCTCCATCTGTATCAGTGTTTCCTTTTCTGGGTTGCTCTTAAAAAACAACATAATTGGAACCAACTACAAAACCAAGTTTTGTTTAGCGGAGTTTTCATATATGCATGAAGCATGTAGAAACCATTTTTCAGACTTACATTGGTGTTGTTTAATGATTTAGCACCAAGACTAGATCAATGTATGATAAGCAGACAAAAGTAAATGATTTTATGTGAATACTACATCATTAGGTTGCCCTTATTTGTGCTTCAACGCTTCAAGCCAACACATCACCATAAATCAGGATCTTTACATGTTAAAATAGGTATACTTCAGGAAATATACGTATTCAATGAATTTGGGTTGTGCTTTCGAGTTTCTTGCTTTGGTTGTGAAGCGGTCTAGGGGCTCTGTGTTCCACCTCTCTCCTTTTTGGCAGGGATTTGGCAAGGTGAGTCCTTGTTGACTGCTTTTGTGGTTTTGCATTGTAACAACCGAAAGACATTATCTGTATGGTATTTGGGTTCGGTCTTTTTTATAAACTGGATCATTCTTCAATGAATTTAGCAGTGTTAACATTAAAAAATACTGTTGGAAAATAATGGATGCAAATAAACCACTGCTGCAACTTAATCTGACGTGTCTATGTAGGAATGTGAACAATAATTATGTAGAACCTGACTACCTGAGTAGCAACCAAGGAATCCGTAAGCATCAACTAGGATGTGAAAATATTCGCAATAAGGACACGATTGGTTTAGCGTTCATTAGTCAAAAAATAGGAGAAAATTTTCACGGACCTACGATGGCAACACGAAAAATTCGGTGTAGCACGGAAAATTGGGAGCTCCTATGCTCCAACCTGGTCGGAGTAAACCCCACGCTGCACACCCTCGTTGGTTCATGGGCCTGGCCCATTAGAGTCGTTCGGGAAGGAAAACGCTACGAAGATTACTTCTTTCTTTCCACGCGTACGTGAATGTTTCTTTTTGCGGTTTTTGATTTTTTTCATTTTTTTAAATTCGAACATTATTAAATCTGAACGCAATTTTAATTTTTCAGTGAATTTAATATTTTGAGAACGAAAATCTAAATTTGAAGGAATTTCACATTTTGAATGAAAATCGAAAATTGAACAGATTTAATTTTTGAACGGATTCCGAAATTTAAATGAATTTTCAAATGTGAACATATTTTGAAATTCGAACGAAAATCAAAATTCGACTGATTTTTGAAATATGAACGAATTCCAAAATATAAACAGATTTGAAAATTTGAACGAAAATCAAAATTTGAACGAATTTTAAAAAATGGACGGATTTTGAAATTTGAACAAAAAAATCAAATATAAACAAAAATCAAAATCTGAAATTTTTTTGAAAATTAAACGGATTTAAAATCTGAACATTTATAAAAAATTTGTAAAAGAAAACGAAAAAACTAAACTGAAAAAGGAAAAAAATAAAACAAACACAAAAAATGAACAGATTTCAAATCTGAACATTTAAAAAAAATTGTAAAAGAAAACGAAAAAACTAAACTGAAAAAAGAAAAAGGAAAACTGAGAAAAAATAAAACAAACGCAAAAAAAGCGACCAGGTCGGCGTTACTGGGCCGGCCCACACCCACGCGGGGGTGTGCGGCACTCTGTCCGCGCCGACCTGCTCGGCGTATAGGAAATGCCGGGGCGAGGCGGCCGGCGGTGGTGATGAAGAACTTGCCTGTAATGGCGGGCGGTGGGCGCTCCTATACTCCACCTTGGGTGGAGCGGACGCTTGCGCCGCACACCCCAACGTCAGATGGGCCAGCCCAATGTTTGCCCCGCGTTGGTTACGCTCATTGATTCCTCATGCCCTCACGCTCGTTGGTCAGCCTGTATATGTGACGAATTTTAATTTTTTAACAGATTTTAAAATTTAACCAAATTTCAATTTTTTAACGAAAATGAAAATTGAACGAATTTTAACTTTGGAACGAATTTTGAAAATTGAAATAAATTTCAAATTTTGAATGAATTTTAATATCTGAACAGATTACAAATTTTAATATATGAACGAATTTCAAAATTTTAACAAATTTTGAAATTTGAACAGATTTTGAAATGTAAACAAATTTTGAAATGTGAACAAATTTTGAAATGTGAACAAAATTTGAAATGTGAACAAAATTCCAAAATATGAATGAATTTCAAAATTTGAACAAAAATCAAAATTTGAATGAATTTTGAAAATTGAACGAATTTTGAAATTTGAACGAAAATAAAAATTATTATTATTTTTTAAAATTAAACGAAAATCAAGATTTGATTTTTTAAAGAATTGAGCATATTTCGAAATTTGAACGAAAATGACAAATTTGAACATTTTTAAAAAATTGTAAAAGAAAAACGAAAAAACTAAACTGAAAAGGAAAAAAAGGAAAACTGGGAAAAGAAAAAAAATAAAATGAACGCAGAAAAAAAGGCGCGACCAGGTCGGCACTAATGGGCCGGCCCACACCCGCGCGGGGGTGTGCGGCGCGCGGTCCGTGCCGACCTGGTTGGCGTATAGGAATCGCCCGGAAAATTCGGCGTGGGACGTAATCCTACACGATATTCCAAGCGGGGCCTAAATCCTTAGAGGCTCGAGCAACAGCTATGTAGCATCTGAGGAAACCTTGTAATTCCTAAGCAGCAACCTAGATGTAAGAAATCCCCGTATAACCCAAATTATGCAAAGATAGAACAACAATAATAGTGCAATAAAATCTTTAGAGGTTGGGCCACCATCTATACTAGAACCATATGCGCGCTTTGCTGCGCCGTTCATCCTTTCGTTCTCTTCTTCATCTTCCTTCGTTCTCTTCTTTGTCCTTCGGGGTTAGATAGATACGGTCTGCATTTACCTTGAACCAGTTTGATGGCGTGTGTCTTCTCTTCCGAGTTCAGCTGTAGGACTATCATATTTAAAAAAGTTTCTTTTCATTTGCTTGTTGATCAAATATAGTAAAAACATAATTTTATGTAGGGCCGACCCATAGGGCAGGGCAGAGGGGCGCTTGCCCTAGGCCCCATGAAGCTAGGGGCCCGATCTAAGATTTGCTTGGTACTTCTATCCAACGGCTTGGAATAGTTTTAGAAAATATAGGTAACGCAAGATGCATCCTACCATATATATCTCTCCTACCATATATATCTCTCCTACGACTCCTTTTACTAAAAATAAAATAATCTAAAAAATTAATAATTTATTTTATGCCAGGATTTCTCTCTTGATGTGCAATTCCAAGTAATCCTCTTGATCACTACCAGCAGACTAACTAAAACGCATCGTCTTCCTATTTTTAGGACTGACTATAATCTAAAATAATATCTTGAACAATATAAAATGTTGAGAAAAAAACTACAACGCTCTATTGACCCAACTAACGATACAAATATTATAATATTTGATTTGATTTCAGTTCCTTTATGCTGCCATCAATTGTTAACTATAATTGCTATTTGCGTGATCGAATAAATTAGTTTTTGTCTTATAGATTTAGCCGTTCACTACTAACATTGTTTTCCTACTTTTCATCAGTTGATTTCCTAATAAGCAATACAATATTAATAACTTTGTATGAACATTTCTTCCGATATTAGAAGAACTGACAACAGATGTAAGAGTATCTCCACTCGCCCCCCTAAAGGCCCCCCAAACGGCTTTAGGGGCGTCGGCGTAGAAAATCCCGCCCAGCCGCGCCCCCATATGTTTTTTCCATCCGATGCGACATACATTTTCATCCGGCGCATCCGATCCAAACCCTGTCCACGGGGGGCGAGTGGGGGCGCCGGCTGGGCGTGCGACTCGCCGCGAGGCCCACTGTCAGCGACTGCCCGCCGCTTCATCGTCTCCACTCGTCCCATCTCCCACGCCGAGTAATGGCGCTGCAAACGACAGCAGCTTTGCAGTGGCGCAGCGAGCCGTCGCGTCGGAGCACGCGTCGGCGGGAAATGAATGCCATGTCGCATGCTTCCCGCCCCTTCTCCTTCATTTTCCCGCCCCGCTTCTAGCTATAAATAGCTCATAGCCTCGCCGCTAGGTTGATATCCTCCAACCGCCGGTAGAAAATGCCTCGCCGCCTCTTCACAACCTACGCCATGCTCCCTCGCGGTGGTTCCAACGCGCCACCACCACCATTGCCCCCACCTCCACCGCTGCTGCCGCAGGAGCTAGCTCCACTGCACGGCGAGGAGGAGGAGGACTCCGACGATGAGGAATTCCTCGCCCAGCTGCCGACGGATGCGGAGGCGGAGGAGGCCGCCACGGAACAGAGAACGATCCTAGCATCGTTCAAGACGCAGCGCCGCGACCAGTCGGCGCAGGAGCTCATGGCCGCCGAGAGGAGGGCGGCATCGGCTAGGCTGGCGGAGGAGCATGTGATACGTCCAAAACGTATATACTTTCTCGAACACTTTTGCTATTGTTTCTCCTCTAATTTGTGAGTTTTGAATACAACTAACACGGACTGACACTGTTTTCAGCAGAATTGCTCTGGTGTCTCGTTTTTGTGCAGAAATCAACTTCTAGTAAAAATTCGGGAAAAATCATGAAAAATCCTATTTCAACAGAAGACCCACGGAGCCAGAAGACAGGAGGGAGAAGGGGCTCGAGGGGCCGTCACACAGTGGTGGCGCGGCCCAGCCCTGGCCGCGCCACCCTGGCGTGAGGGGGCCCCAGCACCCCTCTCGACCTCCCCTCTCGCGTACATATACCCCCTGACGACATAATATCAGGGAGACGGCGTTTTTCCCAGATAGACTTCCGCTGCGCCGCCGCCATCAGAAACCGTGATTCGGAACCAGAAACTCCGTTCTGGCACCCTGCCGGGATGGGGATTCGGAGGAGATCTTCATCACCATCACCACCGACGCTCCTCCATCGACCATCCATGATTCCCCCATCCATGTGTGAGTAATTCCCCCTCTATAGGTGAGGGGATGGTAGGGATTGGATGAGATTGTTCATGTGATTTGATATGAGATTGATAGGGCATAGTTCCTAGTATCTTTATTTAGTGCCTATGACATTGTTGCAACTTGTTGTGCTTAATGCTTATCACTTTGGGCCCGAGTGCCATGATTTCAGATCTGAACATGTTATTATTTCTATGATGATACTTGTTGTTTATGGTCTTACCTACAAGTTGTATACACATATTGTTGTCCGGAACCCGAGGCCCCAAAGTGACAGAAATTGGGATAACCAGAGGGGATGGCTATGATGTGAGGATCACATGTGTTCACCGAGTGCTAATGGTTTGCTCCGGTACTCTATTAAAAGGAGTACCTTAATTACCAGTAGTTTCCCTTGAGGCCCTGTTGCAACAGGCTGGTAGGACAAAAGATGTCGTGCAAGTTTCTCCTTGCGAGCACGTACGACTATATACAGAACACATGCCTATCATTGTTTGTACTAGGATGCTTTATCATTATTTATCTGCAATGCCCATGTCTCATTGATTTCATGAATTATCTTATCCATGCAACGCCCGTAATCCATCCCTATGCCTACAGTATTTGTTCCTACTGTTTACAACTGTTACTATTACCGCTGCTATTTTACTACTGTTGTTACTGTTTCACTACTGTCACCACTATAAAACGGTTGCTACTGATAAACCACTGTGAGCAAGACTGTTTCCAGGTGTAGCTGAATTGACAACTCATCTGTTAAGGCTTACATATATTCTTTGGCTCCCCTTGTGTCGAATCAATAAATTTGGGCAATACTTCCCTCGAAGACTGTTGCGATCCCCTATACTTGTGGGTCATCAAGACTATTTTCTGGCGCCGTTGCCGGGGAGCATAGCTTTATTTGTAAGTTCACTTGGTATTCATATTGTTCGCTGCAATCCTTTCATCATGGGTAAACCTCGTGATGGAAAAGTTCCTATATTGCCATCCACTACAAGAAGAGGTACGACTCTCAACACCTCTGTTGCTCTTGATTCGCCATCTGTTATGAGTAAGTTGCTTACACCACCACACCCACACGCTACTGCTACTACTTCTGCTGAGATTGAAAATGCCACTGATAATTTAGATGATGCTTCTACTGTGCTTGATGAGAGTGGTTCACTAGGTTCCTTTTTAGATGCTACTATTGCTAGAGCTAAGTTGGGAAACACCACTGTTACACCTGTTAGTTCACCTGAGTCTAGGGAGTGTCCTAGTGATGATTATGATGATGATGCTTATATTGAGCTTAATGATGATTTTATTGCAGAAGCACGTGATGCTCGTAATGCAGGTAATGTTAAAGAACTTCTTGCAAGACGCTCTGTTAGATATAATTTGTCTCCTGATCCTAAGTTTGCTGCTTCTCCTATAAATATTAGAGACAAGGATTATGATTTCTCTTTGGATTTATCTTACATATCTATTGTTGAGAAAACTCCTTTTTGTGGTACTAAAGATGAGAGTGCTATGGAGCACATGAATGAGCTTTCTACTTTGAGTAATTTGTTTTCTGATGATATTAAGCTCCGCACTTACTTTGTTGCTAAGATTTTTCCTTTCTCATTGAAAGATGCTGCTAAAACTTGGTTTAATAGCTTGTCTCCTGGATCTCTTACTAGTCCTATTGCTTTGGTTAATGCTTTCTTTCAGAAATATTTTCCTGCTAGTGCTCAACATGCTGCTGTGCAGAAAATCTTTGATTTTGAACAGGGAAAAGGAGAGATATTGCCTGAATCTTGGACAAGGTTTTGTTCTTTAATTAGAGCTTTGCCTAAAGAACCATTGCCTAAAAATGAACTCCTTGATATATTTTATAATGGACTAACGGATGAATCTAAGTCATATTTGGATAGTTGTGCTGGTTGTGTTTTCAGGGAAAGAACTCCGGCTGATGCTGAAGAATTAATGGCTAAAATAAGCCGGAATCATGATGATTGGACTTTAGTTGAGCCAACACCAGCACCAACCCCTGCGCCATCTATAGAGCCTACACCGAAGAAGAGAGGGATGATTGAATTAAATGATGAAGTTATGAAGGAAGCTAAGAAATCTCTTAAGGAGAAAGGTATTAAGGCCGAAGATGTGAAGAATTTACCTCCTATTGAAGAATTATGTAAGCCAATCCCTCACTCATCTACTATTGAGGTACACTCTCTCCAACGCTTTGATGAAAGAGATATTCCTTATACTAAACCCCCTGATCAATGCTTAGATGAATTTGATAACTTTATTGTTAAGCAAGAAAATTTTAATAGAATGGTGCATAATCATTTGTTGGAAAATTCTAGAACTATTAACAAGTTGCAGGATATTGTGGAGAGAACCGCCAATGATGTGAAGATACTTGCTAAACATTTTCAAATGGTTCAAACACAAATTGATCAGCTTACCAAGGTGCAAAAAGACTTGCTAGTTAATGCTGCAAGAGAGAAGCAAGCATGTGAAATACGCACAAGAAGTGGTGCTGCTACTCAAGACCCATTATATCCTGAAGGACATCCTAAGAGGGTTGAGCAAGATTCTCAACGCACTTCAAATGATGATATTCCTTCTAAGAAGAAGAAGAAGAAGCATAAAACAACTGCAGAATCCTCTGATGCAGGTAAAGATCCTAACAGTGTTTCTATTTCTGATGCTGAAACTGAACCAGGAGATGCTTCCGATAAAGAAGAAGATAAAGAAGAAGTTGAAGAAGAACCAGAAAAGATTGATAAGAATGCAAAGTACACCAAAGAAGACTTCATTGCCAACAAGCATGGTAAAGAAAGGGAACCTTGGGTACAGAAACCAATGCCTTTTCCTAGTAAGAAACACAAGTCCAAGGAAGAAGAACACTACAACAGGTTTTGTGAATGGATGAGACCTTTATTTTTGCAAATTCCTTTGACTGATGCTATTAGAATGCCTCCTTATGCAAAGTATATGAAAGATATTGTCACTAACAAAAGGAAAATTCCTAGTGAGGAAATTTCCACTTTACTTGCTAATTATTCTTTTGATGGTAAAGTACCGGAGAAGCTTGGAGATCCAGGTATACCAACTATTCCTTGCTCCATTAAAAATAACTATGTTAGAACTGCTTTATGTGATTTGGGAGCTGGAGTTAGTGTCATGCCTTTTTCTCTTTATAAGAGACTTGATTTAGAGAAATTGGTATCAACTGATATATCCTTGCAGATGGCTGATAAGTCTACTACTATTCCTATTGGTATATGTGAGAATGTTCCTGTTCAAGTTGCTAACAGTTGTTTAATATTAACTAATTTTGTTGTGTTGGAAATGCCTGAAGATGATAATATGTCTATTATTCTTGGGAGACCTTTTCTAAACACTGCAGGTGTTGTTATCAATTGCAATCAAGGAAAAGTCACTTTCAATGTCAATGACAAAGAGTATACGGTTTATTTTCCCAAGAAGATTGATAGGAAGAATGCTCTAAATTCAATCAAGCATGTTGAGACCATCAAAGTTGGTCAAATTATTTGTTCAGAGCAAAAGCCCAAGGAAGAATGTCAAATTGTTATGGTTGGGACTATACCTATCAAAGTTGAGGTAACATAAGCATTAAGTGAAGTGCAAAGTTTTGCCTCGTACAAAGTTAGTTTGGTAACAAGACTTGATCAACCTTGTTAACAAAGTGATTTTATATGAACAAAACTTCGTTTTCGCCGCATCCACTACACCTCACTTGTATTTACTTTCATCAAATTTTGTTTCTTCAGTTAAGTTGCTTGATTAAGAGTATCTCAGAGCTGCTGTATGCTTAGTTTTGATTTGCTTGAAATATTTTCATCTTTGTTTTTCTAAGTTTTATTGATATGGCAATTTCTGAAAATCCTCGAAAATAAAGTTTCTCGAAAAATTCCAGAAAATTCTTTATAAATTTTTATGTCAAAAATGGGGCAGAGAGACACCTGGGAGGCACCAGGTGGGGCAGCCACGCCACCTCACACACAGGTGGCGCGGCCCAGCCCTGGCCGTGCCACCCAGGTGTGAGACGGCCCCACCAGGCCCCTCCCTCATCTCTTCTTCCCCATCTCTTTCTCTCTCCCGAAAACAACGACACACTCAGCTGAAACCTGAGTTCTTGCTGTTCTTCACCTCGATTTTTTGATCTCTTTGCTCAGCCCAATATTTCTGCTGAAATTTGGATCATTTGCTCTCCGGTATGTGACTCCTCCACTTGTCCAAGTAGAATTTCTTTTGGTAAAGTATTCCTTGAGTATTTTAGCATTGTAGGTGACAGTATAGATGAGTATGCATGCTTGTTCTCTTGCTTAGAATTGATATTTTGATGCATGTCAGCTCGCTAGTAACCCACTATAGTAGTCTCCTACACTTGCTTGTCTTTAAATCACTTTTTATGAGTTTGTTGAAAAAATTTAGAGAAGAGGGATGGACAACTTCACATATGGAGAAGTGTTTGAAAGTGATGCACCAAGGTCATCAAGGCCCTCAAGATCCACTGCTCAATATAGGATGTCTTATAATGAGGATCTCATCTCACCAAACCTTGAAGGGGACGATGGAGATGCACATCCATCCACCTTCCCTTGTATTAACTTTTTGAGTGATGCAGGGATTCTTGATGATTTCTTGCTCCTTATTAACAGGGTTGGGTTGACTGCTTACATGACAGATGAAAGTGACCAATATGCTATGCTTACAAAGATTTTCGTTGAAAGTTTTAAATTTACTAACGCTCATTACAATCCTTCCGTTGCATTTAAGATTTATGATAAGTTTATCACCATGCCTTTGGGGAGGTTTTGTTCTATTTTAGGTATTCCCATGTTTGGAACGGCCAAGAGGATACAAAATCACCCCGCTGATTTGTTAGAGCTTTACCGAGGGGTGACCAATGATGATGACCGCACCGCACAACGTGGCAAGATAAGAAATATTCAGCTCCCAGCTATTAGATATTTTACTTACTATCTTGCAACTAGTGTACTTGGTAGAGAAAACACTAGCAATATCTCCAACTATCATTTAGCTTTTCTAGCTACCGCTCTTGATGTTGGTAGGAAGTATAACCTTGGTGCTGTTATTGCTCGTCGCCTAGCCGCTAGGGGACCTATTTATGGAGGTATTATTGCCGCGCGCATTGTTGCTGAGCTAGGACTTTCTATTGCTCCTAATGATGTATTGTTGGCTCCACAGAGGCTTGATCTTGCTGCTATGAAACTCCATCATTTTGTTACTGCTAACTCTTGTGCAGGGAAATTAGTTTACAGGATGTTATTTATTGATGGTGAGGAAAGGGAAATTCCCTTGCCTCAGCCTAACTTGTTCAGCATTCACATGAGGCCATGGTCGCGCACGAAGGTGGAGTTGGACGATCAGCTTAGGCTGCTTGGTTTCAATATCCAACACGGCGTGGTGGTCCAGGAGGAAGAGGAGGAGTCGGCCTATCACTTCACCACGTACCACTCTGGGGCATCCTCGAACTCATATCAGGACGATGGTGCTTCTTCGTCACACTACGGAGGCGCCACCTCGTGGCCGAGTTGGCCGAGTTGGGATTGATCTCCACTTAGGCCAAAAGTCCAAGCTTGGGGGGAGGTACGCCGACGATTCACTCATCTACATATCATATTTTGTCGGACCTTTGTATATCCATGTTTCACTTTCTTTATTGTTCTAGTTCTTACTTCTACTTTTCAAAACACAAAAGACCAAAAATATTTCCGTTGTTTCTCTTTGTTTGGTTCTTTAGTTTTCTACCTTTGGTTTGCTTTACTTGCTATTTTCGGTTTGCTATTTGAAAAATCCAAAAATATTTTGCTTTGTTTGCTATTTCCTTATGCCTTTGTTTCAAAAATTGAAAACCCAAAAATATTTATTGTTCTTCTTCGGTTTTGTAAAGTTTGTTGCAGAGTTCAGTTTCCCGTTACTCCATTGAAGCTTGGTATTCACTTTATATTATTCAAGCCACACAAGTGAAGAGCAATAATGACGACATATGACAATCCGAGATGTGGTAAGAGGCTGGTATGAACTTTATTTGTTTTCATTTTTGTACATATACTCATCCATGTGGACATGCTTAGTCGGTTCATGTAAGGTATATGTTATCTAATGGATGCTTTGTAGTTCTTGCTTTCATATGATTAGTTTCAATTTACTATTAGCCTGTAGCATGTCATGTAGATGCTTGCATGCTTTGTTTTATTCATAATATGGTATGTTATTGTCGTATCCACCTCTGAAAGTTTCATTTGAATCGACTTGGCACATGCTCAAGCATGCACATGACTGAACAAAAAGTCAATTAAGCCTCGATGATCTAAATTGCCTCAGAGTTCTTGTATCATTTTTATGCCTATATTAATTTTGTTTTGTCGCAAGCATGATTATGACAGTTATTGCTCTCTCGATTGTCGCTTCCCAGTCTTTTGCTAGCCTTCACTGGTACTGAGTATGAGCTCTACTCGTGCATCCAATTACCAAAAACCAAGTCTTCCAAAGAGTCCACTATAAATTCCTATGCATGGTATTTGTAAGCCATTCTAAGTAAATTTTCATGTGCTACCTTTCAAAACTTTCAACTACTTCTCATTTTGTGCCACTGTTTTTAGCTCATGGGGACGTAGTGGTCGGAATTGCTATCTTCCATATTAAATTAAGTACCCCTCGACTAGGTAGCTTCATCTGCTCGTCATTAATTTTGCAAGGGAGCTGGTCAGACCATTATAATCTTAATTCTAAAAGAAAGAAAAAAGGTACTCCTCCAAAGGAATGTGAAAGTTGGTGGGCACCCGATGGAATCGGTTAGCCATGGTTTGAGAAAGAAAAAAAGGTGGGGAGGAGTGCCAAAGCTTTATAAAAGAGCACCAATGTGCCAAATTTCAAAGAACTCGGAACCGCTCTCACTTGTTTATTATGGAAGATAGCAAGTCTCCATTGCTAGTCGTTGACATAGAACAACCACCTCTCAAAAGAAACTTCTATCTCTGATTTACAAATGAAAAGATCTAGCACATGTTAAATCACTGCTTCCCTCTGCGAAGGGCCATTCGTTTACTTTTATGTTGAGTCTTCATCTTCTAACTTTTAAGCACTTCTTGAGAGCATAGCTGTTATTCTTAGTGTAATGTGCTTGTCCCAGAACACGGTTAATTGTGGTATAACCTTGATGCTTGTATCTTTGATATTTCTACTTCTAGTCTTCCCTTGGACTTCAGAGGTGCCTCAACATTTATGTTTTGCTCCACAAATAAAGGCAAGCTGGATACTACTCTTTCATATCATTTATGCATATTACAATCTTGTAGCTTCTCATGTACATGTTACTTGTTATTAGTGCATTGGCACTCTTTCATAGCTTGCTTGACTATGAGGTGACATTAGTTGCATATTTCTTATTATGAATTGCCTGAGTACTTGATCACATAGTTAGTATATATACATCATATGAGCAAATGTGTTCATGAAAGTTTCTTTTATCGCTCTCAGTTGTTAACTGAATTGCTTGAGGACAAGCAAATAGCTAAGCTTGGGGGGAGTTGATACGTCCAAAGCGTATCTACTTTCTCGAACACTTTTGCTATTGTTTCTCCTCTAATTTGTGAGTTTTGAATACAACTAACACGGACTGACGCTGTTTTCAGCAGAATTGCTTTGGTGTCTCGTTTTTGTGCAGAAATCAACTTCCAGTAAAAATTCGGGAAAAATCATGAAAAATCCTATTTCACCAGAAGACCCACGGAGCCAGAAGACAGGAGGGAGAAGGGGCTCGAGGGGCCGTCACACAGTGGTGGCGCGGCCCAGCCCTGGCCGCGCCACCCTGGCGTGAGGGGGCCCCAGCACCCCTCTCGACCTCCCCTCTCGCGTACATATACCCCCTGACGACATAATATCAGGGAGACGGCGTTTTTCCCAGATAGACTTCCGCTGCGCCGCCGCCATCAGAAACCGCGATTCAGAACCAGAAACTCCGTTCTGGCACCCTGCCGGGACGGGGATCCGGAGGAGATCTTCATCACCATCACCACCGACGCTCCTCCATCGACCATCCATGATTCCCCCATCCATGTGTGAGTAATTCCCCCGCTGTAGGTGAGGGGATGGTAGGGATTGGATGAGATTGTTCATATAATTTGATATGAGATTGATAGGGCATAGTGCCTAGTATCTTTATTTAGTGCCTATGACATTGTTGCAACTTGTTGTGCTTAATGCTTGTCACTTTGGGCCCGAGTGCCATGATTTCAGATCTGAACATGTTATTATTTCTATAATGATACTTGTTGTTTATGGTCTTACCTACAAGTTGTATACACATATTGTTGTCCGGAACCCGAGGCCCCAAAGTGACAGAAATTGGGATAACCGGAGGGGATGGCTATGATGTGAGGATCACATGTGTTCACCGAGTGCTAATGCTTTGCTCCGGTACTCTATTAAAAGGAGTACCTTAATTACCAGTAGTTTCCCTTGAGGCCCTGCTGCAACAGGCTGGTAGGACAAAAGATGTCGTGCAAGTTTCTCCTTGCGAGCATGTACGACTATATACGGAACACATGTCTATGATTGTTTATACTAGGATGCTTTATCATTATTTATCTACAATGCCCATGTCTCATTGATTTCATGAATTATCTTATCCATGCAACGCCCGTAATCCATCCCTATGCCTACATTATTTGTTCCTACTGTTTACAACTGTTACTATTACCGCTGCTATTTTACTACTACTGTTACTGTTTCACTACTGTCACCACTATAAAACTGTTGCTACTGATAAACCACTGCGAGCAAGACTGTTTCCAGGTGCAGCTGAATTGACAACTCATCTGTTAAGGCTTACATATATTCTTTGGCTCCCCTTGTGTCGAATCAATAAATTTGGGTAATACTTCCCTCGAAGACTGTTGCGATCCCCTATACTTGTGGGTCATCAGCATGCTACCGCCCATGCCGACGCCTATCGCCGCAACATCGAAGCGCCGAGGGCTGCGATGGTGGCGGCTGAGCAACGCCTCTTCCAGGAGGACGTGACCGGAGGCTTTGCGACGGTGGTGGCGGAGCGCCAGCGACGCGAGCATCAGTACCCTCTTCCGTCCTTTGACACAGCGAGAGGAGGAGCGTCGCACCTTCACCTCCTTCCTCGAGGACGCCGAGCGCCGCCGCCGCGAGCGCGTGTCGGAGGAGAGCCATCCCCGCCGCGGGATGATTTCCCGCCGCCGGTCCGATGATGGAGCTGGGCCATCCAACGCTCCACAGCCACCACCATCGGGCGCATCGGAAGCCGATGCCGCCAGCGGGGACTCCGATGAAGACGTCCTCTTTTAGTTATATTTTCTATATTTCGCTGTATTATATAAAAACCATCTATATTTCAATGAAATCTATGCAGTTTGCCAAATTTTGCCTAGTTTCAAATTTGGGATGGGGGGCATGGCTGGGAAACCGTCGCCCCCCATACCAAAATTAGCGCCCCCAAAACGGCCTCAAAATCGCTTGTGCCGGTCGCTGTTTGGGGGGGGAGTGGAGATGCTCTAAGCCACTTAAAATATTTCCCTATGAAGCGAATGTGTAATATTGTAGAAAACTCTTGCAATACAATGGAACCATTGACCATGACCAAGCAATCAAGAAACTCTGATCCACGATTGTAATATTTTAAGTACTTTGAACTAAGTAATAAAAAATACTTATGTGCATCGGTAGATGCAGAGGCTAGGCTAAGTTCCCATTTTGAAAAAAAAGCTTTCAGGAAACGCCACAAATCATGCTTGTTTTCGTGTAATTTGCTCATGGTTTATCTACAAACATAAGCAGATTAGTTTATTTGCATATAGCCTACTGAATAAAAAACTCTTAAGAAAAAAATAAATAAGGGGTTTGTGATTCATACAAAATAAACTTTCGTTTATCCTTAGAAATTCATTATTTTAAAAATGGGGAACGACCCGAGCCTCTGCATCAAAGTGATGCATATGACTTTTTTTATTAAAATATTATTACAAAGTATATCCTTAGAAATTCATAAATAGAAAGAATAAAACAACACATAAAAAATTAAATTAAGGTTGCATAAGTCTGCATCAACAGTGGGAATTCCGAATATATTTTATATATAAGCAGAAAAAACGATTACTCGCTAGCTTGTACAGCCTACAAGTACGTTCACGTATGCAATGACACCCTACATGCTCAGCATAAGGACCAGACCAAACAACAAGTAAAACTAACCGACTCAAATCATGCAATACCAAAAGATCAACACGTGGCCTAGACCAACCAGTTTTGGTCACTGCAGGTGGACGCCACAAGAAAAAAAACATGTGAATCAACCGGAGCACTCCATTTGATTCACTACTATATATTGTAGAAGATATGTAGCACTCGAGAAGCAACCTAGTAATCCCTAAGCAGTGCACTCTCTCGCCCCCCCCCTCCTTGCTATAGTAGCTAATGGTGACGTGTTGATATAGATGACCGACCAGTTGGGAACCCCAAGAGAAGGTGTGATGAGCACACCAGCAAGTCTTACCTCAGTTATTAAACCAAGGTTTATCGAACCAGTAGGAGAAAGAACTAAACTTAAGAAGGTGATGCTTGCTAGCTTCGTGACAATCCGGACAAGGGCGCCAGATATAACTGCTTATCGGCGTGTCTTCCCCCAGCAGCAACGTGAAACCTACACACAATACAAACAAGTACTTTGCTCCCAACTTACGATGAGGTTGTCAATCTCACCGGTTTGCTGTAAACAAAGGATTGAGCGTATCGAGTGGTAAAAGGATAATAGTATGCAAGTAAAAGTAATTAGTGCGAGTAAAGTAAAACGATGTAACAATATAAAGGAAATTGGACCGGGGTCCACAGTTCACTAGTGGCGTTTCTCCATAAGATAAATAAAAGCATGCTGGTTAAACAAATTATAGTTGGGCAATTGATAGAGTAAAGATAACGTACATACATCACGAGGATCACTATAAGGCTTACTCTGGGCATTACGACAAAATACATAGACCGTAATCCAACTGCATCTATGACAAAAAATCCACTCGCGGGGAATCGTTCAAGGACCCCTTGAGTATTAAGTTGCGAACAACAGATAATTGTATTAAGCAAAGTGCTTAATGTAAACAAAGCAAATATCCTTGGACACAAGAATGTTGTTTTCTCCCTAGTGGCAACATCACATCTACAACCTTAGAGGTATTTGTCACTCCCCCAGATTAAATAGAGGCATGAACCCAACTATTGAGCATAAATACTCCCTCTTGGAGTGATGACCCACAAGTATAGGGGGTGTATTATAGTACTTTTGATAAATAAGAGTGTCGAACCCAACGAGGAGCAGAAGGTATTGACAAGTGGTTTTGATCAAGGATTCACTGTAAATACTAGCAAATGGGTTTTCAGGGGTATTTGGTAATGCAAATAAATAAAGTACGAATAAATAAGAGACAGTAATAATAATTGCTGCAAGTGGCCCAATCCTTTCTAGAGCAAAGGACAAGCCGGTTGTGTAACTTATGATAACCAAACGTTCTCGAGGACACACGGGAGTTTCTGTCAAGTGCTTTCGCTTCATGCCGCTAAATAATGTTTATTGGTTTGATAAGTATTATGGGGATGAACCTGTGCTAGCGCACTACCCTTTCTAGGATAAATACACACTTGTGATTATACCCCTTGCAAGCATTCGCAACTACAAGAAAGTAATTAAGATAAATCTAACCACAGCCTTAAACTCTAAGATCCTACGCTCCCTGGTGCAGTGGTTTCCCAACGGAGGTTTAGGTTTCTGTCACTCCAGCAACCCCACAATTGGTAGCCAAATACACAATGCATCTCACTAGGGCGATAAATGGTAAAGTATCATGTAGTCGATGTTCACTAGACACCACTAGTGAAATAGCACCACAACAAATAAATATCAAACTATTAAATATTACTCAACATAATTCTACTACTAACAACTTGACTTCTCCCATGTCCTCAAGAACTAAACGAACTACTCACAAGACATCATATGGATTATGATCAGAGGTGAAATAATGGTAAATAACAATCTGGACATAAATCTTAATTCAACGGTTCCACTTAATAGCATCAACCACAAGAGTAATCAACACCGGGAAAGTTTCCCCTAAGAATTTGACAAGATTCAACTCAAGATGTTACAGCGGGATGGCATGGTGATGATGGAGATGAAGGTGCTGGTGATGAGGATGATGGTGATGACGATCCCGTTGAAGTCCAGCGCGATGATGATGACGATGGCGACGATCTCCCCTCTCCGGGAAGGAATTTCCCCGGCAGATTTCTGCCTGCCGGAGAGCTTTTCTCTCTCTGGTGTTTTCCGCCCCGCAGAGGCGGCAGTGTCTATCTCTGAGCCCCCCTTTGACTTAGGTTTTCGGGGACGATGAAATACGCGAAGGGGCGATGGCAGAAGTGGGCCAGGGCGGCCACACAACAGGCGGGCGCGGCCAGGGGTCAGGTCGCGCCCCTGTGTGTGAGCCTGCCCTGTGGCTCCTCTCGACTCCTCCTTCTGGTTCTTCAGTCTTCTAGTAAAATATAATTTTCTGGTATATTTTTCTGGAATTTCCTGATCTTCCGAAATATGGTGTCTTGACAGTCCTTTTTCCAGCAGAATCCTGACTCCGGCAGCAAATCCTCCAATGATCATCAAACATGTAAAAACAGAGGAAACAACATAAGTATCATCTCTACATGTGAAATATATCAATGAATAACAATAAATTATGAAACAAAATAGTGATGCAAAATAGACGTATCATGGAGTCACTAACATCTACTCGGCCAAGATAGCTACTAGCAACGAAAAGCATGCAAGATCATAAACAACATAGAGATATGTGACACCCTTGAATTTATCACAAATTCGAAGTGCCCGTTATGTATTCCACCACAATCCCAGAATCATTGTTGTGATACACATAACGTAGTTGGTAACCAGTTCCATAGACATTACAATACGAATAGTTCAAATACAATGGTCATAGTGACCAAGTTCATATTACAACACAATATAGCAGCGGAAATAACGTCTTCGGGCCCATGCCTTCACCCTACAGGCAATGGCGACTCAGGAGACGGTCTTAGTTTTGGTACTCTTTTTCATAACCTTCCTCCGGATACTCTTCCCCATAGTCTGGCCAAGTTGATAGCCAGGGATACAGCCATGAGTACATTGGATGCACTCGCAAACCATCTTATAAATGAAATGATGAAGTAGATATGCAAGGTTGATATGGTGGACTAAGCACTAAGTTTAGTTGCAAAAGCTAGTTTTGTTTCCCAAGAATGTTCATTGGTAGAAAAGAGGTTTAGTTCTCTAAGTAAATCTAAAGAGGAACTTCAAATGTGTCAACATCAATGTCAAGTCAAGTCATTCACCAAGTTCATCAGAAGTTATTATCATTCTTGACAAAAGTCAAGTACAACTTGCCAACTGTCCATGACCGCGGACGCGGCTATTCGAATAGTTTTGAAACCTCTGCAGAGGGGTACACTTTACCCACAAGATTCGATACATCTGCCGGGAGAAATCTGTCGTCGTGGTGAAACAACATATGCCATAGGATGGCTTAAATGGGGGCCGAACTAGATGCTGGAGGATTCGGGAGAGGGGAACGCACTAAAAAGCACGACAGAAAGAGACACTGATCTACCCAGGTTCGGGGCTCTCGTAAGGAGATAACACCCCTACTCCTGCTCTACTGATTGTATATATGGATCGATGTAGTACACAACAATGGTGCTTCCAAGCTCTCTGCTAGAGAAGGAAGATGAACTATGAAGTGAGAGAGTAAGGAGAGATCAACCAACGTCCAACGGCCAACCCTTTACCAGGGCTCCCTATGCCTCCTTATATAGTGGTGGCCAGGGTTACAACGGTCATACAAGACCACAAGACAAGGGCTACACTCCAAACAGGAGCTGGTGGCGATGGCAGAGACCCTTGACTTCCTCCCTGATTGCTCTCGATGGGACGCCATATCCCTGTACCTTGTACCTCTTGAACTGTGGCCTTACCTCTCTGAGGTAAGCTTGTACTTGTGCACAGTGAGGGTAGGTAACCTCCACTGTGCACCCTGCCATCTTACTCTGCTACCATGCTTGGATGTTTTCTTCCTTGATTGTAGGGAAATGACACCTTGGTTGACTTAAGTATCCCGGATATGACCGTTGGCCATACCCAGGACATATATGCCGGACCAACGACCTACGAGGGTCGGGTAATCCGGCCTCCCCTGCTCCTGCACAACACACAAGATGGTTAGGCCGGCATATCTGAGTATATGCCGGCACACATATATCAGTATTCCGGCTATACCGACATATCCAGACACCAGCCGGGATATACATATATGCCGGCCTGGCCGATGCTCCTATATTCCGGCTAGGCCCTTTCCGTGATAACCCGGCATAAGTCAATCATAGACCTTGAGTCTTTCTAGTCTCTTGACCCTACCGGGGGTCATCCCCCCGACACTAGTCCCCGAAGCTGCCGAGGTTCCCCAGTCATAACTGTGGAGCCTTGACAGGTTCAACATACCTTTCTTCCATATGTCCCGGCGATCAGATTACATGCCGGCACATCTGCACATATCCCGGCCTCTGTTCCTGTTCCAAAACTTATTCCGGCCGGTCCCGAGGGTATTCCGGGCGGAACATATGCATCGGGCAACTAATCCGGCATATAAACGAGCCTTCCTCGAGAAGCCATGTCCGACAGCTTTGCATCGAAACTTGTAACTGCCCTGCCTCCTCGAACAGTCACCCACGATGTGACGGTTCACAGTGCAGCAGTTACTTCTCACCATCATGGCTCGGTTACTGGAACCGCCGCCCCACTCCGTGCCGCCACGTGGCGCCTCGCCGCAGAAACGGTCGGGGGAGTGGAACACTCCCACGACCCCCACGACCCTTGCCTGCAGACCTATAAGTAGGGCGGCGGGGGTAAACTCATCTTTTTACCCCCCACCACCATCGTCTTCCTCCTCTGCTCCTTTGCCCCTTGCGCTTCGCCGCCGGACCAAGAAACCGAGAAGGAAGCTGCCGCCGTCGTCCACCTGCACGCCGGCGCCTCCGCTTGCCGACGTCCGGCTTCATCGTCGACGACGCCACCGCCGCCTCTTCTCCCCGCAGCCTTGCAGGGAGATTGGATCTTCCTGCGCGCTCGCCGCCGCTCCATCGTCGCCGGCCAAGCTCCGGTGAGACCTTCCTCTGTTCTTCCTCCTTCACGCTTCTTCATTGCTTCTCATTGGTAGCCACGCTTGCATAGATCCGCTTCAGTTCCTCTGCTTGTTACTCTTCGGATTCGATTAGCATTGCTAGGCAAAGCTCGCAGGTGTTCATCCTTAGGAGTTTTTATCCTTATTTGTTTCCTAATTTAACTGCCTCGGTAGATCCTTTTATCTCTGCTAACATTGGTGAGGGCGGTATGCCGGAGAGACTAACCTCCCTCTTTTCTCCGGCCTTGACAGAAACAACATCACGGGACTCCGGCTCTCACGCCTTATCCCGGCCACCAAGATGGCATCTTCAAGCATGACGACTACCTCGGCCTCTGAGGAAGATACCTCGGCCCGAGCTCAAGGACGCTCCGGCTGGGAGGGGTCGGAGGTTACTCCGGCCGAGATATCCTGGGTCACCTCCACCAGGAGAGTCCCGGAGGGCGTAGCATGCCGGCTACCAGTAGGAGAAGTTGTGCCGGCACCTGAACCCGGCGAACACGTCGTCTTCATCGCCCACTTCGAGCGGGGCTTCGGTCTGCCGGTGTCGGACTTCTTCCGGGACTTCCTCAACACCTACGAGCTTCAACCTCATCATATCCCGGCCAACGCCGTGATGAGCCTCTCCGCCTTCGCTGCTTTTTGCGAGGGCTATGCCGGCATAGAGGCCATTACTCAAGGCTGGGCGAAGTACTTCCAACTGCGGAAGCAAGTCATCCAAGAGCCGCCCCGGAGCAAGGACGACCCGCCGGAGACGGCCCAGGAAAAGAAGGACCGCCCCATGACCCTCTGCGGCGCGGCCACCATCATGTCCCGGAAGGGCTCGGACTTCCCCAAGGTGGAGCTCCTGGAGTCTTGCAAGAAGTGGCAGAAGAGCTTCTTCTACGTCAAGAACACCACCGACGAGGATCTCATCAACCTGCCGCCATTTGTGGACGAGCCACCCTTGGCCATGACTAACTGGACCTACAACCCGAAGAATTCGGTGATGCCGGTGAATGCGCTTCACCGGGTTAAGGGCGAGCTCCGGGATGCCGGCCTTACTCCTAACGATCTCGTGGCATGCTTCATCAGCCGGCGCGTCTCCCCTCTGCAGCGCCGGTCGCACAAGATATGCCAGATGAGCGGGCCAATGGACCCCACCCGGCACTCCACTCACGAGCTGACTCCGGCCGACATTCTGCGCCGGATTAAGGATGTCTGCAAGTCCTCTCAGGCCACTTTTGCCTGGGGGCTGGAACCATACAGCCGGGCTAGGCCCGCCCCAACGGTAAACCATCTTATCCGATACATAAAGTCCATGTCCGGCACATAGATACTTAAGCCGACATATGTCTGTTTGCCGACACATATCATATTGATCCGACATACCTCTTCCACCGGCATATTTCCTCGTCTGAATATTTGACTTTGCTGTTTATACAGAAGTTCAGCTTCCAAACCATGGAGAACTCCCGGATCAAGATCGCGGCGGACCGCACCGTTGCGGACGTTGAAGATCCAGATCATTGGGATAAGCTTCCCAGGAACACCCGTGCTGCAGCTGCCATGGGTAAGGGCTCTTCATCCCGGCATTACACTCAAGACCGGAGTGAGATAGACTCTGACGAGGAGGTCCTGCTGTACTATGACCCGACGCCACTTGCGTACGCCTTTCCAGCAACACCTATTGCTCACGAGTTTCCAATGCCGTCCTCAGCTATCCCGGACGATATCGTTATCGACGCCGCCCCTCTGAACCAGGGACCTCCTTCCACCGGCGGACGTGCCGGCCGGAAGCGAGGTGTGAAGCCCCAGTCCGACATACCTCAGAGGTCGAAAAGACAGAAGGTCGGCGTGCCCAAACAGAAGAAACAGAGGCCTGTTGCCTCGGGGTAAATTTCCTTTTCTTTGCATTTCCTCCGACATATCTCTTGTTTGTATTACTGACTTGGTGTTTTCTCTCTTTCAGTGCTCCTCTTGAGCCGGAACAAGCTTCTGGCTTGAGCGGCGACCCGCAGGTTACCAAGCCCGCTGCACCTGCAACCTCCGACATTCCCTCTGCCAGTCAGACGACCTCACCGGCGCCGGCATCTTCGCCTGCGCCCGACAAGACCACCTCCCCGGCGAAGGGCGTTCCTCCGCCGGAACAAGATACCTCTGCCCCCGACGTCCACATGGACTCGGGGGCTCAACAGGAAACCTCGGCTCCTGATGTCCACATGGACACAGGAGCCCACCAAGAAGCACCAGATTCCGGCGCGCCCACCGGTGACGCCGGCACAACTGAAGACGCCGGCGCAAGCGACAAGAGCGCCGGCACAGACATCAAGGGCAAAGGCCCTTTAGTGCCGGAAGTCCGGACTTTTCCGGATCCTGCTCCCGCTGGCCCAGATGCAACGGCCGCGCCGGAACAGCCTGCACCCGAGACTCCAGCACCGGCCAAGTCCACTGCCCTGGCCAAGACCACTGCACCGGCCGAGTCCACTGCCCCGGCCAAGACCGGCACATTGAAGATTCAGCTGGCCAAGTCCCGGACCAGCTCTGCTCTGTCCCTGCATCTTGGCAGGGCAGCCGCCCGGCCGGGGTACCGGAAAAGCTTTTTCGACACCCCAGAACTCGAGGGCCTCGTCCCTCTTGCGACGAAAAGCGATCAGAGCCTCGGCTCGCTTAAGGAGCAGTGCATCAAGTGGAACGACGCCAGCCAGATGGACACTGCAGACTCAAGGAGCAAGAAGCTGGCCGAAGCCAAGACCAGCGGCGACCCAAGCGACTTCCTGGCAGCGAAGCCCATACCGATCGCCAGCGAGCTCCTCAGCATCCAGCAAAGACTTCACAAGCTGGCCGATGCCACCAACGTAATTCCTTTACATTTACACACATATCCCCAGTCCCCGAAAATGTCGGCTGTCCGGGATATGGACATCCGGGATTTTCTCATAGTCCTTTAGCTAGCTTCTTTTGAATTAACTGCCGACATATGAGCTCGATCCGAGCTTCAAATCCTAGTCACCGAGGGCCGGGATAGGTGCGCAGCACCTCTGCCGGGTCTTCAACAATTTCATATCTCTATTATCTTTCAAATCCTCTTGACCGGGATATAAGCTCGATTCGAGCTTCAAATCCTAGTCACCGAGGGCCGGGATAGGTGCGCAGCACCTGTGCCGGGTCTTTAAAAGAATGATCACTTGATGAAACCTTCACTTTAATTATCATATCAAATTTCTCTGCTGACATTTCAAATCCCGGCATTTTTGCAGCTCATGAACAACACGCGGGCGGACATGTTCCACGACTTGGTGTGTGAGCATCGGAAGCTTTCCGACGCACACAGCAAGCTTCAGCTGGAGGTGTCCAAGAAAGGTAACCTTTTGCCGACATACTGCTATATGCCGGATATCTTTCATCTCTTTTTTTTGCAATGCTTCTTCTTGCCGACACATAACCTTGTGCCGACATTCTGTAGCTGGCACTGAAAAACAAGCCGCCGCGCTTCTTACGAGGGTGAAAGAGCTTACTGGTATGCCGGATCCTGCTGTTACCCGGATGACTTCTTTGTACTTCAAATCCTGTACTCTTTGTCACTGTTTTCTCTCTTCAAATCCTTTTAACTTGAAATCTTTGCAGATGAGAAGGCTGCACTGGAGGCACGCCACCAGGATTGTGTGTCCTCGGTGGATGTGGCCAAGCTACTGGACGACCGGGATACCGGTCACAAGGCCGAGGTTGAGCAGCTCAAGGGCCGGATTGCCGAGCTCTTGGAGGAGAAGGAGCAAAGGGAGGGCCAACTGAAGAACACCCAGGACTTGCTCGTTGAATCCGAGACTGATGCCTCCACTGCCCACGCTGAACTGGATAGCCTGAAGGAGCAGGCCACCAAATGGGAGGTTACAGTTTCACAGCTTAATGCCGACCTTGCCCGTAAGCTTCAAATCCTTTCCCCTTTTATCCTTTCCGACATAGTGTAATCTTTTTCGGCATAGCATCTATGCCGACATATTTTCCTTCTGCTAACATTGTTTCTATTCTGCAGGCATGTTTCCCGCTTCCGTCGCTGACGTTGAGAGGGCTCTGCAGTTGGACCGAGAAAACCGGGGTGTTCCGGTTGACTCGCCCAGCTGGGACATGTCGGAGCAACTGCTGGCCCTGCAGTCCCGGAAGGAGGCCATGACCCTTTACACTGAAGAGCTCTTCTACGGCGCCCAGGAGGCATTCTCTGCCCTCTGGCCGGGACAAAGGACTCCCACTGACCCGGTTGACCTCGGCAACGACCTGCAGCTTGCCAAGGTTCGCCTCCAGGAGTGGCGAGATTCCGGCGCGAGGGTTGGAGCTGACGAAGCCCTCAGCTACTTCTTGTCTTGGTACGAAAAGGCAGACTTGGAGACTTTGCGCACCGTGCGCGAAGGATCCATCTGGACCACGGATCCGGATCATATCCGTCGCCGCAAGGAGTTGGCCCACAGCTATGTGGACTATGCCGACACCGACAAATTCGTCCGGGACATCCGCGAGCCGGAGAAGAATGACGGTGCCGGGACATCTGCCGCTGCTGAGGGTTCCGACTCTAGCCAAGATGAAGATGAAGCTGAGGAAGCCGACACTGAAGCTCCGGAACAGGCATCTGCCCCGGGCGGAGGTGATGGCTCCATTCCCTCTGCTGGGTCCGGCACACCTGAGGCCGGCACTTCCACTGCTACTGCTCCACCTGCTGGCCCTGCGCCTGCCACTGCTCCTTGACTTTGGAGCATAAAAACTTTAAGTTTTATCAGATCCCCGGTATGCCGGGTGCAGATGTAATATACACGTTTTAATTTCCTTTGGTTTGCTACCTGAACAAGTTTTATCTCGGTTTGCTTGTTATTAATGCCGGATCATCTTTTGGCTAAGTCACCGAGTTTGTTTTCCTGTTTCCTCAACTTCACAACCTTGGCTACTTGTCTACCTCTTTGGGCTTTTGACTTATGAGTCTCAAGGTTGCTTTGTTAAACATACAGTACTTAAACTTTGAAACTTAGACTTCAAATCATCCGACACTTCCAATTTTAACTTTAACTTTAAGGAAAATGTCGGTTCGCTTGCTTTACATTTCCTTAGCCGTTTTCCATGTGTAGACAATCTCCGGCATCTACTCTTGCTAGCCATGAAGCCGGGTTTCGGACAGCAGCTGAGTCGAAGAGTGGCCTTTGGTGCCGACACATTACTAGGCCGACATAGGAAACATTCAAATAAAGCCAGCCGGCATATAACAAAAAACTGTAGATAAACAACAGCATATCTCGGAGGCAGTGCCCGCTCTTTTCGGGATGCCGGCACTTCCTTCATTAGTCTTGTGCCGACACAACACGCCGGCATACAAAGTAAAATATGGAAATACATACATTGTGTTGCTCAGGAGTAAAAGGGGCGCAGTAGAGCTATGTTCCATGGCCTCTTGGTTTCTTCTCCGGACCTGTCCGCCTTATTCTTCTTGGGGTCCTGCGCATCTATAAGATAATAGGCATCATTGTGCAGAGCTCTGCTCACAATGAATGGCCCCTCCCATGGAGGAGTTAACTTATGCCGGCCTTCTGTTCCTTGCTTTAGCCGGAGTACTAGATCTCCCTCTTGAAATCTCCTTGGATTTACCTTCTGCGCATGATAGCGTCTGAGGTTCTGCTGATATACTGCTGTTCTTGACAGAGTTATTTCCCTTGCTTCCTCTAGCAGATCAACATCATTTTCTCTGGCTTCTTTAGCCTCTTCCTCAGTATATAGCACTATTCTTGGTGCATCATGTATTACATCTGTTGGAAGCACAGCTTCTGCTCCATACACCAGGAAAAAAGGTGTGTAGCCTGTTGATCTATTCGGAGTTGTTCTTAAACTCCACAGCACTGCTGGCAGCTCATCTAGCCAACATCCCGGAGTTTTCTCCAGGGGCTCTATCAGCCGGGGTTTTATGCCGGATAATACTAGCCCATTCGATCTCTCTACTTGGCCATTGGCACAAGGGTGGGCAACCGACGCAACATCCAGCCAGATTCCCACCTCCTCACAAAATCTGGCAAATGGCCCTTGGGCAAAGTTTGACCCATTGTCAGTGATGATGCTATGAGGAACACCATATCTCAAGATTATATCCTTTAAGAATTTCACTGCTGTGTGACCATCACACTTGCTTATGGGCTTCACTTCAATCCACTTGGTGAACTTGTCCACCATGACCAGGATATGGGTCATTTTCCCTCTGGCCGGCTTAAAAGCCCCGACCATATCCAGGCCCCAAACAGCAAAGGGCCAGGTTATTGGGATAGTTTTCAGGGCAGATGCCGGCTGATGAATCTGGTGGGCATATCTTTGACACCCATTACATTTCCGGACCAAGTTTTCTGCCTCTTGCAGTGCCGTTGGCCAATAGAAGCCATGCCGGAATACCTTTGCCACCAATGCCCTGGACGAAGCATGGTGACCACACTCCCCCTGGTGAATTTCCCGGAGCATCTCCAAACCCTCCGCAGCTTCGACACATCTCTGCAATACTCCGGTGGTACTTCTCTTGTATATTTCTTTGTTGATGATGGTATACGCTTTGGATCTCCTTATAACCCGGCGGGCCTCGGTTTCATCCGCCGGCACTTGACCATCCACCATGAAGTTCAAGATAGGACGTGCCCATGAGGGCACTTCCCTGACAGTGAACACTGCCTGATCTATTTCCATCATTTCGACCGACACATAATCGATCTCCATGGGCTGCGAAGTCCCCGGGACTGAAGAATCAGTCCCCGGGTATGCCGGAGCAGTCCCCGAGTATACCGGCACAACCTCTTGGCACATTTTACCCTTGCCTTTAGTTTTGCTCCGGAATACTGTACTAACAGCATATGCCGGCCCAGTCCCCGGGACTGAGGAAACAGTCCCCGGGTTATCCGTCCTGGCTCCGGCATCTATCTCCATTGGAACTGCTTCGTCTGGACCTGGCGGGACATAAATGGAGGATGACTCCGGCGAGGGTTTGATCGATGGCTCTCTCAGATGCTCCAGCGAAATGCCGGGTGGGATTGAATCTCGGGAAGACCCCAGCTTGGATAATGCATCGGCTGCATCGTTCTGAGCCCGGAGAACGTGCCGGAACTCACAACCTTCAAAGTAACCACTTAACTGCTGCACTAGGAAACGGTATGATGCCATGTTAGCATCATGCGCGTCCCATATGCCGGAACACTGCTGAATCACTAAGTCAGAATCCCCGAAGCACATAATCCGGCGAATTCCTATGTCCTTAGACACCTTCAGGCCATGCACAAGTGCCTCATATTCCGCCACATTATTTGATGCTGCAAAGTGAATCTGCAGGACATATCTCAGCTGGTCATTCTTTGGCGAACTGAGAACTATGCCGGCACCCAAGCCATGGATTGTCTTGGACCCATCGAAATGCATCCTCCAATAATTTGCATCTGGCAATGGTGGCTCATACTGTATCTCGGCCCAGTCAATAAAGAAATCAGCCAAGACCTGGGACTTGATTGTATCCCTCTTATCGTACTGCGGTGTATATGGTGAAAGCTCTATTGCCCACTTGGCTATCCGGCCGCTGGCATCTTTGTTGCCTATAATTTCCGAGATAGGGGCCTCGGCCACTACCCGGATTGGATGCTCTTGGAAGTAATGCTTGAGCTTCTTAGCCGCCATATAGACACCATAGGTCATCTTCTGATAGTGGGGGTAATTTTGCTTTGAGGTGGAGAGGACTTCACTCAGATAATATACCGGCCGCTGCACGGTTTTGCCTCCTTCCTCTCGCTCTACTACCACCACAGCACTGACAACTCGGTTGGTTGCCGCTATATAGAGCAACATTGGCTCCCGGGGCATCGGAGACGCTAATACCGGCGCTGTTGACAACAACTGTTTCAATTCCTTGAAAGCTGCATCTGCTTGCGTTGTCCAGACAAATGTGTCGGACTTTTTCATCAACTGATATAACGGCAGGGCTTTCTCTCCCAGCCGGCTTATGAAGCGGCTCAGGGATGCGAGGCACCCAGTGAACTTCTGTACTTCCCTCAAATCTGTCGGCGGCTTCATCCTTTCTATGGCACGAATCTTGCCAGGATTCACCTCAATACCCCGGCTGGAAACAAGGAAACCGAGCAACTTGCCCGCCGGCACACCAAAGGTGCACTTAGCCGGATTCAACTTCATCCGGAATCTCCTCAGGTTCCCAAAGGTTTCCCGGAGATCATCTATGAGAGTCTCGCTCTCCTTGGTTTTTATGACGATATCATCGACATATACCTGCACATTTTTGTCTATCTGATCGTGCAAACACTTTTGCATACACCTTTGGTAAGTTGCGCCGGCATTTCTTAAACCGAACGGCATAGTGAGATAGCAATAAGCCCCGTACGGGGTAATAAAGGATGTCTTTATTTGATCTGGCTCAAACAAGGGGATCTGGTGGAAACCAGAATAGGCATCTACGAATGATAACAGTTCACATCCGGCTGTGGAATCAATCACTTGATCGATCCGAGGCAGCGGGAATGGATCTTTAGGACATGCCTTGTTCAAGTTGGTGTAGTCAACACACATCCGCCATACTTTCACTATGACGGGCTCATCTTTCTTCTTTTCCACCAAAACCGGATTAGACACCCAATCCGGATGAAGTACTTCCTTGATAAAGCCAGAGGCTAAGAGCCTGGCCACTTCCTCCCATATGGCTTTCCTTCTATCACCGGCATTCCGCCGGAGCGGCTGCTTCACTGGCTTAGCATCGGGTCTCACGTGCAATGCGTGCTCAGCCAGCTCCCTCGGCACACCTTGCAGGTCCGAAGTAGACCATGCAAAGATATCCCGATTCTCACGGAGGAAGCTGATGAGCTCGCTTTCCTATTTGGGATCCAGACTTGCCCCAACCAGGGCATGGCGCTCCGGGAAAGCTTCATCCAGCGGCACCTTTTTGACTTCCTTGCCTACTTGAAAACAAGCACTGCCGCCGGGATTTGTCATGCCCGGCATATATTTGCCGGCCACGACCGTCTCAGCAATCTCCACTGCTCGCTTGAGCCTCTTCCTTTCCTCTGCAATGATCAGAGTCTCGGCCAGATTGGATCCGGCGGTGGCACATGCCATCGAACGCTTGTAATCACCAATGATGGTGATCACTCCTTTGGGTCCCGGCATCTTCATCTTCAGATACGCCACATGCGTAGAGGCCATGAATTTTGCCAGTGCCGGTCTACCTAGCAAAGCATGGTAGGGGCTCTCCAGATCAACTACCTCGAACATGAGGTTCTCCACCCTGCAGTTATCCCGGCTGCCAAACATGACATCCATCCGGATCTTGCCCATCGGCGCACACGAAAGTCCCGGCACAATGCCGTGGAACGTGGTCTTGCTTGGTTCCAGCATGTTTTCCTTGATTCCCAGCTTCTCCATCGTATCTCGATACATGATGTTGATGCTGCTTCCATTATCAATGAGGACCTTGCTGAATCTCACGTTATTAGCCGGCCCGACGAATGTCGGATCCATCACCAGAGCATATCCGCCGGGATTTGGCATGATCCGGGGATGATCTGCCCTGTCCCAACCAACAGCCTGGTCAGACCAGTACATCAGCTTTGGCACATGCCGACATAACGGCATTCACCTCCAGACTCCGGCGGTACAAGCTCTGCTTGTCTGTTCTCTCGGTCTCAAAGACCATATAGCTCTGATCATACTCCTTGTACTCATTCCGGCCCGCTCCTGGGCCTCCGGCGTTATACTCCGGATTATAGCTCTGGTCAACTTGATTTACGCCGGCATTTCCGGCGTTGCTTTGATTCCCAGGATTACCCGGCCTAGGTGGGACTGCAATTGTATTGGCCCCTGTCAACGGCGATGGAGCTGCCGGGACAGAGGGTCTAGCCGGTCCCCAGGGACCTGCACGACCTGCTAATATGTCGTCCAGCCATGAACAGTTCCTTGTCAAATGGTTTGCCGGCTTTCCCGGCTGGAATGTGTGAAACACACAAGGCTTGTCCATGGCAAGACCCACAGTATACTTCGGCCACTGCTTCTTCTGGCCGGCGGCTCCGCCGGCATTCTTGTTGGTCCAGACATTCTTCTTCTGGAACGTTTGTGCTTGCTGCTGCGGCTGCTGCTGAGGCTGCTGATAGCTCTCATATCTCGGACGCTGGCTACTGCCGGCGCCCCCTTGCTCTTCCTGCACAGCTGCAACTTGTGCTGCCCCATACCGGTAATCCGGCCGCTCATCTCTCCTCTTATTCCGGTTATCCGGGCGATAGAACTGCCCTGATCTCCCGGCATTGCTGGTGTTCCCCTGGGTTTGCCCCTGTCCTTGTGAATCGAGACTGGGCTGCTTGGGATCTCCCAGAGCATAACTATCAGCGATCTTGATTGTTTCGGCCAGCGTGGCCGGCATTTGCCTCTGAAGCTTTTGCCACAGCATGGTGCCATGTTGGCACCCATGAGCGAACCACATGATGGCCTGCTGCTCATTGATTCCTTCGCAGGAATTGCGCAACGTGCACCACCTGGTCAGATAGTCACGGTCAGTCTCATTCACTCCTTGCCGGCAGTTAGCCAGCTGCTGCGGACGGTTGGGCCTCTTGTATGTACTGGTAAAGTTTGACACAAACTGCTCTTCGAAATCAATCCAGCCGTTGATACTCCCGGCCGGCAAATTATTCAGCCATATCCTGGCTGGACCTTCCAACATCTGCGGCACATATCGTACCGCCCATCTGAGGTTTCCTCCAGCGATGTTCACCGCAGTGGAGTAATCCTCCAACCAATCTTCCGGCTTGGTACTGCCATTATATGTCCTCGCGCCACGCGCGAGCTGGAAGTAGTAAGGCACCGGCTCTCCCATAATCCGGGGTCCGAAACACATAGGACCCGGAGCTCCTTGCCTCTCCACCAACTCTGATTGGTGGAGCTTGTCCAGCTTGAAACGTGCATCATTGGCTTCCAAGGACCGAGGTCCGAGCCGGGATGCTATTGGGCCTGCGATCATCTGCTGCTGCTGCTGCTTCGGCTGATGCTGCTCACTATGCCGGTTTTGCTGACGCTGCTGCTGATATCCCGCCCTGGCAAGGGCGGAATTGCCGTCATCCTCTCGATGTCCCGGATGAGCTGCACCCTGCTGCTGCGCTGCACCTCCGGCGCCCTGCTGCTGACGTCGGACTGCACTGTTACTCCGGCCACCAACGGCCGCTGCTGCTTCATGCCCGGCCGGCATACTCTGGCCGGGCTTCTTGCTGCCGACATATTTGTCAGCCTGGCCGACATATTTGTCAGCCTGGCCGACACTCTTCTGCACCACCGCCTGCTTTCCGGCGGCAGCCGGATCGTACACCTGGATCTGCTTGTCCCTGCGGCCAGAGGTCACACTTCCGGCACGCCGGGCGCTAGGATGCGGGGACGAGGCTTGGCCCCTCGACCTCGCACCGGCACCTCCCGCCGACACAATGTACTGGGATGCCCCGGCACCTGGGTTTGCCTTCTTAAAGGCCTCCTGCTGCTTTGTAGCTTCAGACAAAAGTTGGTTAAGCCGGGCTTGCTGCTCACGCAGTGCTTCGCCGGATAAACAAGATAAATCCTTAGCTACCTCGGCCGCTGCTCTAAGGTTCTTTACTGGCGAACTATAGACTACCTTAGGCACAGTACTAGTTGCAGTATGACTCTTATCTCTAGCATCTTTTCCTATCTCCGCATTAAGATTTCTGCCTCTAGTTCTAACCTCTTCTATCCGGCTAGGCCGGATTACTACAGGAGTAAAACCATGGGCTGCTTCATACTCACGGAGTTGCCGGTTAAACCGTTCGCGCTCCTGGTTCATGGCCAGGGCCTCGTCGACGAGGGCCTGACGAGATCCCTCCAGGATCTCCCTTGTCTGCTCCAGATCAACGCCGGATCGCACCGGCTCGAGAAGCCGGTCGATGATGGGAAGAAGAACCTCGCCCCTAGCCGGCACACCGGAAGTGCCGGCCAGGTTCTCCACACGCTCCAACGGAGGACGCGCCGACCTCTTGACCTTCGGCGGCTCCGGAGGAGAAGCTCCGACCGCTGCTGCTTTGCCGGCATCCTCCGCCGGCGGCACGGATGTGCCGGCCATCATCACCTCAGCCGACTCTACTGAGCGAGCGCTACGCCCAGCGTGAGCCAGCCGATGCGACGGAGGATCCGACGCCACCAGCACCTCCTTCCTGCAAATTCTCTCAGTTCCCACGTACACCTCGTGGGAACCGAAAGACATAATCCGGCCATCCCTGGGGAACGGCCGGCCACCGAGACAACCGGCGTTGTCACTGACGAAACTGAGCGAGCCTAGCCTCTGGACGAGGCCAGAGACCACGCGCACTCCCGAAGCTGCTATCACAGACCCCGTCCGAATGAACACTCCGCCCAGCATATCGATCTGATGCCCCACGGTGGGCGCCAAATGTCGTCGTGGTGAAACAACATATGCCATAGGATGGCTTAAATGGGGGCCGAACTAGATGCTGGAGGATTCGGGAGAGGGGAACGCACTAAAAAGCACGACAGAAAGAGACACTGATCTACCCAGGTTCGGGGCTCTCGTAAGGAGATAACACCCCTACTCCTGCTCTACTGATTGTATATATGGATCGATGTAGTACACAACAATGGTGCTTCCAAGCTCTCTGCTAGAGAAGGAAGATGAACTATGAAGTGAGAGAGTAAGGAGAGATCAACCAACGTCCAACGGCCAACCCTTTACCAGGGCTCCCTATGCCTCCTTATATAGTGGTGGCCAGGGTTACAACGGTCATACAAGACCACAAGACAAGGGCTACACTCCAAACAGGAGCTGGTGGCGATGGCAGAGACCCTTGACTTCCTCCCTGATTGCTCTCGATGGGACGCCATATCCCTGTACCTTGTACCTCTTGAACTGTGGCCTTACCTCTCTGAGGTAAGCTTGTACTTGTGCACAGTGAGGGTAGGTAACCTCCACTGTGCACCCTGCCATCTTACTCTGCTACCATGCTTGGATGTTTTCTTCCTTGATTGTAGGGAAATGACACCTTGGTTGACTTAAGTATCCCGGATATGACCGTTGGCCATACCCAGGACATATATGCCGGACCAACGACCTACGAGGGTCGGGTAATCCGGCCTCCCCTGCTCCTGCACAACACACAAGATGGTTAGGCCGGCATATCTGAGTATATGCCGGCACACATATATCAGTATTCCGGCTATACCGGCATATCCAGACACCAGCCGGGATATACATATATGCCGGCCTGGCCGATGCTCCTATATTCCGGCTAGGCCCTTTCCGTGATAACCCGGCATAAGTCAATCATAGACCTTGAGTCTTTCTAGTCTCTTGACCCTACCGGGGGTCATCCCCCCGACAAAATCCACGGATCGTCATACACAAAGTATGCGAGGTTCAGATAATCAAACAAACTCCTTCACTTGTCTACTCTAGTATAGGATTCTTCCCTAAGAGTCCATTTTGGCACTCATAGTTTTGCCCGCTGCAGAGTGCTGCATGAATGGAAATTTTCCACTCGGTTCGGAAGCACCCACGCATGGCTTACTTCTATAAAAGATGATACAAGATCTCCCATACTAGAATAAACAAGCTACAGACTAAGCCCCTTCCCATTTAGGGGTAATGTGGTCGTACGGTATGGTTGGCTCACATGGTACATCCCTTATTATCATTTAGCAAATACATTCCATAGTCCTTAGTCAAGATTATTTTCCTTCATAAAACCATCATGTAGGAGAAATCTCCAATTCAAGTTTTCAAGTTCAAGTCACCAGTTTCAAATAGGGTTCCCCTTCTTAGATGGCCTCCATTCATTTAGCGACTAAGCAACTACATTGAATAATGACACCACTAAATAAGGTTGGATAAACTCAGCTTGATACTCTTGCTAAGCAAGATATCAGTACACAACTATCATTCTACCCTAGCAATTCAATCATGCAATTTACTTAAAAACCAGTAGAATGCAATAATAAAGCTAGGCATTTGGAGTATGATTCAAAAGATGGCTTGCCTTGGTTGGCAAAGTGTCCGGGGTAGTCTTCTTCTTCTTGATAAAATTCCCCCTCAATATCCTCCTCAGCAACACTAGCATCTAATAACGAATAAACACAAAGCACACAATCACTACACAATACTAACAACACTCCAAGCACACATACTTGTTTTCAAATAATAGAATTCATGTTGGATTTTATTGAGTTGTGTTGCAAGTTTTCATTAAGTGGGTAAGTTAGCTTTTCTTATCATGTGCCATGTGTTGTTTACTTTTTAAGTATGGGTATGAAACTAGGGTATTAGGGCTAGTTCAAGTGGAGATTGACTAATTAAGTAAATTGGTAGAGATGGAAAAAATTAAGCTAAGTGCATAGTGGGGGTCTATCATTTTATGCTACACACTAGGGTTAGATTAGGGTCTAATTGATAGTACTAACAAAATGTTAACTGATTAGGGTTGGACTAAACAATAGACAAGTTAACTAGTGAGTTCATAAACCAAGTTTTAAGATTTTAGGAGGTTTAAACAATTTTCTAGAATTTTCCTAAGATTCATAAAGCTATGGTCAAAGTATTCCTATTGATTTAAATCACTAACTCAATTTGGATTCTAACTAGTTTCAGAGGCTAGATAATTTCCTAAGCTTTCCAACGCATATTTATTTGCTAAACACGGATTTCTAAATCTCTTGGAATTAAAGTTTGAAAATCATATCTGAAACATATTTGAAACAATTCAAAATGAGCGGGAAATAATTAAAAACGATTCGGACCGAAATCTCACGGAACTGGGCCGATTTCGGAAGAAACCCGAACGGGCCGGCCCAGTACCGCTTCGCCCGGGGCGGGAAACGTTTGAAATCGAAACTGACAGGTGGGACCTACTCGTCAGGTCACTTAACGCACCGAACCGGTACGCGGCCGTAGGATTAGAATCCAACGGCGCACGTCCGTAGGATTGGAATTAACTAACCATTGCTCAACAATTTATAACACACATGAAATCATAAAAGACATATAATAGAATTTCACACATACATGCAATATGAATGAAAAAGTTTTATCTGGGTCCAAAATTTGGCACTTTAATTGATAGGGAATGGATTACAATTATTTGGGTTGTTACAATCTTCCCCCCTTAAAAAGAATCCCGTCCTCCAGATTCACTAACTAAGAACTGAAAAGATTGGGAAATTCTTTCTGAAGGTAATCTTCTCGTTCCCAAGTGGCTTCCTCTTCTGTGTGATTGCTCCACTGAACTTTCAGAAACTTGATGCTTCGGGTTCGAGTGGTTCGATAGGCTTCTTTGAGGATACGGATAGGCACTTCACGATAGGTCAAATCCTTGTTGATGTCCACAGAACGGTGATCAATATTCTTGAAGATTTCTGGCTTCTCTGGAACTTCAAGACATTTCCGAAGTAAGGACACGTGAAAAACATCGTGTACTTCAGACAATTCAGGGGGCATTTCCAACTGATAAGACACTTCTCCTCGGCGGCCTAGTATCTTGAAGGGTCCAATATATCTTGGTGCAAGCTTTCCTTTTACTTGGAATCTCTGCATTCCCTTGAGAGGTGATACTCTAAGATATACAAACTCTCCAATCTTGAAGGTCATTTCTCTACGTCTCTTGTCAGCATAACTCTTCTGTCTAGACTGGGCTGCCTTGAGGTAATCACGAATCATGCGAACCTTTTCTTCAGCTTCTTGCAGAATGTCCGGCCCAAATATCTTACTGTCTCCGGTTTCAGACCAATTCAAAGGGGTACGACACTTTCTTCCATATAAAGCTTCAAATGGGGCCATGTGCAAACTGGCTTGATAACTGTTGTTGTATGAGAATTCCGCGAAAGGCAGACAATCTTCCCACTTAGCTCCATAGGCGAGAACACAGGCTCTCAGCATATCTTCAAGTATTTGGTTCACTCTTTCAGTCTGTCCATCAGTCTGAGAGTGGTAAGCTGTGCTAAAGGCTAATTTGGTTCCCAAGGCTTGATGCAAACTTCTCCAAAATCTCGAGGTGAATTGGGTTCCTCGATCAGAAACTATGGTTTTAGGGACTCCATGCAAACTAACAATTCTGGATAGATAGAGGTCTGCCAGCTATCCTGAGGTATAAGTGGTCTTGACAGGAATAAAGTGGGCAACTTTGGTCAGTCTATCCACAATGACCCAGATAGATTCATTTCCGCGGTTAGACCTTGGAAATCCCGTGATGAAATCCATTCCAACAGATTCCCACTTCCATTCCGGAACTTGCAAAGGTTGCAGTAGTCCAGCAGGACGTTGATGTTCAGTCTTGACTCTTTGACAAATGTCACACTTGGATATGAACGATGCAATCTCACGCTTCATCCCATGCCACCAAAATTGCTCCTTCAGATCTTGATACATCTTAGTTCCACCGGGGTGGATGGAGTAAGGTGTCTCATGGGCTTCCTTCATAATAACTTCCTTCAATTCTGAGTCCGCAGGCACACAAATACGTTCTTTGTACCAAAGAACTCCTTGATCATCTTCTTCAAATCCTGGCACCTTGCCGGAACTAATTCTGCGCTTAATTCTGTCAATACTTTCATTTCCCTTCTGGGCTTCTTTGATTTGGCTCATCAAGGTGGGTTGAAACTCAAGGTTGGCTAAGAATCCTTGACTGACTAGTTCCAATCCAAATTTTTCAAACTCCTGGTGCAACATAGGTTGCTCCTCTTTGATCATCATATTCAAGGTGCATGGCTTCCTACTCAAAGCATCGTCCACTACATTGGCCTTACCGGGGTGATAATGAATTTCCAGATCATAATCCTTGATCAACTCTATCCATCTTCTTTGCCTCATGTTCAACTCCTTCTGGGTAAAGATATACTTCAAACTCTTGTGGTTGGTGTAGATCTCGCAACGGTTACCCATAAGATAATGTCTCCAAGTCTTCAAAGCTAGTACTACGGCTGCTAACTCCAGATCATGGGTTGGATAATTTTCTTCAGGAGGTCTAAGCTGCCGGGAGAGGTATGCTATGACCTTGCCTTCTTGCATTAACACACAACCAAGTCCAAGTTTGGAGGCGTCGCAATAGACATCAAAGTTCTTGGTGATATCGGGCATGGTTAGGACGGGGGCGGTCACCAATCGCTTCTTGAGCTCTTGAAAACTTTCTTCACACTTAGGGGTCCATTCAAACTTCTTGTCCTTCTTCAACAATTGGGTCATGGGTCTGGCAATGCTTGAAAACCCTTCAACAAATTTGCGGTAATATCCTGCTAATACGAGAAAACCTCTAACTTCAGTTTGAGTGGTAGGGGCTTCCCATTCCATGACTGATTTGATCTTCTTTGGGTCTACTGATATTCCTCCAGCTGATAAAACATGGCCTAAGAATCCAACTTCCTTCAACCAAAACTCACATTTACTAAATTTGGCATATAGCTGATGCTCTCTCAGAGTCTCTAAGATTAATCTCAGATGGGTTGCATGCTCTTCTTCAGACTTGGAGTAGATAAGAATGTCATCAATGAAGACAACAACAAACTTATCCAAGAACTCCATGAAAACCTTATTCATGAGATTCATGAAATAGGCAGGGGCATTGGTTAATCCAAAGGACATTACGGTGTACTCATACAATCTGTAGCGGGTAGTGAAGGCTGTTTTGGGTATATCAGTTGCACGGATCTTCAGTTGATGGTATCCAGTTCTAAGGACTATCTTCGAGAAGACTTGAGCTCCAGTCAACTGGTCAAACAAATCATCTATCTTGGGAAGGGGATACTTATTCTTGATGGTCACATCATTTAGCTTGCGGTAATCAGTGCACAGTCGGCTGGAACCGTCACTTTTATCCTCAAACAAGACGGGTGATCTCCAAGCGGAAGAACTTGGCTGAATCAATCCCTTACTCAAAAGGTCATCCAATTGCTTCTTTAACTCCACTAGTTCAGCTGGGTTCATACGATAGGGTCGTTGGGCTATGGATCCAGTTCCGGGGATAAGCCCAATGATAAACTCAATGTCCCGATCCGGTGGCATTCCGAGTAGCTCATCGGGAAAAACATCCGGGTATTCACAGACGATGGGAACTTGCTCTAGAGTTGGTCCTGAGATACTCTTATGACATCTGATGGTTTGGGTTGGTTTTACGGACACATGCTTTACTACAATTCCCGTGCTACTCTTCATGGTGATGGTCTTCTTGGCACAATCTATCACTCCTTGATGGGAAGACATCCAATTCATTCCAAGAACTACTTCCAAACCTTTAGTTCCCAACACTATCAGATTGGCTAAGAAAGCTATTCCATGAATTTCTATGGGAACTGCCAAACAGTTCCACTCAGCCCTTGTTGTTGACCCAGGTATTTGTACTAACATGGCATGTTTCATGGGTGTTGGTTGAAGTCCATTTTTATCAACAAATAACTTAGTAACAAACGAGTGTGAAGCTCCAGAATCAAACAGAACTCTTGCAGGAACTGAATTAACAGGGAACATAAAAAGCACAATGTCGGTTGCTTCCTGAGCTTCTTCCACATTCATGTGATTCAGACGGCCTCGAGGGTGAGGCTGGTTCCTTGGTGGATAATTCTTGCCATTTCCAACACGACGCTGTTGCCGAGCAGGAGCGGTGGTCTTGGATGCATCATTTAGCTTCTTTGGGCACTCATTGGAGTAGTGCCCTTTGAGTCCGCACTCATAACAGGTAACACCGGATTTGTCACCCGACTTGGGCGGCGCAGGTGCGCCATTTGGCCTTGGAGTATTGGGGTTGAAGTTGTTGCCATTAGGTCTTGGAGGTGCACAGTTGAAGTTGTTGCCGGACGGACGGTTGGGAAAGTTGGGACGTGGAGCAGGTGCAGATGGCCTCATAGGTCTAGGGGCGAAACCCATAGGTGGATTTCCCCTTGGCTTCTGCGAGTTGCTTGAGTTGCCTTGATACATCATACGGCGCTTGCGGTTCTCTGCAGCTTGCTTGAGTTTGCCTTCCATCTGAATGGCAGAGTCCACCAATGACTCCAGGTCTACAAAGGGAATGCTGACCAAGACACATTGCATCTCATCATGAAGTCCATTCAGAAACCTCTCTTGCTTCTTCTCATTTGTGTTGGTGTCATCTGGGGCATACCTAGACAAGGTAAGGAACTTGTCACGGTAGTCAACCACAGACAGGGAACCTTGCTTCAGATTTCGGAACTCATCTCTCATCCTTTTAACCAATCCCAAAGGAACATGGGCTTTGCTAAACTTGCTCTTGAACTCTTCCCAAGGCATCACATACCCTTGGGCTTGCATTGCACGAGTGCTATCCCACCAAGCTCTTGCGGCTCCCGCAAGATAGTGGGTGGTGTACAAGACCTTCTCATTTTCGCCAACTTCAGCGACTGCCAAATTGTTCTCCATAGTGCAAAGCCAGTCATCAGCATCTAAGGGTTCTTCGGACTTAGTGAACATAGGTGGGTTGGTGTTTTGGAAACTCCTTAACTTGGATCGGTGATCACCATGGCCATTGTTTTCTCCTTCACCATGGCCATTTCCATTGCCATTGTTGTGGTTCATTGCCATCTGGGTTAGCTGCTGAAGAGTGGCCAAGTTAGCTTGGCGCTCAGCTCGGGCTGCTTCCCGGTCTTCCATGATCAACCTTAGCAGTTGTGCCACTTCCGGGTTCGGGGGTGGGGGTACTCGCGGCATCTGAAGATAATGTGTGTAAGACAAGAGGGAACAACTAATTACTAAGATTTAAATGTAACATGGATGATGCAATTTTTGTCTTACTAAGGCCTTAAGGGCCAAATTCATATTTCCTTCAACAAACATCAAACATACCACACATACGAGTTCACACATTACAAATGGTTTACATCAAACCATTGCGACTCGTCTACTAGAGAGGGGGATACAACTCACACCTACACGAAGTGACTTAAGGTAGACTCATAACTAGATAACACGGGGATCTCCAATCTAAACGTCGGGCTCCTCGGGGTCTTCCTCCTCATCATCCTCAATGAATCCAGCATCCTCATCATTCTCCTGATCATCAAGGTCCTCCATAAAGTCATCCTCGTCACTAATGAGGGCATTATCCTCCTTGCGGAGGTCAATGCCTTCCTCCTCACCAAGGTGGCTCTCTAGATCCTCAATGTACTCAGTCAGCTCAGCCACATTGGCCTTCAACTCCTCAATGGTCTGATCCCTCTCATCGCGCTGGCGGCGAAGGCTCTTGCGATCCCTAGCAAGGATCCTGATAGTGCTCCTTGCCTCCACAAGTGCGAAGTGCTCAAGGTTGGCCTTGGTACGGGCACGATCTGCCTCCTGCTGAGTGGAGTACAGCAAGAAATCCATGTGATCGATATAGGTACTCGGCTCATTTTGCCCTGGCATGTTTGCGGGACGCCCTTCCGCATCACGCCGAGCAAAGTTCCTAAAGCGCTCCCCCTGGACCTCCTCCACATGCAGTCCGCACAAGCGGGCATGCATCTCCTGCATACCTCGGACCAAACCATCGGCCCAAGTGTTCTCCACAAGCTCAAACTTGATCCTTGGAGAACTTAGATCTCCCTTCTTGCCACGGCAACTCGCCCTGATAAGCCACCGTAGCTCTCCATCTGGGTGCTCATTGAGCACGGCTCCCTTGAACTCCGGATACAGACGATCCAGGAACAAGGTCAGGGTGGTGAGGTCGCGCTCGAAACAAAGGCTACCACCATGGCCCAACTGGTACTGTTCAGTGAACACCGGGGCCATCTACAAAATTTTAGATGAGATTAAGTTAGTGATCAACTCAAGTGTGCAAAATTTTAAGTAGGCAAAAACTGAATCATGTACAAAGCTTTGTAAATAGAGAGGAAAAGACTAAGCAATTTTAAACCCTTACTTATATCTTTGCTTTTATAAAGGTTTCATTTAACGCCCATTCTAACTAAGGTCTCCTATGGTCAGCCTAGGGTCTGATACCAACTTGTGACACCCTCGAATTTATCAAAAATTCGAAGTGCCCGTTATGTATTCCACCACAATCCCAGAATCATTGTTGTGATACACATAACGTAGTTGGTAACCAGTTCCATAGACATTACAATACGAATAGTTCAAATACAATGGTCATAGTGACCAAGTTCATATTACAACACAATATAGCAGCGGAAATAACGTCTTCGGGCCCATGCCTTCACCCTACAGGCAATGGCGACTCAGGAGACGGTCTTAGTTCTAGTACTCTTCTTCATAACCTTCCTCCGGATACTCTTCCCCATAGTCTGGCCAAGTTGATAGCCAGGGACACAGCCATGAGTACATTGGATGCACTCGCAAACCATCTTATAAATGAAATGATGAAGTAGATATGCAAGGTTGATATGGTGGACTAAGCACTAAGTTTAGTTGCAAAAGCTAGTTTTGTTTCCCAAGAATGTTCATTGGTAGAAAAGAGGTTTAGTTCTCTAAGTAAATCTAAAGAGGAACTTCAAATGTGTCAACATCAATGTCAAGTAAAGTCATTCACCAAGTTCATCAGAAGTTATTATCATTCTTGACAAAAGTCAAGTACAGCTTGCCAACTGTCCATGACCGCGGACGCGGCTATTCGAATAGTTTTGAAACCTCTGCAGAGGGGTACACTTTACCCACAAGATTCGATACATCTGCCGGGAGAAATCCACGGATCGTCATACACAAAGTATGCGAGGTTCAGATAATCAAACAAACTCCTTCACTTGTCTACTCTAGTATAGGATTCTTCCGCTGCAGAGTGCTGCATGAATGGAAATTTTCCACTCGGTTCGGAAGCACCCACGCATGGCTTACTTCTATAAAAGATGATACAAGATCTCCCATACTAGAATAAACAAGCTACAGACTAAGCCCCTTCCCATTTAGGGGTAATGTGGTCGTACGGTATGGTTGGCTCACATGGTACATCCCTTATTATCATTTAGCAAATACATTCCATAGTCCTTAGTCAAGATTATTTTCCTTCATAAAACCATCATGTAGGAGAAATCTCCAATTCAAGTTTTCAAGTTCAAGTCACCAGTTTCAAATAGGTTTCCCCTTCTTAGATGGCCTCCATTCATTTAGCGACTAAGCAACTACATTGAATAATGACACCACTAAATAAGGTTGGATAAACTCAGCTTGATACTCTTGCTAAGCAAGATATCACTACACAACTATCATTCTACCCTAGCAATTCAATCATGCAATTTACTTAAAAACCAGTAGAATGCAATAGTAAAGCTAGGCATTTGGAGTATGATTCAAAAGATGGCTTGCCTTGGTTGGCAAAGTGTCCGGGGTAGTCTTCTTCTTCTTGATAAAATTCCCCCTCAATATCCTCCTTAGCAACACTAGCGTCTAATAACGAATAAACACAAAGCACACAATCACTACACAATACTAACAACACTCCAAGCACACATACTTGTTTTCAAACAATATAATTCATGTTGGTTTTTATTGAGTTGTGTTGCAAGTTTTCATTAAGTGGGTAAGTTAGCTTTTCTTATCATGTGCCATGTGTTGTTTACTTTTTAAGTATGGGTATGAAACTAGGGTATTAGGGCTAGTTCAAGTGGAGATTGACTAATTAAGTAAATTGGTAGAGATGGAAAAAATTAAGCTAAGTGCATAGTGGGGGTCTATCATTTTATGCTACACACTAGGGTTGGATTAGGGTCTAATTGATAGTACTAACAAAGTGTTAACTGATTAGGGTTGGACTAAACAGTAGACAAGTTAACTAGTGAGTTCATAAACCAAGTTTTAAGATTTTAGGAGGTTTAAACAATTTTCTAGAATTTTCCTAAGATTCATAAAGCTATGGTCAAAGTATTCCTATTGATTTAAATCACTAACTCAATTTGGATTCTAACTAGTTTCAGAGGCTAGATAATTTCCTAAGCTTTCCAACGCATATCTATTTGCTAAACACGGATTCTAAATCTCTTGGAATTAAAGTTTGAAAATCATATCTGAAACATATTTGAAACAATTCAAAATGAGCGGGAAATAATTAAAAACGATTCGGACCGAAATCTCATGGAACTGGGCCGATTTCGGAAGAAACCCGAACGGGCCGGCCCAGTACCGCTTCGCCCGGGGCGGGAAACGTTTGAAATCGAAACTGACAGGTGGGACCTACTCGTCAGGTCACTTAACGCACCGAACCGGTACGCGGCTGTAGGATTAGAATCCAACGGCGCATGTCCGTCGTCTACCTCGGCTAGGGCTGGAGCTCACCGGCGCTTGCAGAGACGAGTGTTCGACGGCGGGGGCTCGACGGAGAGGAAGCAGGGGTCGTCGGCGATGACGCAGAACGACGGCGGCAGCTCGACTCCTCCGCCTGGCACCGGCGGCGTGTCCAACGGCGGCCGAACGCGGTGGCGCCACCCGCGTCCAGTAGCTCGCCGGCGGAGCTGGCAACTGCGAACGAGAGCGAGCTGGAGGAAGAGAAGTTGTCTGGGAGGCTGCTGGGAGTGGGGTGAGTTCAACTGCGTGATCGGAGGGGGCTTTTATAGGCCAGGAGGCCGGGGGCAAGGGCGTCCAGTAGGTGGCCGGCGCAGGGTGTTCTGGCGACGTGCACGGGCAAAGCCGGGCACGGCGGCCTTGGGGGCGTGCTGGCGGGGCTTGGTCGTGGCGACGGGGCACTGTGGGTAGGCGGTGGCGAGACCACGACGGTCGGCAACGTGCAGAGAGAAGAGGGACAGAGAGGGGAGGGTCCGGGCGGTTTTCCTCCATGCCTTCCATGTCTCACGGCCTGGGTCGGGGCAGAGGGGGCTGGGGCTCGACCAAGGGGACTCCACAGGCATGGCTACAGGGTTAGAGCGAAGATGAACAGCGTTGGTCACAGTGAATTGATTTCCTCAGATTTTTGCTCACCAGGTGTTCGACACAATGCCCGCAAGAATTCAAATTTCGAATTTTTGAAAACGGCCACTGTGGTTTGTCAAGATACTTCACAAGGATTCTAGATATATTTTTGTTGAGCAAAAAGATGATGTTTTGCAGAAATCATATTTGAATTTTGGGGTATGGTCACTGTTTCAGATTCAAACTTTGGCTAATGTTTGAGTTAGGTTACACTTTGAATTTTGGTTTGAAACTTCTTGGTCAAGTTAGTAGGCAGACTGGTCAAGCTCAACTAACTGACCACACCCTTACTTGAGTTACAGATTTCTTATTCTAAGTGCCCAAAGTAGGGTAGTCAATAATATTTTCTAGATCAAACTTTTCTTCTCTTTTTCTTTATTACTTTTATTTCTGGTTTCTTTAGCTCTTATAGTTCTTCTCTAATGCTTCTGTTGGTTAAGTTGGAATTAACTAACCATTGCTCAACAATTTATAACACACATGAAATCATAAAAGACATATAATAGAATTTCACACATACATGCAATATGAATGAAAAAGTTTTATCTGGGTCCAAAATTTAGCACTTTAATTGATAGGGAATGGATTACAATTATTTGGGTTGTTACAAGATAACATAAAATATATAATTCAGCACATCAACTTGACATAGTACCAATACTCATCGGATCCCAACAAACACAACATGTATGATTACATAAAGATGATCTTGATCATGTCAGGTGATACGTCTCAAATGTATCTATAATTTTTTATGCTCCATGCTTGTTTTTACACCTTTTGCCTTGTGTTTCGTTACACTTCGTGGCATTATTATGCGATTTCCAGAACTAACCTATTGACAAGATGCCACAGTGCCAGTTCCCTGTTTTCTGCTATTTTTGTGTTTTAGAAAAGCTATACAGAAAATATTCTCGGAATTGGACAAAACAAAAGCCGACCGTCCAGAAATTCACCGAAGCTTCCAAAGAACCGAAAAGGAGACGGAGTGGGGCCACGAGGGCCCCACACAATAGGGCGGCGCGGCCTGGGCCCTGGCCGCGCCCCCTACGTGTGAGGGCGCCCTGGCAACCCCCTGACGACGCCCCTTCGCCTATATAAAGCCTCGGGACGGAAAACCCTAGGGGAATCGACATTTTTCCCAGAACAGTTCCGCAGCGCCGCCACTGTCGAAGACAAATTTTGGGGGACAGAAGTCTCTATTTCGGCACCCTGCCGGGACGGGGAAGTGCCCCCGGAGCCATCTCCATCGGTCTCCATCGCCGTCTCCGCCGTCTCCATCGACCTCACCGCCATCTCCATCAACCTTGCTGTCTCCTATGATGAGGAGACAGTAGTTCTCCCCCGGGGCTGAGGGCTCTACCGGTAGCTATGTGGTTCACCTCTCTCTCCCATGATGTGATCTTTATGTGATCGTGAGCTTTGTATCTAGTTGAATTGGTAGATGTTATTATTCAGATATTATGCTACTCCCGTGCTTATTATTTGTAATCTCCGGAGATACCTTGTATCATGGTGTGAAGGTGACTAGTGTGCGCATCATGTGTATCTTTTTGGTTAATGTCTCTATGAATTATTGGTGTTTGTTGGAACCATCTAGTGCGTTCATGGTGATAGTGTGGGATAATCTAGTTTGGGTACATACGGACTTTGAGGAGTGTTTCGTAGCCCTACGCATGATTAGTGTTCGTTTTCCATTGGAGAATTGTTTTGAGTTGCATATTGAAGTTAGCATCTATTGGTTCAATTATGTTATATTTGTTGAGAGTGTGTCCACTAGTGAAAGTATGATCCCTAGGCCTTGTTTCCAAGCTTTGCACATCGTTTACATTTAGTTTTGTTACATGTTTGCTCACAGCGATACTTATTTCAGATTACATTTACTACTTATAATCATCACTACTAATTGTATTTCACTATCTCTTCACCGAACTAGTGCACCTATACATCTGACAAGTGTATTGGGTGTATTGGGGATACAAGAGACTTTCTGTATCATAATTGCAAGGTTGCTTGAGAGGGATAGCTTTGACCTCCTCCTCCCTGAGTTCGATAAACCTTGGGTGATCCACTTAAGGGAAACTTGCTGCTGCTCTACAAACCTCTGCACTTGGAGGCCCAACACTGTCTACATGAACAGACGCGTGCGTAGACATCAAGCTTTTTTCTGGCGTTGTTGCCGGGGAGGTAAGGTAAAAGTTACTCGCATCCTCCTGTGTGAGTGCTCAAAGTTATTTCCTTTAGATTCTGCAATTATATCTTTTTGTTTCTTGTTTTTATTTTCACTAGTTAGGCTTAATTGAAAGTAAAGAGTTCTTTAGTCTTTTTCCTGAGTTTAGATTTGAAGAGAAAATTGAAAAACCTTTGGAGCTTATTTCGCATAGCAATATTATTAGTACGAACGCTTTGAATACCGTTATTGCTAATGCTATAGAAAAGTCTAAGCTTGGGGAAGCTGGTTTTGTTAAGCATGATATTTTTAGTTTCCCAGCTTTAGTGGAGAAAGTTTGTTCTGATGATATTTTATCTCCTATATGTGATGTTTCTAATGATGCTTGTGCTCCTCATCCTTTTAAAATACCTATGAAGATTGTTGAACATTCTATGGATAACTGCTATTTAGGAGATGGAACTGTCCATCCTGGTGATCATTTGCTTTTTATACATGAATTATGCGGGTTGTTCAAGTGTGCAGGTATTTCGATGAACCGAGTTAAGAAGAAGCTATTCTCTTTATCACTGAAAGGCAGAGCTGAGGAATGGTATAAAACACTGAAGGATGGTCGATCTATTGTCTGGGAGGAAATTGTACCTCTCTTTTATTCTAAATTCTATCCTTCTAGTCAGGTTTATAAAGATAGGAATTACATTTATAATTTTCATCCGCATGAGGGAGAAAGCATTGCCCAAGCGTGGGGAAGATTGAAGTTACTAATGCACAAATGTCCTATTCATGATCTTCCCCGTAATATTGTTATTAATAATTTTTATGCAAGGCTTTCAGGATATTACAAGGACTATCTAGATGAATGCTTTGATGGGTCTTTCACAAGCAAGGATGTTGATAACAAGTGGGATCTGCTTGAAACAATTCAAAACAATATTGAAGGTTGGGATAGCGACAAAGGTAAAGGATCAGGTATGAATTACGAGTTTGATTGCATTAAGTCTTTCTCTAAAACTGCTAATTTTCAAGAGCTTAGTGCTAAATATGGTCTTGATCCTCAAATTATGGTTGATTGCTTTAAAGCCTTTGCTTCCCATATGAATGTTCCTAAAGGAAATGGGGACGTGTACCATGAACCTTTTAAGGACACTTGCATAGAAAGTGATATTGTTGTTGATAATTGCAATAAACATGCTCGAACTTCTGAAAGTCCTATTTCCTATAAGCATGTTAATTTTTGTAGAGTACATAGACCTTGTGAACAGAATCACAACAAGGAAGATTATTGCATCACCCACGGGAATGAAGAAACCAATATGTGGCTCAGGGATCTAGACGAGCTTGGTGAAAGGGTTTGTGAGCTTTATCATTTTCTTTGTGAACTTTGCGATAAAACGTGTCACTTTAATTTTCAATGCCCAATTAATCGAACGAGTACCGCAAATTTGTATTGTGATGATAAGATTACTCTCAATCAGCATGATGAGCTTACTTTGTTTTTGAATTGTGAAGAGATATCTAGAAAGATTTCTTTGGTTGATATGAGAGATGTTGGTATTAATAGCATCCTTCGTGGTTGTCGTCTCTATTGTGCTAAAGATTGCCTCGCAAATACTTACATATAAAATCTTATAAAATATGATGTTTTGCCAAGCTATGACAGGACTAATAGATATTTCAATCTTATTAATAGAGAGGAGGAATCCTCCAAAGTTTCTTCTGTTGTTCCTGTCAGCAAACCAGATTATGTGGAGAAGATGCCTTTCCCTCCTAAAGAATATGTGGAGAAGATGCCTTTCAAGTCTCTCCCTCCTAAAGGAGAGAGTAAGAAGAGTATGAAGAAGAAGAAGAAGAGGAGTAAAAGGCGAGAGGACACGGTATCTTCCCCTAAGCATTATGATCCTGCTATAGATTATGATAATTCTGATTGGGATGATGTTCCCATGCCTGTTACCTATGTTAGTGATTATGATTGGGAAAAGCACTCTACTTTTGATATTGAAAATCTTTTTGGTACCAATTCTAAGGTTAATAATTGTTGTACCATTAGTACTATCCATGTTCCTTCTTATGATGATATGTTTGATGAGTATGCTTTGCGAAATAGCTGTTCTCTAGCTTGTGATGATACTAAACCTCTAGTTTATGATGGTTATGATGATGAGTATAATATTTTCAGTTCACCTACTTTTGAGGAGAAAATTAGTTATGATTACAATATGCCTCCTGTTTCTGATGATTATGGTGATGAGAATAATTATTCTGTTGAAACTGCTCCTACTACCATTGTTCATGTGGGGAGTATTAATCCTTTTATGCATGTGGCTCATGATAGGGATGCTTTATGTGATAGTTATATTGTTAGTTCTATTCATGATGCTACTGAAAGTTATTATGAGAGAGGGAAATATGGTTTGATGGATCGCAACAATATTGAGTTTCCCCTCTTTATGTTGCAATTCTTGAAGTTATACTTGTTTTGCCTTCCTATGCTTTTTGCTTTGCGCTTTCAAGACTTGTCTCTTTACAAGACTATTTTTCATAGGAAGTGGTTTAGATTTAAATGTGTTTCATATTTCTTTTTTGATGCTCTCTCTTGCTTTAAGTTCCTATATAGCGCCTTTGCCTTAAGCTCTTTTATGGCACCTACATGAGCATCTTTTCAAATCACTGCGCCTAGCTCAAAGGCGTTAAAGAAAAGCACTCTTGGGAGATAACCCATTGTTTATTTTTTAGTACTTTTTCTTTTATTTGAGTCTTGGAAGTTATTACTACTATAATAACCGCTCCTTATCCTTTTTATTTTGTTGTCGTGCCAAGGAGAACCTCTAATTTGAGTGAGGTAAGATTTGGGGATGTTGCTGTCCTGAAACAGTTTTTGGTGCTGCACCGTAAAAATTCGTGAAAATTCTCTGTATATCTTTTGGACCTGATATTTCTTGTGCATAGGACCCAGGTTATATCCAAACTTTCATTAGTTGAACACTTTTTGATTTGAGCAACAGAAAACCCTCTAAAAATTCGACCTTTTCAGCTGTTCTGTTTTGACAGATTTCTGCCAATATTTGTGTTTGCCGCTTTATCGCTTTCTTTTGAGTTCTTTTGATCACGGAACTTTTGGGGAAGTTGCTACAGTAGTATATGCTTTATATGTGGTGGTTTTGTGTTGAAATCTGAAGCGAAAAGGGTTGATTCATTATTATGTTTATGCTAATGTTGCTAATAGAATTGTGTTAAGTTTTGTATGAAGGAAGTTTTCAAGTATAGGGATTGGAGAATGATGAGATGAGATGAAGAATGGACAAAAGCTCAAGCTTGGGGATGTGCCATCCCAAGAAATACTCAAGAAATACAAGCGTCAAAGCTTGGGGATGCCCCCGAGGCACCCCTTTCTTCATCGGCAAAAATCAGGTCACCTTTCAAGACACTATATTTTTATTGCTTCATGCATTATGCATTTTTCTTAGAGCGTCAGTTGTTTTTGCTTTCAGTTTTCTTTTGTTTTGCTTGCTGCAATAAATGGTTTGATCACATCATGTTGTTTTGGAGGGAGATGAACTCCGTTTTTCATTGCCAAGAACACTCTAGTTTTCACTCTTTTCGTTCAACGAGTGTTCTCTTTTTCTGCTACTGCGTTTAGCTTTCATTTTTCGCCTTGATTTTTGTTCAGATCTTCTTTTATCTTTGCATCAAGGTGTATTTTGACCACTGGTCTATGTTGGTTTTCATCAAAAGAGTTGGTTATAAAAAGTTTGAATGGTGTTGGAAAAGAGAAAAAGTTTCATGCAAAAAAGTGGTACAAAAAGGAGCTTGTTTAGACTGCGGCTTAGACTTTTGCATGCCATGCTTGATTGCGTTTTGATGTATGCTTAGTGATTTTTGCTGTGGCATGACTTGTCTCAAATGACTGAGATTGCTTAATGAGCATTTGAAAAAATCATGCGTTGTTTTTATTATTTGGAAGCATTAATTTGGTTTTCTCCTTTGATGCTTTATTTGGGTTGACTTGGCACATGCTTACACCATGTTGACTACAAAATAACTCGCCTATAGCCTCTATGATCATTTGGTTTTTGACTTGTGATACCACTTTATGATTCTTTCAATGATGTTTTGTCGCTATGCATGATTATGGCCGTTATTGCTCTCTTAGTTGGTCGCTCTCAGTCTTTTGCTAGCCCTCATTTTGTACTGAGTATGAGCTCTACTCATGCATCCAACTCCTAGAAACCAAGTTTGCCATTGTGTCCACTATAAATTCCTATGCATGGTATTTGCAAGCCATTCCAAGTAAATTTTTATGTGCTACCTTTCAAAAAACCTTCAAAATACTTCTCATTTTGTGACACTGTTTTCAGCTCATGGGGACGTAGTGGTCGGATTTGCTATCTTCCATATTGTCTTATTCCAAAAAAGAAGAGAAAAAAAGAAAGAAAAAGGCACTCCTCCATGGTATGTGAATGTTGGTGGGCACCCGATGGAATCGGTTAGCCATGGTTTGAGAAAGGAAAAAAGGTGGGGAGGAGTGCCAAGCTTTATAAAAGAGCACAAAAGTGCCAATCTCTCTCTCAAAAACTTGCTTCATTTTTGTATGGAAGATAGTAAGAACCCCATTGCCAGTCGTTGACAAAGACAACCACCTCTCAAAACCAATTTTTATCTCTCTGTTTTACAAATGAAAAGCTCTAGCACATGTTTAATCACTGCTTCCCTCTGCGAAGGGCCTTTCTTTTACTTTTATGTTGAGTCTCCACCTTCTACCTTTATGCACCGTCTAAGAGAGCATAGTTGTCATTCTGAGTATAATGTGCATTGTCCCAAAGTTTATCATTGATTGATTCATGACTATGGTTTCACTTGTTCCTAAATTATTTGTATCTAGTCGCCCTCTTAAACTTGAAGGTGTCCTATGTATTTATGTTTTGCTATTCCATGAGGGACAAGCTGAAAACCATTTACTATGTTTTTCTATATAATTTGAACACACGTTTGACTTTCATTGTTTCATTATTCATGATCTTTTGTTTGTGTTTCTTTTTATGTTATAACATGGTTGCTAAGTTTCTATTATCAAGTTATGTCTTTCATGCCCATATTTTAAGTTCTGTGATCTCAGCACTCAATGCTTTACCTATATGATCAAGATTGTGATGGTGCATGTCACCTCAAAAATTATTTCTTTTGTTATCACTTACCTACTCGAGGACGAGCAGGAGTTAAGCTTGGGGATACTGATACGTCTCAAACGTATCTATAATTTTTGATGCTCCATGCTTGTTTTTACACAATTTGCCTTGTGTTTCGTTACACTTCGTGGCGTTTTTATGCGATTTCCGGAACTAACCTATTGACAAGATGCCACAGTGCCAGTTCCCTGTTTTCTGCTGTTTTTGTTTTTCAGAAAAGCTACATAGGAAATATTCTCGGAATTGGATGAAACAAAAGCCGAATGTCCAGAAATTCACCAAAGCTTCCAGAGAACCGAAGAAGAGACGGAGTGGGGCCACGAGGGCCCCACACAATAGGGCGGCGCGGCCTGACCCCTGGCCGCGCCCCCTACGCGTGAGGGCGCCCTGGCAGCCCCCTGACGACGCCCCTTCGCCTATATAAAGCTTCGGGATGGAAAACCCTAGGGGAATTGGTGTTTTTCCCAGAACAGTTCCGCAGCGCCGCCGCCATCGAAGACAAATTTCGGGGGACAGAAGTCTCTGTTCTGGCACCCTGCCGGGACGGGGAAGTGCCCCCAGAGCCATCTCCATCGGTCTCCATCGCCGTCTCCGCCGTCTCCATCGACCTCACCGCCATCTCCATCAACCTTGCTGTCTCCTATGATGAGGAGGGAGTAGTTCTCCCCCGGGGCTGAGGGCTCTACCGGTAGCTATGTGGTTCACCTCTCTCTCCCATGATGTGATCTTTATGTGATCGTGAGCTTTGTATCCAGTTGAATTGGTAGATGTTATTATTCAGATATTATGCTACTCCCGTGCTTATTATTTGTAATCTCCGGAGATACCTTGTATCATGGTGTGAAGGTGACTAGTGTGCGCATCATGTGTATCTTTTTGGTTAATGTCTCTATGAATTATTGGTGTTTATTGGAACCATCTAGTGCGTTCATGGTGATAGTGTGGGACAATCTAGTTTGGGTACATACGGACTTTGAGGAGTGCTTCATAGCCCTACGCATGATTAGTGTTCGTTTTCCATTGGAGAATTGTTTTGAGTTGCATATTGAAGTTAGCATCTATTAGTTCAATTATGTTATATTTGTTGAGAGTGTGTCCACTAGTGAAAGTATGATCCCTAGGTCTTGTTTCCAAGCTTTGCACATCGTTTATATTCAGTTTTGTTACATGTTTGCTCGCAGCAATACTTATTTCAGATTACATTTACTACTTATAATCATCACTACTACTTGTATTTCACTATCTCTTCGCCGAATTAGTGCACCTATACATCTGACAAGTGTATTGGGTGTGTTGGGGACACAAGAGACTTTCTGTATCGTAATTGCAGGGTTGCTTGAGAGGGATAGCTTTGACCTCCTCCTCCCTGAGTTCGATAAACCTTGGGTGATCCACTTAAGGGAAACTTGCTGCTGCTCTACAAACCTCTGCACTTGGAGGTCCAACACTGTCTACAAGAACAGACGCGTGCGTAGACATCATAGGGCAGCTCACAAGATCTAAACATGAAGCACATGGTGGAGAAGACAACCATCTAGCTACTGCTATGGACCCGTAGTCCAAGGTATACTACTCACACATCACTCCGGAGGCGACCATGGTGGTGTAGAAGGCCTCCGGCAGGGATTCCCCTCTCCGGCAGGGTGCCGAGAAGAGCTCCTGGATCCTCCCGATCTCGTTTCGACGACGGTGGTGGCTTGCAGTATGTTTCGAGGAAAATGGATCTGTCCCTTAGGTTTTTCCTATCGAGGGGACTTTATAAGCGAATGAGCATCATCAGGAGGTGGACCAGGTGGTCTCACCATAGGTGGGCGCGGCTAGGGGCTGGGCTGCGCCCCCTGGTGGTGAGGCTGGCCCCTGGCCCCCCTCCGTCTCATCTTCGGTCTTCGCGAAGCTTCGGTAAAAATAGGAGGTTTGGCTTTCGTTTCGTCCAATTCCGAGAATATTTACTGTGTAACTTTTCTGAAACACAAAAACAGCTTAAAACAGGGAACTGGCACTGTGGCATCTTGTTAATAGGTTAGTTCCAGAAAATGCATAAAAACGCCACAAAGTGTAACAAAACTCAAAGCAAATGGTGTAAGAACAAGCATGGAGCATCAAAAATTATAGATACGTTTGAGACGTATCAAGCATCGCCAAGCTTAACTCCTGCTCGTCCTTGAGTAGGAAAGTGATAATAAAAGAAATAATTTTTGAGATGACATGCACCATCACAATCTTGATCATCTAAGTAAGCATTGAGTGCTCGGATCAAAGAACTTAAAACATGGGCATAAAAGACATAATATTGACAATAAAAACTTCGCAACCATGTTATAACATGAAAAGAAACACAAATGAAAGATCATGAATAATGAAACAATGAAAGTCAAACGTGTGTTCAAATCATATGGAAAAACATAGCAAATGGTTTTCAGCTTGTCCTTCATGGAATAGCAAAACATAAATGCATAGGACACCTTCAAGTTTAAAAGGGCGACTAGATACAAATAATTTAAGAACAAATGAAACCATAGTCATGAATCAATCAATGATAACTTTGGGACAATGCACATAAAACTCAGAATGGCAACTATGCTCTCTTAGACGGTGTATAAAGGTAGAAGGTGGAGACTCAACATAAAAGTAAAAGAAAGGCCCTTCGCAGAGGGAAGCAGTGATTGCAAGTTTTATAAACCTTGAAAAAATTATGGTACTTACTAGCTTTGAGATCTCATTGCTCCCATCATAGGCATCTTGAATGGTTAAAGTAAATGCAAGAATGTTTATGAGCATATGCTTGACAAATCATAAGTTGAAAACCTCGTGTCCCGTGAAGTACGAATACCCAAACCTCATGCTACTCAACTTAGGGTCCGAAGCAAGCTCTTGTTATTGTAAGTATACACGTATCATCGAGAACCGCCAACAGGGTACCTCCTTGCCCGATGACATGGAACAAGCCCACATCAAAATGACAGGACAAACAGACAATGAACACCTCAGCATCTCTTTTATTTACCATTGGTATAGCTTTTTATTTTGATATGCGTCGTCGAATGTCCACTATGGGCATGCTGTAAATTTCCACCATGAATGATGCATGGATTAGATTAGTGGCCCAGGCATTTCTCTAACACATATACAAACTCTATGATCCCGCAAGATTCCCAACTTATTTCACATCGCGAGTATCCATAAACAAAAGATCACGATATCAACTCGAATAAGAGAAGTGCAATATTGAAAGCTTACCCCATGACAGCATGGTTTGGCTAATTTCCAACTTACGACTTGCAAGTATAACATCAACATAAAAGAGCCACAATGTCAAAATTTTAAAAGCGAGAAAAGTAAAGTGTGCCATCAGGTTCGTGAGAGCTTTACTGACTAATATTTGCATAACACCAAAAGAGATTATTTCGAATGATAGATAAAAGCAAGTCAAATGTACTTTGGAATAGCAAATTGCTAATAGGTATATATGGTGGACACATTGGAACAACTTGGTTTTTGGGAGTTGGATGCACGAGTAGAGCTCATACTCAGTACAAAATGAGGGCTAGCAAAAGACTGGGAGCGAGCAACTAAGAGAGCAATAACGGCCATAATCATGCATAGTGACAAAACATCATTAAGAGAAGCATAAAATGGCATCAAAAGTCAAAAACTAAATGATTATAGAGGCTTATGGCGACTTTGTATGAGTCAAACATGTTGTAAGCATGCGCCAAGTCAACCCAAATAAAGCATCAAGGAGAAAACCAAATTAATGCTTCCATAAAATAAAAACAACGCATATTTTTTTTCAAAGGCTCATTAAGCAATCTCAGTCATTTAAAACAAGACATGCTACAGAAAAAATCACTAAGCATACTATCAAAACGCATCAAGCATGGCATGCAAAAGCATAACCGCAATCTAAACAAGCTCCTTTTTGTACCACTATTTTGCATGAAACTTTTTTTCTTTTCCAACACCATTCAAACAATTTTGAGACAACTCTTTTGATGAAAACCAACATACACCAGAGGTCCAAATACACCTTGATGCAAAGATAGAACAAGATCTGAACAGAAATCAAGGCGAAAAATGAAAGCTAAACGCAGTTCTAGAAAAAGAGAACACTCGTTGAACGATAAGAGTGAAAACTAGAGTGTTCTTAGCAAATGAAAAGCGAGTAAATCTTCTCCAAAAGAAATTTGTTGGGGTCCAACCATTTATTGCAGCAAACAAAACAAAAGAAAACTAAAAGCAAAAGTAAAGACGCTCCAAGTAAAACGCATAGTGCATGAAGCAATAAAAATATAGTGTGTTGAAAGGTGGCTTGATTTTTGCCGATGAAGAAGGGGTGCCTCGGGGGCATCCCTAAACTTTGACGCTTGTACCTCTTGGATATTTCTTGGGGTGACATGGGCATCCCCAAGCTTGAGCTTTTGTCCATTCTTCATCTCATCTCATCATTCTCCAATCCCTATACTTGAAAACTTCACACAATTCTATTAGCAACGTTAGCATAAACATAATAGTAGATCAACCCTTTTTGGTTCAGGTTTCAACTCAAAAACACCACATATAAAGCATATACTACTATAGCAACTTCCCCAAAGTTCCATGATCAAAAGAACTCAAAAAGAAAGCGATCGAGAGGCAAACACAAATAGTGGCAGAAATCTGTCAAAAAAGAACAGCTGACAAAGGTCGATTTTTTCGAGGACCTTATGTTGCTCAAACCGAAAAGTGCAAAACTAATGAAAGTTTTGATATAACCTGGGGCATATGTACAAGAAATCGCAGGTCAAAAAGATATCCTGAGAATTTTCACGAATTTTTATGGTGCAGCACCGAAATCTGTTTCAAGACAGCAACTCCCCCAAATCTTACCTCCCTCAAATTAGAGGTTCTTCTTGGCACAACAACGAAATAAAAATGATAAGGAGCAGTTATTACAGTAGTAATAACTTCCAAGACTCAAATAAAAGAAAAAGAACTAAAAATAAAACAATGGGTTATCTCCTAAGAGTGCTTTTCTTTAACGCCTTTGAGCTAGGCGCAGAAAGGTGGAAATCAAGTATTTTCGAAAGAGGCATTAAGATCAACTATTTTCTCAAGATCACCACTTACCACACTAGGCACTTTAGAAGTTCCCGAAGATGATTCAACCTGCAAGTCACTCTTAGTTGAACTAAAAGTCTTACCAATCTTTAAAACATGTTGTGGTTTAGGCACAGACACCTTGGGAACATACATAAATTTTTGCTCTTTTCCAATAAAAGCTTTCTCCTTCTTAAACTTAAGAGAAGAGAAAATTGAACTTAAAGTTTCCATAGATTCCTCTAGTTTACCAATCCAAAGGTTTTGACTATCAAGAGTAGTACTAGCCTCTAAAGCGGTGATTCTCTTACCGATGCTTTCTATCGATTCATTAACTCGGCTAGCGTTATCAAGGATACTCGGCAAACTTTTTTCTAAAGAGCTAAATTTTTCTAAAAGTTCATCCAAAGTGCCCTCAGTTTTAACAACATGGATAGGTGGTACTCCTACTAAACTTTCAATTAAAGTGCATGCTTCAAGAGTGGGAGTACCCAGAAAATTCCCTCCTGCAAGAGTATCAAGAACGTACCTATTCCAACTAGATATACCAACATAAAAATTTCTAAGGAAGATCATGGTCGAATGCTTCTTCGTACACCTATGATGAGCATTGCTAATATGGTACCAAGCATCTTCCAAACTCTCTCCCCCCTGTTGCTTAAAAGTACAAACTTCAACTTCAGGATTACTCATTCTAACAAGACTAAAAAGCAGATATGTAAAAGCAACTACTAAGGAAACTAATTTTTTTTTGTATTTTTGATAAAACGATGCAAGCAAAAATAAAGTAAAGCAAAACAATAACAAAGTAAAATATTGTGCGTGCGAGACTCTCCTTGCAGAAGTCTTCTTTCTCCCCGGCAACGACGCCAGAAAACTTGTTGATGGTGCGGTATTGATATAGATGACCGACCAGTTGGGAATTCCAAGAGAAGGTGTGATGAGCACAACAGCAAGTCTTCCCTCAGTTATGAAACCAAGGTTTATCGAACCAGTAGGAGAAATAACCAAACTTAAGAAGGTGATGCTTGCTAGCTTCGTGAAAATCCGTACAAGGGCGCCAGATATAACTGCTTGTCGACGTGTCTTCCTCCAGCAGCAACGTGAAACCTGCACACAACACAAACAAGTACTTTGCTCCCAACTTACGATGAGGTTGTCAATCTCACCAGTTTGCTGTAAACAAAGGATTGAGCGTATTGAGTGGTAAAAGGATAATAGTATGCAAGTAAAAGTAAACAGTGCGAGTAAAGTAAAATAGTGTAACAATGTAAAGGAAATTGGACCGGGGTCCACAGTTCACTAGTGGTGTCTCTCCATAAGATAAATAAAAGCATGATGGGTAAACAAATTACAGTTGGGCAATTGATAGAGTAAAGATAACGTACATACATCACGAGGATCACTATGAGGCTTACTATGGGCATTACGACAAAATACATAGACCGTAATCCAACTGCATCTATGACTAAAAATCCACTCGTAGGGAATCGTCCGAGGACCCCTTGAGTATTAAGTTGCTGACAAGGGTATAGATAATTGAGCCCGTTAGTTGAGTACCCCTGAGGCCCGTTAAGCTAGGCCCAATTGTAATACTAGTCGAAATACGAGTTCATATCGTATATCGATATTGTAATCTGTATCGGATCCCACCCGATCCTTGAGACCTGGCCACCTATATAAAGGGGCCAGGAGGGGACGGTGTAGGACAGATTGAAAGCAAGCCTGGTTTTACACCCACGTTTACTTTCATAGCCACCTTGTTTGACTGAGTTTACCTTCGAGTTCATCCGACGCCCTATCTCCTCGATCCTAAGTCCTTCATCTAGGACATTTGTCGAGTTAACCCCTCATCAGTTGCGAACAACAAATAATTGCATTAAGCAAAGTGCGTAATGTAAACAAAGCAAATGTCCTTGGACACAAGAATGTTGTTTTCTCCCAAGTGACAACAGCACATCTACAACCTTAGAGGTATCTGTCACTCCCCCAGATACAATAGAGGCATGAACCCAACTATTGAGTATAAATACTCCCTCTTGGAGTCACTAGCATCTACTCGGCCAAGATAGCTATTTGCAACAGAAAGCATGCAAACATAGAGATAACATAAAATATATAATTTAGCACATCAACTTGACATAGTACCAATACTCATCAGATCCCAACAAACACAACATGTATGATTACATAAAGATGATCTTGATCATGTAGGGCAGCTCACAAGATCTAAACATGAAGCACATGGTGGAGAAGACAACAATCTAGCTACTGCTATGGACCCGCAGTCCAAGGTAGACTACTCACACATCACTCCGGAGGCGACCATGGTGGTGTAGAAGGCCTCCGGCAGGGATTCCCCTCTCCGACAGGGTGCCGGGAAGAGCTCCTGGATCCTCCCGATCTTGTTTCGACGACGGCAGTGGCTTGCAGTATGTTTCGAGGAAAAGCGATCCGTCCCTTAGGTTTTCCCTGTCGAGGGGACTTTATAGGCAAAGGGGTATCGTCGGGAGGTGGACCAGGTGGTCTCAATACAGGTGGGCGCGGCCAGGGGTTGGGCCGCGCCCCTTGGTGGTGAGGCTGGCCCCTGGCCCCCCTCCGTCTCATCTTCGGTCTTCACGAAGCTTCGGTAAAAATAGGAGGTTCGGCTTTCGTTTCGTCCAATTTTGAGAATATTTCCTGTGTAACTTTTTTGAAACACAAAAACAGCAGAAAACAGGGAACTGGCACTGTGGCATCTTGTTAATAGGTTAGTTCCAGAAAATGCATAAAAACGCCACGAGGTGTAACAAAACTCAAAGCAAATGGTGTAAGAACAAGCATGGAGCATCAAAAATTATAGATACGTTTGAGACGTATCAGTAGCCACCATTGAGAGTCTCCCGTGAGGCTCCAGGCCGTCCCGATGACGAAGCTAGCGGTGACGCCGTCAGCTCGAGGCAAAGGAGAGGTGCCAGATCTCTGTACAGGAGTAGAAGTAAGAGACTTCCCGGCTCATTGCCGTGGTTTGGCGAGATTCCTGTAGATTGGAGTGGGGCGGCAGATCTCCTCGGCTGGATCTGCTACCAAGTAGGGTCCTCTCTCTTCTTCTCCAGCTCCAGCGGTCGGAGCCGATGACGATGAAGAGGACCGCGACCTCCATCAATAAAACCGTGATTCGTGACCACCTTGAGAGGTGGGTTTGCGGTGATGGCTGCTCCCTCTAGCCGGCCATGGTGGCGAGGGGTCGGAGCATCTCATCGCTTCAAGTTCTTCCCGAGGGCGGATCTGTGTCGAGCTCAACCATGCTGGTGGCTTCTTCGCCCCCGTGATCTTCTGCCGGCATGGCGGCACATCTTCAACCTCCGATGCGGAGGTTCTGCAAATCCGCTACTTGAGCTTGATGCTTCCTCGTCACAAAGTGGTGTGTCCCCAGCAATTTGGAGGTAGCCAGCGGCCGCAGTTCTAGGTCGGAAGGGGGCCTTTTGAGCGTCATTCCCTTGCTCCTCAGCGGCAATGCCTTGAGGAAGCCGGCTTTCGGTGGTGGCGGCACCCGAGGACCTGATTGCTCTTCATCTTTTGTTCTAAGGTGTTTCTTGCAAATTAGAAGGCCTTTTCTTCAAATATCTGGTTTCTTAGGGCGAGTTGATGTAAGAGCCTTTTTGCAATTAGTACCTGGCACGTGTTCTTGGAATGAATGAAGCGGTGACTGGGTTCATCCCGACCCTTCTGTTGTTCAAAAAAAAGTAATCCCTAAGCAGCAGCTTGGATGTAAAAAGAGCCCGGGAGTAGTATAACCTTAGATCATGAAAGAGAGAACAAAAAAAAGTCACCCAGTAACATCTATAGGATTTTGAGCAGCAACTATACAGTATGCCCTACCCTCTCCAAAATAAAACTGGAAATCAAAACTATAGGGGTCAGAGCAGCAACCTTGGGGGACCCAGCAGCAACATAAGTACATGCTTGAACCAACAAACAACTAGAAAACTAGCAACATATATTTTACCATTGTTGTGCCCAAGAAAGAAGACCACCACTAGTAGAAAAAAGGGCTTCCATTCCCCCTCTTTAGTCCCCAAATAATTTGGTCCGCGACTAATATGAGCATTAGTCCCGGTTCAAATAAAAATATGGGCCAGGAAATATTAGTCCCGGTTCAGATGGAGGCTTTAGTCCCGGTTTGAGCCACCAACCGAGACTAAAGGGTAGGGACATTTAGTCCCAGTTGGTGGCACAAATCGGGACTAAAGCCTACCCTTTAGTCCCGGTTTGTGGCTCAAACCGGGACTAAAGGTCCGGCGCCCATATTTCCTCTCATGCCTACCCCCCCCCCCCCGCGCAGAAAAAATGTGTAAAACAAATAAACGAAAATGATAAAAACTTCAAATTTAAAAATCCTTTGACATGCATGTACCTCACACAACCAACTTTTATGGAAAATTTGAAAATTTGAATTTTGATATTTTTTGCAAAAAAAGGTTGTTCCAAATTAAAACTGCTATAACTTTTGCATACGGACTCGAAAAAAAACATATTATATATGAAAAACTATCTACACAAAATTTTACATCCGATTTCAACAGCCAAGGCCGTTTGCACAATTTCTTGTTTCTCGAAATTCCAAAGGGAAATATAAAAGAAGGAAGATTTTAGATTTTGTTAGAAAAAATGAGCAAAAATGTTTTTTTTCATTTATTTTGTTGTTTCTTCTACTTTTTGGTTATTTTGAAGTTTTCTTATTAATTTTAGAATTTTTTAAGTTTTTTGAATATTTTGAGTTTAAAAAATAATAATTAAATTATGCATAATGATTATTTGGAATTCAATGATGCTTATTATTACTTAATCATTGTTGCTTATTTTGTGAATTATTTGGAATTCAAAAAAGTAAAATCATATGTTACCAAAGTGTATGGGTTAATAGAATTGATATCATAGCATTATCAAGAAGTCGCGAGTGCAGTCTTGGAAGCTAGTAGGGAAGTAATTGAGAAGTTAAGCGTGCTAAGGATGAAGCAGTGTGAGAATGGGTGACCGACCGGGAAGTGAGGACCACAAGTATGTAATTTGACATGAGAATAGAGGTGATTAGAGATTAGAGATTAAGTGGAGAGTGGAAACTGTTAAACAATTCAATTATTTGAAAATATGAAAATTCAAAAAAATCCAAAAAATTGGGTTTTTTTCAATAATTCTACCAGAAATTTTGCCGGACCCCTTTAGTCCCGATTGGAGCCACCAACTGGGACTAAAGGGTCCTCCAGCCTTCTATACATGACCCGGGCCACATGGAGGACCTTTAATCCCGGTTTATGAGCAACTGAGACTAAAGAAAGGGGGCTTTAGTCCCGCTTTGCTAGTCCCGGTTGGACAACCGGGACTAAAGCCCCTTACCAACCGGGACTAAAGCCCTTTTTTCTACCAGTGCACCTACGATGTAACAATACAACTTAAAATGAATTCATAAACACTTGTTGCAACTTACGTGCATTCCTAGAAGCAAAAAACCTCAGGTGTCAAGATATATCATCACTTTGATAGTTGGGGTAAAAAGCAGTTAAATAATATGTTGAACAGTGCCATGTATTTCGTACACAATGCATCCCCCCAGATAAGAAGGTTGTGCATTAATTTTGAGATAACACAGACACATACTTTAGGTCAGAGAGAATATATACTACTCAGCAGTCAACAATATATACAAGATCCCCATGCAAACGTCGTAAGGTCAAGAACCGGCATGGTAATGTGTAAGACATGTCCACAAAAAGGTTTCTAGTAGCAAGAAAAGTAACACTTATCAAGCGTCTCCAGTAAGAGAAGGAGTTTTATTTGATTCCCACATGATGGGCTAGAGATCTTTTGCATATCTCGACTAACGTGGAAATTTTCAGGACGTTGTGGCGCCAGAACCTTATCTCACACCGTCCCATGCAGCTTGTGCATCAAGATTGGTGAGATTTTTTTGTGTGAAAAGGACCCCAAGCTTTATCGGTTCCATATCAACGCATCCTTCCTATCCATAAAGTTCTGAAGAATTTGCAAAGTGGATCCATTGATGTTATTACAAAGTTCTTTCAAAATTTACAATAATCTTTCTAGTACAATAAAAAGTTCTTCTTTTGATTCTGTAAGTAACATCCTATTGGATGAAAATATCCAACAAGTTGCATTGAATCCACTGGTTTTCAACAAGATCCATCAAGATCTCTTGATTATTTCAAACAGAACCATAGGTGCATACAGAGAGATCCAACAGATCCGGAAAATTGCATCGAATCCACACCAGTCCGATAAAGATCTTCACATTCAATCAAGAGAAACCCTAGATACGTACGAAAAGATCCATGTTTTCATTTAAGGAACCAAAGATCCAAGAAGAATACAACAAAAAGAAACAAAAAAAGCCCCAAAATCTAGCAGATCTGGCTGCCACAGGCTCAGATCTGGCGGAGCTCGGCGCGGTGGAGCTCGACACCGGCCTCGTCGCGGTGGAGCTCGATGCCGTCGGGTGTAGCCCGAGGCCGCTGGCTGTCCGTCCAGATCGCGGGGACACGCCGCGCTCCACCTCTTGGCCTGGCCCATCAGGGAAGGCAGCGCCGGTTGTTAGAGGAGGGCGGCACCGGTTGTCAGAGAAGGGCGGCGGCGATTGTTGGAGGAGGGCGCTGGGCTTGGAAAGGTGGAGCAGAGGACGCCAACGCCGGTGATGTGCCTCAGAGGACGCCGGGGTGAGGCGAGATCTAGCGGGACGGGTCGAGCCGCCGCTAGCGCGGGGGAGCGGGGGATGCTAGGGTTTCTGGGCTGGTGGCCCTTTTTTATACCGATTTGGCCTGAGACTGCGGGTTGAATTCAAATGACTATAGGGACTCTTTTGCAAAAACTTCAAATAACAATCTCCAACCCATATGGACGGTTAGCGATTGAGTCTAGGCGCCCTAAGGTCTGGAGAACTTCGTTTTCGTATCTGGACTTGGTTGATTGTATTTGGATGTTGGCCCCTTCTCTATGTACAGTTGTGCATGTCTTAAAAAGATCCATCCGGAAAAAGTTACAGCAAAGAAAAGAACAATTGTATTATGATCCATGATACCAGTAGATTGTACCCCCTCTGTCCATTTTTACCCTGTATTCTAGGTTTAGTCAAAATCAAACTAGATAAAGTTTGACCAAACATATTGTTAAAAATATAAAGTCTTATAACATCAAATACATATAATATAAAAGTATTTTTCATGATGATTCTAACGATATCTATTTTATATTGTAAATGTTCATATTTTTTCTTATACACGTAGTCAAAGTTAACAAAGTTTGACTTTGACTAAATCTAGAATGCAGGATAATTTAGGACGGAGGGAGTATGTTCAAAAGAACAATTGTATTTTGATCCAACGGTGTGGGTGGGGTGTGCACGCACCCCCTGAACAGCAGGTCATTTTTGTTCTCCTATGTTCTCGTATTTCTCTTTTTTTATTTTTCATGTTTCTTTCATTTCTAATATTTCATGTAGTTTAAAAAATGTTCACGAGGTCCTAAATAGTTGTTCATGGCTTTCAAAAATAATTTAATGGACTCGCAAAAAAATTCATGAGATTTAGAAGTATTGTTCATGGATTCCAAAGCTAAGTCAAAATTTTGAAAAAATGTTCAGGATATTTAAAAAATTGTTCATCAATTTATAGATAGGTTACAGGTTCAAAAAAGTGTTTGCAAGATTTAAAATTTTCTTCACGGATTTCCTAAATATGTTAACAAATTCAGAAAAATTCTCATGCGATTCAAAACTATACGCTCATGGTTTCGAAAAAGGTTCACGACGTTCAAAACTATATGCCCATGGATTCAAAAAATGTTAACGAGGTTCAGAAAAATACATCCACGAAGTTGAGAAAATATATTCACGTGTTCAGGAAAATAATCATAGGTTTCTAATAAAGGGTTCACAATTGAACATTTTTAACAATATTAAAAATAGAATAGAAAAATTAAGATAAAAACAAAATTAAAATTAAAATATAAGCAAAAAAATTACTCCCTCTGACCTATATTAGTTGTCGCTAAAATAGATGTATCTAGACACTAAATTTAGCTATATGCATTAATATTAGCGAGAAGTAATATGAGTTGAAAGAAATGGAAAAAAATAGAAAACATAAAAAAAAGAAACTTGTGAATGGACAAGCCCAAGCCAGACTCTCGTGGCGCGAGCCATCCACGCGGCGGCTGAGAGCAGTATATGTATCACCATGGAGCGGACCCCCAGTTAAAGAATCCACTCTATGTACTAGCGGTTTTCGGAGAAGGATTGTCCTCGTAATATTTTTTCCGGCTGCTACGTCCTCAAAAAAAGTGATTCGTACTATCAGCTTCCCAATAACATCGACAAGGCCATTTGTTTACTTTTCTCTGAAATACTAGTGTTGGTATTGTTGTCAATGTTGGTTGAGTACTTTAATGGCTGCGTGCGCGTGCATGTAGCCTTTAGCATTGCGGTTTAAAACTAAAATTATTGGAGAATTCTTATTGGTATTCACAGGTTTATGGTTTGATAACTATGTTATTTTTCTTTTGCTGCTGTCACAAAAGTACAAGATAGTGTCATAAAAAAGTGTTTGAAGACCTCGAAGATTTGCTAGTTTTTTTAGACATTATTTTGTAATCTTCAGCAGTTTAAGTACCTTTACCTTTACCATGTACATTTCACTTCTATAAATAGTTAAATACTAGGAAACAGGCCCGCATCGGGAGAGAAAATATTTACGTTATGGAAATGTACATAAATCATAATGATATCTGGGTCACCTGAGTAAGGATCAGGTTGAGTCGTGGATCGCTACAATGGGGATGGTTCGACAAGTGGTAATATCTCTGGGATGCCAATGTTGGGTCGCGATCTACAAAATTTTTAGTTGATAACCTCTATATCTTGATGAATTATTTGTCATGGTGGCAAAGATCGTACCTTTTGTTGTGAATTTTCTATTCTCTATATAGAAAAATTTTAGGACGAGGGAAATATTAGCTCCGAAATTTCTCATCCAGGTGAGAAAATAAAAATGATTCTGATTCTTCTTCAAATTCCAGTGAGCCTTCGGTCCAGTGGTCCAGCACTCCAGCATGCGGCGCTCTACCGTCATGCCTCCCGGCAAAAAAAATCTCTTTCTATCAAATTAAGAATATGCACATAGATGCAGAAACGAAAAGCAAAGCAATACTTCAGATAGATACTAACCAAAGAAAAGCAATACTCACATATACTGAATAAAATCAAGCACTCGATGCTACAGACAGTGAGGCAACCAGAGCTCAACAGATTTATGCATGTGGAGGAGTCGTGCCACTCCGCCAGCTGAGAGCATGTCTAACAGACCCCTTAAAAGGCCCAACCCCGTAAAATAACCGCCGATATACGGGGTAGAGGTCTACCCAGCCGTCTAGTAGACCCCGTAAATCAGCCCCTCGTTTCGAATTTTTTCAGTTTTGGCTACGGGGCGGCTCTTCGCCCCCTACTTGTGCGGGGTGGGAAGGGGAATAGAGGGCGAAACCTGCATCCCATTTCAGCTAGGGCGCGCGGACATTTCAGATTGCACACCCGTTTTCCCCCTCGCCGCCGCCGTAGCCACCCGCGCGCCGCCGCCGGAAACCTTCAGATCCGGCCCCCTCCGCCGGCCGCCGAGCCGCGCCACGCTGCGTCCATGCCCGCCGCACCCCCGCCGGAGATCCGCGCGCCCTCGGTGAGTACTCCCGCCATGTTCCTCTTCGTTTTCGCCGGTACAATCGATGTGTTTGGAGGTTGATCCATGCATCACGGTGGTAGATGACTTCGGAGGATGTGCATATGGAGGATTTGGTGGATTCGACGACCGATTGGTCCTCGTCGGATTCTGACGATTCGGACCTCGACGAGCTGCTGAACGACGACGACATGGAGATGATGCTGGTCCTGTTTGACATGAAGCAAATGGAGGACCGCGCCAAGCTGCTGGATCAGAGAAAAGGATCCACTATGGGGCGTGTGTGCATTCTGCGGAACCGCGCACTCGGCCACGAACAGCTGATGCAAGATTATTTTGCCGAGGTACCGACCTATCCTCCCCACCTCTTCCGTAGAAGGTATCGAATGCGTAGGAGTTTGTTCGAGAGAATCGTCAGAAATTGCGAGGCAAATTGTGATTACTTCAAGCAAAGGAGGAACGCTGCCCATATCATGGGATTTAGCCTATTTCAGAAAATATCAGCCGCCATGAGGGTGATTGCATACGGTATCCCAGCAGACTATACCGATGAGTACCTTCGCATTGGTGTACAAACAACCACGGATTGCGTGCGTATGTTTGCCAAGATGGTGATCAAGTTGTATGGTGAGACGTATCTCCGAGCTCCAGATGAGCAAGATACGAACAGACTCATGGAGATCAATGAAAAGAGGGGGTGGCCGGGGATGCTTGGTAGTTTGGATTGCATGTATTGGACATGGAAAAATTGTCCAAAAGCATGGCATGGAATGTATTGTGGCAAAAGCCGTGATGCTACCATTGTTCTTGAAGCTGTGGCCTCGCAAGACTTATGAATTTGTTATTTGTTTAATTCTTTCATTAGAACATTTGTTGGCACTTCCGAAAAACATTATTGTAATAATTATGACGATTATTGTGTGATTTAAAACTTTTATTCAATGTGGATGTTGTATTGGTTCTAATATCTAATTTATCTAAAACCCTGTTTTGAGGGGTTGGAAACTCGTCCGAGCTAGCAGTCCCCGTATCCCCAACCCGTAAAACAGGGACTGCTAGCTCGGACGAGTTTTCGGCTGGTGAAAAGTGAATACAGGGCCCTCTACTCGCGTTTTACGAGGCAAAAAAAAATAGGGGATCTGTTAGACTGAGCAGATTCCTGAGCTGCTCCAGCAGGAGGTCCTTAGCAAGGTGCAGTCCACATCATCTTCTTTGAATCTCCGTTCTAGAATATAGCTATCAGATAAAACTACGCCACAGATATGATGTAGATCTCGTCTAGGCTTCGAGGGCACCACCACCCACCCGTACTGTCCTCGCTGCTGAAGAAGGGCACAACGTTGGAAAATCCGTGGAGCATCGAGCTCCCGCGACTGCTTCGAGAGGTCCTGCATGTTGTACAAAACGAAGCGAACCGGAAATTTTTTCGACGAAGAAAACTCAGGGGACGACATACGAAACAATGGAAACCCTTTTCCCTTTATAATCTAAAATAAATATAAATCTAATCGAAACTAATATAAAAAGGAACAGACTGTCAGATCCGAAAGATCTTAACCGTACATCCAACTTAATCCAACGACTTACACAGCAGGATGTTGTATGACGAACCATCCGACTTAATCGCGCTCCACAGCCGCGCGCAGGAAGCCACGATCGAGAGAAACCTGAGAGCCGCCGACCATCGATAGCAGGGTGGCGCCCGTCGCTAGCAGAGTCGCCGGCCGATGGTAGCAAGGGTGATGCTCGTCGATAGCAGAGGCGGCGGCTAGTGGTAGCAGGGGAGGCGCCCGGTCGTAGCAAATCCGGTCGTCGGTTGTAGCAGCGAAGGTCGTGGTGGTACAAGGGGGTTAGGGGGAGCAGGCCTCCGGGATGGGATTTCCGGCGCGTGGAGGAGGGCGTCGGGCAGCGGGTTAGCTCAGTAGCAGAGGTTCCCGACGCCGGTGGCAAGAGCTACGCACGAAGCGCTAGTGGGGTATCACGATGCTTCGCTCGTGAGCGGTGGGCAAGTGGGACCTGGCGACACGCGTCGCCCTCTCAACCTCGAGGATGCGAGCGACGCGATCCTCCGGGGGAACGGCAGCATTTTTTATTAATTATTAATACCTTTTTTTCTTGCACCGTACTCTCTTCAACCGTGTGCGCCTCTTCTATCCACTCAAGCAGAAGGGTGCTCTTTTTTACATGGCACATTGTTTGTCAGATTTGTTTTTGTTCTATTAAGCATAGATTGTAATTGGCGTGGTGGTTTTTAAAAAGATGCTCTTACAGTTTTGTAATTTTTAGATATTAGACTGAATTGTAAAATGGCTCCGTCTGAAGTCCATGTATGATTCTTCGTACTTATTCGATTTATTATTTTAATTGCAAAATTTGATGTTGGTTCTTCGTAATATGCGGCGTGCTTTTTATGGAACAGGAAAGATTCTTCTGAATGTGAGTGCATGCGTATCTAAGATCAATTTTGTATTTCTATAATTACTACTAAGTCATAGACTGGTCCTTCAAACATGTCATTTAGAATTATAGTACACTAACAATGTATTGCTATGTGCTGGCCCAAGTTACAGCAGAAGCTCCGTAACAATTTGTGGATTTGTACTTAAGCCTACCTCAAATATGTTGCATTTGAAATAGGAAAATACTTTTCGTCTAACTTTGAAACTACACTTGAGTTGCTTTGATTGTACCCTTAGTACATGCATGATCAAAAGCCAAGATAAATAAGTGATAATTAGACAGAATAATTGCTTGTATTGATTTGATCAGTTACAAGGGTTTATATAGTACATGGGTTGGACCATTTAGGGTTTACGCAAACCGATTCCAACATGTAATCTAATAATAAGGAGCAATAAGCTGGGTATTTCATGGTGGGTCTCATATAATTGCTAGCCCATCATCGTTTCTCTATATTAGCATGTTTTTCTAGGTTCAACTATCATATATAACGTGCATGTGCACGTGCTCGATTACTAGTCTCATGAAATGAGCAGGGTCTCACCTACACCCTCTTAACTTTTTCCAGTTTCTCTTTTTTATATCTTTTAAAATGTATAATATATGAATTTAAAACTTTGCGTACCATTAAAACATTACAACTGTAACATGACAAAAATAGTTCGGGATTTTTTTGTGCAGTTTGAAATTTTCGAGTTTTTAAAATTCAAAAGAATTTCTTTAAATACGTATATATTTAATGTCATAAAAATACCAAAGTATTTTTCCCACATTCTATCTCAAATATTTCGGTGAACTGCAAAGTTTCGGATTCAAATATTCTATGGTGTGAGAGATACAAAAAAGAGAAGTTGTTTGTGAGGAGAAAATAAGTACTAGCACGGATCTTGATGCACATCTGAACAGCCCAGATAGAGGGGATAGCTAAGATGGTGCTCAGAAAATCTTGTCTCTTTCCCTTTATGATCTCTCCTGATGGTGTTAGATGATTGACTTTTTTTTTGTTGAACTGACACTAGTGGAAAACAGGGCATCAGTCCCGATTCGTTTGGGCCTTCAGTCCCGGTTGCGCAACCGGGACTAACCAACCGGGACTGATGCCCAATCTTTAGTCCCGGTTGCTATACGAACCGGAACTAAAGAGAGACCACGTGGCAAGGGCCAGGCGCTCGTGGGCGTAGGACGTTTAGTCCCGGTTCGTGTTACGAACCGGGACTAAAGTGTCCACACGTGGCAGCGTCTGCTGCTTCTTTATTTTTCTGTATTTCAATTGTTATTTAGAGGTTTAGGGTTTAGGGTATATTTGTATTTTGCTCCATTCAATTGTTTGATTCATTTCAAACAAGTTTTCTTATATACTTATTCATACAGCATTACAACATAATATATAAGCCGATACATATATAATATATTTGGTTCATCGAGCATATACATACAAGTATATATACAACTTGTTCACACACATAAGATCACGACTTGTATTTAATTATACACATTGTCTAATCGAAACTGACATGAAATTCACCCTTTGGGTTAATGACATGGTCAAGCAGAAATCCGGCTATTTCCTCTTGAATTCCTACTATGAGTTCAGTCGGTGAGAGCCGATTCCGCTTTGCTTCGAACTACGAAGAAGAAGATCAATATGAATATGAATCATCATAACAAAATTGATGCCAATAAAATGAATTTGTTAGTATATTGTTTACTTATTGTTTGAAAATCAATTCCTTCAGTGACCTGCGCACGAAGGTTCTCGCAAGCGTAGTATGCACATAGATTAGTCCCCGATGGCTGCCTCGCACACTTTACGAGAATAGATTTTAGTCAGTGACATATCAAGATTGATATACTTAATGGTATTTGAAACTAGAATTAAAGGGATGTGTGGACCTAGCTCGTACGACTTACCTCGATCTGACGGTAAATCAGCTCATTTTTCCATTCACCTTTTACTATGCGTATAAACCGTTTCCAAACACTGCCGAGCAAACAAAATGAATAGATGAGTTATAGATGAACGAAAGAGACCGATATAATGCCGTAATGATTGAAATTACCTATCCATCATATCAATGATGCTTTGGTATTCATTAAGTGGTTTATTCAACGAGTCAAAGATTTGAACCTTTCCATAGTCAGGTTCAATCTTTAGCAAAATCCAGTGGTAACTGCGTGCAAGTTTAATTATATAAGTTAATAAACTCATCAATTACACTTATAACATCGAGTAAGGAAAAGTAACTGTGTATAAGATAGTCACACTCACCTGCAGTTGTACGGAAACAGTATTCTAGCTCGGTATTCCTGCGTAAGTAGGAACTCTAGCAAGATATCCTCCGTCTCCTTGCGTTTCCTCTGTATCATCGCTCCGTTAACTCGATTTGGATCAATGAATCCAAGTTGGAGGTCATTCCTTTTCTTACATTCCATACTCTTCATTCTGCATAATAAACAGCGTAGTGAGGATAATTACATGCAAAGAACGAGTTGAGCTAGAGACTTATAGAAATAATGAATCACTTACAGAACATAGGCACTGACGAGAGATTTGTCGAGCGCGTCTTGATTGAATAGCTGAAAGAATTCATCAAACTCAATATGCACCAAGTCTTCACCTAAGAAATGGTCCTTTGTGATTTTCATAAGGAGAAAATCTTGCGTGCCCTTTGCGGCTTGCAGGTACCACTTATGCAATTTTCGCATTTGTGTTGGTAGATTTATTTCAATCTCAGGTTGGACCAGACTCTTCCCCTTTTCATATTGCCGTGCTATAGGCGCCTTTGGGATATCTTCATGTATCAATTGAGAAAGAGTCAAACCAGCTTCAGCAGCAAAGTCGGCGGGATTGGGTTGAGCAACACTCCCACCAGCATCACTAACAAAGACCTTTAGCGGGGAGATCGATTTTTTGGTCTGTGCTCCAAGCTGGGCAACGTCTCTTTTCCCTCTTGCAGTTGCGCTTGTCTTATTAGCTTCTCTTTTTTGCATCTACCTGCTTATCCAAACAACGCTTGTAGTCATGTGGCTTACGCAATTCATATTGCGAAGGTTGGGTAAGCATATCAATGGCCCACTCCTTCTGTTCCAGAGTATATACCTGCTTTGGTGTAGGGGTCGGGCGTAGGGCTGCGAGCTTCCTTTTCACTTTGGCTCTGTCCTCCGCCTCAATTTCTTCAGCAGTCTTCTCGATAGGAGGAGGCGGCACCGCCTTAGCTTTCTTGGCCCGTTTCTTCGGAGAGACATTGCTAGTGGACATAGCAGCGGACTTGCCATAACTCTGGGACTTACGAGTGGGCTGAGGCGGCGGAGATGGCGGAGGCGGCTGACATTGAGGTGGAGATCGATGTGGACTCGGGGTATGGTGGTAGTCGTCCCTGTCATCGTCGGGAGATGGTGAATTGCGAGGACTCGGAGGAGAGGGTGGCCGCCTTGGCGCCGAGCCTGGAAACACGATGTGTTTCTTATCCCAAAGAATTATACCACCCAATACTTCTCCCAGTGTTTCCTCCTCTTCAGGTCCAGCGACGTCAAGATTGTGGGACTCATACCCCCTTTCAATTGCATCCACCCCGACCTTAGCATAGCCAGCTCGAATCTCACGGCCATGCCAGGTTTGTCCAGGTCCAGATGGCAACACATAGCCAACCGCCACCTTCATCGATATGTTCTTCATGGGAACATGCAGCTCACAGTCTATCTTCTTGGTGATATCATCCACGGGGTAGTGATCCATCGGTACCTCCGTGGAAGCCACGCTACTTCTCCGCTGAGATCGGTCGCCTGATGCATGTTCTAGGTGTTGTTGATGCTGAGTTGCCCCTTGCGACTTTAATTCCTCCAGTGCCTTCTGCTGCAGTAAATACAACTCTCTCAGCTCAGCATGTTGCCTTTCTATGCTCTCTATCCGTGAGGCCTCCTCCTGCGCCTTTCGCTTCTTCGCTCTCTCTCGGCTTCTATAAGTCTGGCTCTCTTCGGCGAACCCAGACCTCCACGGAATGGCAGAACCCAGACCCCGTGTTCGTCCTGTGTGTTCTTTGTTCCCGAGGGCCTTTGTCAGCTCATCGTTCTCTCTGTCCGGCTTGAACGTCCCCTCTTGAACCTCGGCGATTGTCTTGACAAGTGCTCCCAGGGGTTCATCAATTTTTTTCTTCTCTTCGACTAATTTCCCTGTTCTCTCATCATAGACAGCCCCATGGGCAAGTGCCCAATTTCTTGACCTTCTGGGCCATTGTTCTGTTTCTGGTTCGATGCCTTTTTCTCGTAGGGCGGCCTCTTGCATATCCCACTTAGGCTCGGCCCTTTTGTAGCCACCTGGACCCAACTTATGGTGATATTTCTTTTTCGCGGCATTTAACTGATTTTTCTTACTCCTTAGCTTACCCAGCTCGGACTCCTTGTACTCCACAAATGCGTCCCAGTGATCCCGCAGGAACTCATTGGGGCCAGTAAATTCTGGAGCTTGTCGATCGGCGTTGACATAGGCGTTCCATAACCTCTTCTTGTGGTTATTGAACTGTGCAGCCATCTTCTTGAGAGCCCACTCCCTGACTTTCTCCTTCTGTTTCTCTGCTTCTTCCAGGGACTCGGTGACCGGCAGATTGAAATGTGGAATGAGGGAATCCCAAAGTCTGTCTTTCAAGACCTTGGTGACATAATTGACTGCTGCACCCTCTTCTGGCTCTGGCTGTGCTGGCTCTCCCTTTGCCGCCTTGGGCTTATACCAATACTGAATGCTTATCGGCACCATGTCCCTGACAAGACATCCACATTGACTAGTGAACGCATTTGCGACACTCTTGGGTTCCAACGGTTCGCCTTCATTTGAGAGACGCCCAATCGTGTAATGCTGATTCGATACCAGCCGTTTGGCCGGGCCTCGCTTCTTTCTAGAAGATTCAGAGGTCTAAAATAAGAAAACACTCGTTAATATATATACCACATAATGCATCGTCATCTACTGATTCATGAATAGAGCTAGTCTTCATATATATATATATACCTCGCCGGACCGTGTTATTAAGTCACGTCTAGTCCCTTGTGAGCCGTCCTCGCAATCATCATTTTCCGATTCATGCGGCTGCTCCTCCTCCATTCCCTCACCCGACTCATTCAAAAATTATGAGCCGTCTCCTTCTGCATGGGTGGTACCCTCTCCTTCTGCACGGGTGGTACCCTCTCCTTCTGCACGGGTGGTACCCTCTCCTATAATATTCAATATCTCTTCTTCACCTTCTCTTCCGGCGCCGAAATCCATAACTGAAATCCATAACATAGATCAACAACATTACTTCATATTTTTATTACTATTATTGCTAACAATCTAACATAAATAAAATCTAACCTAAATAAAATCTAACCTAAATAAAATCTAACATAAATAAAATCTAACCTAAATAAAATCTATTCACTTTCTAACTCTATATATCTAACATAAATAAAATCTAACATAAATAAAATCTAACATTTCTATTTCTAATAGCATTTCTATTTCTAATAAAATCTAACCTAAATAAAATCTAACATAAATAAAATCTATATAGCATTTCTATTACTATTCATTTTTAACATATCTATATATCTAACATAAATAGCATTTCTATTACTATTCATTTTTAACATTTTACATTTCTATTATCTAACCCTAAATTTGCATTTTACTAACTAGCATTTTACTAATAGTAATAGCATTTCTATTACTATTCATTTTTATTACTATTACTAATAGTAATAGCATTTCTATTACTATTACTAATAGTAATAACATTTTACTAACTAGCATTTTACTAATAGTAATAGCATTTCTATTACTATTACTATTCATTTTTATTACTATTACTAATAGTAATAGCATTTTTATTACTATTACTAATAGTAATAGCATTTCTATTACTATTACTAACTAGCATTTTACTAATAGTATTGCTAACTAGCTAGTATTTTAACACTAAATTCTAACTACTAGCATATTAACTAATAGCATTTCTAATAGTATTTCTATTTTCTAACTACATTTGCTAACTACATTTGCTAACTACATTTTTCTAACTACATTTTTCTAACTACATTTGCTAACTACATTTGCTAACTACTATTTTCTAACTACATTTTTCTAACTACATTTTTCTAACATAAAATCTAACTATTTTTCTAAATGTTTCTAACTTATTTTTCTAACTACATAAAATCTAACATAAATTTTTCTAACTACATTTTTCTAACTACATTTCTCTAACTTATTTTTCTAACATAAAATCTAACTATTTTTCTAAAAAAAATTCCTAACTATTTTTCTAATTTTTTTGGCAGGGGGCCGGCCGGCGGTGCTCACCTGCGCGCGCGGGGGCGATCGATGCGGCGGCGGCGCGGCGGCTCTCGGTCTCGGGCGCGCGCGGCGTTGCGCGGGGGCGTTGCGCGGCGGCGCGACGGCTCGGGGCTCGGTCTCGGGCGCGGCGGCGCAGACGTCCGGCGGCGGCGGCTCGAGAATTCCAGCGACCGCAACGATGGACGATCTCTGTCTCCGCGCGATGAAAAACTGCTAAGTGTTGATCGAGTGGGGAAGAAGGAGGAGGGGCAGCGGGGTTATATACCCCCCCTTTAGTCCCGGTTGGTGGCTTCAACCGGGATTAAAGGGGGGTCTTTAGTCCCGGTTGAAGCCACCAACCGGGATTAAAGGGTCTTTAGTCCCGGTTGGTGGCTCCAACCGGGACTAAAGACTTTCCGGCGGTTCCCGCCCGAGTCCCAGACCTTTAGACCCGGTTGGTTAAATGAACCGGGACAAAAGGTGTAATAAATGCGCGCCAATGCACAGATTTTTTCAGATTTCATTTAAAAATATGAATTTTGAATTTCAAATTGAATAACTTCTGCATATTTTAGAATTTGATAAAACTTTGAATATGAAAAGTGTTTGAAATTGAATAACTAATTCAAAACTATTTTCTATTTTCAAAATCAATTATTCTAACTATTCAAACACTAATTAACTATTTTTCCATTTTCCAGTAAAACAATATTGATTAAAATTCTATTTTCATATTTTAGAATTTGATAAAACTTTGAATATGAAAAGTGTTTGAAATTGAATAACTAATTCAAAACTATTTTCTATTTTCAAAATCAATTATTCTAACTATTCAAAACTATTGATTAAAATTCTTTTTGCATATTTTAGAATCTGACAAAACTTGGAATATAAAAAGTGTTCGAATTTGAATAACTAACCCAAAATCATACATTTACATAAAAGGTTTAATACATTATTACACATCACCAATATCCCCATCTAGTGTTGGAGTTTCCTTCTGCACCGTAACCATGGATTATCTTCTTTGTTTAAGAGGAGGGTTGGGTTAGTGTTCACTCTGAAGGGCGGAATTTCATCAAACTTGTTATAATCTTCTGACATATCTGTCTTGTCCTCCACTCCCACGATGATTCTTTTCCCTGAGAGAACAATGTGTCGCTTTGGCTCATCGTGTGATGTATCCGTTTTCTTATCTTTTCTCTTTCTCGGTTTTGTAGACATGTCCTTCACATAGAAAACCTGAGCGACATCGTTGGCTAGGACGAATGGTTCGTCCATGTACGCAAGATTGTTGAGATCCACTGTTGTCATGCCGTACTTTTGGTCTACAACTACCCCGCCTCCTGTCAGCTTGACCCATTTGCACCGAAACAAAGGGACCTTAAAAGACGGTCCATAGTCAAGTTCCCATATCTCCTCTATGTAACCATAATATGTGTCCTTTGTCCCATTGTCGTGTAATGCATCAAAGCGGACACCACTGTTTTGATTGGTGCTCTTTTTATCTTGGGCGACCGTGTAAAATGTATTCCCATTTATCTCGTAACCCTGGAAAATCAATATAGTTGAAGATGGTTTCTTGGCCAACATGGACAGCTCATATCCAACAGTGGCGTCATTTATGAGAAGTGTTTGCAACCAACCACCAAAAGTCGCCATGTGCAACTTTGTAATCCAGGAGTTTCACTGCCCAGGGTTTTCCGAGCGTACAATATTCTTGTGTCGCTCCATATACGGCTCCACCAACGTGGAATTTCGTAAAACTGTGTAGTGTGCTTCACTCAAAGAATGTCCGTCCATACAGTATGCTGATTTCATTCCTAGCGTGCCTTTTCCACTCAGTCTCCCCTCATGCCGCGATTGAGGAAGACCAATCGGGTTCAGGTCAGGATCAAAGTCAACACAAAAATCAATGACCTCCTCTGTTAGATAGCCCTTGGAGATGCTTCCTTCTGGCCTAGCACGGTTATGCACATATTTCTTTAAGACTCCCATGAACCTCTCAAAGGGGAACATATTGTGCGGAAATACTGGACCAAGAATGGTAATCTCTTCGACTAGGTGAACTAAGAGATGCGCCATAATATTGAAGAAGGACGGTGGGAACACCAACTCGAAGCTGACAAGACATTGGGCCACATCATTCTGTAACCGTTGTAGATCTTCTGGATTGATTACCTTTTGCGAAATTGCATTGAGGAATGCACATAGCTTCACAATCGGTACTCGAACATTTTCCGGTAGAATCCCCCTCAGTGCAACCGGAAGCAATTGCGTCATAAGCACGTGGCAGTCATGAGACTTTAGGTTTTGGAATTTTTCTCTGCCATATTTATTATTCCCTTTATATTTGACGAGAATCCAGATGGGACCTTGATACTGCTCAGGCATTCAAAAAAGATTTCCTTCTCTTCTTTGGTAAGAGCATAGCTCGCAGGACCCTTAGAATCCTCCGGATTCATGCCGTCTCTTCTTTTCATACGGTGCTGGTCCTCACGTGCTTCTGGTGTATCTTTTGTCTTCCCATACAAGCCCAAGAATCCTAGTAGGTTCACGCAAACATTCTTCGTCACGTGCATCACGTCGATTGCAAAGCGGACCTCTAGGAATTTCCAATACTCAAGATTCCAAAATATAGATTTCTTCTTCCACATGGGTGCATGTCCGCTAGCGTCATTCGGAACAGACAGATTGCCAGGACCCTTTCCAAAGATTACTTCTAAATCTTCGACCATATCAAATATATCATCACCAGTATGGCGTTTAGGCTTGCCCCGGACTTCTGCCTCGCCCTTGAAATGCTTGCCTTTTTTCTTCAATTGATGTTTGGGCGAAAGAAATCGACGATGCCCGAGATACACCACCTTCTTACTTTTATCCAAATATATACTATCGATCTCACCTAAACAGTGCATGCATGCATTGTATCCCTTGTTTGTCTATCCTGAAAGGTTACTAAGAGCAGGCCAATCATTGATGGTCACGAACAGCAACGCTCGTAGATCAAATTCCTCTTGTTTGTACTCATCCCACACACGAACACCTTCAGTCTGCCACAGCTATAAAAGTTCATCAACTAATGGCCTTAGATACACATCAATGTCATTACCGGGTTGCTTTGGGCCTTGGATAAGCACTGGCATCATAATAAACTTTCGCTTCATGCACAACCAAGGAGGAAGGTTATAGATACATAGAGTCACGGGCCAGGTGTTATGACTGCAGCTCTGCTCCCCAAAAGGATTCATGCCATCTGTACTTAGACCAAACCTCAGGTTCCGTGCGTCTTCCGTAAACTCCGGGAAATCTCTGTCGATTTTTCTCCACTGCGACCCATCAGCGGGGTGTCTCAACATCTCGTCACTCTTACGGTCTTCTTTGTGCCACCTCAACAACTTGGCATGCTCTTTGTTTCTGAACAAACGTTTCAACCGTGGTATTATAGGTGCATACCACATCACCTTGGCAGGAACCCTCTTCCTGGGGCGCTCGCCCTCAACATCACCAGGGTCATCTCGCCTGATCTTATACCGAAATGCACTGCACACCGGGCATGCATTCAAATTCTCATACTCACCGCGGTAGAGAATACAGTCATTAATGCATGCATGTATCTTCTGCACCTCCAATCCTAGAGGGCAGACAATCTTCTTTGCTTCATACGTACTGGCGGGCAATTCATTATCCTTTGGAAGCATCTTCTTCATAATTTTTAGCAACTTTTCAAATCCCTTGTCAGATAAACCACTCTCTGCTTTCCATTGCAGCAATTCCAGCGTGCTTCCTAGCTTTTTCTGGCCGTCTTCGCAATTTCGGTACAAATCCTTTTTGTGATCATCTAACATGCGTTCCAACTTCTCCCTCTCCTTTTCACTTTCATAGTCAATCTGTGCATCAATAATGACCTGGCCAAGATCATCAGCGGGCATATCTGATGCCCGTTCTTCACCTTCTTCTTCTTCATTATCTTCCATTGCGGTATCGGTGGTTTTAGGGAACTCAGGATAGTTGTCATCATTCTCTTCTTCATCGTTGTCTTCCATCATAACCCCTCTCTCCCCATGCTTGGTCCAACAATTATAGCCGGACATGAAACTGAACCGGAACAGGTGGATGTGAAGGGTCTTTGTGGAGGGGTAATCCTTCTCATTTCGACAACCACCACATGGACAACACATAAAACCATTCCGCTTGGTTGCCTCAGCCACCTTGAGAAAAGAATGCACGCCTTTAATGAAATCTCCAGAGCGTCGATCGGCGTACATCCATGCTCGGCTCATCTGCATTATATAAGTACATATCAAATGCAAATCAAATATACAATTTCTATTTCTTTCTCTAATTTTAGTTTGTTAAGTAAGAATAAGTTAACAAAACTTTAGTCCCGGCTGGTGGGCACAACCGGGACAAAAGGTGGTTTTTGTGTCATCTAACAAAACCGTCGGTGGGATAAGGACGTGTGGGTAACCTTTAGTCCCGGCTGGTGGGTACAACCGGGACTAAAGCTGTTGGCAAGATAAGGATGCGTGGGTTGATGCACTGCTCGATGAGATAAAGCATGTAGCGCACGACGCCCCTGTCGGAGGAACAAGACACAAGTAGAAGCGGTGCCGTGCCTATAAAAGGAGCATCGATACGCCATGGCAAGCACAGCTCGAAGGCAGGGAGAGTTTCATCCCCATGGATGGAGGAAAGGGTTGGGAAATCTCCCGTGGCAGAGCTTCTCGAAGATGTCGTTGGTGCTCACGCCCTACGGCATCTTCGGAAGCTCTGCCTCGGAAAAATTTCCCTGCAAGCCCGTGAAAGACTCCATCTCCTCTAACAGTTATGGAGTAAAGGGTTGGGAAATCTCCCGTAGCGGAGCTTCTCGAAGATGTCGTTGGTGCTCACACCCTACGGCATCTTCGGAAGCTCCGCCTCGGAAAAATTTCCCTGCAAGCCCGTGAAAGACTCCATCTCCTCTAACAGTGTTGCGTAAAGGGTTGGGAAATCTCCTGTGGTAGAGCTTCTCGAAGATGTCGTTGGTGCTCACCCTACGGCATCTTCGGAAGCTCCGCCTCAGAAAAATTTCCCTGCAAGCCCGTGAAAGACTCCATCTCCTCTAACAGTGTTGCGTAAAGGGTTGGGAAATCTCCCGTGGTGGAGCTTCTCGAAGATGTCGTTAGTGCTCACGCCCTACGGCATCTTCGGAAGCTCCGCCCTACGGCATCTATCTCTATTTCTATCGCTATTTCTATTTTTCTATCTCTATCTCTATTTCTATTTCTATGTTAGCTATGTCTACTTCTATTTTTATTTTTAATTCTAACATTTCTATTTCTAATAGCATTTCTATTTCTAATAAAATCTAACCTAAATAAAATCTAACATAAATAAAATCTATATAGCATTTCTATTTTTACCTCTATCTTCACCTATTTGTACACATAATCAAATGAACATCTAAATAATTGCTCCCATAAAAAAATCACAAATCTCTCTACTTCTAGAGCATTAAATGAGCTAAATTACCAATGAAAGACAAAAGCACAAAATTCCTCACCTTTTAGTCCACTTAGATTGAAGTGGGGACATCAATTTGTGACAAAAAATGGTGGTCAAAGAGGATGAACTCGAGCTAGGTTTGTTTCATGAAGAACACTTGAGAGTGGAGAGGGGGAGTGGCTGGCTCGGGGAGGAAGAAGGAGCTGTTTTATACAGGGAAGTCATTAGTCCCGGTTTGTAATAACAACCGGGACTAAAGGCTTAATCTTTAGTCCCGGTTGGTGTTACCAGCCGGGACTAATGAGCCTGGCAACGACCGGGTTCGACCCAGAGCCTTTAGTCCCGGTTTGTAATACGAACCGGGACTATAGGTTCAAAACGAACCGGGACTAATGAGTTCTGGGTTCCAGCGGCCGAAAAAGCGGTGGGGCCCGGGGCATCAGTCTCGGTTCAAACAGAAACCGGGACTAATGCCCTGAAATATTAGGCCGGTTTTCTACTAGTGTGACAACAAACAGATCGTGGACGAAGAGCAGCTCGGGCACATTATTGCGGTAGCAACGGCAACGTTGCAGTTAGATATAGCTGATATAAACTTCAACATCGGGAATCTTTTATTTATCGCTGCGGGTACATAGAATACTTCCCGATCTAGGCGAGTTGCTACTCGGACCTTTAGGATCGCATATGGAACGCTGCCGAGAAAATTCAATCACCTTGATACCAGCTCCATATAGGGAAACATTGAGATAGAGCGTGGGTTCTAGGCAGGAAATTCTAGCAGCGTGTATGGTGACATTGAGATCGAGCTCCACAGGGTTTGCCGCCTGCTCAAATTCATTGAGATCGAGCGTGGTTCAAGGCAGGAAATTCCAGCAGCGTGTATGGAGACATTGAGATCGAGCTCCACAGGGTTTGCCGCCTGCTCAAATTCAGCCGCCACCGTCGCGAATCGACCGAGGGTGCCCCACAAAATCGGCCTCCAACCCTCTCACTCTGCTAGTCTTCCGTAGTTTCCATCCCTAGTTCTTCTATCTATGATAGCTTGTCAGGCTGGGTCTCAATTTGGGGCTTGGGCGGCATTGGCGTCGGAGCGCCGGGCGACTGATCGGGTGAGGCAGACGAGCATCTGATGGGGAACATGACCACGACCGATCGCATGGGGCTTTTATTGTAGAGATCTAGGGCTCGGGACAGAGCTCGCGATGGACAAGCAATGCTAGAGGTGCAACTGGGCCAGGCCCAGTAGCGGCGACGGACAGAACTATGCCCCAAGTCACACACATACGGACGGGCGAACGAACTAAGGAAAGACTCCTTTTATTATTAGAAAAAAGATCTTGCACAGCGATGCAGTCAAGCCTATCTGTTTGTCCTGCAAAAGATAGCACAAAAATACATAAACACATTTGCGAAATAAGGAAGAACATGATGATTAAAGTTAAAGCAATGCATTTTCTCACCTTTGACTCCTGGACGATGGCGAGTGGGAGGCTGCCTTGCGTGTGTGATCCACCTCCCATCTCGGCTCTCCTCAGCTTTTGTTCTTTGTGCTTTCTCTTGTACATGGCGCTTGTGTAGTGATGGACCATCGCGCGCCAGACTTGAATCTGGCATGACCGACGTATAGAGGAGGGGACTGCATATGCACAAAATACACATATTAGTGAAAAACGTCCGGCGGTCACCAAGTCCATAATACGGAAATGGAAGTACCTGCAAGTACTGCCACGGCTGGAAGTCAACGATCTCTCGGGCTTGCTCCTTCTTCATTGGGAGTTTGCATTTCTCGGTGTACCAATTGCGGATGGACAAAATACGCCCCTCGTAGTGCATATCGGTCACTTTCTTCCGCGCTATGTTGCTGGCCACTTGAATGCAATCTCCCCTCTCAGAATCGGGGTCCATACGAAAGTAGGTCTACAAGGATGCAAAAAAGTGACAGAAAGGCATTGATGGAAGAAAGTAACAAAATGTAGGCTCTTGAGAAATAATTACCGAATGACGAGAAGTAAACTTAACTTACCTAGAATTCACGGATCACCCTAGATCCGCAATTCTTGACCCTCCTCCCATATACGCCCTTCAGATCATGTGCGTTAGAGTAGTGGATCCAAGTCCAAGCTATCTCCATTAAGCATGACCACAAACCCATGCCAGTGCTTCCTAACAAGGCATCCAAGGATACTCGAGTAGGCGCACACTTTGTAGCCTTCCTTGTACACAAAGGATCTGCACAATGAACAACCAAAAACGATATGAGCAAATAGTGATAAAAAGTTGTGAAAAATACATGATTGTGAAAGTATGCAACCAAAAATGATATGAGAAAATAGTGATAAAAAGTTGTGAAAACATATGATTGTGAAAGTATGTACCTCTCCCCTCTTGGGATGAGCGTAACAACCCCGCTGTTTGCCTTCCACTCGGCAAGGGTAGGTAGCCCTGAGACCCCCATGCTGGTAAGGAGCATGTGTTCCAGCTCAAGAGGCATCCCCTCATGAGTCTCAACGTACTCCTCCAGTGGCTTCCAGATCCTGTCGTCCATCTCCCCATCCTCCTCCACCTCCTCGTCCTCCTCCTCGTCCTCGTCAATGTCCATGTCCTCGTGGACCTCCTCGTCCTCCTCCACCTGTTCCTCATTGTCCTCCTCCTCCACCTACTCCTCGTAGTCCTCCTCCACCACCTCCTTGACTGGGGGAGGACTAGGTGGCCGTCTACCCCTCCGACGCCTTGGAGGGGGTGGAGGGCTAGCTACCCATGGGGGTGGAGGACTAGCTGCCTGTGGGGGTGAAGTGGAGCCTGAAGATCTCGGGTCAGGCTCTGAGAGAATCCTCGTCAAGCCCCTAACTTTCTTTGTGGCCCTCTTTAGTAGTCCCCCTCCTCCTTTTCTCCCCCTCCTCCTTTGCACCCCCTCCTGGCATGTTGGAAACACCTGCATTCACAAAAAAACAGTATCTTTATTAGTACACATGAGTAAATCAAATGATGTAGATAAAAGAGAAAATATGTAAAGCACATAATTAGAAATAGAACATGGCATAGATTTCTTACAACACCATAGAACGCAAATAATTAAAATACATACAAAACACAAATAGTATTCTCACAATCACTATTACATAGAGTTCTCACGAATAATAGGCTACTTTTACAAATCACTATTACATAGGGTCGTTAAGAACTTTAAAAGCCCGTTTTGAGATCATCGGGAACAACCAACGGGCCACTTGCTTCGTCATCGCTATCCAGCTCCCACCAATAATCTGGCAAGTAATATGGAGGTGGTATTGTTGGCTCATCTTTGTCAAGGCCTGCATGGAACCGTTCAAGCAAAGTCAAGTCTTGTGTATTCTGAACCTCCTCAACTACATCATCTGCAGTGTCTTCTGCCTCAACCTCCTCATCTTCTTCACCGTCTATGACCATGTCATCATCAGACGGCAAGTTGATAGTGAATTTACCTGGAAGCCCTTCCTCCTAAAAAAAACTCGCCATCATATGTCGAGGAGTCAAGGCAATGATAATCGTCTTGGTCTGGCTTAGGTGGCCTATTGTGCGTCGGCACCGTGATCACAACATCCCAGCCCTGTAGCCGTTTTTTGGGGTTCTTGCACGGGTACGGGAGATAGAATACTTGAAAGGCCTAGGTAGCCAAAATATATACATCATCTCTCGCATAAACGGAGCTTCACTCAACTTTGACCAAGCCAATTTCTGGTTTCTGTTTCACCCGATGTGGGTCAAACCAGTGACACTTGAATACAACGGGGTTTAGCCCTTTGCCAAAACCATAATTCAGCTCGTATATACCCTCGACTCTACCATAGTAATGGAGCCCATATGAGCCTTCACACAAGACCCCACTATTTGTTGTCTTCCGGTTGGCCCGGCGTTATATGTACTGATGGGTATGGAAGCAATACCCATTGATGTCATAGGCATCAAATGCATTGATGGGTGAGGTAAATCCCTTGGCGATTTGTCTCAATTCGGGTCTCATCTCGGGGTAACTTTTCCCCTACATGTTCAGTGGGAAAAGTTTAGTAGGAGAAGTGGTCGAGTAATGTAAGCACTATGAGAAAGTTATATAGAAAGGTACCAATGTCGAGAACCAGTTAATGAAACCGTAACCACCACCGTTTACAAAGAGATCATTATGTTCTTGTTCTGTTGGATCCCTGCTTAGCTTCCAATATTTTTGGCTGAATTGTCTATGGCAATGAAAAAGAGGAAGCGTTAGCCATAGACTAGCGAGTGAATGTTTGTGAAAACTAAGTAGTGAGCACTTACTTGAAGTATGACTTCACTTCATCCATGATTTTTAAGACATACGAGTGGATTAAGCCCCATTCGGGATTCATTATCTTACGCCTCTTCATGCCTCTTGATGTGCCACCTAGCCCTATGAAGTTGCCAAGCTTGGGTACATCATCAGGGTTGACGGCATTGTAACAAAGGATTGGATTGTGCTGAGTGGGAATGTTTTCATCATAGTACTCTGTCGTGAAGTTTGAAACCTCCTTGTTAAGGATTGCCTCGGTATGCATGGCTTGATCTTTTATTTATTGCATGTTTGCTCACGAATCTTCTTTGTCTCTCTCTCTCTCAGGGCCATAGTGCCAGCGGGTCTGCACAGTGGACCCTAGTAATGCCTCCTTTGGGAGATGCAAGATCATATGTTGCATCGGATTAAAGAACCCTGGCAAAAGGAGGATCTCAAGCTTGTAAAGCAGCTATGGTGCCTATTTATCTAGTGTCGTGGGGATGACTTCCAGGGTAGGCCAAGGGCAGTGCTGTCTGCCGGCTAACATCCCAGGAATCTCCATGGCGCTAAGTCAGGAAGACCGGCTCCGTCCAAAGGGCCGGCTACGCCAGCAGCCGGCTGGCGACTCCACCAAGGAGAGCCAGAGCCGGCGAAGATGACAAGATCCCTCCAACGGCTGCTTCATCGAAAGTAGCCTGGACCCGACAAGATCGACAGAGGCGAGGGACGGGCGTGACGCCAGCCACGCCCGGGCTCAACCAATTAGCGGACAAGAGCCTTCCATGACAGGATCCGAGGCAAAAGGGAGAGCATATGCCACCGAGATGCCGGTCCAAGGGGAAAAGACACTTTATAAAGTTGCCATCGTCAGACAAGGAGTCAGAGGCCAGCGGATCACGCCAAGACCACAGCCACGGAGGAGCCAGCAGCCGGGCAGCCGGCCACCTAACCTGTAACCAGACCCCTGCCTATATAAGGGGGTATGGACCCTTAGACTAGGGGGATCTGATCCTTCTTCTTCCTCCTCTAGACCGAATAGCTCGAGGAGCATTGTAACCAATGTCGAGCTAATAAGAAACAAGGCAGGAAGTAGGGGTTTACCTCCGACGTGGAGGGCCCTGAACCTGGGTAAGTCATGGTGTCTTAGTTGCACAATCCAGAGCCGGACCCATCGTCGCACACCGTCGAGCCCCTCCGTTAAGCCATCCCCATGGCTACTGTCACTAAAATCCCATGATAGTTGGCGCCCACCGTGGGGCAACGCGCGGCGACGACCGGAGTTAAGTTCCGGCCGGGATCCCCATCGACTCTCGGCGAGAAGGTCGCCTCCGGGCTTGTCTGGAGGTTCGGCACCTTCGACTGCGTCAGCGACAATCTAGCCTGCTTCAAGGACGGCTTCAGCGACAGCGGCTCCTTCCTCGACGTCGGCAGCCACCGCTTCTACATCGCCAAGCCCTTCCCGGAGGAGGTAACCGACGTCCTCGACCCTCTCAGCGACGGAGGCTCGAGCTGAAGCAAAAGCAGCGACCTTGGCGCCATGGTTGAAGTGATGGCCCTGGGAGACGAGGAGGGCGGCGACTCACCGCGCCCCGCGCGCCCGCCGCTCGAACGCCTTCTTCCACAGGAGCAGAACGCTCCACTCCCAGAGCAGGACGCCTCGGACATCACCGTCGTGGATCTACGCGCACCACTCGACCATGTCATCGACCCCATCTAGGTTGCGGAGGCCCTGGAGTGGACGCGTCTCGTTCTTCTCAGCAAGGTGGCTGAAGATGAGATCGTCCGACGTCGCACGAGCACCACGCTCCGCGAGTTCTACGACGCGCATGGAGACGCGCCGGACGAGCTTGCTCATGCCAGCGGCGCGACCATGGACTCGCCACTGCGGGCCCTGGCCAGGTCCAGCGGTCGCCATCGGCAAGCCAAGGCTATGGGGGGTGCGGATAGGGCAGTTGTGCTCCGAGCTGCAACGCTCGAGGTCGCCGCACCCAGCAGGCTGGCGGAGCTGGCATGCCACGCCAAGTCCCGGCACCAACACCAGAGTTGGAGCTTCAAGCTCACCAGCCGGCCCTGCACATCCATCTGTGGCTTGACCACACGAAGACGCTCCCCAAGGGATCTGCTAGCTCAAAGCGAGCGGCGGCTGATCAAGGAGGCCCGGGGGCTGCCGGCAGCGGTTAGGGGCGCAAGGAGGGCAAGTACACCCTCGATGCTGCGCTTGACCAGCCGTGCAAATTCCACAGCACCCCTGGCAGGGAAGCGACCCACTCCACGCGTCAGTGCCGTTTCATGAGAGAGCTAGAGCAGCACGCTCAGCAGCTCCCTGGAGCCTCGCATGCGTAGCTGGCTGGAGGTCAGGAGGACCATCAGCACGAGCTGGCTGTCGAGAAGCCAGACCAAGGCGACAACAACTTTCCGATGAACGTCGAGCAGTACCATATCTTTACCACCCCGGGGAAAGACAAAAGGAACGACCTTTGGTATGAGGCAGAGGTGAACACCGTCATGCTTGCTCGCGTGGAGAAGCGGCAACTCCTCCATCGCGTGGGACTAACCCAGCAAGACGTGCCGGCTCGCCAGTCACCGGTGGAGCAGTTCAAGCCGGCCAATGACACCAAGAAGATCCTGTTGGACGAGAGCGACCCATCCAAGTTCATCATCATAGGCACCGGCCTCTCTGCCAAATAGGAAAGCGAGCTCACCAGCTTCCTCCGTAAGAATTGGGACATCTTTGCATGATCTCCAAAAGACATGCCAGGTGTGCCGAGGGAGCTGGCTGAGCACTCACTCCATGTCCGTCCAGATGCCAAGCCGGTCAAGCAACCGCTACGGCGCTTTGCAGAGGAGAAAAGAAAAACCATTGGTGAGGAGATTGCCCGGCTCCTCGCAGCCGGCTTCATAATGGAAGTGTTTTACTCAGACTGGTTGGCGAACCTAGTCCTGGTCTTGAAGAAGAACAACACTTGGCGCATGTGTATCGATTACACCAGCCTCAACAAGGCTTGCCACAAGGACCCCTTTGCGCTACCACGCATCGATCAGGTGATTGACTCCACAGCCGGTTGCGACCTGCTGTCTTTCCTGGAAGCTTACTCAGGCTACCACCAGATCCCGCTGTACCAGTCGGATCAGATCAAAACCTCCTTCATCACCTTGTATGGAGCCTACTGCTATGTCACCATGCCCTTCGGCTTGAAGAACGCTGGAGCAACTTACCAGTGAACCATGCAGCGATGTCTGCAAGAGCAGATAGGGCGGAATGTGCATGCCTATGTGGATGATGTGGTCATGAAGACCAAGCAGAGCGGCACGCTCCTCGACGACCTCAAGGAGACCTTCGCTAACTTGCGGCGCTATCGCATGAAACTCAATCCTGAGAAGTGCACCTTCGGCGTGCCGGCTGGATAGCTCCTAGGTTATATTGTTTCCCAGCGAGGGATCGAGGCTAACCCCTCGAAGATAAAAGCCATCGAGGCCCTAGAGCCGCCCACCGAACTCAGGGACGTGCAGAAGTTTGCCGGCTGTTTAGCCTCGCTCAGCCGATTTGTCAGCCGGCTCGGAGAAAAGGCGATGCCTCTATATCAGCTGACGAAGAAGACATACCATTTCGTTTGGTCCCAGCGCGCCGATGAAGCCTTCAAGGACCTCAAGCGGGCCTTGTCCACAGCGCCGATCCTAGCTGCGCCTGCTCCACGAGAACCGATGCTGCTATACATCGTAGCCACCCCGCGAGTCGTCAGCGTGGTGATTGTGGTGGAGCGCACTGAAGAAGGCAAGGAGCTGCCAGTCCAGCGCCCAGTATACTACCTGAGTAAAGTGCTCACTCTCTCTAAGCAGAACTACCCGCACTACCAAAAGGTCGCGTACGGCGTGTACATGGCGGCCAGGAAGCTGAAGCACTATTTCGAAGAGCATCCCATCACAGTGGTGAGCACCACTCCGCTCTCGGAGATCATAGGGTGCAAGGATGTAACCGGCAGAGTGGCCAAATGGGCGATTGAGTTAGCTGCTCACACCATTCAGTACAAGCCCCGAACGACGATCAAGTCCCAGATCATAGCAGATTTCTTTGCTGATTGGGGAGAGCACCAGTACTTGCCACCGGCTCCAGACTCAACATACTGGCGCATAAACTTCGATGGCTCCAAGATACTCGGGGGCTTGGGATCCGGCGTCATCTTCACCTCTCCCAAGGGAGACAAGCTGCAGTACGTGCTGCAGATCCACTTTCACGCATCGAACAATATCGCCGAATACGAGGCCCTGGTGCATGGGCTCAAGCTGGCCAAGGAGATTGGCATTCAGAGGATCCTCTGCTTCGGAGACTCTGACCTGGTGGTGCACCAGGTCTTAGGGGAATGGGACGCCAAGGACACCAACATGGCCTCTTATCGCTTTTACGTGCAGCAGCTCTGCGGATTCTTCGAGGGCTGCGAGTTCCATCACGTCCCTAGAGCAAACAACGATGAGGCAGATCGGTTGTCCAAGATCGGCTCCACCAAGCAGGATATCCCGGCTGGGGTGTCGCTAGAGATAGAGCCTGCTCCGGCTCAGATGCCACCGCCAGACTCGGGGGCTGCCGCCTCGGAGCGGAAGGAAGTAGCCGGCCAGCCCGGCACGGCCGGCTCGACGAAGGACTCGGGGGCTGCCGTCTTCGGGCTGGCCCCCACAGCCGGCCAACCAGACGAAGCCGGCACGTCGTCGGACCCGGGAGCTGCTGATCCCCTGGTCGCAAGCGTCTTCCACATCCGGGAGATACCATCCTGGGCGGAGCCATTCTCCAACTACCTCATCACTGCGGACTTGCCAAAAGATGAAGCAGAAGCTAGGCGACTTCAACGTCGTGCGCAGGCATACACCATCATCAACAGCGAGCTATACAAGCGCAGCGTGTCAGGAATCTTCCAGAAGTGTATCGAGCCAGAGGAAGGACTAGAGCTGCTGAGAGAGATACACCAAGGGGAGTGCGGGCATCATGCGTCTTCCAGAGCCTTGGTGGCTAAAGCCTTCCGCCATGGTTTTTATTGGCTAACGGCCCTGCGGGATGCAGATCAACTGGTGAAGCATTACAACGGTTGCCAGTGCTTCTCCAAGCATCGGAACACTCCAGCGGCGGCCCTCAAGACCATTCTGCTCACCTGGTCGTTCGCTGTCTGGGGCCTGGACATGGTGGGACCGTTCAAAATAGCGCCCGGGGGCTTGACGCATCTGCTGGTCACAGTAGACAAGTTCACCAAGTGGATCGAAGCCAAGCCAATCAAAAAACTCGACGGCTCGTCCACCATCAAGTTCTTCAACGAGATCATCACGAGATATGGAGTCCCCCACGGTATCATCACCGACAACGGGACAAATTTTGCAAAGGGAGTCTTCGCAGAGTACTACGGCTAGAAGGGCATCCGGCTGGACCTGGCGTCAGTGGTGCATCCTCAGTCCAATGGGCAAGTGGAGAAGGCAAATGGGCTGATCCTAGCCGGCATCAAACCAAGGCTGGTCGAGCCTCTCGAGCGCTCAGCCATATGCTGGGTCAAGGAGCTACCCTCAGTGCTCTGGAGCCTGCGCACCACTTCTAATCGTTCTGTCAGCTTCACTCCTTTCTTCCTGGTCTACGGAGCAGAGGCAGTGCTGCCCACCGACATCGAATTCGATGCACCCAGAGTGGTCCAGTACACGGAGAAGCAAGCAAAAGAAGCTTGCGAAGATGGCATCGACCTCCTTAAGGAGGCACGAGATTAGGCCTTGGCCAGATCAGCGCTCTATCAGCAGCAGTTACGATGATACCATAGCCAGAAGATCCGGCCGCTCGCGTTTCGTGAAGGAGATCTCGTACTCCAGCTGGTCCAAAACACCAAAGGCATGCACAAGCTGTCCTCTCCCTGGGAGGGACTGTTCATTGTCAGCCGGGTGCTAGCCAATGGGGCATATTACCTCATCGACACACAAGAGCCTAGAAAGAACAAGGCAGATAATTCTGACAAGGAGACGGTGTGTCCCTGGAATGTCAATCTCCTAAGACCTTTCTTCTGTTAAGGCAAAAGCTTGTACCCCAAAAACTTGTCAATGAATAAAGGACAACGGAACGGCTAGTTACGGCCGGCTCTGAGAAAAACACTTCGTGTATGTTTTGCTTCCTGCGTTATTCACTTGACCGGCAGTCGGCTCCGGGCACCGAGCCACAGCCGGCTACCCTAAAAACGATTGAATTCCTGTCAGCCGGATAAGTACTATGTATGGAACAGGTCTCGAGCCCAACCTCCGTCCCCCGGCTCCACGAAGCCGGCTGGATAGGAGCCGGCAGGCCACATACGAAGGAAAACCGCAGGGAAGAACCGTAAAACGATAGAAGAATCACTCAACTAAGCATTGAAGGTAGTGTTCGTTGACCATGCGCTGGCCAGCTCAAGCCGGGTGCCCAACAAACCGAAGTACTACTTCTCACCCTGCAACACGCTCCCACCCTAGGCCGGCATTCGGTTGCCGGCCCAAGGGAGACCAACCGGCACCAGGCTGACGGTTGGGGATAGAAGGGCCGAAGGGTGGGGAGATTAAGGAAAAAGTTGAGGGAACCAGGCAAGTGGTTGATGATCATGATTTTCAGTGTTTAGGCTGAGTAGCCACGTCAAAGAGGTTCGAAGCCAGAGCTGCCTCGCACGGCGTTGGCATCGTACGCGAACGAGCTAGTTTTAAGCCAGCTGTCATTCCAGCTGCCCCAAAACTCGGGGGCTAGGGGGAAAGGGAATTGGCCCTTAGAAGCGGGCCGGCTCCAATCCTTCACCGGCTGTCCGATCAGTTGGTGCTGCGACATGACCAGCAAAAGAGCATCGAAATCGAAATTTAGCGGTTCGCGAAGAAATGGCTAAGGCCAGTGGTTTGGAGATTCACCCCAGTCGCAGCAAGGATTACGTGAAGGTTCGAGAAGGAGAGACATGCCGGCTCCAGTCTCGCCCGAGCTGGCACAGGACGCAACTTCTATTCCTATCTCCTCAAGCCGGTGCTAGCCTGTACCTTCCGAAGCCGGACAACAGAGGCGTTTTCCTTCCACGCTGAAGCCGGATGAGCTCGCCAGGAACGTCTCATTGGGTTGGCGGCTATCTTAGCCCCTACCTGCAGGCGCGTGCAGCGGTGGTCCTAGTGCAAGAGGAGTCCTAACCGTGAAATCGTCATCGTGCTCTGATGGAAACAGAAGACATCCATGCAAGAACAAAGCAAAGCAAGTTTTTGCAAGGACACAGCAAACGAAGAAAGCTAAATTTCATCAAGCAAGAGTCTAATGGTTACAAAAGGTTCCTAAGTTGCTGCCCTAAAATACTAAGTGCTCCTCGCCTTGGAGATGCTTGCCTTCCTCGGCGTGGCGCGAGCGCCGCATGGACTTCGTCCCGGAGAAGTCCGCGCTCAAGGTCGACGAGATCCGTGAAGGCGGAAAGGCGGCGAGGTGCTGCCCTTCACGACCAAGCGGCGAAGGTAGGAACGCAGAGAGTACCGTCGAAGATGCAGACGGTGAAGTTCCGCTTCCCATCGCGGCGAGTGAAGAGGAGGAACCAGCCCGCATGCACGCCGTAATGAGCAAAGAACTTCGACCACCCGTCGCGGAAGTAGCAAACCCCTTTGCCGTCATAGTAGATCTCGACGCGGTACTTGGGCTGGCCAACGCTGCACTCCCGCAGCGTAGCGTAAGCCATCTCCTAGCCCTCCATCATTTCCACGAACTGAGATGGAAGGCGGCGGAGGTCCTTGGCCCCGGCGAGTACCGGGACTATAAAGGTGGACCACCCTTCGGCCGAGGTGTAGGCCGGCGGCTGGAGCGCCGGCAACGCCGGTTGAGGCCGAGACGGACCAGCTGGAGGAGAGGCCGCCGCGTGGGGCCTCATGGAGCCAGAGGCAGTGGCCCCAAGGGCAGCAAGAGTCTTCTTATTCTTGCTGCCCGGTGGCCGTCCGCGGCGGCGAGATGATGAAGGAGTGGCCACCGCCACCGGCGCTGCCTTCTTCCTGCTCCTCTTCGGGCGACCGGGCCCCCGTTTCCTCGGAGCACCCTCGCCACCAAGAGCTGGAGCCGCCTCGACAGCAGCTGCGGCAGTGGGGGCGGCAGCGGCAAGGGCCGCCAGGGTTTTCTGGTTGCGGCTCCCCTTCGGGCGGCCGCGTTTGCGGGATGCTGGCGGTGTCGTCGCCGGCATCACAGCTTTCTTCCCGCTCCCTTTCGGGCGACCGGGCCCCTATTTCTCCGGGACACCTTCACCTCCGGCGTCGAAACCTCCAGGAGAAGACATGGATGGACTGAGCTCTGTCGAGAAGATCGAGGCAGGGGAAGAAGTGGAGTGTGCCATCGACCACGAGCGCCCCCTGTATTTAAGGAGGAGTGGCGTGGGGGAAGAGGTAGTGGGATCGACGATGCCCGATGCTTCGATAATTGCCCCGTCTTCCCTGCATCGTGTATACCCCTAAGAAGGCAACCGCTGTGGCCGTCACAGCGGATCGTGAGGGGAACCGACGGGACGTGCCGCTGACGCATGCCAAGCTACCCCACGTGATGACTAAGGGAGTTATTACGGTGGCTGCAAAGTCTAAGCGATGGGACATTACACGGCAGCATTCAGGCCAGTTGCAGCGTGTGTCTAGTTCTCGAAGTGGTTCAAGTTCCGAGGGGCCGGGAGACGGCTAGCGGCTGCGGAGCAGCCCAAAGCCGGACCGATCCTGGAGCCCGCACGTCCCGAGACGGCTGACAATGCTCCACAAAACTTGACCTCAAGATCGACGACCTCCGAGACGGGTGAGGAATCCTGGGACTCCGACGGAAGCGTGCTAACTTCGGCAAGGAATGGAACCCGCCGAAGCCCCATGCTAACCCATGAGACTTCGCCAGTTTCGGGGGCTAGTGTCATGGGGATGACTTCCAGGGTAGGCCAAGGGCAGTGCTGTCTACCGGCTAACGTCCCAAGAATCTCCACAACGCTAAGTCAGGAAGACCGGCTCTGTCCAAAGGGCCGGCTGCGCCAGCAGCCGGCTGGCGACTCCACCAAGGAGAGCCAGAGCCGGCAAAGACGACAAGATCCCTCCAACGGCTGCTTCGCCGAAAGTAGCCTGGACCCGACAAGATCGACAGAGGCGAGGGACGGGCGTGATGCTAGCCATGCCCGGGCTCAACCAATCAGCGGGCAGGAGCCTTCCCCACGAAAGGATCCGAGGCAAAAGGGAGAGCATATGCCACCGAGATGCCGGTCCAAGGGGAAAAGGCACTTTATAAAGTTGCCATCGTCAGACAAGGAGTCAGAGGCCATCGGATCACGCCAAGACCGCAGCCACGGAGGAGCCGGCAGCCGGGCAGCCGACCACCTAACCTGTAACCAGACCCCTGCCTATATAAGGGGGTCTAGACCCTTAGACTAGGGGGATCCGATCCTTCTTCTTCCTCCTCTAGACCGAACAGCTCGAGGAGCGTTGGAACCACTGTCGAGCTAATAAGAAACAAGGCAGGAAGTAGGGGTGTTACCTCCGGCATGGAGGGCCCTGAACCTGGGTAAACCATGGTGTCTCAGTTGCACAATCCCAAGCCGGACCCATCGTCGCACACCGTCGAGCCCCTCCGTTAAGCCATCCCCATGGCTACTGTCACTAAAATCCTACGACATCTAGCTTCTTGACCACTTCACGGTCCAACTCCTTACCACAAAGCTGGCGGAAGAAATAGCTCAACTCAGCTAGCACTACCGAAGTCTGCTCGTCAACATAGCCTCAAATCATGATCGACATTATCCGCTCAAGCCACACGTGATAGTCATGACTCTTGAGACCATGCACTCGCAACGTCTCCAGGTTTGCTCCCCTTAACTTGTTAGCTGCATACCCATCAGGGAAGAACAAGCAGTCGATGATCCACTGAAATATTTCCCTCCTTTCAGTTCTTGAAGGGCAGAACGGGACCTTTCGCTTAGTCCACCTGGTCCTTTGAATCCGGGAGGCTGCGGATCCAAATCTGTCCTATCGCATAATTCTTGTTGATCGATTCTAGCCTTAATGTTATCCTTTGTCTTCTCGGTGTCCACAATTGTGCTCCAAAGGGCCTCGCCGTATTCTTTTCAGTGTGCATTACATCAATGTTGTTTGGAAGCTCAAGATCTTCAAAGTAAGGAAGCTTCCACAAGCATGGAATGTGGGTCCACTAGTGTGTCTCCCCGTATCCAACGAAACCTTTCCTATCGGGGTTCGGCACGAGAGATTCTAACCCAGCCTTGGTATCTTTGCGGGTCGGCAGATGTGGACGTGGAGTATGGACAACAACACCTTTCTTGAAGTTCTTTGTGTCACTCCTATATTTATGATTCGCTTCAAGGCACTTTTGGTGTTCATAAAAACATGAATACTTGCCTCCCTTCTTCAGCCAAAAGAAAGTCACACCTGCCAACACCGGGCAAGGCCACTTCCCATGTGTACACTAGCCGCAGAACAACGGACATACCGGTAGGTCATGCAGGGATGTGTGGTACCAGACAAACATATCGAAGTGCTCCTTTGTTGTGGCGTCATATGTTCACACCCCACGATCTTCCCACCCAACAAGCAAGTTATCCACTAGCGTCTCAAGGTACACACTCATGTTCTTTCCCGGGTACTTCGGACCTGGGATTATCATTGACACAAACATGTTCTTAGATCCCATGATGACGCCAGGAGGGAGGTTTAGGGGAATAACAAACATGGGCCAACAACTGTATGTTATAGATGACATGCCATATGGATTGAGCCCATCGGTTGATATCGCAACTGCTACGCTCCTCGGGTTGCTCGCGTTCAAAGGATATATCTTGACGAAGTTTTGCCATGCTTGACCTTCCAACAGATGTATCATCTTGTCTTTGTATCGTTTCCCCTCAAGGGGCCATCGCATATGTTGGGCAGTTTCCTCTGTCATGAAAAGCCATTGGAGCTTGATACGTCTCAAACGTATCTATAATTTTTGATGCTCCATGCTTGTTTTTACACCATTTTCTTAGTGTTTCGTAACACTTTGTGGCATTTTTATGCATTTTCCGGAACTAACCTATTAACAAGATGCCACAGTGTCAGTTCCCAGTTTTCTGCTGTTTTTGTGTTTCAGAAAAGTTACACAGGAAATATTCTCGGAATTGGATGAAATAAAAGCTGAACGTCCAGATATTAAACAAAGCTTCTAAAACACCGAAGAGGAGACGGAGCCGAGCCAGGGGCCAGCCTCACCATCAGGGGGCGCGGCCCAGCCCCTGGCCGCGCCCCCTATGGGTGAGACCCCCCTGGTCCACCTCTAACGCTGCCCCTTCGCCTATAAAGACCACCCGACGGGAAAAACCTAAATACCCAATCACTTTTCCAGAAACACATCGCGATCCGTCGCCGTCATCGACTCGAGATCGGGAGGGTCCAGAAGCTCATCCCAGCACCCTGCCGGAGAGGGGAATCGCCACTGGAGGTCTTCTTCATCGCCATGCTTGCCTCCGGCGCGATGAGTGAGTAGTCCACCTTGGACTATGGGTCCGTAGCAGTAGCTAGATGGTTGTCTTCTCCACCATGTGCTTCATGTTTAGATCTCGTGAGCTGCCTTACAAGATCGAGATCACCGTTATGTAATTCTACATGTTGTGTTTGTTGGGATCCGATGAATATTGGTGTTATGTTGAGTTGATATGCTGAATCATATATCTTATGTTATCTCTATGTTGTTTATGATCTTACATGCTCTCCGTTGTTAGTAGCTATCTTGGCCAAGTAGATACCAGTGACTCCAAGAGGGGGTATTTATGCTCGATAGTTGGGATCATGCCTCTATTTAATCTGGGGGAGTGATAGAAACCTCTAAGGTTGTAGATGTGCTGTTGCCACTAGGGAGAAAACAACATTCTTACGTCCAAGGGCATATGCTTTGTTTACATTACACACTTTGCTTAATGCAGTTATCTGTTGTTCGCAACTTAATACTCATGGGGTGTTTGGACGATATCCCCGTGGGTGGATTATTAGTCATAGATGCAGTTGGATGGCGGTCTATGTATTTTGTTGTAATGCCCAGAGTAAATCTCATAGTGATCCTCGCGACATATGCACGTTATCTTTATTCTATCAATTGCCCAACTATAATTTGTTTACCCAGCATGTGCTATTTATCTTATGGAGAGATACCACTAGTGAACTGTGGACCCCGGTCTAATTTCCTTTATATTGCTATCACCTGTTTACTTTACTCGCACTGTTTACTTTACTCGCATACTACTATTGCTTTCCACTCGATACGCTCATACCTTTGTTTACAGGAAACCGGTGAGATTGACAACCTCATCGTAAGTTGGGAGCAAAGTATTTGGTGGTATTGTGTGCAGGTTCCACGTTGCCGCTCGCAAAGCAAAGCCTGGACGAGGCGCCTTATAAATTGTCTGGAGCTGTCGCGAAGCTAGCGGGCATCACCTTCAGACGTTTGGCTTTTTCCTGGATTTGACAAACCTTGGTTTCTTACTGAGGGAAAATTTGCTGCTGTACTCATCATACCTTCCTCTTGGGGTTCCCAACTGGGTGGTCATCCTACCCGCATCAAGCATAAATGTTCTGGCGCCGTTGCCGGGGAAAAAGAAGACTTCTGCAAGGGGAGTTTCGCACGCATATCCTTTACATTGTTTTAGTTTTGCTTTTACTTTATTTTTACTTGCATCGTTTTATCAAAAACACAAAAAAAATTAGTTTCCTTTATAGTTGTTTTTACTTGTCTGCTTTTAGCTTTGCTAGAATGGGTACTCATGAGAACACCAAGTTGTGTGATTTTACTAGCACTAATAATAGTGATTTTATCTGCAACCCTATTGCGCCACCTGCTCCTGCTCCTGATTTTTATGAGATTAACCCTGCTTTGTTGAACCTTGTTATGAAAGAGCAATTTTCTGGTGCTAGTACTGATGATGCTGCAGCTCATCTCAACAATTTTGTTGAGCTATGTGAGATACAGAAATATAAGGAGGTAGAGAGTGATATTATTAAGCTTAAGTTGTTTCCTTTTTCTTTGAGAGGAAAAGCTAAGGATTGGTTGCTGTCTTTGCCTAAAAATAGTATTGATTCATGGGCTAAGTGAAGGATGCTTTTATTGGAAGATACTATTCTCCTGCTAAGATTATAGCTTTGCGTAGCAATATTATGAAGTTTAGCTAGCTTGATAACGAACATGTTGCTCAAGCTTGGGAAAGAATGAAATCTATGATAAAGAATTGCCCCACTCATGGACTGACTACTTGGATGATTGTCCAAACTTTTTATGCAGGACTGAATGGCACACCTATTGGATAAAGAATGAAATCTATGATAAAGAATCTTCAAGGAACCTATTGGATTCAGCTGCTGGAGGCACTTTTATGTCCCTTACCTTGGGTGCTGCAACCAAGCTTCTCGACAATATGATGGTAAATTATTATGAATGGCACACCGAGAGAGCTCCACAAGGTAAGAAGATAAATTCTGTTGAAACCTCTTCCTTGAGTGATAAGATTGATGATATCATGCTTATGCTTTCAAATTATAGGACTCATGTAGATCCTAATAATGTTCCTTTAGCCTCTTTGGTTGCTCAAGAAGAGCATGTTGATGTAAACTTCATTAGAAATAATAATTTCAACAACAATGCTTATAGGAACAATTTTGCTAGTAACAATTATAGGCCGTATCCTTCTACCAATGGTAATGGTTATGATAACTCTTATGGTAATTCCTCCAACAACACTAGGGCCACGCCCTCTGAGCTTGAAGTCAAGCTCAAGGACTTCATCGGTAAGCAAACTGCTTTTAACAAGTCCATTGAGGAAAAGTTAGGCAAAATTGATATTCTTGCTTCTAAAGTTGATAGCCTTGCTCTTGATGTTGAACTTCTGAAATTAAAAGTGTTGCCTAACGATGTAAAATAAAATAATACTTTTGCCACTGCTAACGCTATCCAAGTTAGAATTGATGAAAATGTTAGGATGCTAGCAGAATTGCATGCCAGGTGGGAAAGAGAAGATGAGATGGCTCGGAAGATGAAGGTATGTACCATTACTACCTCTAATGATGTTGTTCCAAATGCTAGCATTCCTCTTACTTTGATTGGTGTAGAGAAAACTCCGACTCCTAGTGTTAAAAAGCCTAAAACAGCAAAAAAAATTGTCAAAAGAGTGCTAAATTTTTTCGGAGTGTAGGAGATGATAGCTCTATTTCTTTCATTATTTTGTATGTTGATGGCTGCAATATATCTGAAGTTATTTTGTTCTTGCAAAAGCTTGCTTTCACTCCTAATGCTAGTCCTATAAATGTTGCTTTTACTAAGCATATTACCAATGCTCTTATGAAAATTAGGGATGAAAAGTTGAAGTAAAAAGCTTCTATTCCCAAGAAGTTAGAAGATGGTTGGGAACCCATCATTGATATGCATGTTAATGGTTTTGATTGCCATGCTTTATGTGATCTAGGTGCTAGTATTTCTTTTATGCCTAGAAAAATTTATGACATGCTTGATTTTCCACCTCTTGAAAAGTGTTATTATGATATTCCTATTGCTGATGTTGCTAAGCAGAAACCTTTGGGAAGGATTAATGATGTTCTTATTATGGTTAACAATAACCTTGTTCCCGTTGATTTTCTTGTCATGGATGTTGAATGCAATGCTTCATGTCCTATTATTTTGGGAAGACCCTTTCTTCAAACTGTAGGTGCCATCATTGATATGAGGAAAGGCACCATCAAATATCAATTCCCACTCAAGAAAGGTATGGAACACTTCCCTAGGAAGAGAAAGAAATTGCTTTTTGACTCTATTCTTAGAGCAAATTATGAGCTTGATGCTTCATCACTTGATATTACTTGATTTGCACTTTCTGCGCCTAGCTCAAAGGCGTTAAAGAAAAGCACTCTTGGGAGATAACCCATTGTTTACTTTCAGTAATTTTATTTTATTTGAGTCTTGGAAGTTATTACTACTGTAATAACCGCTCCTTATCATTTTTATTTCGTTGTTGTGCCAAGAGAAGCCTCTAATTTGAGTGAGGTAAGATTTGGGGATGTTGCTGTCCTGAAACAGATTTCGGTACTGCACCATAAAAATTCGTGAAAATTCTCAAAATATATTTTTAACCTGCGATTTCTTGTGCATATGCCCCAGGTTATATCCAAACTTTCATTAGTTATACACTTTTTGATTTGAGCAACAGAAAACCCTCGAAAAAATCGACCTTTGTCAGTTGTTCTGTTTTGACAGATTTCTGCCACTATTTGTGTTTGCCTCTTTATCGCTTTCTTTTTGAGTTCTTTTCATCACAGAACATTTGGGGAAGGTTCTACAGTAGTATATGCTTTATATGTGGTGGTTTTGAGTTGAAAGCTGAAGCAAAAGGGGTTGATTCATTATTATGCTTACACTAATGTTGCTCATAGAATTGTGTTTAGTTTTGTATGAAGGAAGTTTTCAAGTGTAGGGATTGGAGAATGATGAGATAAGTTGAAGAATGGACAAAAGCTCAAGCTTGGGGATGCCCATGTCACCCCAAGAAATATCCAAGAAGTACAAGCATCAAAGCTTGGGGATGCCCCCGAGGCACCCCTTCTTCATCGGCAAAAATCAGGTCACCTTTCAACACACAATATTTTTATTGCTTCATGCATTATGCGTTTCTCTTAGAGAGTCAGTTATTTTAGTTTTCAGTTTTGTTTAGTTTTGTTTGCTGCAATAAATGGTTGGACCCCAACAAATTTCTTTTGGAGAAGTTGCCTTGCTTTTCATTTGCCAAGAACACACTGTTTTTCACTCTTATCGTTCAACGAGTGTTCTCTTTTTCTAGAACTGCGTTTAGCTTTCACTTTTCACCATGATTTTTGTTCAGATCTTGTTATATCTTTATATCAAGGTGTATTTTGACTTCTGGTCCATGTTGGTTTTCATCAAAAGTGTTGTTTCAAAAAGGTTCGAATGGTGTTGGAAAGAGAAAACAAAATTATGCAAAAAAGTGGTACAAAAAGGAGCTTGTTTAGACTGCGGCTTAGACTTTTTCATGTCATGCTTGATGTCGTTTTGATAGTATGCTTAGTGGTTTTAATGTAGCATGACTTGTCTCAAATGACTGAGATTGCTTAATGAGCCTTTGAAAAAATCATGCGTTGTTTTTATTATTTGGAAGCATTATTTTGGTTTTCTCCTTGATGCTTTATTTGGGTTGACTTGGCGCATGCTCACACACGTTAGACTCATACAAAGTCGCCATAAGCCTCTATGATCATTTATTTTTTGACTTTTGATTCCATCTTATGCTTCTTTTAATATTGCTTTGTCACTTTGCATGATTATGGCCGTTATTGCTCTCTTAGTTGGTCGCTCCCAGTCTTTTGCTAGCCCTCATTTTGTACTGATTATGAGCTCTACTCGTGCGTCCAACTCCTAAAAACCAAGTTATTACAATGTGTCCACCATACATACCTATTAGCAATTTGCTATTCCAAAGTACATTTGACTTGCTTTTATCTATCCTTCAAATTAAACTCCTTTTGGTGTTATGCGAAAATTGGTCAGTAAAGCTCTCACGAACCTGATGTCACACTTTACTTTTTCTCGTTCTTAAAAATTTGACATTGTGGCTCTCTTATGTTGAGTTGTTATGCTTGCAAGTTGTAAGTTGGAAATTAGCCCAGCCATGCCGTCATGGGGCAAGCTTTCAACATTGCACTTCTTATTTGAGTTGATATCGTGATCTTTTGCTTATGGATACTCGCAATGTGAAATAAATTTGGAATCTTGCGGGATCATGGAGTTTGTATATGTGTTAGAGAAACGCCTGGGCCGCTAATCTAAGCCATGCATAATTCATGGTGGAAATTTACAGCATGCCCATAGTGAACATTCGATGACGCATCTCATAATAAAAAGCTATACCAATGGTAAATAAAAGAGATGCCGAGGTGTTCATTGTCTGTTTGTCCTGTCATTTTGATGTGGGCTTGTTCCATGTCATCGGGCACGGAGGTACCCCGTTGGCGGTTCTTGATGATACATGTATACTTACAATGACAAGAGCTTGCTTGGGACTCTAAGTCAAGTAGCATGAGGTTTGGGTATTCGTACTTCACGGGACACGAGGTTTTCAACTTATGATTTGTCAAGAATATGCTTCATAAGTGTATTCGCATTAACTTTAACCATTCAAGATGCTTATGATGGGGGCAATGAGAGCTCAGAGCTAGTAAGTACCATAATTTTTGAAGGTTTATAAAACTTGCAATCACTGCTTCCCTCTGCGAAGGGCCTTTCTTTTACTTTTATGTTGAGTCACCACCTTCTATCTTTATGTACCGTCTAAGAGAGCATAGTTGTCATTCTGAGTATAATGTGCATTGTCCCAAAGTTTTCATTGATTGATTCATGATGTTGGTTTCACTTGTTCTTAAATTATTTGTATCTAGTCGCCCTCTTAAACTTGAAGGTGTCCTATGCATTTATGTTTTGCTCTCTCATGAAGGACAAGCTGAAAACCATTTGTATGTTTTTCCATATGATTTGAACCCACGTTTGACTTTCATTGTTTCATTTTTCATGATCTTTTGTTTGTGTCCATTTTCATGTTATAACATGGTTGCTAAGTTTCTTCTATCAAGATTATATCTTTCATGCCCATGTTTTAAAGTTCTTTTGATCCCAGCACTCAATGCTTTACATAGATGATCAAGATTGTGTAGGTGCATGTCACCTAAAAAATTATTTCTTTTGTTATCACTTACCTACTCGAGGACGAGCAGGAGTTAAGCTTGGGGATGCTAATAGGTCTCAAACGTATCTATAATTTTTGATGCTCCATGCTTGTTTTTACACGATTTGCGTAGTGTTTCGTTACACTTCGTGGCATTTTTATGCATTTTCCGGAACTAACCTATTAACAAGATGCCACAGTGCCAGTTTCCTGTTTTCTGCTGTTTTTGTGTTTCAGAAAAGTTACACAGGCAATATTCTCAGAATTGGGCGAAACAAAAGCCGCGCCCCCTCATGGTGAGGCTGGCCCCTGGCTCGGCTCCGTATGGGTGAGACCCCCCCCCTGGTCCACCTCTGACGCTGCCCTATGGGTGAGACCCCCCTGGTCCACCTCTGACGCTGCCCCTTCGCCTATAAAGACCCCCCGACGGGAAAAACCTAAATACCCGATCACTTTTCCAGAAACACATCGCGATCTACCGCCGTCGTTGACCTGAGATCGGGAGGGTCCAGAAGCTCTTCCCAGCACCCTGCCGGAGAGGGGAATCGCCACTGGAGGTCTTCTTCATCGCCATGCTTGCCTCCGGCGCGATGAGTGAGTAGTCTACCTTGGACTATGGGTCCATACCAGTAGCTAGATGGTTGTCTTCTCCACCATGTGCTTCATGTTTAGATCTCGTGAGCTGCCTTACATGATCAAGATCACTGTTATAAAATTCTACATGTTGTGTTTGTTGGGATCCGATGAATATTGGCGTTATGTTGAGTTGATGTGCTGAATCATATATCTTATGTTATCTCTATGTTGTTTATGATCTTGCATGCTCTCCGTTGTTAGTAGCTATCTTGGCCAAGTAGATACTAGTGACTCCAAGAGGGGGTATTTATGCTCGATAGTTGGGTTCATGCCTCTATTTAATCTGGGGGAGTGACAAAAACCTCTAAGGTTGTAGATGTGTTGTTGCCACTAGGGAGAAAATAACATTCTTATGTCCAAGGGCATATACTTTGTTTACATTACACACTTTGCTTAATGCAGTTATCTGTTGTTCGTAACTTAATACTCATGGGGTGTTCGGACGATATCCCCGTGGGTGGATTATTAGTCATAGATGCAGTTGGATGGCGGTCTATGTATTTTGTCGTAATGCCCAGAGTAAATCTCATGGTGATCCTCGTGACATATGCACGTTATCTTTATTCTATCAATTGCCCAACTGTAATTTGTTTACCCAGCATGTGCTATTTATCTTATGGAGAGACACCACTTGTGAACTGTGGACCCCGGTCCAATTTCCTTTATATTGCTATCACCTGTTTACTTTACTCGCACTGTTTACTTTACTCGCATACTACTATTGCTTTCCACTCGATACGCTCATACCTTGTTTACAGGAAACCGGTGAGATTGACAACCTCATCGTAAGTTGGGAGCAAAGTATTTGGTTGTGTTGTGTGCAGGTTCCACATTGCCGCTCGCAAAGCAAAGCCTGGACGAGGCGCCTTATAAATTGTCCGGAGCTGTCGCGAAGCTAGCGGGCATCACCTTCAGACATTTGGCTTTTTCCTGGATTCGACAAACCTTGGTTTCTTACTAAGGGAAAATTTGTTGTTGTACTCATCATACCTTCCTCTTGGGGTTCCCAACTGGGTGGTCATCCTGCCCGCATCAAGCAGAGCCTCGACAAGAATGGAAGATAACGGAGGATCTTTTGGCCTTGGGGAATCTAGTCTGCCTCTTCGTGCCATCACCAGATTTGACCTCAAAGTACCTAGAGGATTTGAAATGGGTGCAATAGCTTTCATTAGCATGTTCTTTTCTAAATATCATGCATCCCTTTGGATAAGTGTCTATCTTCTCATATGCCATCTTCAGTGATTTGAGGATTTTAGTCGACTCATAAAAGCTCTTGGTCAAGATGTGCCCTTTTGACAGAATGCTGCCAATGACAACCAGAATATCATCAAACTTGTCTCTGGATAAGTTACTCTGGCACTTGAAGGCCATTAGGCAATCCACGGCATCCAACTAGGTAACCTCTATATGTGGATGAAGGGGTTTCTGCGCAGCAATCACAACCTAGTAGAACTTCTTTATGCTATGTTCCAGCTCCTCACTTGTCTCCGCCTCCTGTGGTGTCTCCCCCTCCTTTGCATTAGGGTTTTCAGGCGCATCTGCATCAAGGAAGGCATCTAAGAACGCATCGAACCTAGCATCGAATCCTCCCGCTGGCTGACCATGTTGTGACTCCTTTCTTACAGGTTTTGCTGGTTTTGTTGGTTGCTTGCCATGGCAAATCCAACGATCGTAATTTAGTGTGAACCCAAAGTTTAGCAGGTGTTTACTCATTTCATCATTCATCATTCGTTTTATGTTACAGCATTTCATGCAGGGCCACAACACTTTTGTGGGTCTGGTAGGTATTGCAAACGCATTGTCCACGAACTGCTCAGTCTTATCTCTCCATTCATCAGTAAAATCCCAATGACTAGTTTTGCCCTCGTACATCCACAAACAACTCGGATCCATCCTCTATCTAGTACAAAAACATAAATACAATGCTTTCAATTTAACAAGTCATTACATCCAGTATTAGTTCGATTAATTTTAACGAATACAAGTTTTATGCCATGCAAAACCCTATCTCTCTAATAGGTGAGCTCTAATCCCACCCGAAGATGTGCAGTTTGGGTATGTTCTCCATGCTTTGTGATGTCTCACAGGACCCATTGGGAAACCCCAAGAGTAAAGGTATGATGAGCACAATAGCAAGTTTTCCCTCAGTATGAAACCAAAGTTTAATCGACCAGTAGAAGAAAGAAATCACTTCTGAAGGTTGTTGCTAGCTGACTTTGGCAGGGCGCACTACCGGTGTCAGTCTACAACGTGGAACCTGCACACAACACAAACAAACTACTTTGTCCCAACTTACAGTAAGGTTGTCAATCTCACTGGTTTTGCTGAAAACAAAGGATTAGAAGTATAGTGTGGAAAGAGATGTTTGTTTGCAGTGAATGAAATAAAATAGTACTTGCAGAAAGAAAACAGTGTTTACAGTTCATGGTATTATCAGTGTAAAAGAATGGACCAGGGTCCACAGTTCACTAGATGTGTCTCTCCATAAAGATAAATAACATGCTGGGTGAACAAATTACAGCTGGGAAATTGACAAATAGAGAATGCATAACAATGCATGTACATGACATGAAGATCACTATGAGATTCATTTGGGCATTATAATATGATACATAGACCGTAATCAAACTGCATCTATGACTAATAATCCACCTTCAGGATATCATCCGAACAACCTTTGGGTATTAAGTTGCAAGCAACAAATTATTGCATTAAGCAAAGTGTATACTATAAACAATACAATTATCCTTGCACAAAGGATTATTTTTTTCGAGAGTACGCGAAAGCGTCCTAGTCGCAATAGCAAATCTACAATCTTAGAAGTTATTGTCACTCTCCCAGATTACTAGAGGCATGAACCCACTATCGAGCATAAATACTCCCTCTTGGAGTCACAAGCATCTACTTTGCCAGAGCATCTACTAGCAACGGAGAGCATGCAAGATCACAAATAACATAGACATGATAGTTCAATAATCAACTTGACATAGTACTCAATATTCATCGGATCCCAGCAAACACAACATGTAGCATTAGAATAAGATGATCTTGATCATGTTAGGCAGCTCACAAGATCTAAACATGGTGGCACAAAATAGGAGAAGACAACCATCTAGCTACTGCTATGGACCCGTAGTCCAAAGATGAACTACTCACACATCACTCTGAAGGCAGGCATGGTGATGAAGAATGCCTCCGGTGATGATTCCCCTCTCCGGCAGGGTGCCGGGAAGAGCTTCAGAACCCTCCCGAACTAGGGTCGATGATGGCGGCGACTATGGAACTTTTCATGGATGGAGGCTCCGGCTCTTAGGGTTTTCCCGAGGATGTGAATTTATAGGCGGAAGGGCGAGGTCGGTGGGCGCCCGAGGGGATGACACCATGGGGTGGTGCGGCCAGAGGGGGGCCAGGCCACCACCAGGTGTAGCCACCTCGTTGCCCTACTTTGTCTCCCCTTTGGACTCCATGAACGTGTCAGGAAAATAGGCACTTTGGCTTTTATTTCGTCCAATTTCGAGAATATTTCCTTCAGTAATAATCTGGAATAGAAAAACAACAGAAAACAAGAACTGGCACTGTGGCATCTTGTTAATAGGTTAGTTCCAAAAAATACATAAAAATGCCACGAAGTGCAAACAAAACATAAAGCAATTGGTGTAAAACAAGCATGGAGCATCAAAAATTAGAGATACGTTTGCAACGTATCAGCATCCCCAAGCTTAACTCCTGCTCGTCCTCAAGTAGGTAAGTGATTAAAAAAATAATTTTTGAGGTGAAATGCAACCAACACAATCTTGATCAAGTTATTGTAAAAGCATTGCAAGCTGAGATCAAAGTACTCATGTTACAACATAAAAAGCAACACAAACAAAAGATCATGAATAATAATGCATTGAAAGTTATTTGTATGTTTTGAGCATAGAGAAAGCATATCAAAGTGGTATTCATCTTGTCGTTCTTGGAATAGCAAAACATAAATGCATAGGAAACCTTCAAAGTTCACATGGTGACTAGATACAAATAATTTGAGAACAAGCAATACCATAATCATGAATCAATCAATACTAAATTTTGGGACTATGCACATTATACTCAGAATAACAACTATGCTCTCTTAATTGGTGCATAAGGATAGAAGATGAAGACTCAACATAAAAGTAAAAAAGAAAGGCCCTTCGCAGAGGTAAATAGGGATTAACAAGTTTTGTAAAGCTTCCAAAAATTATGGTACTCATTAGTTTTGAGCTCTCACTGCCCCTATCATAAGCATCTTGAATGGTTAAAGTTAATGTGAGGGCAAATATGAGCTATATGCTTGATAAATCACAAGTTGAAAATCTCATGCCCCTTGAATACGAGTACCTAAACCTCATGCTCCTCAACTTAGGTTCCAAATAAGTTCTTGTCATTGTAAGCATACAGGTATCATTGAGAACGCCAATGGGATACCTCTTGCCCCATGATATAGGTGTTTTCCCATACCAAAATGACAAGACAAACAGACAATGAGCATCTTAGCAATCCTTTTATTTACTATGGACATAGTTTTTTATTGAAGATGCTTCATAGAATGCTCACTATGGTATGCTGTAAATTTCCACCATGAATGATGCATGGCTTGGGTTGGCGGCCCAGGCGTTTCTCTAGCACATATACAAACTCCACGAGCTTACAAGTTTCCATCTTATTTCACACCGCTAGGCATCTATAAACAAAAGATCATGATATCAACTAAATAGGAATAAGTGCAATGTTGAAAGCGTGCCCTATGAAAGCATGGTTGTGCTAACTCCCAACTCACAATTTGCAAGCATATAATCTTCATAAGATAGTCACAATGGTTCAAGTTTATTAAGTGCAAGAAAGTAAATGTGACATCAAGTTTGTGAGAGCTTTACTAACTAATTTTCTCATAACAAGCATTTAATTTGGAAGATAGATAAAAACATGATGAATATACTTGGAATCTTATATTTACTAATTGAAGGCATCATACGAGACACCACGTTAATCCTAAAGTTTAAGCAATGTCATCCATCTGATTAGTATATGATTTATCTGTTACCGTCGGATGAAGCGTTAAACGCGGCATCGCATGGAACACGCCCGAGAGTCGTCATCTACTTGGTCTCTCCCAGCTTCCGTTGAAAAAAAAAAGAAAAGATTTGGGTGTGGAGATCATCCTTAGGCATCGGATCTCCTGGTAGCTAGGCTTCGCCTATTCCTCCTCGGTGGCTAGCGTACGTGTCTATGCGGTCTCCACCGACCGGCCGGCTGGCCGGCCGGCCAGCCGACAACGCAGGACGTAGCATGCATGGCCGATGCCTACGAAGCCCGATCAATGTAGTCTAGCAGATGCATATTAGTCGCCTGAGTCGAGCTGAACTGCGGAAGAGATCAAGGTAATCTACAATTATGCCCTGCGATTTGCCCAACATGAACCTTGCTATACTGACTTGGATATGCACGAGTTTTTCTACAAGTTGTGCTCTAATCCGTGTGGCTATACCAAAAGAAAAGTATGTCTAATCTATCTTTTCTCTACTCAGTTTTATAATCCTTTTCCTTCACCGATCTAGATCCTCCTTATATATTTTACCGCTGGGCCGTGCAACTTAGCTAGGTCTTCGATTAATTTAGTAATTAAGTTTCCTAAATTTGAATTCTAGCAGATACGCCGGGTTGTGCAACATAGGTGCTTTGATTAATTTAGAAATTAAATTTCCTTATTTTGAATTCTAGCAGAAGGAAATTTCACAACAATATTTAACTACTTTGGTTCTCAATCAAGTAAAGTTGAGTATGATCTAATTATTTACTTCTGGGTACACGCGATGTACAAATATGAATTTTCTTCGCCGAATAAAAAAGGGATATATTCTTTCATAAAAAAGACAAGATGCAATATCGATTTTTTTCATTTTTGCACTCTATTTATTTGTTATTAGTATTCCACTGGCCACCTATAGTATAGCTATACAAAAGGACAGGTTGTGCAAGACATGTTTAATCATCCAAATAGTACCTTACGATGGCTGCGGATCAGTCAGTGTTCGTGCGAATGATACTTTCTTACAGAGATATGATGTTCAGTATCATGTTGTTACATATACTGTTCTTTGAACTTCTATTGTCACTAAATACATAGTAAAATACACCTGCAAATTTACTTTGTTTTTCTGGATGTGAGCTTATAATTTCTTTGCTCAAGTGAGTGTCAGTTTTTTCCTTTGATCATGATTTCTCTTACTTATTTATATGATGTGAAGCACAACGGTTATTTATGAAAGATAATTTTTACAGATTTATATGATGAGTGTGACAATTGTTTACCTGCAAGAGGTGATTACCAGAATGTTTTGACAAACTGATTGTACACTGGTCCTCTGAGGTTATTTTATGGAAGTATGTTATATGTGGTCAACATATTTTGAATCTGCGACAATGTGATCTATCAGTAGACTTGGCACCGCACAAAAAGATTGCCTATACATTTATGTATAAATGCTAAATAGTGTATAGGCAAGAAGTTGTCAACAATGAGTTTACCATGTTGAATATTGTATATTTGAAGCACCACTTACTGATGCACCAAATGATGATGCAACTTTTAATGCGGTTCTACAGGTGTTATGACTTTATAAGTTCTCTTCTAATAGATATAATTTTGTTGTACATGTCCCTTCAACTATAGAGCTCACATGACGGTTCATGGTAAAATGTGTGAAAATTTCATGCCTTTAAAACTCTTACACCTCTTCTCGATAAGAGATTAAGATTGAGAAGGGAATCTAGGGACAATGGCATAATCTACTCATGATCGCATAATTGAGTATGTACTATATTTCTTAACTGCTTTATATAATATTTACACGTACTTCCAAGTTGTACTTCATTGTCCAAGAGGTTATTAATATATTCATTTGTGGTACCAGGTTCTCTAGCGGGATGTTTTTTCACAAAATACCCACTTAATTCTTTATTCGACTTTGTTAATTGAATTCAATAACTGATGTTTAACTTGCTCTAGAAAATTAAGGGACTTTGCCGGAGCTTCCAGATGATCAAGCATATTTGAATCAAACTTAGTATGTCCATCTGCTAACCATTATTTATATTTGTTGGCACGTCTATTATACTAGCATGTAAGTACAATGAAAATTTTAATAGCAGGTTTCTATTGTGTGGCATATCTTTTAATTTCTAATAATGATTTCTATGGTGAGTACCATGAATCGTAGTTACCATATCATGCTTAAACATAGCTAGCCCGTGCAGTTGCACGGGTTGATGACTAGTAGCAATAATGCTAATAGGTAGATATGGTGGACACATTGGAAAACTTTGGTTTTTTGGGAGTTGGATGCACGAGTAGAGCTCATACTCAGTACAGGTGAAGGCTAGCAAGAGACTGGGAGCGACCAACTAAGAGAGCAATAACGGCCATAATCATGCAAAGCGACAAAACATTATTAATCAAAGTATAAAGTGAATTTACAAGTCAAAAACTAAATGATCATAGAGGCTTGAGGTTGGTTCATAGTCATAACATGGTGTAAGCATGCGCCAAGTCAACCCAAATAAAGCATCAAAGGAGAATACCACAATATTATGCTTTTGTATGATAAAAACAACACATGATTCTTTCAATGGCACATTAAACACTTTCAGTCATTTGAGACAAGTCATGCTACAACAATAACTACTAAGCATAAAATCAAAATAATATCTAGCATGACATGCTAAAGTCTAAGCCACAGTCTAAACAAGCTTCCTTTTGCACCACTATAAGCATGAAATATTTTACTCTTCTCCAACACCAATCAACTTATTTGAAACAACTCTCAAAGATAATAATCAAAAAAGACCAGAGGGCTAAACACACCTAACTAAAAAGAACTAACAAGTTCTGAACAAAATAAGGGTGGAAAACAAATGCTAAATGTAGTACTAGCAAAAGAGAACACTCACAGAACAATAAAAGTGAAAACTAGAGTGTTCTAGGCAGTGAGAATGGAGTGTGTCTTCTCCAAAAGAAGTATGCTGGGATCCAGCCATTTATTATAGCAAATGAAGCAAAACAAAACTAAAAACAAAAATAAAGACGCTCCAAGAACAACACATAGCATATGAAGCAATAAAAAAATAGTGTCTTGAAAGATGACCTGATATTTTTGTAGATGAAGAAGGGGGTGCCTTGGGCATCCCCAAGCTTTGACGCTTGTATTTCTTGGATATTTCTTGGGGTGACATGGGCATCCCCAAGCTTGAGCTGTTGTCCATCCTTCATCTCATCACATCATTCTCCTTTCCCTACACTTGAAAACTTCCTTCATACAAAACTTCACACAATTCTCATTAGCAACATTAGTGTATGCAAGATAGTAGATCCACTTTTGGTTTAGTTTCAACTCAAGTAAAACATCCATTAAAACATTATCTACTGTAGCAACTTCTTTTAAAAGCTCTTCCGATCTAAAGAACTAAAAAAGAAAGAGATTAAGAGGCAAATGCAAATAGTGGTAGAAATCTGTCAAAAGAGATCAGCAGGTAAAGATCAATTTTTTCGAAAATCCTCTATTGCTCAAATCGAAAAGTGCAAAACTAACGAAAGTTAGATAATAAACTGGGGCATGCGCACAAAAAAATTTCAGATCAAAATACTGTTATGAGATTTATCACGATTTTTTACGGTGAAGCACAAAAATCTGTTTCTGGACAGCAAATTCCCCAAATCTTACCTTCTTCCTATTAGAGGCTATTCTTGGCACAAAAATGAAATAAAAAGGATAAGGAGAGGTTGTTACAGAGGTAACAACTTCCAAGACTCAACAAAAGAAAAATTACAGAAATAAAACATGGGTTATCTCCCAAGAGTGCTTTTATTTAACGCCTTTCAGCTAGGCTCAGAAAACAAGAATCAAGTATTTTAAAGTGAAGAAGCATCAAGATCATAATTTGTTCTAACAATAGAATCAAAAGGTAGCTTCTTTCTCTTTCTAGGAAAGTGTTTCATACCTTTCTTGAGTGGGAACTGGTATCTAATAGTACCTTCTTTCATATCAATAATAGCACCAATAGTTCTACGAAAAGGTCTTCCCAAAATAATAGGACAAGAAGCATTGCATTCAATATCCACAACAAAGAAATCAATGGGGACAAGGTTATTGTTAACCATAATAAGAACATAATTAATCCTCCCCAAAGGTTTCTTCTTAGCAGTATCAGCAAGATGAACATCCAAATAACAGTTTTCTAAAGGTAGTAAACCAAGCATATCATAAATTTTCCTAGGCATAACAGAGATACTAGCACCAAGGTCACATAAAGCATTACAATCAAAATCATTCACTTTCATCTTAATGATGGGCTCCCAACCATCTTCTAACTTCCTAGGGATTGAAACTTCTTGTTTTAATTTCTCTTCACTAATTTGTATGAGAGCATTTGTAATATGTTTTGTAAAAGCCATATTTATAGCACTAGCATTAGGACTTATAGCAAGATTTTGTAGGAACATAATTACTTCAGAGATATTGCAACCATCAAGATCAAAATCATTATTATCAAAGGTAGTAGGACCATTGTCTCCCATACTTCAAAAAAATTTAGTACTTTTATTGGAAATAGTTTCAATGGTTTTAGGCAATTTTGCAGCGGGAGTGGGGAATTTTCCTACACCAATTATTTTATCATTAATAGTAGGAGGTTTGCTATCATTTGAAACTTCAGCATTTCTAGTGGTGGTAATGGTACAAAGTTTAGTAATATTATTCTTTCTAGCAATTTCATCTTCTCTTTCCCACCTAGCATGCAATTCAGCCAACATCCTAACATTGTCATCAATTCTAACTTGAATGGCATTAGTAGCAGCAAAGGGATTGTTGTCCATAGTTTCGGGTTTAGGAGCCATTTTATTAATCAAAGAAGATTGTGCTTCAGACAAGGACGAAATACAAGTTTCGGCATTTGAAATTTTAAATTGCAACCCATGAATTTCCCTATTTAAATTCTCAAGTTGATGACTAATATTTTTCAACATAGCAGATTGTTCCTCCATGGTTTTAGTGAATAATTTATTCTGCTCATATTGCATTTGCATAAAGTTCTTAATGGCTCTTTCAACTTCTAAAATCTTTTCTTCACTAGGCATTCCAGATCTACCATAATAACATTGCCACTATTAGAAGGATATGGCATATAATTGTTACTACCAAAATTATTCCTATAAGCATTGTTGTTGAAATTATTATTTTTAATGAAGTTCACATCAACATGCTCTTCTTGAGCAACCAAAGAGGCTAAAGGAACATTATTTGGATCAATATGAGTTTTACCATTAACAAGTATAGACATAATGGTAACAATCTTATCACTCAAGGAAGAGATTTCTTCAACATAATTTACCTTCTTACCTTGTGGAGCTCTTTCAGTGTGCCATTTAGAATAATTTATCATCATATCATCAAGGAGCTTTGTTGCAGCACCCAAAGTGATGGGCATAAAGGTACCTCCAGCAGCTGAATTCAGAAGGTTTCTTGAAGAAAAATTCAGTCATGCATAAAAGGTTTGGATGATCATCCAAGTAGTCATTCCATGAGTGGGACAATTCTTTACCAAAGATTTCATTCTTTCCCAAGCTTGAGCAACATGTTCATTATCAAATTGTTTAAATTTCTTATGTCACTTCTCAAGGATATAATCTTAGTAGGAGGATAATATTTTCCAATGAAAGCATCTTTGCATTTAACCCAAGAATCAATACTATTTCTAGGCAAAGATAGCAATCAATCTTTATCTCTTCCTCTCAAAGAGAAGGGAAACAATTTAAGCTTAATAATATCTCCATCTACATCCTTATATTTTTGTATCTCACAGAGTTCAATAAAATTATTAAGGTGAGCAGCAGCATCATCAGTACTAACACCAGAAAATTGCTCTTTCATAACAAGATTTAACAAAGTAGGTTTAATTTCATAGAAAGTTGCTTCAGGAGCAGGTGGAGCAATAGGTGTACAAATGAAATCATTGTTGTTTGTGCTAGTAAAGTCACACAACTTAGTGTTGCTAGCTGACTTTGGTTGGGCGCACTACCGGTGCCAGTCAACAACGTGGAACCTGCACACAACACAACCAAACTACTTTGCCCCAACTTACAGTGAGGTTGTCAATCTCACTGGTTTTCCTGAAAACAAAGGATTAGACGTATAGTGTGGAAAGAGATGTTTGTTTGCAGTGAATGAAATAAAATAGTAATTACAGAAAGAAAACAGTGTTTGCAGTTGATGGTATTATCAGTGTAAAAGAATGGACCAGGGGTCCACAGTTCACTAGAGGTGTCTCTCCATAAAGATAAATAACATGTTGGGTGAACAAATTACAGCTGGGCAATTGACAATAGAGAATGCATAACAATTCATGTACATGACATGAAGATCACTATGAGATTCATTTAGGCATTACAACATGATACATAGACCGTAATCCAACTGCATCTTTGACAAATAATCCACCTTCAGGATATCATCCGAACAACCTTTTGGGCATTAAGTTGCAAGCAACAGATTATTGCATTAAGAAAAGTGTGTAATGTAAACAATACAATTATCCTTGGACAAAAGATTATTATTTTCTCCCTAGTAGCAACAACACATCTACAATCTTAGAAGTTATTGTCACTCTCCCAGATTACTAGAGGCATGAACCCACTATTGAGCATAAATACTCCCTCTTGGAGTCACAAGCATCTACTTGGCCAGAGCATCTACTAGCAACGGAGAGCATGCAAGATCACAAATAACATAGACATGATAGATCAATAATCAACTTGACATAGTACTCAATATTCATCGGATCCCAGCAAACACAACATGTAGTATTACAATAAGATAATCTTGATCATGTTAGGCAGCTCATAAGATCTAAACATGGTGGCACAAAATAGGAGAAGACAACCATCTAGCTACTGCTATGGACCCATAGTCCAAAGATAAACTACTCATACATCACTCCAGAGGCAGGCATGAGGATGAAGAAGGCCTTCGGTGATGATTCCCCTCTCCGGCAGGGTGCCGGGAAGAGCTTCAGAACCCTCCCGAACTAGGGTCGACGATGGCGGCGGCTACGGAACTTTTCGTGGATGGAGGCTCCAGCTCTTAGGGTTTTCCCGAGGATGTGAATTTATAGGCGGAAGGGCAAGGTCGGTGGGCGCCCGAGGGCCCACACCATGGGGCGGCGCGGCCAGAGAAGGGGCCGCGCCACCACCAGGTGTGGCCGCCTCGTTGCCCTACTTCGTCTCCCCTTCGGACTCCGTGAATGTGTCAGGAAAATAGGCACTTTGGCTTTTGTTTTGTCTAATTCCGAGAATATTTCCTTCAGTAATAATCTGGAATAGAAAAACTGCAGAAAACAGGAATTGGCACTGTGGCATCTTGTTAATAGGTTAGTTCCAGAAAATGCATAAAATGCCATGAAGTGTAAACAAAATATAAAGCAATTGGTGTAAAACAAGCATGGAGCATCAAAAATTATAGATACGTTTGCAACGTATCACTTTGCTCCAAGCTCAAGACAGAATGTCGGTAGCACCTCCCCGCTATTCTCCCGATACACGTCTCGGGCCAAAAGGTGAGATGATGTGCATCCGGAGAACAATGGGGAGGCATATCCAAAGTCTTGTCTCGAGCTTGGGGCAAAGCATGGAGAACATACCCAATCTGCACATCCTCCGGCTGTCCAAAATACGTGGACAATCCGAAAGAGTTATGGTTAAAAATATGCAACTAAATGCACATTTATCCGCGTAACCCTTTCAAACGGGAGACGCCTAGGTTTTGCGACTGACTTGGTTATCTAGACACAAAAATAATCCCTACGCAAGAGATATGAGGAATTCTTTCCCTTGAAGTGTGACTGCTCGACGAAGGTGAACAAGATCACCGACTACGCTACAAGATGCCCTACTACGATGGCCCCATTCTCAAACTTGACGCAAACCCGCAAAAAGAAAAATAGTGCACATTAGCATTTCTATTTCTATTTCACTTGAATGAATAAACTAAAAAAATTGGGTGAAATCAAAATTCCCCGGATCCCTGCCAGATGCTCACCTGCGAGGTGCTTGGGGCGGCCGACCCTGCACGGGGTGCGCCTCCCATAGGCGGCGTCTGTAGGGACCGGGGGCGCGCGGTGTTGGGGAGGCAGGGAGCAGGGAGGCATTGGGGAGGCAGGGAGCAGGGTCCTGGGCGGCGTCGTCCCTGCACGAGGCATCGGCGGGGAGGTGTAGGGGAGATGGGCAGGGTTGTCGGCGGGGAGACATAGGAGAGAAGAGGCCATGCGGGGAGGTACAGCAGGGGCGGGCAGCGTCGGCATGGGAGCTGGGCGGGGTGCAGCGGCGGCAAGCCGTGCAGGGGAGGCGCAGCAGGGGCGGGAAGTGTCGGCGCGCATGGGGAGAAGATGGTAGGCGTCGGTGCGTGGGGGCAAGACCTGGGAAAGGAGGCGGCGGCGCGGGGAATTTCTTGTCTCACAAAACGATTCGCGAGAGGACTTAGGGTTTCATACCCTGGAGGTACTTTGCCGTGTGCCTGGCAGTGAGACACACGGCAAAGTACAAGGTTCGCCGTGAGCTTTGGGTAAGGCGCACGGCAAAGCTTGCTCTTTGCCGTGAGTCGCACCATAGGCACACGACAAAGTACCAAATGGTCCCCTTTTCAAATTCTAATGTGTGTGCATTATCACATGTGTTGTTTGAATTTTTTCCTGCACCTAGGTCACATAAAATGATGCCACGTGAAGGTCTTGTATTTTTTTGGAATTAGTTATGCCCAATATAGGACCCGCATGAAATGACGGTGCCGGAAAACTCCCGCTCGCTGCCAGGCGGTGCGGAGTCCCGCCTTAACGGTCAAAGTTCCGTGAAAAAATGACACGTTGCGGATCGAAAAATGATTTTTTTTTCCAAAAGTCAGGAGCTTGCCTTAAATACCGCTATAGTGCAAACCCACCCCGGTTTCAGCGGAATCGGCAGGAGCTTGCACAAAATCCAAAATATACCTCCGAAGGTTTGCGGGCACCAATGAGAACTGATATGCGCATCCTAGCTGGTCTAATATTTGTGTGGGGTGTTGTGCCCAGCTTTCGATTTTGCTTTTCAGTAGCAGTCTCACAAAAAAACCTGATTTTAGTATTCCAAAAATGGAAAAGGCACTTTTCGTAGAAAGAAACAAAAATCGGCCGCCATGGCATTCCTTTCCATCCCAAGGGACACGCGTGTGTCCGATATGGCCTCGTTCCAAAAAACTATGCCATGATCAGGGCCAAAACCTAGCTCATTTGACCTAAAAGCCATGAAACCTCGAACGTGGTAGGTCATTTATGTGAAGGGGATTTCTGGAAAACTGTCGCACCCTAGGTTTGAATTTTTTTCCCACACCTCGGTCACATAAAATGACGCCACGTGAAGGTCTTGTATTTTTTCGTTTTTTTTAATTAATTATGCCCTATTCGGGACCCGCATGAAATGACGGCGCCCAAAAACTCCCGCTCGCGGCCAGCGGTGCGGAGTCCCGCCTTAACAGTCAAAGTTTGGTGTAAAAATTACGCGTTGCTGATCCAAAAATAATTTTTCCCAAAAATCAGGAGCTTGCCTTGTATACCGCTACAGTGCAAACCCACCCTGGTTCCAGCGGAACCGGCAGGAGCTTGCGCAAAATCCAAAATATACCTTCGAAGGTTTGCGTGACAAAACGAGAGCTGATATGCGCATCCCAGGTGGTCTGCTATTTATGTGGGGTTTTGTGCCCAGCTTCCAATTTTGCTTTTGAGTAGCTGCCTCACAAAAAAAACTGATTTCGCTATTCCAAAAATGGAAAAGGCACTTTTTGTAGGACAAAACAAAAATCGGTCGTCGTGGCGTTCTTCTCCATCCCAAGGGACTGCGTGTGCGATATGGACCCATTCCGACAAACTATGCCATGATCAGGGCCAAAACCTAGCTCATTTGACCTAAAAGCCATGAAACCTCGAATGTGGTAGGTCAATTCTATGAAGGAGATTTCTGGAAAATTTCCGTACCCTAGGTCTGAATTTTTTCCCGCACCTAGGTCACATAAAATGACGCCACGCGAAGTTCTTGTATTTTTTCAAATTTTTTGAATTAGTTATGCCTAATTGGGGACCCACATGAAATGATGGTGCCCGAAACTCCCGCATAAAATGACAACGCACGAAATCCCCTCAGAGCTATCGTGTGACCATAATATATGTAGATAGGTTTGGTATGATAATTAGATAGGGAAATATCTATCTCAAAGTTGTGATCACCCTATTCACACACATGCGATAACACTTTGGAAAGTTTTGTACTTGTTGGAGAAGAAACTCGCGCACAATTAGTACATCGGTGGCTACAATATATATGGCACAAGGTTCCAAACCTTATTTTCCATGTAGCTATGGTCTAAACAAACCTAAACCAATGAAAAAGTACATTGGTAGAACTTTTTGCGAAGAAAGCTAGGGAGTAGACCAACAGGGCCCGCAGACCGGTGTTTCAGAGGAAAAAGACCCCTCAGGCGCCAGAATCCCACAAAAACTTGCATGTGAACGTATGATATCTGTGAAAGTGTGGTGGAAGCTCAAATATTGCAGTACATGGCTCCCTGGTGCAATACATATGCAAAACAATGCAAGGACAAGGTGCCAAAGTGAAGAAAAGAAGATTTGTCGTGTGCCAGCTGGCCGGTGCACGACAAAGATTTAACTCACAACAAAATGAGAGTATGCCGTGTGCCCTGTCAAACCCACATGGCAAAGTTTTCAAATTTGCCCGCCATCCCCGACGCGCGCTCGAATCAAATTTTTGTGGCAATATTAGCGCCAAACTAAAAATTAAAATTTTAAAACATTTGCCGTGCGTGATTGCGGGGCTTACGACAAAGCCTGTCCGTTAGGACGCACCGTCAGATGGGCCGTGGAGGTGGGCCCAATATGTTAATTTGTCGTGAGGTAGATTTTACCGTAGACTTTGTGCGCAGTTTGTTGTGAGTCTGTGCTTTGCCGTACGCTTTGTGCGCTAGGTTTTAAATGTGGGCTTTCGTTGCAGTTTACCGTGCGTCTGAATTTTATTATGCGTTCTCCAAAAATATGTCGTGTGTTTGTGTTTGCCATACGTTTAGCTGCTGGACTCACGGCATACTTTTCTACCATGCGTCGGTGCATGGCAAAAAATGACGCACGACAGCGACGAATTTTTCGATAGTGTTTGTTGGATGGGTTGTAGAAGGAGTACGCACAGATTTGAGACAAAACTTTAACGGAACAGTTTAGCATCGCGCGTAGCCAATGTGGACCACCCGAGAGGGTCTCAGTGGATCTAATCATATTGCTAGGTCACCTTTATACGTATTAGGATCGTACATGGACATTAAGGAAGTTTTAGGACAGTTTTGATGCATTTTCTGAGTCTCAGAACCATTTTAGACATAGCCGATAAGTTTAAGTTGCAGGAGTTTCGTTGCATTTCACTCGTTTATCCTAGGGTCCCAATGAGGAATTTTTGACGAAACAGACCACCTGCGCCAGTGTATTGTCAAAAAAGACCACATCTGAAAAAGATTGCCAAAAAAGACCACCTCGCGGTGGCGGCACCCATGGGACGTGCCGCCTGGCCCAGAGCCGGCACGGGGGTGCCGCCACACCCGAAGCCGGCAGCTCACCGGACGGTGACGGCCGTTAGCTGGTGTGGGCCCTGCCGCCGGTGGCCAAGCCGGCAGGCTGAGGTGGCACATGCCGCCTGGGGGGGCGGCGGCACCCCCGCGTGCCGACAGCCCGCATTGACTCCGAGGCACGAGGTAGTAGAGGGAAAATATTCGTTTGACACGGCGCTAACTCCGAGGGGCAGAGGCTGATTTCTTGTCTGCTGATATCTGAAGCACTGTTTTGATACAGGAAATAGACCACCGACGACGACGATGCATACTTTTGCTAATTATTTTGCTTAACAGCAGCTGTAATCGTTGTCTATATAAAGAAGGCATTCGTTCGATCAGTCTCATTCATTCGATCTCCACTGCTATCTCTACTCTCTGATACTTGTTGCATCAGTATAGCCTCCAACCATGTCGGATGTTCTTCCTTTCTTTGATCCCTCTAACCGTGATTTCCACCCAGAGATGACCCATTGTATCCTGTGTCGTACCGGAACATTTTGTGAGATTAGAGGTATGTCTTTCCAGGAGGTAATCATTGAAGATAGCCACGTAGCTAAGATAGGTATATGGTTACCGAGGATGCAGCTCCCACAGAGGAGCATAGAAGAGGTACGCCAAGAACTATTAAGGCAGCAAGCAAGGTGGAATAGAGTGGTTGAGCTCAAAAATATTGAGGCTGGTCTTGGTTTTCAACGTTGGATCAATACTGATTCAACTGAAATCACGATGCTGCCAAAAACATACGCATTGCACATGCAGGTAATATTTATAATTTGCGCACTTTATATTCCTTAAGATTTATTTGTAGTACTACGGACATTATCTGGTTTTCTATTTGTCATATGCAGCACTATCCTGATGACGCAGAGTTTGTCAATAGAAGAATCAAGCACTTTGCCTGGCTGAATAAGATATTTGGTCCAGTGCGGGGTGGGTTATACCGCCCGAATACATATGGTGATGCTCTAGCAGAGGCAGCATATGATGAGTATAATGACGATGACTTCATGCCTGCGCCTGTGAAATCTAAGGGTAAGAGTGCTGCATCATCGAAGGCCAAATCTAACGCAGCATCATCATCTGGCAAGCGTTGATTCGATTAGTGAAACATTGTAATGTATCTTAATTTGAAGCCTCATGACATGTGTATCTTACTTGTAGTTTATGTTGTATTTGTGTTGCAAGCAAATAAATGGCAGGCCTTATTATCGAAATAAGTGATTGAAAGCAAATTTATTTGTCCCATACAAACGAACATAGAAATATGTCTATTACATAGCTGGAAATAGTAACATAGATATATATAGGCGTACACAAATTGTGTTAGCCTTGTCGGCGAGGTCTGGGCTGCCTGTGCCGACGTCCTGAAGGCGATAGACGTTCACGGGGGGGATGAGGTTCACGGTGGCCTCGGCCGTACTGCCGCTCGTCCTCTTCTGGTTGTGTGTCAGGTGGTGGCGGAGGAGTATGAAACACGTGCTGAGATCCTGAGGATGGAGGGATTAAGCTCCCAGATGTGCTAGCTGGATCGTACGAAAAGAAGTCTGGGATAGATGATAAAAAGTTGGTGTTATCCTGTCGCAGCATATGCTGAAATCCCTGTGGTGGAGCCATGGTGTATCCAATACCAGCTCCCATGTCGTCCCACGTCGGATCAATAGTTTCCTAAGGGTTATAGACATTATTAGAACCCATGTCACGTTAATGAGGTTGAGAAGCTGTAATTAGTTAAGATATATGCACATACTTGTGTGGTATTGAACCGTTGTGAACTCTCGCCTTTATCCCACGTCGCATGTGATTGCGGCATATTTTGGCCAACATCAGAATCCACTGAATCCCACGCAGTCCCAATATTTTCGTGCACACGCCGTGCTCCCACGTCGCATGTGTACGAGTCCATTCCTCCAGATGGGGTAACAGTTGGCATAGTAATTGGCTCCTCCTAGCAAAATCATTGAAAAAAGAAATTGTTACTGTCTATGGAATATAGTGTTTTTGTAGACAAGAGTCTTATCGGGGATGGGAAATGTGAAAAAAAGACGTTGTTCCATAGTACCTGTCTAGCAGCACGTCTTTGAGATCCTAGGCGTGAATGTGAACGTTGTAGTAGTGATGAGTCTTGTCGGGGATGTGTCATTGGTGTGGTACTCAGTCGCGGCTCACTGGGTCGAGCAAGACTCGGTCTAGACGAAGGCGCTGCAGGCATTTCGCGATGATGCGCCATAATATCATCAAGACGGGTGCAGCCTAAACGCCGAAGTCCGCTTGCGGCAGTAGCAAAAATACGTCTGAATATGTTCTTCCATTTCTGTGTATTTAAGTTCTGCTGTTCCATAGCTCTTTGCGCATCAAAAGCTATTTGCCGTAAATCTTCGAGCTGCATGTATCACAATTAGGACATGATTAATTAGGACATGATTAATTAAGACATGATTAATTAGAACATAGTCAGTACCGTGGCGTCACGATGGTACGCCGATGATAAGATTTCTGGTCCACGCACTTGCTCGTCCTGTGTAAGCTCTGTGGGCGGAGGACCCGGCAACAAGTTACGTGTGTTATGGATGTACCACTGATTGTATATCGCAGTTGTATTTATATTGTATGGTCTGAAAATTGAGAAATATATTAGACATAGTAAAAGGGTAATATTTAGACTCTCAAATAAAATATAGAAAAACATATTACCTTTCATCCTGTACACAATCAATCAACGCGTTCTCATTCCACGTTTCAATCCAACGCCTATTATGTGTCTGCCAGTCATAACAATTCTTTTCTTTATTGTCTTGCCTAGATGACAAAAAATTGAATTAAATAGAGTTCACATAATAGTAAGTATACGATACCATTGAGTGGAAATCTTACTTATGTATGGCATGTTCGAGCTGTCTGGGTACTGGTGGGGGCACATCCTGATGGAGATCAAATTGGCGCATTACACGCTCGAGGTTATATGGCTCAATCATCCAAATAAATAGTAGGTTGCAGCGAGTCATCCAGTACGCATGGTCTCTGACAGAGTCAATTGTTGGCTGCTGATCACCCCAGATGGACTCAAAATTGTTACGCGTCCATGGATCCCATATGACATTGTACCACTCCAGATGCTCAAACTGGTTGTGATATTCAGGATAGCATCCGCGTACAATATTTGTGGCCCATGATTTGTGGACATGGACCCACCGGCTAGCCATAGTAAGAGGCCCATATTTATATTGTGTGGCACTATTATAAGGGTGGATTTTATTCTTCATAACTGGACGACCAACAGGTATGTACTCCCATGACCATAGCTGCAAAAACTCATAGGGAACAACAAGTGTATGACCACCAGCACCTTTCTTCCTGGTTGCATCACATAAACCCCTATAAGTATGAGCTAGCAAAGCACAACCAAAGCTGTATGGGGAGCTTGTAGGTAATGGAGCATCTACTATCTCCTCGGCAATCTTAATTAGACTAGGGAGACATACATCCCCGTGCGTCGACGGGAACATCATACCAAAAAGAAACAGCAAATACGCGAACAGATGCCTCCTCAACGTCTCCTCTGTTGCATCATCTGGTATTTCATGATAAAGTTGTGCTAACCAACTCATTGGGACACCCCCTTGGTCTTCTACCACCCCGAGCACCTGAATTAGGCACTTCCGTGTCTAGACGCACTCGAAGATCGTCAGGCCAATCACTAGAATATGCAGGAGGGACCAAAGGCTTACCGCAGATTGGTAGACCTGTGATCAGTGACACATCCTTAAGTGTGGGCGTAAACTCCCCACAACGCAAGTGAAAAGTGTGTGTCTCTGGTCTCCAGCGATCTACTAGTGCTGATTGCAGAGACGAGTCTAACATGAATTTAGCCTCAACATCTGTTAACCTCGAGTATGGAAGAAGTCCGTAAGCCTGAAGGTATGTGTCATAAAAAGCATTTGTATACCATCGGCTTTTAATGGTTCGGAGCCTTAATGTTGGAGGCGGGTGCACATGTATACTAGGATCCAACCAAATGTGGCAGCGGTGCCCATCATCAATTGATTGATGTAATAGGGATGGTAGTTGCGCCATATAATCCTGTAGTCAGATAAAATTTAGTTAGTACAAATAATATTGCGAAAACTTACTAAAAATCTAGAGGGTGAGTGAGGAAGCAGGGTCTGGAGCTACTGGGTGCAAGAGACGAACCGACGAAGCACTTGGAAGTAAAAAAACAAAGCTAAAGTTGAGTAATTACTGGCTATCTGGTCAAGAGGTCAGGTCCCATCACATAACACAAATACATAATTCATTACAAACGAAATTCATTACATAATAAGTTCACGAAAATTAATAGTAATTTATTACATTACATCATAGCTAGGAAAATACAACATTCAAAATGACTAGCTGCGGTAGGGGCATTCCCTGCGTGGGTGTCCAGCGCACCTACAAATGCGACATCGACGTGGTTCTCCAGATTGGCTATGGTCCATGTCGTTCCTATGACGTCGAGATGGTCGGCGTCCCTTATCAGTTCTAAGCATCGCCGGATTTGGAACATATATGATATTACTTCGCTTGCACACATCCCTGTAGTGTTCATCTATGCCCCAGGCCCAGAATTCACCATTCCAGGTGTTAAGAAGACTGAATGTGCTGAAATAAGGAGATATGTAATGCTCCACGCTGATCTTCTGTTCGGCAGCCGCCCTGAGGACATGACTACATGGCTAGCCTAGCAGCTTGGGCTTGTTGCAGGTGCACTCACAGGAGTTGGGGCCAAGAGTAATAGCATGCTTTCGTGCTCCCCTGTGGTGGCCGTGAACATACTTCGCTCGAACATTGATCAACCATTTATTCCTAAGGGCGTCGACAAGACTACACCCATGACTCCTGGATTTCTCTGCTTTCTCATCCAGATACCTCTGCATTTTTTCACACCATGGCTTGTTCATGCCGACTAGTGCATTGGCAACCTGTACTCTGTCTGCAAAGTATGATAGAGTACGGTTCCAAGTTTCAGTAATGAGGGCTGTAAGAGGGAGGGCTCGCACCCCTTTGAGGACGCCATTATAGACCTCTGACATATTGCTGGTCATTATGCCGTACCGAGCCCCTGAGTCATGAGCGAGTGCCCACTTGTATAAGTCGGGGCAATTCTCTGTTATCCACTGTGTCAGATTGACAGGTGGTGTTCGACCCCTCCGGCCTTCTCGAGATGGCACGGCAGCACGCTCGATTTCTCCATTGATTCCCGCCCAAATTGCATTCATCTTCGAATCGGTGTTCTGCATGCACATCCTCTTGAAAAGCTTGAACCAATCCTTGTTCTTGAACTTTGTGTAGAAATTTGCTGCTAGGTGCCGCATGCACCACCGTGTCTCCAAATCAGGCCATCCCCATTCAGGGTCCGTAACCTGCTTGATTGTGTTCAGCGCGTTTAGCAGACCCGCGTTGCGATCAGAGATGATGCATACATCGGGACGCTGCTTCACGACTCCATTTTTCAAACAGCTTAGAAACCACAACCAGCTGTCCTTGTTCTCACCCTCCACCAAACTATATGCAATAGGAAGAAGCTGGTTATTTGCGTCTGCTGCAATTGCCACCATGAGTGTACCCTTGTACTTTCCAGTCAGAAATGTACCATCAACTGATAACACCGGGCGACAATGATGGAATGCATGTATAGTCTGGGGGAATGCCCAGAATACATGGTCAAGGATTCTTTTGTTTTCCTCCCGAGGGTGCGGCCGATATTTCAAGAACACTTGAGTCCCCTTGTTAGTTACACATATCTGATTAAGCAATCTAGGGGTGTAGTTATAGGCATCCTCATATGTGCCATACAACCTCTCAAAAATGTCCTCCTTGGCACGCCGAGCCTTGCCGTAGCTGACCTTGTAGCCAATTCGGTCTTCTGCAGCTTTTTGCAGCTTCTTAATACCCATATTAATATCTTCTTCCACTGCCACTGACATTATATGTGACACATACTTCGCGGTCACATTGCAATGATCTAGAAGAGTTCCAACCTGCTCGCAGCTATGGGGTACAATTTTTGTGATCACCCATGGCTGACATACACCACGCCTCTGACGAGCGATCACTCTACCCTGGCAACCCTCGGCCTTGAAAAGGCAGATGACTTTCAGCTCAGTCTTATCAGACTGTTTAACTCTATGCTGCCGAGATATGGACAATGCATATCTTTTTATTGCCTGGTCAGCAGAGTCCTTGTCAGGAAAACTATGCCCAACCTCCAGACTAGCCTCACCGAGGCCCGCAACAGAGTGATATTCATTGCGGATGGTCATAGTCTGTAAGAAGTCTTCGGGCATCGGTCCTGCAACCGCCCTCTGAGATGGACCAACACCTTCCTCCTCTGACGATGACGACCCAGAAGAATGATCGTCATCGTCATCATCTAGGGCCTCCGGTAATCCCTCCATACGTTCACTTATGTCAACGACCGCAGACCAATAGCCTGGGTCGGGCACAAGCTCAAGTTCCATCGGCTCCGATCGGCCGCTGCTGGGGCCGCCTGTGATGGCTAGCTGCGCCTCTGGAGCGCCGCTACTGCATCCAGGCTCATCACTAGGAGAGATAAACTGCACATACACCATCGGCCTTTGAAACATAGCGGCGCCTGGCGTGGTTGCAAACCTCATGTATGTCCTCCATGAGTTATTTCCTTTCACCTCCCGCAGACCCCAACGGGGAGCTGTCCCATCATCCCCTCCCACACATATGACGGCCTCAACGGTCATCTTCTTCCCCCGCATCTCAGGACCAAACTGCACCCGGATGCATTTCCTCACTTCCGCAAAATCTAGGTTCTCCATATCTCTCACTACAACATTTATAGACTCGCACTGAGACACATCTAGCCCAGAAATTCCGTCGCGAACCACTTCCCCATAAAACACTAATAAATTTTCCATCGTACCTACCCCACAAATTTATAATGGACATTAGTAACACGGAAGCTAAATTTCATATTTATGTATAAATATAAATATTCTACTAAATGAGCTGACGTAATTTATATTTCGCATATAATTTATTATTCTTTCATGCATGCAATCACTAGCGGAATAAACTTATTTCACTGTACTGTTCTACCAACATAACTATATGTGATATACTACAACAAAATAAATACTTCACACTTTTTAAGAGATTAATTTTAGACCTACCTAAACTTCAAGTATGCAACTGAAAATTTTACATTCAATTAATTATTCTTTCATGCATGCAATCAATAACAGAATAAAATTACTTCACATTTCCGTTCTACCAACTTAACTACATGGGATACACTACAACAAAATAAATACTTCACACTTTTTAAGAGATAAATTTTATACCTCAACTTCAAGAACGCGACCGAATATTTCCAATAACCAATAATTAATTATTCGGTCCGCAACTTTTTATGCGACCGAATATTTCCAATAACCACTAATTAACTCACGTTCGTAGCAAATTTCACCTGAAATTTATATGCAACCAAATTATTCACAAATCACACTTCTACTACTAAAGGAACAAAAAAAAATATGACACGAGGTTTATACCTTTTCTTCAATGACTATTGCTCCACTTGGAATTAGGAGGCACACAATTTGCATGTACTAACAGCGACATCGTATTTATACTACAATCCACCTACCACATAAAATCATTGGTTTCGTTAGAATGCATGTACAAATAATCCATGCTTCATTACCAAGTAGGAAAACATGCAACTATAATATTATAATTATCACTCTCCATGCTAATAATATGATACATCCCTAAATCTATAACTACCATGCAATAATATAAGTAATCATTTGGCATATGTTACCTTCATGTGTGTACTTAAATCCTTCCTAATTCTACATTGAAAAAATCTAGTTAGAATATCTGTATATGATGATACACTAATCTGTTATGCAATTTTACGAATAATATGTAATAATGGCTGCCATCTGCATATGATGATAAACTAACTAAAATTTTCTATTCATACATACAATGATGACTAATTCTTGTTGTCTGATGAGATTAACTATACTATATAATATTACTTTTCTCTGCTCGCTAATTTTGTACTGATGACAGAACTAATTTACATACTTGTAGCTACAAATATTACCTTGTGATGATTCCTTCGTCCACTACATCAATATCTGCTCAACAGCTGATACTTCAGATCGATGATCGCTACACAGCTAAACTTTAGAAGTGGAGTGAGGCAGAGAGTGAGGGAGTGAACTGCAGCGGACATCTCTCTCGCACACAGCTCTTGCGCTTAAAAAGAGCTGAAACCGATGCTAGTACTCCTTTCGGTGGTCTGCAACAGCATTTTAATTGACAAAAGCCAAAGTTTGGAATCAGCAGCAGCAGCAAACGAATCTCCCGCCCAGCTCTTTCCTTTTGCGCATCGGAACTTGCGCCGGTCGGGCTGTCGGCAGAGGATCCCAGGGTGCCGGCGCTCCCATTGCCGGCAGGGACGCCACGTCATCCTGCCGGCACCGTGGGAGGCGGCAGGGCCCACCGGCCAAACGGCGTCACACGGAAACAGACGTGCCGGGTTTGGTGGAGGCGGCAGGGTGGTGCCGGCTTTGGCCCAGGCGGCACGTGCCACGTGTCGCCTGGGCAAAGGTGCCGCCATTCTCAGGTGGTCTTTTTTGGCAAATATTTTGGGAGGTGGTCTCTTTTGCCATTTCATTGGTGCAGGTGATCTCTTCTGTCAAAAATTCCCCAATGAGACCCAATATGAAGTTGTCGCAACTCCATAATCGGAAATCCTTTGGTAAAGTTGCTAACTCCAATGAAATGCATTATGAAGTTATGACAAGAAGTAACACCTCTGAGCCTGATCGACGACGGTTCCCATCAATCACCGGTCAAGACTAAAAACCACCCTTTTTTACACGCGAAGCGCCACCGGCCACCTGCGCGTATGTCATCACCTGCGGAGATGTTCCAGTCATGTCACTTCAAGCCTCTCAACTCACCCCTGACTAGCTTCATGCCCACTGCAATACGCTAAGCTGGTAGCCTGCTGCACTGCTCATATTCTCGATTTCTTCGCCGCCTGGCCAGAACTCGTGGCAGCCACCGCCGTGTACACGGTAGTGCCCCTGTAAACTTCCTGTGCATGCATTGCCGCTCGCACGGCCGGTACAAAATCCCAGCGCCCCTCACTCATCACTCTTCGCTCGCTCCCCACCTCCACTTCGTTCAGGTTCCAGCTAGTTTCCCAAGGTCAGAAGACGAGGACCGGAGGCGGAGGAGATCACACCTGCAGCTCTCAGAGCGCCATGGGTTCGGTGCTGTCGAGGGGGCGGCGGCGGCTGAAGGCGATGGATCCGGAGGTGGGCCTCGAGCTCACGGCGGACGCGCGCGTGAGGCGCGTACATCAGCGTGCGCTTCACCTCGGAGCTCCGCCTCGCCCTCACCTGCCCGCTGCCCCGCTCACGCGCTGGCAGGCCGCGGGGGCGCTGCTCCTGCCGGCGCTCGCTCCGCTCCTCCCTGTTAAATACATAATTTGGCTATTAGATTTTGGTTGGCCAAATTAATATAGATGTGTGTTTAAATTACATATATATCCAGACTTGTTATTTAGTTTGAAATGCAGGAGGTTAGATGCTTCGGCAGCAAATCAAGCATAAAAGCTACTATTTAATCAGGATGAGTATATGGAGATTTTATCAGATACGCAACATCTGAGAACAAGTCGTGAACAAAGTCTACCATTGAGCTAATCGGCTACATCTAGGACAAGTAGCATCCTGCCTCAAATATTTTGAAGAGAAGGTGCAGTAGCGATAAATGCATGCAGGTATATGATTTACAATCAATATTGTCTAGGGTGACCATCGTTCGTGGCCAGAATAGTTTATTCCTTTGCAAGAGTCTTTGTACGATACGTACTAGAAGTGCAACTAGATTTATTTGGTAACCGAATATAGAATAATTCCTATTCGGTTTAACTTCTGGAATTTTATTCCGCCACGTCAAGTAACGCCTGTACGCAAAGTTCGACGCCTATATAAAGGCCATGGCCGATTGAGTGAACAGAGCCAATCGAACCTACATACTACAGTTTATCTTTATCTTCTTTACCGTTTATTTCGTTCTTTATCGTTCTTCTCTGCCATGCCCTAGCAGCCTTAGGGTTTGGTTCAATCTTTACCGTTTTGCGCTGAAAAGCGGTCGTCTCTCCTCCACGAAAGCGAGGGGATCTTTGTTGCTTTGCTCGGAAAGCATCCGTTCGTCGTCACGAAAGCACGACAACTATCCTGGTGTTGCGCGGCAGTTTTTCGTGCCAACACAATTGGCGACTCCGCTGGGGACGAAGTATCGAGCGGTCTCCGGCCCGTTCCTGCTACGTAAAGAGCGTCATCAAAAAGCTGCAGTCTACAACGGTAACATGAATTCTCAATCTTCTTTTGTAGATGCAAATAATTCTTATGCTGAAGTTGCTAGATTTTTTAATATGAATACTGTATCGGCTAGCCCTAATTCTTGCTATGTGCAAACGCCGATTCAAAATAATCTGCATCCTTCAACTTGTTATAATTTTGACAATTTGCAGCATGTATATATGAACTCTCATGCATCGGCAACCCCAGAAGTTTATATGCCGATGAATAACGTGATGAGTTCAGTTAACCAATATGAAACATCCAATGTTATAAATTTCAATAGTATGCAAAATAATGTTTCATCCTTTTATTCATCGGCAAATAATTTACAATATTTTGGTTCACCTTCGCACATGCCGATGGACAACGCGACTGGCTATGGTACTACTAGCTATTTGGCCAATTGTTTTGAGCCATCATATATTACACCTTATGTTACTAACTTTTCAGCACCATATGCAACTCCAGATATTCATTATTCGGTTGAGCACCTTCACAATACTTACAGCCGATTAAGTGAGAATTCAATAGGATATCAGGTGGCTTCATCTGATACTGTAGCATGTGATACACTCCCTAAAGAACTGCAGAATTTCGGTAACACCCAATTGTCATTGCCGAAAAATATTGAAAGATTCGAGGGGAGATCATCAGAGGAGTGGTCTGATTTATATCTAAAATCTTGTGAAAATCTTGCAAAAAAGTTTGTCGAAGTCAGAGCTATGGGAGCCAACCAGCAGAAAAAGGTTGACTCGGTCAGTACAGCTAATTCGGATAAGACCGGGTTAGACAATACATGTGCCAAGTTAGATCAACAAAAGATGATTGACATGTCTGTCACGACCGACTTAGTTGAAGGCAAATATTTGGGTAAAGCTAAGTCGGACACACACACTGAGTTTGTCAACCCGATAGATACAAGCATCGTTGAGCAAGAACATGGTGAACGTGAAACAATGGTGCTTGATTTTTCTGGATGTAAGGGAGCTTTCATGTTGCCCTCTGAATTCCGTGCCAAAGAAATTGATGAACATCCAAAGGAAGAGGATATAGCCGAACCATCTTCGGTTGAAGAAGAGCATCTAAGTGAAGAGGCACAAGATACAGAAAAGAAGGAAGACAAAAAGTTGGAAAATCATCAAGAGGCGGGGCAAGATATTGTTCAGATCGTGCAACCACCATACTCTCCCGGCATGATTGATTTTGACAACAAGAAAGTACTTATTCAGTCGGATTAGACCGAGTGTACCGAAGGGAAAAATATTATTATTGATAATAATGCTGCACCGAGGATGATCATGCCAAAAAATCTAGAAATAGAAGTGCAGAAAGTCGATGAAAGAAAGAGAAAGTCAGCTCTAAGACCAAAGCCGACTAGCAAACAACTGTTGGACAAGTAGGTTAGACCACGTGATGCTACTGGTATTTGTGGCAATGATGGGAAGCTGGTTTCTAGAAGTTCAAGGAAAAATGCAGATGGCACAGTTTATAGAGATGGTCAGAAATTTAAGTGGGTACCTATTAAACGTGCAAGTCATGCGGAAGCACATGATGGAATTGTGCGTGGCTTCACCAGGATTAATGCAGAAAAAGGTACTAGCTTGCATGTTGATTTAGAGCCTGGTGTGCAGACATGTTCAGAAAAAGCTGTTGTACCTGCGAGTTTTGGTAAGTCGGCTGAAGCATTATCTGATTTATTCACGGGAAGCTGCGTGAAAGTTGGAGCTGATGGTAAATCTGGTCATGGTTTGCAAATTGCTGAATACCAAACACCTGAAGCTGTTGATTGCAATCCAAAAATAACTGATGTTGATGAAAGTTGCTGTGGTTCAGTTCAGGAGAAAGATGCTGGTACAAAAAAGCTCGGTACATCCTCTAGTGTAAGTGCAGGTAAGGAGTCTATTTCGGCTAATGTGGTCATGCGAGGATGCAGTTCGGGAATATCAGAGAAGGTATCTACAGGTGGTAGTGGTGCACAGCAACGGCTACATAGGTTTGATCTGGTTCAGAAGAATGCTAGCCATGCAGAAAATGGTGTTACCTCGAGTGATAGACTCATGCATGGCTGCACGAATAATATTGCAGCCAAAAGTACTAATTTGCATGCTGATTTGAGGTCTAATATAGAGACACGTTCAGAGAAGCCTGCTCTACATGTACGTCCCAGTAATAATAAACCGGCTGATGTGTCTGTTAATCAATACGTGAGAGGTAGCAGGAAATTTGAGACCAGTGGTGCTTCTTATCAGCGCAAGATTTTCTCGGCCAGGGATATGAAATTTCCGTCAATGACAATAGTGCGTCAGTATAGGCCGAAGAACTCAGGAAGCAGCAGAACTATGTCAGTCGCACCAAGAACCAAACCCCGACCTCAATGGTGCTCGACAGGACTCACACACACTCAGAAATGGCGGGTACAGCGACTGCGAGCATCGGAGATCCGAGAAGAGATAGCTCAGAAAAAGAGCTATGAGTGGTTAAATAAAGATAGACCGATGGTTCTTCCGACAATGACTTGGAAGAAAAAGCGTATCATAGCGAAGAAAAATAAAAATATGGATGATATGGTTCCTGATGGAATTTCAGAAAATACAAGTGATACACCTACTGATCTGGATATTGATAAAGGCAAATAATCTGACATGCATCACGTTGACAGAGGCATCGGTTGAGTTGTAATACAGTGAGATATATTATTTGACCGATGCTAGCAATAAGTGGCTGCAAAGAAGCACCGATGAATATCGTTACGGAAAGGGCGATATGCATGAGATAACTAAAGATTTTTATGAAGCTTGGACATCGGTCGACCCACTTGAACAAATAGCTATTAGTGATGCAAACATTTCAATGTCTATGTTTATTAATGCTAATATGGAAGCCGATAAGAACAACAAGTATATAGTTCTCGGCATAGTCTTTGGCGTAAGAAGACAACGAGAAGGAATACATCATTGCATATCCAGGACGTCGCTTGCTCGAAGAAAAAATCGGTATGTGTTTACTAAACAGTAATGTATGTACAATAGTTCCGCATTATCTACTTTCTAGTATATGTGTACAACAACCGATTCTTAGTGTTAGGATTGCATAAAAATAGAATATCACTTTGCAGATAAATCGCTGCGTGCTATTAGGGGTATTGCCGATTTTATTGTTTTAATTTTACCCAAGAATCTTGTTTATAAAACATCGGTCAGCTTAAAATATCTTTGTACGAATTGCCAAACTGAGTACAGTTTGATTTACAAAATTTAGTAGACATGGTTGTGAAGGACATTGTTTCTGAAAATTCGCTTGTGGTAGTACAATAAATTAAAGGCGAATTTCAGTGTTTTCATAAGTTCACTAAATAGCTACTTTGACCGATGTTTAGACATGATTAAGTATCTGCATACTTTTACGATCAACCTTATACTTATAGGTAGAAAAATCTAGAGCTAATTGTTTAGACCAGCAAGCATCCGGTTGCTACATTATCAGAAGAAAGTTTCTGGTATTACAAAGACCGATGCTATCTACTTTAGAAAACAAGCATATCCCGTTGGATGTAGCCTTGTACAACGTGTAGCTGGTTCTAGTTCAGTTTGGCAATTAGCACTAACATGTGAAGAAGGTTCAGTGCAAGGTGCAGTTGGTCCTGGTGCAGTTCAGCATCTAGTGGTACATGACAATCATGATTCAGTACGTGAATTAGAAAAAACCAAATCAACCAGTGATTTAGAGTCAGTTGATTGGAGAGTACCTCTGGTTAATAATTTAAAGGATCCAACATCAGAAAGAAAATTCGGCAAATGATCGCTGAGTTGGAAAGGTCCATATAGAATTGTACAGACTATCCATGGAAATTCATATTTTGTATAGTAAGTGCATGGAGAGAAGTTGTGTAAAGTTCTCAATGGAAAGTATTTCAAAAAGCATTAACCAAACATGTGGCAAGAGGTTTGAAGATATTATAGCCGATACATTATCTCAAGTATCGCCATTAGCAGAAGATTTGATCGATATCATCCTAAGGTAACCATTATTTCAAGTATTGCCGTAAACAAAATTTGGCCGATATATTCTTTATATCGCCCTAAGTAGATTTGCCGAGGGGTTATATGAACATCGCCATTGGGGGAACAGAAGGTTTTGGCCGATGTGTTTCTTTAGACATCACCCTAATCAAATTATATGGCCGGTGAACTGGTCAACATCGTCCTAAGGTGTTGTTATAGTGTTTTTGGTCAATGTAATCGTACCAAAAACAGGGGGGCATGTGTTAAATACATAATTTGGCTATTAGATTTTGGTTGGCCAAATTAATATAGATGTGTGTTTAAATTACATATATATCCAGACTTGTTATTTAGTTTGAAATGCAGGAGGTTAGATGCTTCGGCAGCAAATCAAGCATAAAAGCTACTATTTAATCAGGATGAGTATATGGAGATTTTATCAGATACGCAACATCTGAGAACAAGTCGTGAACAAAGTCTACCATTGAGCTAATCGGCTACATCTAGGACAAGTAGCATCCTGCCTCAAATATTTTGAAGAGAAGGTGCAGTAGCGATAAATGCATGCAGGTATATGATTTACAATCAATATTGTCTAGGGTGACCATCGTTCGTGGCCAGAATAGTTTATTCCTTTGCAAGAGTCTTTGTACGATACGTACTAGAAGTGCAACTAGATTTATTTGGTAACCGAATATAGAATAATTCCTATTCGGTTTAACTTCTGGAATTTTATTCCGGCACGTCAAGTAACGCCTGTACGCAAAGTCCGACGCCTATATAAAGGCCATGGCCGATTGAGTGAACAGAGCCAATCGAACCTACATACTACAGTTTATCTTTATCTTCTTTACCGTTTATTTCGTTCTTTATCGTTCTTCTCTGCCATGCCCTAGCAGCCCTAGGGTTTGGTTCAATCTTTACCGTTTTGCGCTGAAAAGCGGTCGTCTCTCCTCCACGAAAGCGAGGGGATCTTTGTTGCTTTGCTCGGAAAGCATCCGTTCGTCGTCACGAAAGCACGACAACTATCCTGGTGTTGCGCGGCAGTTTTTCATGCCAACACTCCCGCCGCGCTACTCCCCCGCCGGCCGACTCTCGTGGTGGTGGTGGCCCCGGGTCGGCCCGGCGTGGCTCCGTCTTGTTCCGTTCCGCGCCGCTACCGGTGACTCATCATCGCTTCAAGTAGCAGTGTGGTGGTGCCCCTAGATTCGCTGGAGTTGGAGCTTTGTCCTATAGTTTGTAGCGACATGCATGCTAGCGCAAAACTAGCAGTAGCGCTCGTTCCTGCACTTCTCAGCACAAAAAAGATGAAGAAGATGGTAATCCAAGAACGATGCGGTTCCAAGCTGGTGAGCTGGTCATTCTGAAAGGCACGCCCTATATATATCTTCTTGTATCGTTCTTTTTTGTTCTACAACTTCCTTCTACAACTAGGTACCTTCTTGTCAAAGCCTCGGGTTATCAGCTCTAATATTTTACGGCATTAGTCCCGGTTGCACTATGAACCGGGACTGATGCCCTGAGCCCTACTGCTTTTTTGGCCGCAGGACCCAGAACCCATTAGTCCTGATTCGTTTTGAACCTTTAGTTCCGGTTCGTAGGTTCCCGGTTCGTAATACGAACCGGGACTAAAGGCTCTCGGGTCGAATTCGACCGTTGCCAGGCTCATTAGTCCTGGCTGGTAATACCAATCGGGACTAAAGATCCAGCCTTTACTCCTAGTTGGTATTACCAATCGGGACTAATGACTTTTCTATATAAAACATCTCATTCTTCCTCCCCGAGCCAGCCACTCCCCCTCTCCACTCTCCAAGTGTTCTTTATGCAACAAGCTAGCTCGAGTTTATTCTCTTTGACCACCATTTTTTGTCACAAATTGATATCCCCACTTCAATCTAAGTGGACTAAAAGGTGAGAAACTTTGTGCTTTTGTCTTTCATTGGTAATTTAGCTCATTTAATGCTCTAGAAGTAGAGAGATTTGTGAATCTTTTATGGGAGCAATTACTTCCGTGGCGGAGCTTCTCGAAGATGTTGTTAGTGCTCAAGAAGCTCCGCCACGGGAGATTTTCCAACCCTTTCCTCCATCCATGGGGATGAAACTCTCCCTGCCTTCTAGATTGGCTTGTTGAGCTGCTTGCCATAGCGTATCGATGCTCCTTTTATAGGCACGGCGCCGCTTCTACTTTGTCTTGTTCCTCTGACAGGTGCGTCGTGCGCTACATGCTTTATCTCATCAAGCAGTGCATCCACCCACGCGTCCTTATCCTGCCGACAGCTTTAGTCTCGGTTGCACCCACCAGCCGGGACTAAAGGTTACCCACACGTCCTTATCCCACCGACAGTTTTGTTAGATGACACAAAAACCACCTTTAGTCCCGGTTGTACCCACCAGCCGGGACTAAAGTTTTGTTAACTTATTCTAACTTATCAAACTATTAACAAAATTGTGATAGAAATAAAAATAGTGATAGAAATAGAGATAGAAATAAAAATAGTGATAGAAATAGAGATAGAAATAGAAATAGTGATAGAAATAAAATTAAGGATATAGAAATGGACATACAAACAAAATTAGAGATAGAAATAGAAATTGTATATTTGATTTGCGTTTGATATATACTTATATAATGCGGACGAGCCAAGCATGGATGTACGCCGATCGACGCACTGGAGATTTCATTAAAGGCGTGCATTCTTTTCTCAATGTGGCTGAGGCAACCAAGCGAAATAGTTTTATGTGTTGTCCATGCGGTGTTTATCGAAATGAGAAGGATTACCCCTCCACAAAGACCCTTCACATCCACCTGTTCCGGTTCGGTTTCATGTCCGGCTATAATTGTTGGACCAAGCATGGGGAGAGAGGGGTTATGATGGAAGACAACGATGAAGAAGAGAATGATGACAACTATCCTAAGTTCCCTGAAACCACCGATACCGCAATGAAAGATAATGAAGAAGAAGAAGAAGAAGGTGAAGAACGGGCATCAGATGTGCCCGCTGATGATCTTGGTCAGGTCATTGTTGATGCACAGATTGACTGTGAAAGTGAAAAGGAGAGGGAGAAGTTGGAACGCATGTTAGATGATCACAAAAAGAATTTGTACCCAAATTGCGAAGACGGCCAGAAAAAGCTAGGAAGCACGCTGGAATTGCTGTAATGGAAAGCAGAGAGTGATTCATCTGACAAGGGATTTGAAAAGTTGCTGAAAATTATGAAGAAGATGCTTCCAAAAGATAACGAATTGCCCGCCAGTACGTATGAAGCAAAGAAGATTGTCTGCTCTCTAGGATTGGAGGTGCAGAAGATACATGCATGCATTAATGACTGTATTCTCTACCGCGGTGAGTACGAGAATTTGAATGCATGCCCGGTGTGCAGTGCATTTCGGTATAAGATCAGGCGAGATGACCCTGGTGATGTTGAGGGCGAGCGCCCCAGGAAGAGGGTTCCTGCCAAGGTGATGTGGTATGCACCTATAATACCACGATTGAAATGTTTGTTCAGAAACAAAGAGCATGCCAAGTTGTTGAGGTGGCACAAAGAAGACCGTAAGAGTGACGAGATGTTGAGACACCCCGCTGATGGGTCGCAGTGGAGAAAAATCGATAGAGATTTCCCGGAGTTTACGGAAGACGCACGGAACTTGAGATTTGGTCTAAGTACAGATGGCATGAATCCTTTTGGGGAGCAGAGCTGCAGTCATAGCACCTGGCCCGTGACTCTATGTATCTATAATCTTCCTCCTTGGTTGTGCATGAAGCGAAAGTTTATTATGATGCCAGTGCTTATCCAAGGCCCGAAGCAACCCGGCAATGACATTGATGTGTATCTAAGGCCATTAGTTGATGAACTTTTACAGCTGTGGCAGACTGAAGGTGTTCGTGTGTGGGATGAGTACAAACAAGAGGAATTTGATCTACGAGCGTTGCTGTTCGTGACCATCAATGATTGGCCTGCTCTTAGTAACATTTCAGGACAGACAAACAAGGGATACAATGCATGCACGCACTATTTAGGTGAGATCGATAGTATATATTTGGATAAAAGTAAGAAGGTGGTGTATCTCGGGCATCGTCGATTTCTTTCGCCCAAACATCAATTGAAGAAAAAAGTCAAGCATTTCAACGGCGAGGCAGAAGTCTGGGGCAAGCCTAAACGCCATACTGGTGATGATATATTTGATATGGTCAAAGATTTAAAAGTAATCTTTGGAAAGGGTCCTGGCAGTCTGTCTGTTCCAAATGACGCTAGCGGACATGCACCCATGTGGAAGAAGAAATCTATATTTTGGGAGCTTGAGTATTGGAAATTCCTAGAGGTCTGCTCTGCAATCGACGTGATGCACGTGACGAAGAATGTTTGCGTGAACCTACTAGGCTTCTTGGGCTTGTATGGGAAGATAAAAGATACACCGGAAGCACGTGAGGACCAGCACCGTATGAAAAGAAGAGACGGCATGCATCCGGAGGATTCTAAGGGTCCTGCGAGCTACACTCTTACCAAAGAAGAGAAGGAAATCTTTTTTGAATGCCTGAGCAGTATCAAGGTCCCATCTGGATTCTCGTCAAATATAAAGAGAATAATAAATATGGCAGAGAAAAAATTCCAAAACCTAAAGTCTCATGATTGCCACGTGCTTATGACGCAATTGCTTCCGGTTGCACTGAGGGGGATTCTACCGGAAAATGTCCGAGTACCGATTGTGAAGCTATGTGCATTCCTCAATGCAATTTCGCAGAAGGTAATCAATCCAGAAGATCTACAACAGTTACAGAATGATGTAGCCCAATGTCTTGTCAGCTTTGAGTTGGTGTTCCCACCGTCCTTCTTCAATATTATGACGCATCTCTTAGTTCACCTAGTCGAAGAGATTATCATTCTCGGTCCAGTATTTCTGCACAATATGTTCCCCTTTGAGAGGTTCATGGGAGTCTTAAAGAAATATGTGCATAACCGTGCTAGGCCAGAAGGAAGCATCTCCAAGGGCGATCTAACAGAGGAGGTTATTGAGTTTTGTGTTGACTTTGTTCCTGACCTGAACCCGATTGGTCTTCTTCAATCGCGGCATGAGGGGAGACTGAGTGGAAAAGGCACGCTAGGAATGAAATCAGCATACTGTATGGACGGACATTCTTTGAGTGAAGCACACTACACAGTTTTACGAAATTCCACGTTGGTGGAGCCGTATATGGAGCGATACAAGAATATTGTACGCTCGGAAAACCCGGGGCAGTCTGACTCCTGGATTACAAAGTTGCACATGGCGACTTTTGGTGGTTGGTTGCAAACACTTCTCATAAATGACGCCACTATTAGATATGATCTGTCCATGTTGGCCAAGAAACCATCTTCAACTATATTGACTTTCCAGGGTTACGAGATAAATGGAAATACATTTTACACGGTCGCCCAAGATAAAAAGAGCACCAATCAAAACAGTGGTGTCCGCTTTGATGCAGTACACGACAATGGGACAAAGGACACATATTATGGTTACATAGAGGAGATATGGGAACTTGACTATGGACCGTCTTTTAAGGTCCCTTTGTTTCGGTGCAAATGGGTCAAGCTGACAGGAGGCGGGGTAGTTGTAGACCAAAAGTACGGCATGACAACAGTGGATCTCAATAATCTTGCGTACATGGACGAACCATTCGTCCTAGCCAACGATGTCGCTCAGGTTTTCTATGTGAAGGACATGTCTACAAAACTGAGAAAAAGAAAAGATAAGAAAACGAATACATCACACGATGAGCCAAAGAGACACATTGTTCTCTCAGGGAAAAGAATCATCGTGGGAGTGGAGGACAAGACAGATATGTCAGAAGATTATAACAAGTTTGATGAAATTCCGCCCTTCAGAGTGAACACTGACCCAACCATCCTCTTAAACAAAGAAGATACTTCATGGTTACGGTGCAGAAGGAAACCCCAACACTAGATGGGAATGTTGGTGATATATAATAATGTATTAAACCTTTTATGTAAATGTATGATTTTGGGTTAGTTATTCAAATTCGAACACTTTTTATATTCCAAGTTTTGTCAGATTCAGAAGTATGCAAAAAGAATATTAATCAATATAGTTTTAATTGAAAATGGCAAAATAGTTAATTGTTTGAATAGTTAGAATAATTGATTTTGAAAATAGAAAATATTTTTGAATTAGTTATTCAATTTCAAACACTTTTCATATTCATAGTTTTATCAAATTCTAAAATATGCAAAAAGAATTTTAATCAATATTGTTTTAATTGAAAATGGCAAAATAGTTAATTAGTTTGAATAGTTAGAATAATTGATTTTGAAAATAGAAAATAGTTTTGAATTGGTTATTCAATTTCAAACACTTTTCATATTCATAGTTTTATCAAATTCTAAAATATGCAAAAAGAATATTAATCAATATTGTTTTAATTGAAAATGGCAAAATAGTTAATTGTTTGAATAGTTAGAATAATTGATTTTGAAAATAGAAAATAGTTTTGAATTAGTTATTAAATTTCAAACACTTTTCATATTCAAAGTTTTATCAGATTCTAAAATATATAGAAGTTATTCAAATTGAAATTCAAATTTCATATTCAAATGAAATCTGAAAAAATATAAGGCCTTGGCGCGCATTTATTATCCCTTTAGTCCCGGTTGGTTTCACCAACCAGGACTAAAGGTCGGGGGCTCGGGCGCGAACCACCCAAATGTCTTTAGTCCCGGTTGGTGGCTTCAACCGGGACTAAAGACCCTCCTTTAGTCCCGGTTCGAGCCACCAACCGGGACTAAAAGGGTGCGGGTATATAAGCCGCGCCACCCATCTTCTTCCCCCAACACTTAGCAGTTTCAGAACGCCGCGGAGGAGATCGAGCTCGAACATTGCGGTCGCCCGAATCCGTCGACCGCCGCCGCCGCCGGACGTCCCTACACGAGCGTCGCCGCCGACCGCATCGCCCCCGAGTCTGCGCCGCCGCCGACCGCATCGCCCCCGCGCCCGACCGCCGCCCGTGCCGCGCGCGCGCCCGTGCCCGAGCCGCCGCGCCGCCCGAGCCCTGCAGCAACGTCGGCCACCCCTGCCCTGCAGCAACGCCGGCCACCCCTGCCCTGCAGCAGCGCCGCCCACCCCTGCCCCTGCAGCAACGCCGACCGCCCACCCCTGCCCCTGCAGCTAGCAACGCCGGCCGCCCCTGCTATAAAGGTAAAATTTTTTAGAATTTATTAATTTAGTACTTAGAAAATAGTAATAGAAATGTAGATATATAGAAATGTTAAAAATGTAGATATATAGAAAATAGTAATAGAAATGTAGATATATAGATATATAGAAAATAGTAATAGAATTTATTAATTTAATACTTAGATATATAGATATATAGAAAATAGTAATAGAAATGTAGATATATAGATATATAGAAAATAGTAATAGAATTTATTAATTTAATACTTAGATATATAGATATGTTAAAAATGAATAGTAATAGAAATGCTATTTATGGGCTTAATAGAAAATTGTTAGTAATAGGAATTTATTTGAAATAGAGTTAGAATTAGAAAATGCAATAGTTAGAAAATACTAATAGTTAGAAAATGCAATAATAGTTAGAAAATGCAAATTTAGGGTTAGAAAAATTGTTAGCAATAGAAATTGTTAGTAATAGAAATTGTTAGTAATATTGTTAGTAATAGAAATAGTAATATAAAAATATAGTAATGTTGTTGATCTATATCTATCTGTTGTATATTGTTTACTCAATATATTAATCTATGTTATGGATTTCAGTTATGGATTTCGGCGCCGGGAGAGAAGGTGAGGACGAGATGTTGAATATTATAGGAGAGGGTATCGGTGGAGAAGGAGACGGCTCGGAATTTTTAAACGAGTCGGGTGAGGGAATGGAGGAGGAGCAGCCGCATGAATCAGAAACAAATGATGATTGCGAGGACGGCTCACAAGGGACTGGACGTGCCTTAACGCGGTCCAGCGAGGTATACATATGTTAAGCCTCTATTCATGAATCAGTAGATGACGATGCATTATGTGGTATATATATTAACGAGTGTTTTCTTATTTTAGACCTCTGAATCTTCTAGAAAGAAGCGAGGCCCGGCCAAACGGCTGGCATCCAATCAGCATTACACGATTGGGCGTCTCTCAAATGAAGGCGAACCGTTGGAACCCAAGAGTGTCGCAAATGCGTTCACACATCAATGTGGATGTCTTGTCAGGGACATGGTGCCGATAAGCATTCAGTATTGGTATAAGCCCAAGGCGGCAAAGGGAGAGCCAGCAGAGCCAGAGCCAGAAGAGGGTGCAGCAGTCAATTATGTCACCAAGGTCTTGAAAGACAGACTTTGGGAATCCCTCATTCCACATTTCAATCTGTCGGTCACCGAGTCCCTGGAAGACGCAGAGAAACAGAAGGAGAAAGTCAGGGAGTGGGCTCTCAAGAAGATGGCTGCACAGTTCAATAACCACAAGAAGAGGTTATGGAACGCCTATGTCAATGCCGATCGACAAGCTCCAGAATTTACTGGCACCAATGAGAACCTGCGGGATCACTGGGACGCATTTGTGGAGTACAAGGACTCCGAACTGGGTAAGCTAAGGAGTAAGAAAAATCAGTTAAATGCCGCGAAAAAGAAATATCACCATACGTCGGGTCCAGGTAGCTACAAAAGGGCCGAGCCTAAGTGGGATATGCAAGAGGCCGCCCTACGAGAAAAAGGCATCGAACTAGAAACAGAACAATGACCCAGAAGGTCAAGAAATTGGGCACTTGCGCATGGGGCTGTCTATGATGAGAGAACAGGGAAATTAGTCAAAAAGAAGAAACAAATTGCGGAACCCCTGGGAGAACTTGTCAAGACAATCGCCGAGGTTCAAGAGGGGACGTTCAAGCCGGACAGAGAGAACGACGAGCTGACAAAGGCCCTCGGGAACAAAGAACACACATGACGAACACGGAGTCTGGGTTCTGCCATTCCATGGAGGTCTGGGTTCGCCGAAGAGAGCCAGACTTATAGAAGCCGAGAGAGAGCGAAGAAGCGAAAGGCGCAGGAGGAGGCCACACGGATAGAGAGCATAGAAAGGCAACAGGCTGAGCTGAGAGAGTTGTATTTACTGCAGCAGAAGGCACTGGAGGAATTAAAGTCGCAAGGGGCAACTCAGCATCAGCAACAACTAGAACATGCATCAGGCGACCGATCTCAGTGGAGAAGCAGCGTGGCTTCCACGGAGGTACCGATGGATCACTACCCCGTGGATGATATCACCAAGAAGACAAGCTGTGAGATGCATGTTCCCATGAAGAACATATCGATGAAGGTGGCGGTTGGCTATGTGTTACCATCTGGACCTGGACAAACCTGGCATGGCCGTGAGATTTGAGCTGGCTATGCTCATGTCGGGGTGGATGCAATTGAAAGGGGGTATGAGTCCCTCGATCTTGATGTCGCTGGACCTGAAGAGGAGACAAAACTTGGAGAAGTATTGGGTGGTGTCATTCTTTGGGATAAGAAACACATCGTGTTTCCAGGCTCGGCGCCAAGACGGCCACCCTCTCCTCCGAGTCCTCGCAATTCACCACCTCCCGACGACGACAGGGACGACTACCATACCCTGAGTCCACATCGATCTCCGCCTCAATGTCAGCCGCCTCCGCCACCTCCGCCGCCTCTGCCCACTCGTAAGTCCCAGAGTTATGGCAAGTCTGCTGCTATGTCCACTAGCAATGTCTCTCCGAAGAAACAGGCCAAGAAAGTTAAGGCGGTACCGCCTCCTCCTGTCGAGAAGACTGCTGAAGAAATTGAGGCGGAGGACAGAGCCAAAGTGAAAAGAAAGCTCGCAGCGCTACGCCTGACCCCTACCCCAAAGCAGGTATATACTCTGAAACAGAAGGACTAGGCCTTTGATATGCTTACCCAACATTTGCAATATGAATTGCATAAGCCAGATGACTACAAGCGTTGTTTGGATAAGCAGGTAGATGCAAAAAAAGAAGCTAATAAGACAAGTGCAACTGCAAGAGGGAAAAGAGACGTTGCCCAGCTTGAAGCACAGACCAAAAAATCGATCTCCCCGCTAAAGGTCTTTGCTAGTGATGCTGGTGGGAGTGTTGCTCAACCCAATCCCGCCGACTTTGCTGCTGAAGCTAGTTTGACTCTTTCTCAATTGAGACATGAAGATATCTCAAAGGCGCCTATAGCACGGCAATATGAAAATGGGAAGAGTCTGGTCCCACCTGAGATTGAAATAAATCTACCAACACAAATGCAAAAATTGCATAAGTGGTACCTGCAAGCCGCAAAGGGCACGCAACAATTTCTCCTTATGAAAATCACATGGGACCATTTCTTAGGTGAAGACTTGGTGCATATTGAGTTTGATGAATTCTTTCAGCTATTCAATCAAGACGCGCTCGACAAATCTCTCGTCAGTGCCTATGTTCTGTAAGTGATTCATTATTTCTATAAGTCTCTAGCTCAACTCGTTCTTTGCATGTAATTATCCTCACTACGCTGTTTATTATGCAGAATGAAGAGTATGCAATGTAAGAAAAGGAATGACTTCCAAGTTGGATTCATTGATCCAAATCGAGTTAACGCAGTGACGGTACAGAACAAACGCAAGGAGACGGAGGATATCTTGCTAGAGTTCCTACTTACGCAGGAATACAGAGCTAGAATACTGTTTCCGTACAACTTCAGGTGAGTGTTACTATCTTATACACAGTTACTTTTCCTTACTCGATGTTATAAGTGTAATTGATGAGTTATTAACTTATATAATTAAACTTGCACGCAGTTACCTCTGGATTTTGCTAAAGATTGAACCTGACTATGGAAAGATTGAAATCTTTGACTCGTTGAATAAACAACTTAATGAATATCAAAGCATCATTGATATGATGGATAGGTAATTTCAATCATTATGGCATTATATCGGTCTCTTTCGTTCATCTATAACTCATCTATTCATTTTGTTTGCTCGGCAGTGTTTGGAAATGGTTTATACGCATAGCAAAAGGTGAATGGAAAAATGAGCTGATTTACCGTTCGATCGAGGTAAGTCGTACGAGCTAGGTCCACACATCCCTTTAATTCTAGTTTCAAATACCATTAAGTATATCAATCTTGATATGTCACTGACTAAAATCTATTCTCGTAAAGTGTGCGAGGCAGCCATCGGTGACTAATTTATGTGCATACTACGCTTGCGAGAACCTTCGTGCGGAGGTCACTGAAGGAATTGATTTTCAAACAGTAAGTAAACAATATACTGATAAATTCATTTATTACCATCAATTTTATTATGATGATTTATATTCATATTGATCTTCATCTTCGTAGTTCGAAGCAAAGTAGAATCGGCTCTCACCGACAGAACGCATAGTAGGAATTCAAGAGGAAATAGCCGGATTTCTGCTTGACCATGTCATTAACCCAAAGGGTGAATTTCATGTCAGTTTCGATTAGACAATGTGTGTAATTAAACACAAGTCGTGATCTTATGTGTGTGAACAAGTTGTATATATACTTGTATATATATGCTCGGTGGACAAAATATAATATATGTATCGGCTTGTATATTATGTTGTAATGTTGTATGAATATGTATATAAAAAAACTTATTTGAAATGAATCAAAAAATTGAATGGAGCAAAATACAAATAAACCCTAAACCCCTAAATAACAATTGAAATCCAGAAAAATAAAGAAGAAGCAGAGGCTGCCACGTGTGAGCTCTTTAAAGGTCCTACGCTCATGAGCGTCTGGCCCCTGCCACGTGGTTGCTCTTTAGTCCCGGTTCGTATAGCAACCGAAACTAAAGATAGGGCTCCAGTCCTAGTTAATTAGTCCCGGTTGCGCAATCGGAACTGAAGCCCGAAACCAACCGGAACTGAAAGCGTGTTTTCCACTAGTGCACTGTGTGCGAAAAGCTATTCAACGCGCACTGCGAACCGGTTCTACACCGTGTAGAGCATCGATTCATGTCCTCTCACAACAAAAGAGGCTCCTCTTCTTGGTTCGCTTGTAGCAAATAAAAAAATAGTCATCTTCTTGGTTCGCTTGTAGCAAATAAAAAAATAGTTTTGTGCATACAGGGTTGGTCTGGCCCTGAAGGATAGGGAGGAAAAGAGGAGAGCTTTTTCATCTGCATACGCCAGATTGTCACTGTTTGAGAGCAAGTCTGATTATAAGGATTAAAATACTATTTACTTGTTTAGTTAGAAAAGAGAGCAAAAAAGAGAAAATAAAAGTGGACTCTCATTTAAGAGCCAACTCGCATATACTTCTAGACACTTTGAGCAATATACTTTTAGAGACTTTGACAGAGTGAAAGATATGTCATGTATGGCTAAAGTTGTATAATTTGAAAGGTAGGTCATGTATGGCTAAAGTGGTATAATTTTATCGGATTTGCTAAGTAACAAGCGTCTGAAAAATTTCTTAGTCATCCTAAAAAATACGCATCAGTTGTATCTTATTGTAAAAAGTGCAATTGCACTTTTCTGTTAGAAAAATACAACTCAATACAGTTGCATATTTTTTAAGACTATAGTTGCACTTCTTATTTCTCAGTCAACTGAGACATAGGCAAACCCTAATTTTATAGCTTATTATTATATATGCTAGCTCTAAGTTGGCTATAGATGACGTGACACTTGGCAACTAGCAGCTGGTTGTACTAATGTCCTTGCTCTGATGCGGTTCCATATAGTATGCAGGGGGAACTGGTGTCTACCAGGATGGCAGCAGCCCACGGTCTTGTGCGCGCTCCCGCGAGGTTGCGTGTTTGAGCCCCAGCTCCGTGACTTTGTGCCTAGAGCTCCTTCTTCTTAATACAATACTGCAGGACTCTTTCCCCTGCTGGTCTCGTTTTTTTTATATAGTGTGCAGGCAGTTTGAGCCAGTTTGCTACCGATTTAATTCTAACAAACTTTTACAATGTATCGATGCCACGGTGTGATTGGTCTTGAAGATGTAATACATTGTCTAGCTTTTTCATTATTTGAATTTTTCGTCGAGTGGTTAGAGCATTAATTTGTCTAGCTCTTTTTATCAGTTTGGATGTTTGGTTGATGAGTTAGATCATTAATTCAATACGGCTGATACGAGGTTGTATTGTCACACCGCTCTTTCTTTTTTAGGTTTTCTGACTTCCCTATCAATCCTTAGGATGGGAATGGCGCCGGGTCGACCCATTGGGTCCTTGGCCCGACCCAAAAAAAACAAAGCCGTTGGGCCAGTCGGGTCGGCCTTATACGAGAATTAGGTCAATAGGGCCGGCATTGAGTGACCCATTGGGTCGGCAGGGCCGACCCGCCTCTAAGCCCTGTACTTAATAAATACAACTTGACTATCCCTATTTGATCATTTCCTTTGTGTAGCTACCTTCGGCGAGTAGCATGAAATAGATCAAGCTCTTGATGTGTATGTACTGAAATAGGAATAGTTGTCCAGGAGATCGAGCTAGCTAGCTTAGTATGCTACTTGAGTAGGATTTGTACGTTTATCATCTGGCCAATAAAAAGACCGAGGTAGTTAGCATACAACGTCTTGTTTCTTTTATATTCAATCTCTCAACCATGTAGGTATGTAGTACTGTACTTCAACATAGTCACGTGCTAGCTCAAACGACCAGTTTTTGCGCCACAGCTTTACACATAAAGCTAATGAAAGATTTTCCACGGTCCAAAATAAGTACGAACAGAAAAAAGGTAACATTCTTTCCTGGCTGCTCCCGTCTATTAAGCTAGTCTTTATGAAACACAACTAAAAAATGTTTAAGGGTTAAAATTTGGGTCGGCCCTAGATACCCATCAGGCCAACGAAGCCACTAACTTTTTTAAATTGGGTCGACCCGTGGCCACGCAAATTGGCCTTGAGGCCATCAGGGCCAGGTCCAGGGCCAGGTCCGGGCCAGCCCGTTTCCATCCTGAATCAATCCCTCTCGCTCCCATGCGGCTTTGTCGGGCCGCATCAGGGCGTCCCCGCCATCGACGACTCGATCCCCTCCCCTCATGTTATCCTCGGAGACGTCACCTAGAGAAGCCCATGCGGCGCGCGGCGGTGACCTTTTTGGGCTTCGATCTGGTGCTGACGTGGGGCAGCGGTGTCCTGGGCAACGGCAATGTCCTAGAAAGCTGCGCGGGCGGGCGGTGCAGATGAGCGGCAAAGGTTGCTAGAGGGTCCGATCTGGGTCCATATGGGCTTGTCGGGTTGCGGTTGTTTCCGCTCACTGATCTTGATGCTCCTCGGGCAGTGACGCGATCTAGGGCGTGCAAGATCTCCTGAAGTACATGGACTCTGGGGTAACGACCCTGAGTATGGCGGTGGCATCATCCTCCGTGGATCTACGGCCACCGCCCTAGCGTCCACAGCGCCCTCCGCTGATCCCTCTAGCCGCCACATACTCTAAACATGATGTCCCTAAAAGGAGAGCGAAACCAGAGCGTCGTCCTTGACCGACCCAACCGGTCTGAGGTTTCCCTTGGAGCTTCCATCGGATGGCGGAGAGGCCACTACACCTCGACGATGCATCCAAGAAGGAAATGGCGTCCATTGATGTCATCATTATCGGCTTCGGCCAAAATCACCAGAGCAAGGCTTTCACCCGATCCTGCCTCACAACCTCCGGACGAAACCTCGAAGACGAGGCAGAGTAGACCACCTAAGCTTCCACCCAACATCCACTACGAACCAGATCGGCTTCTCTTGCCATCAGCATCTGCCCCCGCCGGACCCGTAACACATGTAGTCTCACATGCTCACCGCGTTGAAGCGGACACCTTGGCCTTTCTCGCCAGACAAAGCTCGAACAACCATGGCCATCTAGGCCTAGATTGGGCCTAGGTCGGGACCGTGCCGTAGAATCTATGCCTAGGGCACACCTTGCTAGTGAGGTTGGACATCAGGTTTGGGTCCTCTAGCCCTCCAGATGGTTTTTTATTCCCATGAACATTATTATTGAGAAATAAAGAGCCCTAAAAAACCTCGCTATGAGCGCCTCTCGGCAGGGCTGCTTCGCTCGCACCACCGTTGTCTGGCACCACCACTCGCTTGCTCCTACACCTCGCCAGCCGCCAAGTCCGCTCTGCCCTCCTTAGCAGCGACGATATGTTAGGCGGTCAGCGGCGACCGACGCATGGCTTAGATATTTTAGTTGGGTTCACATGTCCTCCCATTCTGATAAACGGCTACTGCTGCACTGCACTCCTCACATCACAAACCAATTGGTATATCGATCGAGAGAGTGCACAGAGACACGTTGAGGCCTTGTTTAGTTCTAGGATATTTGATGGGATTGGAGGGGATTATCCCGTATTCTAAAATTTCTCCGATAGGTTGTTTACTAGGCTGAGTTTTGAGGGGATAATCGCGGGATATCCCACAAATCCTCTCCACACTAGTGTATTTTTAGCTAGATTAAAAACTCTCCATCATGGTAGAGTATTTTTGGGAAAGAGTATTTGAGGGAATTTGAGAGTATTGAATGACCACTAAATCCGTGCATATCCACATATCTTTTGGGGTAAAAGAGAAGTAAACAAGGATAAAGGAAGAGAGTGAGAGAGAGAGAGAGAGAGAGAGAGAGAGGGGGGTAGGAGCTGGGTATCTAGCTCGAGTTGTTGCTGCAATTCAGAGTGTAATCATGGGGATTTCTTTTGATCTGGAGTACTTCCAATGAAAATATTATAATCTATGGTTATCGTGGAGATATATTTCTGATCCGAGGCAAGCTCTCTTATCCCTCTCATATATTTTGTACATATATTTTGTAGAACTAGCACTGTACCCGCGCGTTGCAGCGGATTTTACGTACTTCTTTATTCACTAATATATAATGTATAAATAATTGCCCATACGTTGTAACGAAAATGGCATAAATAAAATGTTATCATGACGGTGAAAACAGGCAAAGAAGAAAACGTTAACAAAAAAGTATATGTCTTTACAAGTTTACATCCTCACAACGTCGCCCCCAACCTCCAAGTTCTTCTCTGCTCAACATTTCAGTCTAGAGAAGTAAGAGCAACCCTGTAGTCTCTAACTCGATTGGTTCAGCGCCCACAGCATGTAGTGTAGGCCATGGATAGCTGAAACATTAGATTCTTTAGCGCTAGTGCATAACTCCAGGTTACAACAAGCAGAGAATACGATTTCACCAGAATTGGTTTGATTCATGCATCCACCACTTCCTTGTCAAGTGACCTGAACATAGTAACCGTCCACTTATTTTTGTCCATCCCGGCTATGGTTTCTTCCGGTCTGCAGAATCTGGATACATGGTACTCCTTCCGGTCTGCAGAATCTGAACATAGTAACCGTCCATTTATTTTTGTCGATGATCTAGTATAATTTTATATTAAGTTGTGCAAAATCAGCCGATACTTATTATGAATCGAAGGGAGTACATGTTTTGAAGATGACATCTGCAAAGAGGGGCTATTTTCTTTACCATCAGTGCAAGTTCTGACACTGAGCTCAGGCTTGATGCAGTCCAATTAGATTTGAAGATAAATCACAAAGGCATTAATGGGAGCTTTCAAGAGAACGCTGCACTTGGTCTATCACTTTGGTCAGCCTACAGACTTGCTCCTTGCCTCCTTGAAAACCTTGAAGGCTCCAGGTTCGTGATCACGATTCACACAATCCGGTAGAGCGCTCCTGGTACCACCTGCATACCCATGCCTCCCCTGCAGATAGCCCCGCTGCCTGCTGCAAAGAGGGCCGTGGCCATGCTCCCCACGAACGGCAGCCACGCTTTCCGTACACCACCCTGCATGATCCAGTGCCGTACTCCTTGTGCGGAAGAGCTCCCTCCGCGCCGCCTCGAGATTGCTAGCCCTTGCTCTCCCTGGCTCCGCCCCTGTGTGCAGGAACGCCGCGGCGCGTCGACCTACAAGCTGGCTGTTGTGCAGGAACACGTACATGACATCGCCGTCGTGGTAGATGGGGGGCCGCGAGGAGGTAGCGCGACATGGCTGGGAATGAGGGAGGAAACAGGCGAACAGGGAAGGCAGAGAGGGAGATAGGGCGGCGGCACGTCGCCTGCGCGAGGAAGAATTGAGGGGCCGGCGGGAGTGGCTGTATATGAGGAAGCAGGTCGTGTCGCTCATGGATTTGTTCATAGTGTTTGGAATTGAAACCAATACTACGATTATATTCACGGATGATGTTTCTTTCCTCCCGGTCCGGGGTGTACTAAAAAACGTTTCGGGCTATCTTAAGAGAAAACGTATTTTAAATTGGTTGAAAGCGTATTCTATGGACACGGACCAGTCCTATTGCAATATTATTAGTAGAGATACATTTTGCTGTTGGTCCTGCTGTCGCTGCTTCTCGTGAACCTGCTTCGGCCCAGGCCCAGCTAGCTCCTCGTAAACCTGCTTCGGACCAGGCTTAGCTAACTCCCGTGCAGCCGGAGCTTTCTGCCGCCGCAGCGGCGCACAAGCCCGCGGCGCAACCCAGACGAAGGCCCAACACGTTGGGCAGGACTTACAGGCGCGAAGCATTTAGGCGAGCCCATGTAGTTGCTCGATCGTTGTGGCTTCTTTTCTTTCCTGATCGCTGTGAGTTTTTTATTACAAAGTAGAACATAATGGCTTGCTTTCTTCTATAATAAAGTTTGTTCAAATTAGAAAATGGTTCAGATTTAGAATTGTTCAAATTTGGAATTTTCTAATTTAACATTATTCATATTAAAAATCGATCAAATTTTAATCTGGTCAAATTTAATTTTGTTCAAATATATTCAAATTTAAAGTTGTGCAACTTTCAGATTTAAAATGTTTTGAATGTGAAAATAGTTCACATGTAAAAAATTCAGATTTGAAAAACGTTCAGATTTTAAATTTGTTCAAAGTTTTAAAATATTCACTCTCAAAAAAGTTCAAATTTTGAAAACAAGGAAAACTAAAAGAAACAAGTAAAACAAAAAACCCAAAACTCGGAAAACCATTAACAAAAACCAGAAACCGTCAGAGAGCAAAACATAGGAAAGAACAAAAAAACAAAAAAAAATAGACCTCAAGCTTCCGGAAGGTTCACAAAACTGAAGAAAAACTGCATACGTGGGCCAGGCCAGTTTACAACTTACAGTGAGATCGGGGGTGCGCGTCGACCCCATAGCTAACGCAACGGTGTCGAATAAGAAACGTCCATGCTGCTACGGCTAGCTACGGGCCATGCGGAGGGACTGGGCTGACGTCCGGGTGGCCTCTTCTTCATCCTAGGCCGCCCAGGAGAGGCGGACGTCTCCCTTCTCTTGACCTGGGCGGGCATCGATTGCTGCCTCCACGTTCTTGCCTGCCGGGACGGACCCTGCTGCAGCTCTGACGTCCCAGGAGCCTCGTGGGTGAGAGGATATGGTGGATGCCAGGCCTCCTTCCTCGCCTAAGCATGCTGCCACAACGATTATTCTGTCACCGGTTTCTGGGACACCGTATATGTGGAGTAGCCGACACACTTTTCCGGAGGACGGGGCGATGGCCATGGATAAGGACTCATTGAAGAAGGCTATGGGGTGTAAAGTCGAACTTAACCTCGACGCCCCCGGTATGTCTACACCATGGTCTTCCTTCAATTATTTTTCTTCTTCACATATTTCTTCTAATTTGAATAGTGTAGGGGTCTCACTTGGTAGTAATTTAAATAAAATAATTGTTTCGACAAATGTTTTGAGACATTTGGAATTTGACCGAATAAAGGTAATTCCTAAAATCTCAAACGTGTCAGAACCTTTGCTACTAGATGAAGAGGAAGCGGATACCACAATAGATGGACAGGTTCTCTGTAATCTAGTTGGGGTTGTTTTAGAGGTGAGTTTAGATGAGGCGGGGCTAGGTTCATTATATAAACTATGAGAATATGGTCGTAAATCTAAATCAACCTCTGGAAAAAGTCTCATAAGCGTGCAGAAGTCACTAAATCTCCAATAGTTTCCAATAAATGACATGTTCTCGAATAGAAGAGGTCCTAGTGACTTGGCTAAATATTTACATATTGTCGATTATTGAAGAGACCATAATTTAGATTTTGTAGTTATTTCTAAAATGAGTGAACGAGATTACTCAAAAAGTCTTCTTAATCAGCTTTCTTGTGGAATTGACTATGGTTGGTTCTCCTGTCCACCTCGTGGTAGATTTGGTGGCATCTTCTTAGGCATATGTTCTAACACTATGGGTATATTATCATGTTTGAATGGGGAATATCATATAAATCTTCATATCCGTTACAAGGCTCTAGTAGGAAAACCCTTATAGTACTAATTCTTATAGTGGTGTGCCAATTATTTTAGATGCCACTACTAGAAGGCAAGATGTTGGTGGCATCTAAAAAATAGAATGCCACCACTAAGTCCTAATAGTGGCATTCAGCTTACGTGGGATGCCACCACTAAGTGCGACCCACCTGATCTAGTCGATCCAACTTGGTGGTGGCGTTCCCAATACACTGAACGCCACCGGCCCTCCTCCCACCCTCATCCCACGCGCATGCCAACCTACTCCCTCACCCCGGCTCCTCTCCTCACCTCACTAACGGCAGTAACTCTATTCTTCAAAATACCACTCGCTGGGACTCCAAGCGCAGAGTGATGCAGCAAGAGAAGTTTTCCCACAAGAGTGACTTGGAATTAGTATCAAACTCTTGGGGAAGCCTGAAGTTGGTCCCTTTTCTTCGCTCTTCAAGCAACCTGCAACAGTGAACAAACAGCTTTGCGTCCCCAACTAACTGTGGTGGTTGTCAAGCACCGATAGCTCGCAAGATAAATAAAATCAAAGGAAACAACGAGAACAAGGTTTTTGGTGATTTTTGGGTTTAAAGAACTAAAAGTAAAACAGTGCAGAAGTATCTAGAGAACTTCTTATGATTAAAAACAAGACTATGGATCATGTTTTTACTTGATCTCCCTCTCTCATAAACATGGTGGTAATAAAGCACAAACGACAAATTAAGAGCATGCAGACACACAAGATGCCACTTGATAGCATAAACATGGGCATCACGTCCAAACATAGAGTTGATGTTTAGTCAACTCACTAATACTCCTTTCACAAGGGAGTCCACCTCAAGTCAAATTTATCATAGAAAGGTAAAAACCAAAGTAGTTCAGAGATTTCTATCACTTCCTCAAATCAACTACAAGATTGCTCCAAGTAATGCACACATCCCCACACACGCCCTAGCATATTAGTGTGTTCAAGACTAGCAAACAAGAACGTGGTAACATATACATTTATTCATACATCAAGAACATAAACATCTTTGCATCTCATAAATCATCTCACAAACATAAGATCCACCACATAGGTAATACAAATATAGTCACGCTCATGATAGGCAGCTCATTTGACTCTAATCTATGAAGCATGAGAGAGAGTTTGATACAAGTAACTTCCACCTTCCCTATGTCCAGGGGGTGAACTACTCCCTCTTCATCATGTTGTTGAGGGACGAGGTTTTAGTATTGGTCGCTCATCTCTTGCTGCGACAATTGCTGGTGATCACCTCGACGACTACATGTCATCATGGTCGACTGGTGCATTGATGAGTCCTCAAAGCGAACAACAAAAGAGTAAAACAGACCCTCCAAATCCAAAAAATAACAACAAGGAGAAAAGTAGGAAGAAAAACTGTGTACATGGCTGCCATGTGTGCTTAACAAGTAAAGAATGGTACAACTTTTGCTAAATGGGGTAATCTGGATGAAAACATGTTAAATGGGATAATTAGTGTCAAAAATCAAACTAGAGGGTAAAAACTAGAATTTACTCTTATTTATAAAGTGGAGCGACATCCTATTTTGTGACTTTGTCGGTAAACCGTCATCCACATCAAGATATTATCTTTCCTATTTGTCGGTGGTGGTCACCAACTCCATAACTTACATGGGGCATATTAGGACTACCTTCGTCTCAAATTAGTTATCTTAACTTTGATTGGATACATGTTTCTAAAAAAAGTTGAGAAAATTCCTTATTTGACACCGGCTTAAAATTGGATTCCTTATTTGACACCGGACAACTTTTTCTTCCTTACTTGGCCTCTTCTTAAATTTTCTTTCCCTATATGACACTTTAGTTCATTTTCTCCACTAACGGTGTTAAAGAGAGACGTGAAATGACATTTATACCCCTAGTGCATAATGTGACCAAAACGTATATAAGCCTGTAAGCTACAGTGATGAAACTACATTAGTACTAGTTCACCTATACAAGGCCACATAATTTGATCAAACTTTAGTCCTATGATTTTAATTCAAAACATAGAAAATGTGGGCATGATTTTAATTCAAAACATAGAAAATTTGGGCATAACCTCCTCTGTATTTTGATGCCACCCTCATACAGTTCACATATATATATATATGGCAAAAGCATCATAACATATAAAACTACATTAGTACTAGTTCACATGCATCACAGCCATGTCCAAAATGACCACAAATTTAGGAGTTCACATGCATTACAGCCATGTTCAAAATAACCACTACATCAGGACTAGCACACATGCATTACAGTAGTATTACGAGTTCACAATCAGCACTACATTAGCACAAAAGAACCTCCAACATAGACCATGTCAGTAGAAGAAACATGACAATCACAGGTTGAGCCTTCTTTTGCTTCGTGTGTTCATTGCAGGGCTCGCCGGTAGCCAATTTTTGCTTCTTGTGCACATAGCCGGGCTATCAACTGGAACCATAGGAAGCTTCTGAGCACATTCTTTCTTTCCAAGCTCCGGTTGATTTGAGCCAGTTCTTGATCTGCACTTACACACATATATATATATGACAGCAATGTTTTCTAGCAATTGAAAACAAAAATATAGACAACATGTGAACTAGAAATGTAAACAATACCTCTTGGATCCAACCGATTTAGAGTTTGCCACTTTTCTCTTCTTATTACTTGTATTCTCCAAGCTACTGCTATTGAGAAGGAAGCAATCAGAATGTAGAACAAGTTTAAGTCTCTAAGTTTAATAAACTGGGAAAATCTGAACTAGAATCTGATCACCTTTTTGATGTTCCAGCACTGGAATTAACATCTTTTCCTTTCTTCTTAGTTATAGTTTCCAAGTTTTGGCTATGGTAAGAAGGAACCAACTTAGAATTCAAACCTACTTTTCATATAATCATGAACGTAAGTGTAAAATTAATAACCTTGGGGGGAAACACATTCTTCTTGGTGCTCCATCCTCGCAAGGAACAATGGATGACTCGGATGCTTTGGCTATCTTTGGCCTTTTCTTTGGTGGTTCTCTACACAATGAAGTAAGAAAGTAGTAAACATGAATAGTTGGCAGAATAATGCAATAATAAATAATAAAATAGCAAACATCTATATTACCTCACAGCCATCATCGCAGCAATGTCCTCTGGGTTGCCTTTCTTACAATTATGCCAATGATGCCCTTTTTCCTTACAAATAGGGCACAAGTGTTTGCCATTTTTCCTTTTCTTCTCACTACAGCCCTTGTACCTCTCAGTTTTAGGCCTACCAGCAGTGGCCTACCAGCAACTTTTCTCCTTCGGTTCCACAATATCATAATCAATTGCCTAGCCTTATCAAAGAAGTCGTCCAAGTTTAAGGACTTGTGGTGCTTAATCCAATTGTTAAAGCACTCGGCCAAGTTGTTGGTTACATAGTCCACCTTGCATATAGTTGAGAACTGACTCCTAGACCACAACTTGTTGTGCCACTTCCTTACATATGCAGTTGCAGCTGGCCTTGATGTATCCATAGCAACCCAATGTTTATCAAATAAATATGGGTTCCATGAGTAAGCAGCAGCCCAAAGGTGGTCATCAAACACCTTCCCATGGAACTTTTTCTTGAAGTTGGTCACCAAGTGATACATACACTCCCTATGTTTTGCCTCTGGGAACACTTCCTTGACCCCTGTCATTACTGCCTGGCCAGCATCAGTGCATATAGCTAAACCTTTTGGTGATCATATGGCTTGTTTTAGCAATTGCATGAACCAGGTCCAATTATCATTAGTTTCAGAATCGAAGACCCCAAAACTAACCGGATACATCCAATTATGGCCATCGATGGCAGTAGCACTAGCAAGCTGCCCCTTAAACCTGCCTGTCAAGAATGTGCTATCTATGGCCAAATACGGTCTGCAACCACTAAGGAACCCATCTATGCAAGGTTTCAGAGCAACAAAAATTCTTTTAAACCTGATTTTACCATTTATTGTGTGATGGTCGATATGCACTATCTTACCGGGACAGCAACTTTCAACTTGTGCCTTAAACCTATATAAATTGTCAAAGTTGCTGTCCCAATCACCATAGAGCTGTTGCAAGGCTAGCAGCTTACCCATATACAGTCTCTTGTAGTGGATATTTACCTTGTGATGTTCTTTAAGCTTCTTTTGCAATTCCTTTGCTCCTAGAGTTGCATCTTCAATGAGCTAGTCCTTCACCTTCTCACATACCCAATACTTGGTTGCATTTTTCACCTTCTTTTTCCTTCTTGCACTAGAGCAATCATGCTTACAAGGGTTTTTCTTCACCTACAAAAGAAGAATACAAGTGGTTAGCTACAAAGTCTTACACAATTATGCAATATGCAACTAATGTTCAAAAATTAGCAAAGTTAGACAATTACCACTACAGTACACATATCATCCGTTGTAGAAGCATGTATCCTCCATGGACAATTATCTTCATCTTTTCTTTTACAGTAGCCCTGAACCTAAATGGTGTACTCTTCTCCGTGTTATACTCAAATTCATGTTTGATTGCATGCTGAGAAAGGGCCAACTTAAACTCATCCATATTTGGATACTTGGAACCTTGAGTCATAGGAGGGTCTGCCTTATCGTACTCTACATTTGGAGCATGATTGGCCTCATGCAACTCCTCCTCCTCTTCTAATTCAATCTCCACCTCACTCTCATCACTGCACTTTTCCTCGCTCTCATCATCAGCAGCAGCATAGTCTTTGTCCTTCTCTTTATCAACAAAAGAACCATATTTAGAGCTGTAGGTTCTTCCTCGAAGTACATATTCTCTTCATCAATACCAACATGTTCATTCTCCGGTATTGGGTTGATGAGATAATTTTCCTCATCTTGATCTGTGTTGTTGTTAGGTTGTAAAGGAACATCAAAGTGATAATCGGTGATAGGCTCATATGGTTGAGAAGGATCACAATATGCAAAAAACATGTGCACCATCTTTGTCTTGATGTGTTTCTCAAACATAGATAGCAAATCTTGGTCTGATTTTATTTCTGGGAACATTTTGAGAACATCATCATAGTACTGAACATGTAAAACTTCCAAATAATGAGGTGGGTATTGCACTATGATTGAATCAACCAAATCTTCATAATTTGTGAAGTCTGAATCAATAACCTTCTCAAAATAAAAAGACTTGATCTCCTTTCTAGTTGTTTTTGGGTTGCCAAGCATTCTAATTTTCAGCAAATAACTTGAATTGGTATCCATCCTGTAATGAACAGAAACCTATCCATAAGATTGCTAGTTTGCTACTGGATACATAGCTCTATGCTCATCTACTTGTACTGCATTTTGAGATCAATTCGTGGAGAATACTCACCCTTCCAGCCACGCTGATGAAGCCGAAATTGAAGCTGAACCACGCTGATGAACCGCCGACGTGCCTGTTCCTTGGCCGGCGTCCGCCTCTGTGCCAGTGCCTGGGCCGGCGTCCGCCTCCGCGCCATGGCCCTGTCCTGGCCCGCCGTCCGGCGACACGCCCTGGCCTGGCCCGCCGTCCGGCGCCGCGGCCTCGCCTGGGCCGCCGCTCGCCACCGCGCCATGGCCCTGGCCTGGCCCGCCGTCCGGCGACACGCCGTGGCCTCGCCCGCCGTCCGGCGCCGCGGCCTCGCCTGGACCACCGCTCGCCACCGCGCCCGGGTCTCCGTCCATGCCGCGTCGCTACGAGCCGCCGCCGCCAGTCGCTAGGGTTGTGTCGGTCGGGAGTCTGGGAACGAGGACGACCAGGACTGGACGGTTCGGTCACATTCTATCTTCTTAGGGGTATTTTCGTCCACTCAACTAATATTTGACAGAATAGTGTAACGGATGCAACGGCAGTGTCAAATAGGTAAAGAAAATTTAAGAAGAGGTCAAGTAAGGAAGAAAAAGTTATTCGATGTCAAATAAGGAATCGAATTTTAAGCCGGTGTCAAATAAGAAATTTTCTCAAAAAAGTTTGAGACAACTAATTTAGTATATTAGGCTCATATGTACCTTTCTCTATCTTCCGATGAGCAAATTTATGAGCGGGAAAAGAGGCAGTTACTAGCGGAATGAATGGCTTCACCCACTCCTGTGACTTTGCCCTTTCCAGCAATGAGGCAGGAACGAGATGGCCCATTCCAAGTTTCCCGTTTGAAATGACATGACACTTGATGCCAACTACCTTTCTCTTTCCCTCTCGCTCTCCAGCTCCTTCTACCACGAGGCCCGCAATTTTATACCACACTTCAAAGTTGAAACCTGTATAGGTATGCATGCTTGATTAACATTGTTGCTGCCATGTCACACAAAACACAAGTCTCCCGATCTGATTTTCGCTCTGAAGAATGATACGATCACACTCACTCTAGAATGAGCAGGCCCAGCAGCTTGGCCCACTCAATCAACACGCAGCTGCTTGATTGATCTGATCTATCTTCATCACACTAGTGGCATCAATCACCATCCTGTAGCCGATCAATGTCATAATCTCCCCCAGATCAACTGTGCAATGGCAGCGGTATCTGCGAACCCTGAATCCCCTGATCACTGTTTCTATCTTTCCCTCTGTAGCTAAAAGCATGGGAGGCCGGCAACCATCTCATCAGACCAGGCCGCATTTAGCACGCTCAACAACCGTCGTCGTCGCCGCTCCCCAAACACCACAAGAGAACAACAAGAGACAGCAGAGGAGGACCGCCACTCTTCTTCCCCATGGGGTAAACATGTTGGGCTGGGCCCTTCAGACTTCAGTGCAGGAGAAGAGAAGATGGTGCTTGATGAGCGAGTTATTAGGAGAGAGATGAAACCATTGATGGCGAACAGGCAGAGGTGCAGACGCCATAAAGCTAGCGACCTTTCTCTCTCTACCCTGCCTGCTCCCAAGCTCAATCTCTCTCTCACTCATCAGCTTCACAGTGAAGAAAGAAAGTAGAGGTTTCCCTTTATCAGAGGTGACATGGATCATGGATGAGGTGGGGCATTGCTCCTGATCTCAGTGCTTCAATGTGATGATCTTGCTACCTCTGAGCTAAACTTTCCATCGGAAAGGGTTTGGCAGATTACCATAAGAGAAAGATTGGCAGGTGACAGTCTTTATTAGGAAATGTCACGAGGAGGCAAAGAAGGCAACAATCTTGCAGGTTTTGTTAACCGGTTACCATGGTCTATCAAATCCAAAAATATTGCACTTTTTGTCATTTTAAACGAGGCAACTTACTATTTTTATTATTAAGAAGAATCCTTATAAAAAAATTGGGTTTTCTAATTCCTAAGCTAGAGCTCAAACAGTCGATTTGCATCGTAATTCATGCGACCTGTGATTTGCATCCGAGAGAAAAAGGTTCATACAGTGAAAAATATACAAGTAGTGCAAAATCACGAGATACCTCAATTGATTGAGAATTAGGCGAATTCTCATCCAACGAGCTTTAGAAGCACACACAAATTTTAACTACAACAGTTAAGTGCATTATTTTTTCGCTTTCTCGTACATAGCATCTCGCCTCCATGGCTCCATACAATTACATTTTCCAATTTTCACCTAGAGACACACCTAATCAAAAAGAATTAGGGAAATTCGATTCGGGATATGGGAGCATATGCTCCCACCATCGGAAAAAACATTTTTAAAATGTCAAAAAATTCCAAAACAAAATTTAGCACATACGTCTCGATATTCTATATGCACGTGGCAAATTTCGCGGAAAACCAATATGTTTTGTGTCTTGTGTAAAAAGACAAAAAAAAAGTCTCGTGCAACGCCAATTTTAGCAACAAAATTTGTCTTTTTTATAAACAAAAAATATCATTTTCTCATGAAACAACTATATGAGAACATAGAATGTCAAGATCTACGTGCAAAAAATTTATCGATTTTTTTTACATTTTAAACATTGTTTAAAACATATTTTAAAAACCGGGAGCTTATGCTCCTGGATGCCAAAACGCTGCCCCCAAAAAATTATCCATCCACACTTTGCTATAGTTCACTCCTGTTGGTATGGGAGGCATCGGCGCCGATTTCCATATGAGGGAGGCAATTTCCTAGCCGCGACCTCAATACGGCGCCCCAAAAGCCCAAAGCGGCCCAGATTTGTGTAGATTCGGCCTCAATTTTTGAAATGTAGCATTCTCGCTGTTGCACCGAGTTGGCTGGGAATCGGGCCGCTAGATCCACATAAATTATTTAAAGCATAGTTCATACACACAAATAATACATAGTTTGAAATCTAAATATATAGAAGACCAAATATAAAACTAGGCTATGTTTCCTTTGAGCATCCACAAATGCTCCACCGAATCGTCTTGCAATTGGCTATGGGTATTTATATCTTGGATTTCTTGACGCATGGCAAGAACGGCCGCAAATGCGGCGGGCACCTGGTGATCAACAGTCACAAGAGGACTCTGGCGGTGATATGGTTCAGTGTTAAATATCGGATGCTCCCGCTCACTCTCAATGATGATATTGTGCATAGTCACAAATACATTCATGATCTCCCACATCTAATCTTTCTTCCAGGTAAGTGCAGGGAACCGGACCAAATTGAGCCTGAAGCACACCAAATGCACACTCGGCATCCTTTGTGCAAGCCTCCTGACACTGAGCAAACCAAGACTTTTTACCTCCTGACACAGCGCTTGTGATTGTCTTCACAAATGTTAACCATCTTGGATAGATCCTTTGTTGTACTCATGGCCATTGATCACAAAGTTCACCGGAGGAGCACGACCTTTAACTAGCCGGGAGAACACATTTGAGCACTCCAGTACATTGATGTCATTGTGAGATCCTGCCATACCGAAGAAAGCATGTCAAATCCACAAATCCTTATCAGCCACAGCCTCTAGTACCCTACTACAGCCTCCTTTGTGACCTTTGTACGTATCCTGCCAAGCAAACGGGCAGTTCTTCCATTTCCAATGCATGCAATCGATGCTACCTGGAATCTCAGGAAATCATCGCGCTTTATTCTGAGCCAGGATCCGAGCAGTGTCTTCTTTATTCGGTGTTCTCATGTAGTCTGGTCCAAACACTGACACCACTGCTTTGCATAACCTATACATTCACTTCATGGAAGTAGACTCGGCCATGCGTATGTAATTATCATGTGCATCACCTGGAGCTCCATATACAAGCATCCTCAAAGCAGCAGTGCACTCTAAAGTGAGGAAAAACCAACCATACCAGTACAATTATTCCTTCTTGCATATGAAGTAGTTGTGGAAAGACAATGTCGAGGAACAGCTTTCGGCTCATCCTAAAATGGCGCAGAAACACCACCTCACCATGCAATGGGTCATCGGCGAAGTAGTCTGCAAAGAGAATGCAGTAGCCTTCCAACCTCTGCCCCGGCTTGCTCTTGCGGGGACCCAAGCGCCAACCCTCCACGCTACGGCTTTACATCATTGCGGGCATACAACGCCATGAAGCACGATGGCATCATCAAATGCTTGATACGTCTCCAACGTATCTATAATTTTTTATGCTCCATGCTTGTTTTTACACCATTTGCCTACTGTTTCGTTACACTTCGTGGCACTTTTGTGCATTTTCCGGAACTAACCTATTAACAAGTCGCCATAGTGCCAGTTCCCTGTTTTCTGCTGTTTTTGTGTTTCAGAAGTGATACACAGGAAATATTCTCGGAATTGGACGAAACAAGTTCCTGAAGTCTTATTTTTCCCGGAAGCTTCCAGAGATCCGAAGAGGAGTTGGAGGGGGGCCACGAGGGCCCCACACACCAGGGTGGCGCAGCCAGGGGCCTAGCCGCGCCCCCTATATGTGAGGGTCCCTCGGGCCACCTCTGACGATGCCCCTTCGCCTATAAAGACCCCCCGACGGAAAAAACCTAAGTACCCGATCAATTTTCCAGAACACATCGCGATCTGCCGCCGCCGTCGACCCGAAGATCATGAGGGTCCAGAAGCTCTTCCCGGCACCCTGCCAGAGAGGGGAATCACCACCGGAGGTCTTCTTCATCGCCATGCTTGCCTCCGGAGCGATGAGTGAGTAGTCTACCTTGGACTATGGGTCCATAGCAGTAGCTAGATGGTTGTCTCCTCCACCATGTGCTTCATGTTTAGATCTCATGAGCTGCCCTACATGATTGAGATCACCGTTATGTAATTCTACATGTTTGGTTTGTTGGGATCCGACGAATATTGGTGTTATGATTGAGTTGCTATACTAAAATATATCTTTTGTTATCTCTATGTTGTTTATGATCTTGCATGCTCTCCGTTGTTAGTAGCTATCTTGGCCGAGTAGTTGCTAGTGACTCCAAGAGGGGGTATTTATGCTTGATAGTGGGTTCATGCCTCTATTTAACCTGGGGGGGCGACAAAAACCTCTAAGGTTGTAGATGTGCTGTTGCTACTAGGGAGAAAACAACATTCATATGCTCGAGGGCATATGCGTTGTTTACATTACACACTTTGCTTAATGCAATTATCTGTTATTTGCAACTTAATACTTGTGGAGTTCTCGGATTGATTCGCCACAAGTGGATTATTAGTCATAGATGCAGTTGGATGGCGGTCTATGTATTTTATTGTAATGCCCAGAGTAAATCGCATAGTGATCTTCTTGACATATCACGTTATCTTTATTCTATCAATTGCCCAACTGTAATTTGTTTACCCAGCATGTGTTATTTATCTTATGGAGAGACACCACTAGTGAACTGTGGACCCCGGTCCTATTTCCATCATATTGTTATCACCTATTTACTTTACTTGCACTATTTACTTTACTCGCATACTTCTACTGTTTTCCACTCGATACGCTCATACCCTTTGTTTCAAGCAAACCGGTGAGATTGACAACCTCATCGCAAGTTGGGAACAAAGTATTTGGTTGTGTTGTGTGCAGGTTCCGCGTTGCAGCTAGCAATCAAAGCTTGGACGAGGCGCCCTATAAATTGTCTGAAGCTGTCGCAAGCTAGCAAGCATCACCTTCAGTCGTATTGTCTGCTCTTCTCCTGATCGACATACCTTGGTTCTTAACTGAGGGAAAACTTGCTGTTATATTCATCAAAACCTTCTCTTGGGGTTTTCCAACTGGCCGGTCATTTACTACAAGCCAACAAGTTTTCTGGCACCATTAAACGCAATCAAGTTTTCTGGCTTCATCATCACCGTGCCCCCATCAAGTTTTCTAGCGCCGTTGCCGGGGAAGAAGTGGAAGACTTCTGCGAGGGGAGTTTTTCGCACACACATCCTTTACTTTGTTTTAAGTTTTGCTTTACTTTATTTTTACTTGCATCGTTTTATATCAAAAACCTAAAAAAATTAGAATCCTTGGTAGTTGTTTTTACTTATCTACTCTTAGTTTTGCTGAAATGGCTACTCCTAAAAACACCAAGTTGTGTGACTTCACTAGCACGAACAATAGTGATTTTATCTGCACTCCTATTGCACCACCTGCTCCTGCTGCAAACTTTTATGAGATTAAGCCTGCTTTGTTGAACCTTGTTATGAAAGAGCAATTTTCTGGTGCTAGTACTGAAGATGCTGCAGCTCATCTCAACAATTTTGTTGATCTATGTGAGATGCAGAAATATAAGGATGTAGAAAGTGATATTATTAAGCTCAAGTTGTTTCCTTTTTCTTTGCGAGGAAAAGCTAAAGATTGGTTGTTGTCTTTGACTAAGAATAGTATTGATTCATGGGCTAAGTGTAAGGATGCTTTTATTGGTAGATACTATCCTCCTGCTAAGATTATATCCTTGCATAGTAATATTATGAAGTTTACTCAGTTTGATAATGAACATGTTGCTCAAGCTTGGGAAAGAATGAAATCTATGATAAAGAATTGCCCCACTCATGGACTGACTACTTGGATGATTGTCCAAACTTTTTATGCAGGACTGAATTTTTCTTCGAGGAACCTACTTGATTCAGCTGCTGGAGGCACTTTTATGTGTCTTACCTTGGGCGCCGCAACAAAGCTACTTGACAACATGATGGTAAATTATTCCGAATGGCACACCGAGAGAGCTCCACAAGGTAAGAAGGTAAATTCTGTTGAGGAAACCTCTTCCTTGAATGATAAGATTGATACCATTATGGCTATGCTTGCTAATGATAGGACTAATGTTGATCCTAATAATGTTCCTTTAGCCTCTTTGGTTGCTCAAGAAGAGCATGTTGATATGAATTTCATTAGAAATAATAATTTTAACAACAATGCTTATAGGAACAATTTTGCTAGTAACAATTATAGGCCATATCCTTCTACCAATGGTAATTCTTATGGTAATTCCTCCAACAACACTAGGGCCGCGCCCTCTGAACTTGAATTCATGCTCAAAGACTTCATGGTAAAACAAACTGCTTTTAACAAGTCTGTTGAGGAAAAGTTAGGCAAAATTGATATTCTTGCTTCTAAAGTTGATAGCCTTGCTCATGATGTTGAACTTCTGAAATTAAAAGTGTTGCCTAATGATGTGAAAGAGAACAATGTTTTTGCTACTACTAATGCTATTCAAGTTGGAATTGATGAAAATCTTAGATTGTTAGCAGAATTGCATGCTAGATGGGAAAGAGAGGATGAGATTGCTAGGAATATGAAAGTTTGTACTATTACTACCTCTAATGATGTTGCTCCTAATGCTAGAAATCCTCTTACCTTGATTGGTGTAGAGACAACTCCCACTCCTTGTGTTAAAAAGCCTAAAACTGCCAAAACTTTTTCTCAAAAGAGTGCTGAAATTTTTTGGAGTGTAGGAGATGATAGCTCTACTTCTTTTACTGATTTTGATGTTGATGGCTGCAATATATCTGAAGTTATTTTGTTCTTGCAAAAGCTTGCTTTGACTCCCAATGCTAGTTCTTTAAATGTTGCTTTTACTAAGCATATTACCAATGCTCTCATGAAAATTAGGGATAAAAAGTTGCAGCAAAAAGCTTGTGTTCCCAAGAAGTTAGAAGATGGTTGGGAACCCATCATTGGTATGCATGTTAATGGTTTTGATTGCCATGCTTTATGTGATCTAGGTGCTAGTATTTCTATCATGCCTAGAAAAATTTATGACATGCTTGACTTACCACCGCTTGAAAAGTGTTATTATGATGTTCCTATTGCGGATGTTGCTAAGAAGAAACCTTTGGGAAGAATTAATGATGTTCCTATTGTGGTTAACAATAACCTTGTTCCCATTGATTTTCTCGTTATGGACGTTGAATGTCATGCTTCATGTCCTATTATTTTGGGAAGACCCTTTCTTCGAACTGTAGGTGCCATCATTGATATGAGGGAAGGCACTATAAAATATCAATTTCCACTCAAGAAAGGTATGGAACACTTCCCTAGGAAAAGGAAGAAATTACTTTTTGACTCTATTCTTAGAGCAAATTATGAGCTTGATGCTTCATCACTTGATGTTACTTGATTCGCAATTTTTTGCGCCTAGCTCAAAGGCGTTAAAGAAAAGCACTCTTGGGAGATAACCCAATGTTTTATTTCCAGTAATTTTTCTTTTATTTGAGTCTTGGAAGTCATTACTACTGTAATGACCGCTCCTTATCCTTTTTATTTTATTGTTGTGCCAAGAGAAGCCTCTAATTCGAGTGAGGTAAAGATTTGGGGATGTTGCTGTCCTGAAACTGTTTTCGGTGCTGCACCGAAAAAATTCGTATAAATTCTCTGTATATATTTTGGACCTGCGATTTCTTGTGCATATGCCCCAGGTTATATCCAAACTTTCGTTAGTTGAACACTTTTTGATTTGAGCAACAGAAAACCCCTCAAAAATTCGACATTTGTCAGCTGTTCTGTTTTGACAGATTTCTGCCAATATTTGTGTTTGCCGCTTTATTGCTTTCTTTTGAGTTCTTTTGATCACGGAACTTTTGGGGAAGTTTCTACAGTAGTATATACTTTATATGTGGTGGTTTTGGGTTGAAACCTGAAGCAAAAGAGGTTGATTATATGTTATGCTTACACTAATGTTGCTAATAGATTTGTGTTTAGTTTTGTATGAAGGAAGTTTTCAAGTGTAGGGATTGGAGAATGATGAGATGAGTTGAATAATGGACAAAAGCTCAAGCTTGGAGATGCCCATGAATCACCCCAAGAAATATCCAAGAAGTACAAGCGTCAAATCTTGGGGATGCCCCCGAGGCACCCCTTCTTCATCGGCAAAAATCAGGTCACCTTTCAAAACACTATATTTTTATTGCTTCATGCACTATGTGTTTTTCTTGGAGCGTCAGTTGTTTTAGTTTTCTTAGTTAGTTTAGTTTGTTTGCTATAATAAATGGTTGGACCCAACAAATTTCTTTTGGAGAAGTTGCCTTGCTTTTCATTTGCCAAGAACGCTCTAGTTTTCATTCTTATCAAAAATTGAGTGTTCTTCTTTTTCTGCTACTGCTTTTGGTTTTCGTTTTCGCCTTGATTTGCATTCAGACCTTGTCATATCTTTTCATCAAGGTGTATTTTTGCCTCTGATCTTTATTGGTTTTTATCAAAAGAGGTGGTTATAAAAATTACAAATGGTGTTGGAAAATAGAAAAAGCTTTATGCAAAAAAGTGGTACAAGATGGAGCTTGTGTAGACTGCGGCTTAGACTTTTTCATGTCATGCTTGATGTTTTTTTGATAGTATGCTTAGTGGTTTTTCTGTAGCATGACTTGTCTCAAATAACTGAGATTGCTTAATGAGCCTTTGAAAAAATCATGTGTTGTTTTTATTATATGGAAGCATTATTTTGGTTTTCTCCTTGATGCTTTATTTGGGTTGACTTGGCGCATGCTCACACATGTTAGACTCTTACAAAGTCGCCAATAGCCTCTATGATCATTTAGTTTTTGACTTTTGATGCCATCTTATGCTTCTTTTAATCTCGCTTTGTCGCTTTGCATGATTATGGCCATTATTGCTCTCTTAGTTGGTCGCTCCCAGTCTTTTACTAGCCCTCGCCTTGTACTGAGTATGAGCTCTACTCGTGCATCCAACTCCTAAAAACAAAAGTTTTCCAAAGTGTCCACCATACATACCTATTAGCAATTTGCTATTCCAAGTAAATTTGACTTGCTTTTATCTTCTCTTCAAATTAAACTCTTACCAGTGTTATGCGAAAATTGGTCAGCAAAGCTCTCACGAACCGGAAGGCACACTTTACTTTTTACTTGTTCTTAAAAAATTGAAATTGTGGTCTCTTATGTTGAGTTGTTATGCTTGCAAGTTGTAAGTTGGATACTAGCCCATCCATGCTGTCATGGGGCAAGCTTTCAACATTGCACTTCTTATTTGAGTTGATATCGTGATCTTTTGTTTATGGATGCCCGCGGTGTGAAATAAATTGGAAATCTTGTGGGGATCATGGAGTTTGTATATGTGTTAGGGAAACGCCTTGGCCGCCAATCTAAGCCATGCATAATTCATGGAGGAAATTTGCAGCATACCCATGGTGGACATTCGACGACGCGTCTCACAATAAAAGGCTAAACAAATGGCAAATAAAAGAGATGTCGAGGTGTTCATTGTCTGCTTGTCCTATCATTTTGATGTGGGCTTGTTCCATGTCATCGGGCACGGAGGTACCCCGTTGGCGGTTTTCGATGATACATATATACTTACAATGACAAGAGCCTTGCTTGGGACTCTAAGTTGAGTAGCATGAGGTTTGGGTACTCGTATTCACGGGACACGAAGTTTTCGACTTATGATTTGTCAAGCATATTCATCATAATTGTTCTCGCATTAACTCTAACCATTCAAGATGCTTATGATGGGGCAATGAGAGCTCAAAGCCGGTAAGTACCATAATTTTTGAAGGTTATAAAACTTGCAATCACTGCTTCCCTCCGCGAAGGGCCTTTCTTTTACTTTTATGTTGAGTCACCACCTTCTGTCTTTTTTTTTGAAATTAACACCACCTTCTATCTTTATGCACCATAAGAGAGCATAGTTGTCATTCTTAGTATAATGTGCATTGTCCCAAAGTTTTTATTGATTGATTCATATTGATGGTTTCACTTGTTCTTAAATTATTTGTATCTAGTCGCCCTCTTAAACTTGAAGGTGTCCTATGCATTTATGTTTTGCTCTCTTTGAAGGACAAGCTGAAAACCATTTGTATGGTTTTCCTTATGATTTGAACACACGTTTGACTTTCATTGTTTCATTTTCATGATCTTTTGTTTGTGTTCATTTTCATGTTATAACATGGTTGCTAAGTTTCTATTGTCAAGATTATATCTTTCATACCCATGTTTTAAGTTCTTATGATCCCAGCTCACAAATGCTTACGTATATGATCAAGATTGTGTAGGTGCATGTCACCTCAAAAATTATTCTTTTGTTATCACTTACCTACTCGAGGACGAGCAGGAGTTAAGCTTGGGGATGCTTGATACGTCTCCAACGTATCTATAATTTTTGATGCTCCATGCTTGTTTTTACACCATTTGCCTACTTTTTCGTTACACTTCGTGGCACTTTTGTGCATTTTCCGGAACTAACCTATTAACAAGTTGCCACAGTGCCAGTTCCCTGTTTTCTGCTGTTTTTGTGTTTCAGAAGTGATACACAGGAAATATTCTCGGAATTAGACGAAACAAGTTCCTGAAGTCTTATTTTTCCCGGAAGCTTCCAGAGATCCAAAGAGGAGTTGGAGGGGGGCCACGAGGGCCCCACACACCAGGGCGGCGCGGCCAGGGGCCTGGCCGTGCCCCCTATGTGTGAGGGTCCCTCGGGCCACCTCTGATGATGCCCCTTCGCCTATAAAGACTCCCCGACGGAAAAAACCTAAGTACCGATCAATTTTCCAGAACACATCGCGATCCGCCGCCGCCGTCGACCCGAAGATCGGGAGGGTCCAGAAGCTCTTCCCGGCACCCTGCCGGAGAGGGGAATCACCACCGGAGGTCTTCTTCATCGCCATGCTTGCCTCCGGAGCGATGAGTAAGTAGTCTACCTTGGACTATGGGTCCATAGCAGTAGCTAGATGGTTGTCTCCTCCACCATGTGCTTCATGTTTAGATCTCATGAGCTGCCCTACATGATTGAGATCACCGTTATGTAATTCTACATGTTTGGTTTGTTGGGATCCGACGAATATTGGTGTTATGATTGAGTTGCTATACTGAAATATATCTTTTGTTATCTCTATGTTGTTTATGATCTTGCATGCTCTCCATTGTTAGTAGCTATCTCGGCCGAGTAGTTGCTAGTGACTCCAAGAAGGGGTATTTATGCTTGATAGTGGGTTCATGCCTCTATTTAACCTGGGGGAGTGACAGAAACCTCTAAGGTTGTAGATGTGATGTTGCTACTAGGGAGAAAACAACATTCATATGCTCGAGGGCATATGCTTTGTTTACATTACACACTTTGCTTAATGCAATTATCTGTTGTTCGCAACTTAATACTTGTAGAGTTCTCGGATTGATTCGCCACAAATGGATTATTAGTCATAGATGCAGTTGGATGGCGGTCTATGTATTTTGTTGTAATGCCCAGAGTAAATCGCATAGTGATCTTCTTGACTTATCACGTTATCTTTATTCTATCAATTGCCCAACTGTAATTTGTTTACCCAGCATGTGTTATTTATCTTATGGAGAGACACCACTAGTGAACTGTGGACCCCGGTCCTATTTCCATCGTATTGCTATCACCTGTTTACTTTACTCGCACTGTTTACTTTACTCGCATACTTCTACTGTTTTCCACTCGATACGCTCATACCCTTTGTTTCAAGCAAACCGGTGAGATTGACAACCTCATCGCAAGTTGGGAACAAAGTATTTGGTTGTGTTGTGTGCAGGTTCCACGTTGCAGCTAGCAAGCAAAGCTTGGACGAGGCGCCCTATAAATTGTCCGAAGCTATCGCAAGCTAGCAAGCATCACCTTCAGTCGTATTGTCTGCTCTTCTCCTGATCGACATACCTTGGTTCTTAACTGAGGGAAAACTTGCTGTTATATTCATCAAAACCTTCTCTTGGGGTTTTCCAACTGGCCGGTCATTTACTACAAGCCAACAAGTTTTCTGGCACCATCAAACGCAATCAAGTTTTCTGGCTTCATCATCACCGTGCCCCCATCAATGCTCCTCATCGTTAGTGGCGGAAATCTCAGCTTCCTCCTCCATCAGAGCGGCGAACATAGTCTCGTCATCAGAGTCCATGAGCTCATCCATGGCCTCGGCAAATCACATAACACCTCGCGTGCAAGGTCGCGGCGATATGGCTACGGGAGTGCCCGGCGGGACAACATCATCAGATGTTGTCCCGCCGACCCTCCACGCTACGGCTTTACATCATTGCGGGCGTACAACGCCATGAGGCACGACAGCATCATCAAATGCTCATCGTCGGCGACGGCAATCTCAGCTTCCTCCTCCATCAGAGCGGCGAACATAGTGTCATCATCAGAGTCCATGAGCTCGTACATGGCCTCGGCAAATCACAGAACACCTCGCGTGCAAGGTCACGGCGATATGGCTGCGGGAATGCCCGGCGGGCGACGCAACACCGTGAAAATGTGGTTGGCGGTGAGGTACGGAGTGGTGGTGCGCCGATTTGGTGGAAGAAGTGGATTGGCGGGGAAAGGTGCGGCGAGGCGGCGATCTAGTGGAGGTGAGCAAGATGGGGCGCCCAAATTCGGGAAAAGTAGGTCCTCTCACCGACAGGGCTGGCCCATAAAGTTTTGAGCCGTAGCCGACGCCCCTCCCCCCTCTTCCCCGTGTGCTGGGTTTCCACTAGGTGCGTTGAACAAATCTTTGCGCCGCGCCAGATAAAAAATTAATTTAGGGACGCGAGTGGGCGAGATTTTCTGCGCCAGTGCCCCTAAATGGTATTTGGGGGGCCTTTAGTTGGGGGAGGGAGGGCGAGTGGAGATGCTCTAACGCTGTAGGATTCAAGGTAACATGTCACTCCAACCATGTAACAAAATTTATCCATATTTCATGTATACTATACTCCATATCCACCTTTTTCATAACATTTTTAGATTGACCCAAAACTGCGAACCTTGGACTGCTTAGTAACGGTACCAATGATATGTCAAGCTGAAAAATGCAGCAAATCTATGGGAAAAAGCTGAACTGATTACCAATTTACCAGAACATCTTCATATTAGGTTCTTATGGTACACTTATGAAAATACCAATTTTCTAAAATTATTACACTACTACATGCCTAAGGAATTATGATCCATCACTTGTGTCTGATGTTAATAAACCGTTAACACTGACACACAAAAACACAAGTACTAGTTCGATGATCCATGGCTTAAACTGTTAGGAATAGACGAGTTGTATTCCCTGGGGGCCAAAGGCCACAACATATAGTTACATGTACAGGTGTGAATATGCAGGAAACCCCCTAACAGGTGGGGAAAATACACATATACAAATATACATCTAACACCCCCCCCTCAAACTCATGGTGGATCCACAACACTGAGTTTGGAGAGTAAGAAATCATGCTGCGCTCTAGTTTGTGCCTTTGTAAAGAAATCCGCCAACTGCAAATCTGAAGGCACATACTGAAGCGCAACAACCTGAGCCTGCACCTGAGCACGTGTATAAAAAGCATCAACACCAATATGCTTGGTAAGCTCATGCTTGACCGGATCACGTGCAATACTGATAGCACCTGTACTGTCAGACAAAAGTGGAGTGGGTGTCGTAACAGAGACCCCAAAATCAGCAAGCAACCACCGTAACCATGTCACCTCAGCAATCAACAAGGCCATAGCTCGCAACTCAGCCTCTACACTCGAACGGGAAACTGCAACCTGTTTCTTCGTCTTCCAAGCAACAAGCGAACCACCAAGAAACACACAGTAAGCAGAAAGTGAACGACGATCCGAAGGATCACTCGCCCAAGTAGCATCCGAGTAGCACTGGAGCTGGAGAGAGCTGGAACGAGGAAAGAAAAGGCGACGAGTAATCGTGCCACGAAGATAACGAAGAACACGGAGGAGATGACTATAGTGGACAGTGGTAGGAGCTGAGACAAACTGACTCAGAATATGAACAGGATAAGATATATCAGGACGAGTGACAGCAAGATAAACAAGACTCCCAACAAGATGGCGATAACGCGTCGGATCAGGAAGAGGATCACCATCAGTAGGACGAAGCTTAACATTAAGCTCCATAGGAGTCTCAACGGTGCGCTCATCCCCAAGAGCAGCACAAGCAAGAAGATCCTGAATATACTTTTCCTGAGAGATAGAAAAGCCATCAGAAGTGGAAGAGACCTCGATCCCAAGAAAATAGCGGAGAGGACCAAGATCGGTCATAAGAAACTGCTCACGAAGACGAGCCTTAACAAAGGCAATATACTCAGGATTATCACCAGTAATGATCATATCATCAACATAGAGAAGGAGAAGAGTGCGTCCACGAGGAGAAATGTGGACGAACAGAGCTGGATCATGAGCGCTGGGAGAGAAACCAGCAGCAGTCACCACAGAGGCAAAACGCTCAAACCAAGCACGAGGGGCCTGTTTCAGGCCATAAAGAGAACGCCGAAGGCGACAGACCATCCCATCAGGGACAGAATACCCGGGAGGAGGCTGCATGTAGACCTCCTCACTCAACTCGCCATTAAGAAAAGCGTTCTGAACATCAAGCTGAGACACAGACCAGTGTCGAACAGAAGCGACAGCAAGAAGAGTACGCACAGTGGTCATATGAGCCACAGGGGCAAAAGTCTCATCATAGTCACGGCCATGCTCCTGCTGAAAGCCACGAGCCACAAGACGCGCTTTGTAGCGCTCAAGAGATCCATCAGAGCGGGTCTTAATTTTATAGACCCACTTACACGTGATAGGACGAACACCGGGAGGGGGAGAGACAAGATCCCAGGTGCCAGTGCGCTCAAGCGCAGCAATCTCCTCAGCCATAGCAAGCTGCCATTCAGGATGACGCTCAGCATCCCGATAAGAAGTCGGCTCGGAGGCTACATAAAGACCGTACTGACTAGGAGAGTAACGGCCTGGAGCACGACGTGGACGAGTCGTCGGAAGAGGAGAGGGAAGCTCGTCAGAAGAAGAAGACATATCAGAAGAAGAAGAAGAAGGGACATCAGGAGGAGGATCTGAAACATGAGTGCGACGAGAATAATGAAAGGGAAAAGGAGACAACGGTGAGGTGGGTGGAGGATCAGAAGAAGAAAGAGGAGAACTAGGTGGGGAGGAGGACATCGGAGTCGAAGAGGATGGCGCCGGGGACGAAGAGGGCGCATCAGAACGAGGTCCAGGAGGAGGGACAATAGGGACTGAAGGAGGTGCATCAGGAAACAGAAGAAAGGAGATATCATCCACCGGATAGGTACCAGAGGTGGGGCGAGGGTAGAAGGGACGCGTCTCATCAAACGTGACGTCACGAGAGATGCGCATCCGACGACCAACAGGGTCCCAACAACGATAGCCCTTATGCTCATCACTGTAGCCGAGAAAAACACACTCAACAGACTGAGCGGTCAGTTTGGTGCGTTCACGAGGAGGGAGAAGAACATAGCAAACGCAACTAAAAGAACGAAGAGTCGAGTAGTCTGGAGAACCACCAGAGAGACGCTCGAGAGGGATGCCACCCTGAAGGGCAGCAGAAGGCTGGATGTTAATGAGGTAAGTCGATGTAGCGACAGCCTCAGCCCAGAAATGCGGCGGAAGAGAAGAAGCAATCATCATAGCACGGGTGGTCTCAAGAATATGACGATGCTTACGCTCGGCGACACCATTTTGAGCATGCGCACCGGGACAAGAAAACTGAGCAAGAGTGCCCTGCTCAGCAAGAACACCACGCAGGTGCTGAGAGATATACTCACCAGCAGAATCAGCACGGAACACACGAATGGGCGAGGAATACTGAGTGCGGACCATGGCCGCAAAGCGCTGATAAATAGAGAGCACCTCACTGCGAGAGCGCATAAAAAACAACCAGGTGTACCGTGAAAAATCATCAATGAATAAAATATAGTAGTGATGGCCCCCTTTTGAACCAAAGGGAGCCGGACCCCAAACATCTGAATGAACTAAATCAAAAGGTCGCTGAGATACAGACACACTGGTAGGATAGGGAAGCTGAATCTGTTTGCCTAACCTACAACCCTGACAGTTCAAAGACACATCTCCTGAGACAGACCCCAGAAGACCACGACGAACTAAAGACGATAAACGGGAGCCACAAAGGTGACCCAGCCGATGATGCCACTGCTGAAAAGAGCCAGTGACTGAAGCAGCAACCGCAGGAGAACTGGCCGATGAAGAGGCAGCGGAAGGAACACGAAGCCAGTCTAACTCCCAGAGCCCTGGAGACTCACGGCTGCGAGGGCCAGCTCCAACCAGGGCCTGTGTGCGGCGGTCCTGAACAGCACAAGAATCAGCGTCAAGAATGACGCGACAACCAGAATCAGTAAGCTGACTAGCAGAAAAAAGATTCATCTTAAGGCTAGGAACATGAGAAACATCAGGAACAGAGAAAGAGGAAGTAGAGAGGGTGCCTCGACTGGAAACAGGAAGAGAGGTACCATCAGCCGTGATAACACGGACAGGAGAAACAAGAGAACGAAGAGCAGAAAGAATAGAAGACGCAGAGGTCATATGAAAGGAAGCTCCACTATCCAGATACCACGGGGACATACCTGACTGTGCAGAAGGTGGTGGTCGCGCGGTGCCAGAAGAAGTAGACACAGGACCAGCAGTGCCTGACGAGGAAGAGCCTGTAGTAGCGAATGTCCTGCTCTGAGAGTGCAACTGCAGAAGATCCTGAAGAACCAGCCTGCTGACGAGCGTGGGACTGCGGACGTAAACTGGGATCCCTCCTCCAGCAGCTAGAGACATCGTGGCCAGTCCTGCCACAGTAGGAGCAGGGAGGACGAGGATTGCGGTTCTGACTGCGAGGCTGCTGAGACTGACTCTGGCCCTGGACCGGAGGAGTAGAGAGTATCGGCGGCATTGGAGACCGCAACGGAGCCGACGGCACATGAGGACCACGAGCAGCAAGTACAGAGGGAACCTCAAGAAGACCAGCACCACGAAGACGAGTCTCCTCAGCACGAAGCTCAGACAGCACCTCAGAGAGCGGGACACGACCACGAGCAAGTAGCTGGGCGCGACGAGGCTCGAACTCCTTGCGGAGCCGAGACAAGAACTCATAGACACGCTGAAACTCCAGATCAGCGCGCACAGTCAGATAGCAGGCACAAGTGGCACACACAGCTGTACGAAGAGAATCAAGCTGGCGCCAGATAGCAGCACTCTGAGTGTAGAACTCATCAATGGTAGAATCACCCTGCTGAAGAGCATGCTCCTGACGAACAACAGACAGGTAGAGAGCATCCCCAGACGGCTGATAGCGCTGACGAAGAAAGGCCCACTGAGCAGCAACAGTGGGAAGACCCATGAACTCAGCAGCATACTGAGGCAGAACACTGGAAGTAAGAACAGCAGCAGCACGAGCATCCTCATCTATCCACTGAGTGTAGTCAGTCAGATCCAGCCGGTAGGTCGCAAGAGCGTCAGAATACTCCTGGACATGCCGGTCATACTCAGCCAGAGCAGTAGCATCAGTACTCTTGGCTGCATCCTTGGCCTCCTGAGTAGCATCGGGGGCAAGGGCAACGGGCGTCGGTGGAATCGGCGCCGTAGGAGCAGTGGGGCGCGGCGGACAGGGGACCTCGCCGGAAAGCACACCCCACAGATGGAGACCGCGCATGTGAACGTGCATAAAGGCAGCGAAATCAGGATAATTCGCGCCATCAAAAATCACGGGGCAGCGAGGAATCGCAACATAGCCCGATGAGGAAGACATCTCTCTCTCTTTTTTTTTTACTCTTTTTTTTTAACAGAAGATGAAATCCGGCGAAATTCGCACAGATCGGAACAAATCCGGCGAAATCAAGCTAACCACCAGCAAATTCCAGCCTGGCCGGACCTATTCAGGGCGTCCGTTCCGAGGACGGGCGTGGGCGACAGGCGGAGCCGCGGTGGCGGCAGGCGGAGTCGCGGTGGCGGCAGGCAGGCGGAGTCGCGGAGTCGCGGTGGCGGCAGGCGGAGTCGCGGTGGCGGGCGGGCGAGCGAAAGACTCTTGGCGACCGAGCGGCTGCGGGGACGTGGCCGCAGAGGCCGGCCGATCTTCAGGCCGGGCGGCTGCGGGGACGGGGCAGCAGAGGCCGGCCGATCTTCAGCTGGCGGGGACGGGGCGGGAACGGGGACAGAGCAGCCGAGGCCGGGCCGATCTCCAGATCTCGATCTCGATCTTGGGACCAATCCGGGGCGACGAGACCGAGGCGGGGGCGGAAACGAGATGAGGCCCAGAGGGCGGTGATGCAGAACGACGAGCGGAAACGACGACGAACAGCGGCTAGAACGGGAACCGGCGGTGGCCGGGGCGAGCTAGCGGCGGCGGTCACGAGCAGAGCCCTAAAACCGGCTCTGATACCATGTTAGGAATAGACGAGTTGTATTCCCTGGAGGCCAAAGGCCACAACATATAGTTACATGTACAGGTGTGAATATGCAGGAAACCCCCTAACAGGTGAGGAAAATACACATATACAAATATACATCTAACATAAACAACATTGTGGTGGTCAAAATATAAAAATGAACGTCCAAGAAGTCACCAGGCAATTGCTACCAAAAGAGACATATACCATATTAAGGTATCCATGGTATTATAACAGAGGAGATCTGAGATAGTGATGTCCTACTAAATTAACAAGTGCTTAACAAACATGCTTCGGCTAACAAAATAATTACTAGCCAAGAAGCACAAAAGAATTGTTTGAAGTAATGGAGTGAGATTGCCTGATAGGGATGGTGAACTAGCAAAATACCCAAACATGGATCCAACCCGGCGATACAAATGCCAAGTCAACAAGCTAATGACCTCATGGAAAGAAAAGTGAAAAGGCTGTTAAAGTGAAAGATGCATCCACAGATAGAGACAAGAACTGGTGAACTCCATTATATATATATATCCATGACTATGCAGGTGCTAAAAAGTGATGTTGAATAAACAAGATGCTGAGAATCAACAGAAACCATCAAACAAGAACTAAACCACCGAGACACTAAGTGAAAGACTTTAAATGCCAATGAACAAAGCATATAATTTAACATTCATAATCCTATACTGTCCATCATTATAGTGCTCATCGCTCATGGTTTGATGCTGATGAGTGATAACCATCAACCCATACTTCATTAGAATATGAACATGTAAATTCTCATAGTAATGGGTAATGCTCAACTAAGTCACACTCGCAATAATCTAGACTTAATCACAAGGCACCGAATATTTGATCAAAGACTATAATAGGGAGAATGGGATCTGATATCAAGAAACAAGTGAACTAGATTGACCAGAATGGTAAAGCTGAGCATGAAGTGAACAGAAGCTACTAAAATAAGTTGAACATCAGTAACTATCACTGTGGTCTGTGGAGATCTAGCAATTAGTGATCAGAATGTTTCTTTTTCTCATAGTTGATCAAATTGAGCAGCTAATGCGGGAAAAGATGAAGGCAGTTGCATCTAAGTGAGATCTACTAGTACTTTAGCTCTATAAACTTGCCCTCAATTCTAACGACCTGAAGTCTGAATTGGGCGCCAAGCAGATGCAGTGAGCAAGCAAAGATCCTTCCACCCAAGCTTCAGGGTGCCATTCTCCTCCACGAGCGTGTACCCATCCGAGGGGAACATGCCGAGCAGAAGGGAAGCCTGTGCCGCTGCACTGCCTGCAAGCGATGCCGCACGGAACCCTGACTGCATGAGTTTCTCGCGCCAACTTCCGAACTTGAAGTCGCCGGTGCGCGCAGGGCCGCCCACGGCGAGCACATTGCGGATCTCCCGTGCCAGCAGCTGCTGCTCCACAATGTGACGCTCCGAGCTGTCTTCACCGTAGCTCGCATCAAGCGAGTCGAAGAGCGCCGAGTAGTAGTGGATGGCCTCCACGAAGCGGGCCAGGAAGGAGCCAGAGTGGCTGAGGTCCTGCTCCACCATTGTCACCACCTTCGGCGCCAACCTATGATCCATGATCCAGATAGTAAGATCAGTACAGCAATTTAAGGTGATTCAGCTGAGCTAGGACAGACTCAAACATCTTATTAACATCGCATAGCAAATGACATTTTGGCTGATTTCTTGGCTCACCATACAATGCAAGTACCTTGGGGTAGATCAACTTTAGAGCTTAGCTGTGTCAAGTGATTAGTAGTGGTACTAGACTAGATGATAGTCATTTCGGTTTAATAATCAATATTTGTGGCACTTGGAACAAGAAAGTTGAAAAGCTTTTTAGAATGAAAAGTTGGTCATGATGAAAAGAACTTTTAGCTCGCTCTAGTATCTTTCTTCTCGGATCAAATGGAACAGATATACTTTCAGTAGAGTAGTTTATATATATTTCTCCTGGGATCACCAAAGATCATGGAAGAGCATAGAAAGTTGGTCATAATGAGTAACTTTTCGAGCTCCTAAACACCATCGTTTCCTGTTAGTCGTTAGATCTATCAATAGCGTCCTTTGACTAGTACCAGTGTACCATTTGTGATTGATGCTTGATGCCAAGATGACTTGACATTTGTGAAGTGAAAAGTTTGGAGATTCATTTGACAATGGAAGCAGCTTAACATGGTACGAGTAGTACAGTACCTTTGGATAAGGCAGAGCGTGTTGGAGTCATTGCCGGTGACGTCGTAGAGCGAGTGGTGGAGCCAGTGGACGGCGACGGCCTCTCGCCGCCGCGTGTCGACGCCCAGCTTCTCCGGATCAAGGTTCCCAGCCTTCTCCGCCACCGGGAAAAACTCGAATGGCAGGCCAAGCGTTTCAGCGAAGTCCGACAGCCGCTTCCCGGTGGCCTCGAGCGCCTCCATTGACGCGCCGAGGCCGGTGAGCCTGACCCTGGGCGGGCCGCCGGGACGGGAGGCGAGGATGTGGAAGAGGCCCGGCCACTGGAGCCCCTGCATGATGTCGAGATCGACGATGTGGACGCGGTCCTCCCGCTCGAACGCCTCCTGGATGGCCTGGTTCGCCGTGAAGTGGGAGAACTTGACGAAGGGGCTGATGCCGTTGAACACCTGGAACGCGGCGGCGATGCGCGAACTGACGAGGCGGGAGGCGGCGGGCGAGGCAGCGTTTGGGAGCGGCGCGTAGAGTCCGAGGCAGGAGCTGACGAGGCGCGCCGACATGGCCTCGGCGAAGTAGGCGGCGACGCGCTGCGTGGAGGTGCCGAAAGGGGTGGCCAGCTCGGCGATCTCCAGCAGCGCGCGCTGGGCCTCGTCCAGATCGTCCGAGTTCACCGACTCGGCGCACTGCAGAAGGAGCGTCAGCAGGTGGAGACCCTCCTCGTCGCGCTGCCTGCGCCGCTGCTCCTCTTTCCGCTCCTTCAAGGCGGCGGATGCCGCCGCCGCTGCCGCGGCTGTGGCCGCGGCGGTTTCCTCCGCGGAAGGCGGCGGCTTTGGCGACTGCGGCGGCGGGTTCTGCTGCTCCTCCTCGCGGCGACGTTTTTCCGGAGGCGGCGGAGGGGCGAGCACCGGCGCGGACGGGGCGGAGAGCACCGTGTTGCCGCCGGAGACGAGCGCGAGTGGGTGATGCGCAGGAGGAGGAGGCGGCGGATGCGGCGTGGGCTGGGCAAGATCAGACGCGAGGAGGGAGCGGAGGCGGAGCTCGAGGAGAGAGGCGAGGCCGGGGTTGCAAGGGTGGATGATCTCCCGCACGTTGTGGATGAGCTGCGCGACGGAGACAGAGGCGCCGCTGCTCCCGATGATGTCCCGGATGATGCCGTCCACCCACGCCGTGCTGTTATTGTTCGCGTTGCCGTCCGGTGGGCCCGCGCCCACCTGCGGTACCGGCACCTCCATCGTCACCGGCGCCTGCAGATGGTGGCCGCCGAACGCGGGAAGCTGCATCGGCAGCGCGGGCAGCTGCGCGGTCCCAGCGGAAGAAAGCAGCGCAGGTGGCGGAGGAGGCGGCGCTGCACCCCCGGTAGCTGCGGTGACGTCGGAGAGGTCCCCCGTGACGTGGCGACGCGGCGGAGGCAGGTCGACGTCGGAAGCCGGTCGCTTGCGCACCATGGCTGCAGCGGCCGCGGCCTCCTGGTGATCTAGGTGCTGGAGGTAGAGGAATAGGTCGGAGGGGGACGGTGAGGGTAGCGGTGGGAGCAAGGCGGAGTGGGAAGCGGAGGCGGCAGCATGGGAATAAGAGGAGTGGTTGGGGGCGGAGGAGGAGGACGAGGGGAAGAGGAGGAGGGAGGAGGAGCCCATCTAGAAACGCCAAAGGGAAGCCGCCGCCGCAGCCGAGGTGCGCATGGCGAGCGCAGCGCGGGAGAGGCGGTGGTGGAGTAGGAGGAGGCCGAGGCGGCGATGCGGTGGCGGGGAGTAAAGGGGAAGAGGCCGACGGGAGAGGAACAAGAGCGTAAGCACAAGCTGTCTAGTGTTAGGAGGAGGATGGTAATTTATGGGAGGAGCCGTTGTGCTGTGCTACCACATGTAGCCATTGGGCTTCGTGTCTTTGTTTTTCCTCAATCTTTGTGTCATTTCTTTTCGGGAGTATTGATGTCCATCTTCCTTGCCAAAAGATCATGACTAAAACTCCTTGAAAATTTTGAAACCGAAATCTCAGAACAATTGAAAGTTTAAAAAAAGGGAAAAAATGAATGTAGATAATAATGAAATCTACTAGTGTGTAAAAAATGGAATTCAAAATTCGTTTTATTTAGGACGGGCAAAAAAGATGAATATGTGTATCTAGGTGCGATGAACAGTGCATATTTTCAAACTTGGAAATTACCAGATTTGTCATTTTTTGTGTAGCCTCTAATACAACAAATTTTGAATTAAAAGTTTGCACTCACATTATCTACAAGATTTTGTCCTGCATTTTTCAAAATGGGCAAATGTCAATTTTAAAATTTTTGAGAGTATATACTATGGAATATTAAAGGTCTTACTATTGACTATTAATGTCATAATATATAGTATGGAATATTAGTGGTCTTAGTATATTTTTTTGAAATAAGGTAACCCAAGCCCTTTGCATCAAAATGATGCATGTGGCCATTTATTAACTCATTGCACAGTATCAGTCAGTTATTACAATTTATCGGTCAAACAAAGTCTGCCACATGGATGAACCAGAGGCAAAGTGGAAAAATCACAATGATGAAGCATCAAGAACTGATTCTATTATGCAGCTGCCACCCGTACCGGGTGTATAAATCCCGAGCTATCATCTCCAAGGGGGTGCACCTATAATCTATGACGTCCCAGTGCTCCACTGGTTCGAGATAGGACCACGTATGGATCCAGTGAGAGACCACAGGAAGAACACGCAAGAGGATGAGACTTTCGATGTGTTAACACACACAAAAATTCGAGTATCCCAAAGAGTCCATAAGACAATGCAAACTCCAACTCTAATTTAATAACATCCTTTTTTGGAATTCTTGTGAGCCAATTACCAAATAGATTTGTAATTTTCTTAGGAGGGGCTAAACGAAAAGTCATGCGAACTATGCACCAAACAGTCTTATGAAGAGGGCATTCAAAAAAAGATGTTGTGTGGCTTCATTTTTATCATAAAAACAACAAGTGGTATTCCTTTTCCAATTTTGCTTTGCAAGATTGTCATTTGTTAAAATGACATTGCAATGCAAGAACCATATAAATACTTTTATTTTCAGTGGTACCTTCATCTTCCAAATATATTTCTTAAGATATTCTGTATGATCATTTAGTAGGTCCAAGTACATGGACTTGAATGTTCTTAGTATATACTTCCTTTGTTTTAGTACACTCCTAGTCTTGGTCATAGTTAAATTATGCATAAATTGTCTAGTTCATACTTTTCACGAGAAGATCATATTGATTTCCCTCCCCCAACCACTAAAAGCACAACACTAACCTTTTTTATGGCATTTTTGTATTGTAGTTTCCAAACTGAAAAAAAGTTGCCTTCTTTTTTTAAAAGGAATGCGGTAGGGGAAGCCCCTACATTGATTTCTTTTTCTGAAATAATATAAGAACCAAATCTACGTCCATGGTGATTTGAACCTAGTTGGCTGGGTTGTACATCCACTTTCCTAACCAAGTGAGCTAGGCTCACTTTTTTTTAAAAAAAAATGTTACCTTCTTAACGTAGCAAGTCAAGATTTTTAGAGGATAAAAATTTGAACAGAACATTTATTTTAAAGCGCATGTACTATACAATAGAAAATCAGAATAAATTCCCCTCAAAAAACCCTTTTTTGGAAAATTCTCACCAATGAACAACATTTAGTGAACCTATTGACATTTTGCACCCCTTTTAGTAAATTAAAACAAAAATTACAAAAAAATACCCACCATTTTGGTTGACAAGATATGCTTCATGGCTGACATGACACCCGAGTGCTACGTTTTTTCCTATTTCGGCACTTTAAGAAAACAACAGATCTAATAGGTCCTTAGAATGTCATCTCGTGTTGAATAATGTACACCAATAAAAGAATGTTGACTGTTCATAAAATAAACATACAATTTATAAAAGTTTAAAAGGGTGATTTTACAAAATCTAGTGCAAATGAAATATAACAGGAAATAGCTGCACCCGTATATCACGAACCAAACAACTCATACAAAAAGAATAGGGCCTCTTTGATTCAGGGGATTCAGAATATGGAGAGGTAAATAAAACATAGTTGCAATGTCATAATCATTCCAAAAATATGTTATTTCATTCGGAGTACATTTGTTCAGTTGCACCAAAGGATATTTCTTACTAAGAGGATTGATGTACGTTAAAATTCATTTAAAATATAGTAGAAAGGTATTCTATAGGATTCAATCCTACCGATCGAGCAACCCAAGTAGGAGAATTTCCTAAAGATTAAAGTGGTGCAAAATCTCCATTAAAATCATTTGGATCAAAGAGGCCCGTACCAAAATACAGGAATAGAAAAAACGTAGGTTGAAAAAAAATCAAGATGTCGGAATGAGTGAGAAAACCTACTATGCAATCTATTATAAATGAATCCTAAATAAGGCGGTAAACTTGGAAAAGAAATCTTTAGAAATAGAATTCTCAAAAATTCCTCTAGAAATCATTTGAATCAAAGAGATCTTCACCTATTTTATGCATTTCCATTTTCATTGATCCTGCATTGTGGTTGGCTGCCAAAAGAAAAACTCCTGCATTGCAAAGCAGGCAAGGAGCTTTCGTCGACAAAGATAGTGGTAACCACAATGCCAAGTAGAAATTGGCTAGAGAAACCAGCAATGACCACAAGTAATTCTCCAGGCCCCTCAGGAGAAGAGCATGCTGCCCCCAGCTGGATAATGGAGTGGTTTAAGTCTGAATGTCCTGATGACTCCCGCATCTTACGCCAGGCGAACTGATTGGAGAACTCCCATCTTATCTGTCCATGGTCGGACCGGTTGACCGGCGCTATCCACAGTGGTCAGTGGATCGCCGTGGGTTCCAGAGTTGGACTCTTCTCCGGCGAGATTTTTCAACCAGGACGAGACGACGACCTGTGTGTCCGAGTGTCTCCATCGCTGGCCTGCCCTGTCGCCGTTTCTTTCTTCTTTTCACCCGTCGCCGTTTCGCTGTCCGGCGCAGCGCCCAAGGCACGCACACCCCTCGATCGCAGACAGACACGGCAGGCAGACGCCCGGCGTGCCGTCGCAGTGCAACCAGCCAGTTCTTTCTGGAAAAAAGCCCCCCTCGTTTTGTTTGTATCCGAGGCCCTGTATTTCTTTGTTCGGCTGAATGAACAAACAGTGGTACTGAAAGACACCTTTTTTCCTCCTGGGAGATGCTAAAAACACCGAGACACATAATCCAACCGAGATAGATTTCTCTCTATTATCAAACGGACTGTGGACTCCCAATCGATCCGGAAATGACTAGGGCGAGGAAAAACCCAACCCAATCGGCCTAACGCATTTTAATCATACTGCTATCCACGAACGACGCAAAGACGGCCTAAATTTGGGTGTGGTTTACATCGCCGTGGACTGACCAAAGCGTTCGCGTGTTCTCCTCTTGCCCCACCCAGGCCTGTCCACCCGTGACACCTAGGCCAAACCCCCCAAATCGCTTTCCCCTCCCGACCGCAGCCGTGTCGCCACGCCGCCGCTTGCCCCCGGCCATCGCTTCCGCCGCCCGTTTGCTACCCCCGACGCACCAGTTGTTCTGGCCTGTCGTCGGTGGCCTTTGCTTGCACTTCCCGGCAGCTAGGCCACCACAGCTCACCGGCGTAGGCCTCGTTCCAGGCCACCTGCTGTAGCGCCCACGAGGTGTTCGACCATTTGCGCGGCCGGTTTTTAGGTGAGATCCTGGCCACCCGAGGCATTGTGTGTATAATGAAGGAACACATATTTGATCGTATGCCTACTTTTTCATAGATGTTGAGCAAGTCGATTCAAACGTTTTACAAAACCGTCATCGTCGCACGAGGAGTCTGAGAATAATTCCGAGCTGATGATGGCCGCGGCAATGATCCTCCATGAGCACGCTTCAAGGCCATTGGACAGGGGCTCGCTCAAGGGACGCAAGCCCAATGTCAAGTGCAACCATGAGAAGGGCCACTATCAACTCTATCGCGACTACTTCTATCCTACCAAGCCAATCTTTGATGCGCAAAAAATCTGTCACCGCTACCGGATGTCAAGGAAGTTGTTCTTGACGATTTTGAACGGAGTGAGGGCGCATGATGATTACTTCACCACCAGGCCCAATGCCACCGGTAAGCTTGGCTTCACTTCCTAACAGAAATATTCTCCAGCTATTCGCATGCTTGCATATGGAGTCGTCGGTGATCTTATGGATGAGTACTTGTGAATAAGCGAGTCCACCTGCCTTGAGTTGATGTACAAATTCTGCAAAGCGGCGATAGAATGTTTTGGCATTGTCTATCTTAGAGAGCCCACAATTGAGGACACTACTCGGTTGTTGTCGACCAATGAGGAAAGAGGGTTTCCAGGGATGATAGGAAGTATTGATTGCATGTATTGGGAGAGGAAGAACTGCCCGTTTGCATGGCATGAACGGTATCGAGGGCATGCCGAGGGGTGCACTGTCATTTTTTAGGCTATGGCATCACAAGATCTATGGATCTGGCACTATTTTTTGGCATTGCCGGCTCCCACAATGACATCAACAGGCTCTAGTGTTCTCCAGTCTTTACTAGGATAGCAGAGATCAATGCTTCGTTGTTTAACTATGAGATCAATGGCCATCCGTACAACAAGTGCTACTACCTTGCCGATGGCATCTATCCCGAGTGGTCTACTTTTGTGAAGACAATTCGTGAACCAACGGAGGAGAAAAACAGAAGGTTTGCTAAGCGACATGATGAAGGGTTTCGCAGCATAAAAAAAATTCCTACAAACACGAACAAGAGAACCAAGATCTGATCGACGAGATACAAAACAACAAGCAGGGAAATCAGATCTACATACCCTTGAAGATCGCACAACGGAAATGTTCAGATGAACATGGTCAGCATAGTCATACTAGCGTCTCCTCCTCGTGATCTGATCCAATCCAAGCGCCACAATGGGCGGCGCCTCTGAGTGTTGCACACATGTAGCGCAACGACTCCTCCTCCTTCTCCGTCCAGCAAGGTGCGGTGGAGTGGTAGATGGGATCAACAGCACAACGACATGGTGCATATGGTGGAGAGTATCCGCGGGCAGGACTTCGCCTACACGCACAAGGTAGAAGAAAATAGGCAAAAGTTCTAGTCAAACTAGGGCAAAAGTTCTAGTCAAACTAGGTGGAAGAAAATAGGCAAAAGAAGTACCCTAGCATCGATGAGCGTTAAGTGTGTGACCCTACGGGTTCAAGAATGTGCAGACATGATCGCCATCAATAATCAATAGCGGGATCTAGAAATCCATATTAACTCCCACACATTTAATGAAGATCATTATCGGTGAACCATCAGGATTCAATCTAATCTTTTTCGATTTTAGGGCTTGACACAAAGTAAATTCACTAGATGTGCTACTAGGTGAATTTCCTATAAGTGGCAAGCATGCAAGTGAACAAGTAACTAGCAAGATACAAGTAAGGGAAAGAGATAACCGACGAGTGGAGACCGGAGACACAAGGATGTATTCCCGTAGTTCCTTCCTTTTGAGGGGAAGTACGTCTACGTTGGAGAGGTGTGGTGACATGGAGTCTACCAACACCACAAAGGCTCACCTTGTTCTCCGGTGAGCAAGCCACGGAGGCTAGCTCGGTTCCACTAAGCAGTGGTAATGGGGGAACCACGAACCCTTACATGGAGCTTGGGGCACGCATCCACAACTCAATTGGAGGCTCCCAAGAAAGCCACTGAGGCTAGAAACACCACAGAGATGAGTCAATCAAACACTTACAAAACCTAGGGTTCCAATAACCCCTAGGCTCAAATCCTCTAAGCAAATGGAAGGGGAAATGAAATTCCTTCGGTGAAGATGATGGGCTAGGTCTCCTCCTTCGAATCCTTAAAGGGATTCTAGTTCTATTGGCTAGAGGTGGAGATCTAGGGCTTTGAAGCTTGGCAGCGATGGAGGTAAGAGAGTATGAGCCGCAGCCTTGACTTGAGGTTGAAGAAGCCTTTTTATAGTCCTTGGGGAAGGACTAGCCGTTGTTGCCTTTTTAGGCCGGAGTCTCTGGGGTCCAGAGACCGGAGACTCTGGGCTAAGTGACCCGGGGGCGGAGTCTCCGGCTAGCGAAAGCCTCCGGGCAAAGTTTCCGGGGTGAGTCTCCGTCCCCATTACTGGGAAGAGCGACACCCCTCGAAAAAGCGGCCCGGAGACTTGGGCCGGAGTCTCTGGTCCCAGACCCAAAGTCTCCGGTGTGTGAACACCGGAGTCTCCGGGCTGGAGACCCAGAGTCTCCGGCGCAGACAAGCCAGCAACCAGCAAGCTTCAGATTTTCACCTATAAGAAAGATTAGACTGAGACAAAATGGTTAGATACCTAAGTATTGACAACAAACACCCAAAATAGATTTTACAAGAAAATGCTCTTTCAATCTCCCCCTTTTTGGTGTTTGATGACAATACTAAGGTTAAAGAAAAAAAAGATCAACATAAATAGGATGAGCTCCCCCTAGATGTGTGCAACATATAACAATTTGCTTGATGCAAATGCACACATACTAGAAACAATGCTCCCCCTAAATATAATGAACCAAGGACATGTGCATAATAATTAGAGAACAATAAGGAGCAATATGACATGACCAATACAATAAATCAAACCACAAGTCTCACACCATACTAGGATAAAGTCTCACACCATACTAGGATAAGTACCACACACAAATAACGAAGTTCAACTTAAAGAACTAAGTACTAGAAAGGAGCACAAGCATAGGCAAATGAAAGCTCAACAAAAAGGAATGCTTGTGCCCGACCCTTGCCAATCCCCGAAAACATACTAATAGAACTCTTCTCCCCCTTTGGCATCGAGACACCAAAAAGGGGAAATGAGCGATGCTACACGTCCCAACAAGTCACTCGTCGTCGTCCTTGTCGTTGCCCTCATAGGAAGGATCTTCATCATCACCCAAAGGACCCTTGCCGCGACTGGAGCAGGACGGATAGTTGGGCTTGGACACTTCATCAAAATCTCCCCACTGGAGTGAGCTGCCCATCTCTTTGTTCCAAGCACCATAGCTAAGAGTGTCTTCGGAGTCTGAAGGAGGATGCTCAGGAGGAGGAAGGTTGCGGAGCGCGCAAAGATGGTCGACAATCAAGCCTTGGTTGTGAGTGATATGCTTGTTCTGAATATAGATGTTGTGTTGCTCCTTGCAAATATCCACTCCCATGCAAAGCAAGGTCCTCTTGAACCATGAAAGTTTCTTGATCTCCTTGTTGACTTCTTCTTTGTTGCGGGATGGAAAAGGCACATTGCTAGCATTCTTGCTTCTCCTCTTAGGTGAAGAAGGAGGAGCAGCTCGGGTTTCTTCAATCTCTTCCTCACCATCCTCTCCTTCCTCATCAACATCATCCTCGTCACCTTCCATATCTTCATCTCCTTCATCATCACTAGCGGCGGCAAAGGGTTCATTGGTCACACCCGGTGCCAGTTTCTTTTGAGGCTTCATGGCTTTGTGCTCAACCAACTTGGAGATGTCCACGCAAAGAGGATAGGTGGGCATCTTCCTCTTGATAAGCCTCATCACATACGGAGCATAGACCGGGGCTTTCTTGGAAAGGATGCACTCATATATTTCCCGGTGAATGAAATCCATGACATCAATGGGCTCAACTTGAGCTTCTTGGCCCTTGCAAAAGACTTCATGAGAATAGGCAAGTAGGTTGACCAAACCACCACGAAGAGCATCCAAATTACCCGCACTTGGGGCAATATTCTCACGAAACAACCAGAGGAGAATGATGTATCTTGTTCTCAGACCATAGGAGTCACCAACAACAATCTTTTTGCCTTGATCAATAGCATCTTTGGTGAGCTTGCCATAGAGGGGGCAAGCGCCTTCTTGTTATAGGCAACTCCGGAGAGATGCATCCTTGTACTGCATGGCATATGGTTCCCTTTGAATGGGTACCCAAGCTCTTCGGCAAACTCAATGAAGTTGGAGTGGACAACTTGATCACCGGTCATCCATGTCATGGGAAGCTCTTCTCCATCGCCAAACACAAGAGTGGCAAAGAATTGATGCACGAGGAGAATGTTGTAGTCTTGCTTGAGTTGCATGAGAGGGTGCAAGCCAAGCTTTCCGGTGATCCAAAGGGCTTCCTTGAAGTAGTCACTCTTCCGAAGATGTTCAAAATCAATAACCTTTTGAGGGCAAACCTTGTGGGTGAGCTTGGCATAGAGCTCGGTGCAAATGAGTTGTTGCTCCCTTCGATGAAAACTGAGGTCATTGGTGTTCCTTGGTAGGTCATACATCTTCCTCTTCCTCATATCAGCAAACTCGGGAAGGGACAAATCCTTGAGAGAAGGCAAATGATCAAACTTGGCCTTTTTGGCCCTTTCTTCCTTAGCCAACTGAGCCAAACGAGCTTTCTCCCTCAATGCATCCCTCTCAACCTCAGCAGCACTTTGCCTCTCCACATAGCAATCCTTGGCTGGGTTGTAGCCAAAAGTATGCCTCTGAGGGAGACGTTTGCGACGACCACCTGCACTGCTACCTGTGAAAGTGAAGGACACGAAGTAGCAAGGGAAGAGTCAAAAACATGCCCAGAAGAAGGAGAATAGCATCTTGTGGAGCCAAAACGTGAATTGTCGATCTACACCGGAGTCTCCGGTCTCTGACCCCGGAGTCTCCGGCCTTAAAAGGGCAGAGACTCCAAAGTCTCCGGGGTGTCAGCACCGGAGACTCCGGGCTACCCGAGGTCAGACACAGGAGACTAGGTTTTGCTCAAAAATTTGCACAAAATTGGTTCCACACGATGCTAGATACTCTAATTGCCGAAAGAGAGTCATCCCATGGACAAACAACTAGTATATCTTCCAATCCCTTGAATCTAGGAGAAACTAGATAGGAAGAGGAAGAAAGTACCAGAGGGCTCCATGGAAAAGCAAGCAAGCCGGAGGAAGAGGTCTCCGAGGGCTTGTGGAGGAGAAGGGCCGGTGGCAAGCGGTGGATCCGGGGCCGAGGAGGCGACCGGCGGCGACCTGGTTGAGGCGGCGGCGCCCCTGGGGAGTGGAGGGGGTGAATGTGGGTAACCGGTAGGGTTGCCCTCACCCCGTCCCTTTTGACCCAGGGCGAAACCGCTAGGGCCAGAGTCTCTGGGGTTGGTCACCTAGAGTCTCCGGCCTCCAGACACCGGAATCTCCGGGGTGCAAACCCCGGAGTCTCTGGCCTGCCTCGACCAGATCACACAGGTGTGTATTTGAGCATGTTTCTTCGAAAGATGGAGCAAGTTTTAGATGAAAGGGATAGGCTTGAGTCAGAAAGAGGTCACTGAGTGTTACTTAGTGTTCATGTTTGCAAGAATTCAAATAAAACTCAAATAAGGACAAACATGAACACATTCCCATTGAAAAAGCAATAAAACGCAAATAAAGCTCAAATGGGAACAAACCTCCACTTAGGAGGTTGGTGGCCAAAGCCACCATGTTTGAGTACAAAGGTATGGCACCGCGAAGATATATCTTGGGCCCAAGACCAAAAATCATCAATTAAGCTAAAAAATATCACAAAAGACAAAAAGAACACATTGCTTAATATTGGCATTATGGGGGGAGGGATAGCCTAATTAATTAGGACCGCACTCCCCCTATCTCCATGCCCACACCTAGATAGGAACACATACTATCATATGGGAATGAGTGCACATGATCAAGCCACATTGCAAGAGTCTAGGATATTCAATTCATGCCTCAACTCTCGGAATCTTGCTTCGTCAAGGGGCTTCGTGAAAATGTCGGCGAGTTGGTCTTGTGTACCTACATAAGATAGGTTAATCTCACCTCGGTTGACATGGTCACGGATGAAGTGGTGCCGGATCTCGATGTGCTTGGTCTTGTTGTGTTGAACCGGATTATGAGCAATCTTGATAGCACTCTCATTGTCACACAAGAGTGGCACCTTGTCGAAGTGAATACCATAATCCTCCATCGTTTGCCTCATCCAAAGGAGTTGAGCACAACAACTTGCGGCCGCCACATACTCGGCTTCGGTGGTGGAGAGAGACACACAATTTTGCTTCTTGGAAGACCAACTAACCAAAGACCTACCAAGAAATTGGCAAGCCCCGGAGGTTGACTTCCTATCCACTTTGTCTCCCATCCAATCCGAGTCCGAGTACCCAACAAGCTCAAAGCTTCATCCCTTCGGGTACCAAAGGCCAAAAGTTGGGGTATCAATCAAATATCGAAAGACTCTTTTGACCGCCATTAAATGGCTTTCCTTAGGGGCGACTTGATATCGTGCACACATTCCCACACTAAGCATGATATCCATTCTAGATGCACAAAGATAGAGCAAAGACCCAATCATAGAGCGATAAAGTTTTTGATCCACTTCTTTACCATTAGGATCGAGATCAAGAGTAACCTTTATAGGCATGGGAGTCTTGGCTCCCTTTACTCCGGTGTCCATCTTGAACTTCTTGAGCATGTCTTGGGTGTACTTGGCTTGATTAATAAAGGTGCCACCCTTCAATTGCTTCACTTCAAAACCAAGAAAGAATTTCAACTTTCCCATCATAGACATCTCAAATTTGTCGGTCATTAGCCTTGCAAATTCATCATTGAAAGATTTGTTAGAAGAACCAAAAATGATGTCATCTACATAAAGTTGGCATATGAAAAGCTCCCCGTTAACTTTCTTAGTAAAAAGAGTGGTATCAATGAGGCCTATCTCAAACCCACGGTCTACAAGAAGCTCTCTAAGATGCTCATACCACGCACGTGGGGCCTGTTTAAGGCCATAGAGTGCCTTATCGAGCTTGTAGACATGGTTAGGAAGGTTAGGATCCTCAAAACCCGGGGGTTGCTTTACATATACTAACTCATGTAAAGGACCATTTAAGAAAGCACTCTTCACATCCATTTGTTGCAACTTAAAATTATGATGTGAGGCATAAGCAAGAAGGATACGGATGGACTCAAGGCGAGCCACGGGTGCAAAAGTCTCTCCATAGTCAATGCCTTCAATTTGAGAGTACCCTTGAGCAACCAAATGAGCCTTGTTCCTTACAACAATCCCATTTGCATCTTGCTTGTTCTTGAAGATCCACTTGGTTCCAATGACATTGCGGCAATCCTTGGGCTTCTCCACTAATGACCATACTTTGTTGCGCTCGAAGTTATTGAGTTCTTCATGCATGGCCTCTACCCAATCCGGGTTTTCAAGTGCTTGAAAGACCTTTTGAGGTTCCACACAAGAGATATAGGCATGGTGGCTACTAAAGTTTGCCAATTGCCTCCTTGTGGACACCCCTTTCCTTACACTTCCAATCACACTCTCCAAAGTGTGGCTACCTTTCCGGAGAGTTGATGCTATCTTCATAGCATGACGAGCTTGAGCTTCTTCAAGAGATTCTTGAGAAGCCACTTGGTCATCACCACGGTTTTGGTCCTCGCCTTGACCTTCATTACGAGCCCGCTCATCAACTTGAGCTTGCTCTTCATCTTGAGCTTGATCTTGATCACCACTTGGTGAAAAATCACCACCATGCTCATGGTCTTGATCTTGATCATGCTCACTTGGTTGAGGGTCTTGAGCTTGTCTTTGGCTAGCATCAAAGGGGCCTTGTGGAGCTTGTTGTGTTTGAGAGGGTAAAGGCTCCACTTGAGTAGAGCATAGTCCTTCTCCTTCCGCCAAAAGGTGTTTCTCAACGGGTATGAGATGTCCTACACCCATTCTTCTTATGGCAAGAGGAGGTATTTCGTCACCTACATCAAAAACACCACATTGCTCCACACGGGAGCCATCATTCTCGTCGAATCTCACGTTAGAAACTTCAACAACTCGAGCCGAGTCTTTGTCAAAGATTCTAAAGGCGTGAGATTCGGTGGCATAGCCAACAAAGGTACCCTCAAGAGCTTTTGTATCAAATTTGGACAAATGGACACCTTTCTTAAGATAGTAGCACTTACAACCGAACACCCGGAAGTACTTGATATTTGGCTTCTTTCCAATGAGTATTTCATAAGGTGTCTTGTTCAAGCCCTTGCGAAGATATAACCGGTTTGATGCATGACACGCGGTATTAATGGCTTCGGACCAAAAGTTATACGGATACTTGAATTTCGCTAACATGGTTCTAGCCATATCAATGAGAGTCCGGTTCTTCAGCTCGGCTACACCATTTTGTTGGGGAGTGTAGGGAGATGAGTATTGATGGCGAATCCCCTCATCACTAAGAAAATCATTCAAGGTGTAGTTCTTGAACTCGGTGCCATTGTCACTTCGAATCATCAATATGTCTTGACCATATTGGTGTTGCACTTCATTGCTGAAGTCTTTGATGGTTTGTTGAGTCTCATGCTTGTATGCTAAGAAGAAGACCCAAGTGTATCTTGAATAGTCATCGACAATCACCAAGCAATACTTCTTTCCTCCAAGACTTGCATAGGTGGGAGGGCCAAAGAGATCCATGTGAAGGAGCTCTAGGACCCTCTTAGATGAAATGATGGTCTTGCTAGGATGAGGAAGTTCATGCATCTTTACTTCAATGCAAGCTCTACACACACAATCTTTTGAAAAGGTTAGATCGGTTAGTCCTAGGATGTGGTTGCCTTTGTGGAGACTTTGCAAAGTTCTTATATTGACGTGGCCTAGTCGGCGATGCCAAAGCCATCCCACGTCAACTTTAGCCATGAGGCAAGTCGCGGCTTTAGTGATCTCCTTTGAGAAGTCGATCACATATAAGCCATTTTCGACATGTCCAACATGAGCTACATTAAGAGACTTGCTCCACAAAAGAACCACAATCCCAACATCAAAGAAGGTTGCAAAGCCCATATTAGCAAGTTGAGCAACAGAAAGAAGATTATATGAAAGGGACTCAACAAGCATGACATCTTCCACGGTAACATTGTGAGAGACAACAACCTTGCCAAGACCCAATACCTTTGACCTTGAAGAATCCCCATAGGTGACGTAGCCCGCATGGGATGAACCGGTGCGGAGCTCCTTCACCATTTCTTTGCTCCCGGTCATATGATTGGTAGCACCACTATCAATTATCCATTGACCACCACCGGAAGCAAAGCCCTACAAGAGATCAAGTCTTGATTTTAGGTCCCCATTTCTCAATGGGTCCTTTCTTATTAGTGACAAGGGTCTTTGGAACCCAAATAGACCATGCAACATATTCATTTGATGAACCAACAAATTTAGCATAAACATGTCCATCATGTGCGCGGCAAAGAACATAAGAAGGATTATATTTTCCGCAAAGTTATTATGATTATGCATAGCCTTTTTGGAATTCCCAATAACTTCCCTCACCTCCTCCTCAAATACATTACCATTCTCATCATAGCATATTTCACTAGAAACATGCTTCTTTAATGAGGGAGGAGGCGCGGGGACACTCTTCTTCTTCTTGTTCTTCTTGGACTTGGAAGCATATCCAAGTCCCGTCTTGTCACCATGTTGCTTTTGAGCATTCAAAAGCTCATCAAGATTCTCATTTCCCTTTAGGGGAACTTTCTCACAAGAGGGGTTAGTTGGGCATGAACTTGCAACAAATGTGCTAGAAAGAGACTTGGTTGCTTCATTAGCAATTATAAGATTTAGTTTCTCATTTTGCAACCTAAGTTCATTAGCAACGGATTGAGTAATATCACTATCACTTTTAAGTTTAGCAATATCCAAAATTTGAGATTCTTCAAGACACAACTTGGATGTCTCAAGTGCCACCCTTAGGTCATGCTCTCCTCAAGAGATTGAGTAAGAGAAGCAATTTCATCGGCATAGTCATGTGCATGCCCCTCAAGCTCGAAAATGCGTTCATCATTTTTATCATTTATTTGGAGGGCCTCATTACATTGATCTAAGAGAATCTCAAAGCGAGCTTTGGTCTCCCCATGCAAGGTTGACATGAAAATTTCCATTTCATTTAGATCATCATTATCACCACTTTGTTCAACACAATCCATCAAAGATAGGCTTTTAGGTATGATGGGTGTGAGAGGAGGTGATACCTTTGTAGCGTGAGCCATGAGACAAGTCGCATTGTGGTTGGTGCACTTTGATTCATTTGCGGAAGCGAATAGGGATGATGAAGGGGTAGGTTGGGCAATGGTGATGGCGGCCCTTCCTACTTCCTCATTATCACTTGCATCATCCCCGGAGAGGTACTCTTCTTGAGTTGTCAAAGCGTGAATTGGGAGGTCTCTCTTCTTGTCGGAGTTCCTTGGGTATGACTTGGACTTCATTTACTTGCGGACAAGTCTTCCATTGTGATCTTCAACTCTTTCATAAGGACACTCCGCAATGAAGTGGTTATGGTTACCACAATTGTAGCAAGTCCTCACTCTACTTGTAGCCTTGGGCTTGGAGGGGCTAGATGACTTCCACTTCTTCAAGAACGCCCTTTGAGCAAGAGCCATGTGCTCAGCATGAGCATACTTCATGTCCTCGGGGCTTCCACTCATTATCTCTTCCTCTTCCACCAAACTTGATTCTTCATGATATGTGACTTTGGCCTTCAAGGCAAGGTTAGGAGCACGAACACCATGAGCTCGTGCAAGAGCATCATCCCCATTCTTCTCGGAGATCTTTCTTGCCATCATCTCTTGCAAGATATCATGTGCGGACATCTTCCGGAAGTTGGCATTTCCCTTGATAGAGTTCACGGTCTCCTTGTGGAAGGCAAGAGAGCTTGAATAAACTTCCTCTTCATCCACTTCCAATCACATTGGGTAGAGCCAAGATCCGTTAGCTTCACTTGAAGTGTCGATAGATGCCTATGGAGTTCTTCGGGAGTTTCACCATCAAGCATGGCAAAGTTGTCCGCTTCATTGGAGGCTTCATCAAACTTGGATTCTTGAATGCTCTTGTTCCCAATGAAGAGGTTGGTGAGAACATCCCAAGCTTCCTTGGCGGAGGAGATTGATCGAACAAATGCCTTGTCCTTCTCGGAGAGTGACATGTGAATGAGGTGCAAGGCAGAGGCATAGAGTTGCTTGTCGATGGTCTCCCATGGAAGCAAGTTGTTCAAGTCCTTGGAAGTTGGATTAAATCCATGCTCAATAATTCTCCAAAGCTCAATAGACACAAAGTTTATGTGAGAGTGCATGTTATCTTGCCAATTGGCAAAGCTAGAATGTAGCGCCCCACCTTCAGATTAAGGTGGAACATCTGTGTTAAGTGCTATTCCTTGGATCACTGATAGCACCACAGAACAAAATAAAATATTCATTGCATAGTATCAAGAATTACAACGTGGATCCAGATACAAAGTATTCAAACCTTACAGATACACAGTGGAAAACAAGGTGGCAAGAGCCTCCATCTTCATCACATGCCACAGGCAGCCATGTTGGAATGTAAGCTCGAGATCCTAATCCTGGTTCTTTACTCGAAATAAAACCTGCACGTTGAATATGCAGCCCCAAAGGGGTCAGTACATTGATGTACTGGTAAATGACACATATTTTGGTGGCTGTTGTGAGGAGTCTATCTACATGATATTTGGCTAGTGGATCTCATAGGCTGATTTGCATAAAGCCAGTTTTGTCCTATAAGTCTTTCACAAAACCTCCTTTCAACGTTTTATATTTTCCAAGGGTCGAAATAACCCCCAACTACCACATACTAGCTAGGTATGTAGCACTGGGCGAAACTCAACAAAGTTGGAACCTCAGGCACCACCACCCCTCGGAGTGCGTGGTCCTTAGTTCCTACCTAGGGGTTTCTAGACAGATTTTAATCATTCAGAATCGGTGATGAGATTCTTCCGTACATTCCATGTCTAGAGACTCAATTGTCCATTCCGAGGACGCGGCTAATCGATTAGTTTTTGACACCTTGCAAGGGTTGTGCACTTTCACCTTACGATTCATTTTATGCCCATACATAAAATGAAACAAGACCTTTTAGAGGAGAGAGCAACTAACCGGCAAGATCCGTTCCCAACCTATAATTCAACTACCACCATCTTCTTGCACACAAGTTGCACTTCCACATCTAATCAGTCAAGACAGAGCCCATAATGTCATAAGGTTGCACTGGAAGCACTCTAAGCATGGAAGACATGGTAACCTCTTTATTACTGGGTGGCCATCCCGAGCGGCATTCTGAACCCACATCCTCTCGACAAGGCATGCGTCCCAGAACCCACCTACTTCGCCGCCTCTTATCAAACCAATCCACCAGGTGTTTCATTTTAGTTGAAGTTCTTAATTTGTTCACAAAACACTTTTACATGTGATCAAAGCATGGCATCAATATTTTTCAAAGTATTTAGCATCCTAACAGGTGGGGTTAGAGGATAGCTACACACTACTGGGATCTAAGCATTTGATAAAACAGTTGAATATTCCACCTATCATGCATACTACTGAAACACGCTAATGCAGTAGTAAAAATAGGTAGGGGATATGTGTGTCACTTGCCTTTTTGAAGATCACGGCGTTTCACTTCTCTCAACTAAGCACGTAGCTCTTCGCACAAACTATAGCACAGAAAATAGCATACTATAAACAATCTATTCAAACACAAACAAGTAAGACAAACAATTGAAAGGTGTTTGTTTAACAATTTAGTTTTATTGAGATGTTATGACAAGAAGGATATGGCAATAGATCATGAATTGTGAGATATGAGTTTGAGAGCTTAGTTGGAAAAGGTCAATATAATTTGAGAGGGCATTGGATTTGGGTAGGTCAAGGGATTGGGAAAGATTGGTCCTCCAAGATTACAATGTGGTGATATAAATCTTGTGCTTGGCCTAAGCAAGGTAGAGTTTAGAGATGACTCAAGTGGATGGATTCACCTAGATATAGAATAGTGCAACCAAACACTACTGAACAAGGTGTGACAACACTTATTCATAATAGTATAAGTTACACATAGGCTTGGGTAAGGGTTTGTGATATGTTGATTTACTCAATTAAATCATTTGTTAATTGAATAGTTCTACACATGAAATCAGGATCAAATGGACAGAGGATTGAGTATGGGTAGAAAACATTTGAGATCATGGTTTAAGGTCTCTATTGGGTACATGGGGTATTGGATAGATGCTAAAATGTGGATTAGATCAATACCACAAAGATAGCAAGGATAGAATCTATGATTGAGATGTATCACACTTTACTCAAACAACACAGTTGTAATTTGAATATGTGTGGACTAGACATGATAGGTCTAAGTAGATAGGGTCTTGGTCAAGATATTGTTTGGACCACAATGTTGGCTAGGTATGATCATAGGATTTGCTAAAGTAGAAAGAAATAATGCTGAAAAGGTATTGGTTTAATCCTATAGTGGAAATTACTCAAATCCTCATGTTAGAATTTGAATAATTGCGAAATGGTTCAAACAATTATGGGTGTGATACTACTGGGTAGCTTGCAGTAAAATAAAGCTACTGCAATTGGAATCATTCTAAAATAAGTTATAGAATTCAAACTATGATCAAAATAGTGATTTGGATAGATTTGGATGCACAAAGTGTGTGCACGTATCAAATTTGGAAATTATTGATCCTAAGATGTTCTACAAGATCAGAGGATTCCATGGGCTACAAAATTTTAATTTTTGGACACTTGGTTCAAAAGATGTGAAATAAACAAGCTAATAGTAGGTTTGATTCCAATTTGAAGATAGATTCAAATTGAACCCATGAAATAAGAGGTTTTATTGTACTACTGGATTCTACATGTTTCAAGGATTCCAACGGTATATCAATTGTTATTTTTGGACCTACAGATCAAAAGATATGATTTTCTGAAGATTTGGATCAAATCTGGTTTCAAAATCTAAATCGAATTTCTGTTTAAACTGGAAGCCGACACGCGGCGTGATCTGATTGGCCGGTACCGTTTCGGTCGGATCGGCAACGCTGGCCGTTGGATTTAAATGAATCTGAGCGGCCCAGATCTGGTACCCTTTTGATTTTAAGTGGTCTAATCTTATGCGTCCGTTTCAGATCCGACGGCTGGGGCTTAAGAGATGAAGAGGCTCACCGTGGATATAGGGTTCCGTCGTCGTCGGTGAGGTGCGGTGCTAGAATGGACAACGGCGACGTTGCAGACGTTCCTGGGGGCGATGAAGAGGTTGACGAGATGCGCCGTGATGCGGGGATGTCGAATGTGAGGTCGGCGTGCTCGCGCTCTTCCAGGAACGGCGACGAGGTCCGGCTGGAGGGGCTCTGGAGACGGCGAGCTTCGGGTTAGCTCCGGTGCATTGGTTCTCTGCGAGAAATCCGAGAAGAAAAGTCGGGGAGGTGTGCCAGGAGGAGAGGGACAGGATAGGAGAGAAGAGAGAGGGCGGGGCTCACTGACAAGGTCGGAATCGATCGGAGATACCTGCAGATGTGCGGACCTCCGACGAGGAATTTGAGCAGCCTGGCGGCCCGATTCGAGGAGAGAAAGGGAGAGGAGAAAGAGGAGGATGCGGGGTACTTATAGGCGTGGTCCTGATGGCCATTACTCGCGAGAAATCAACGGGGGGGTGTTACTCCGGCGACCGTTTCCAGAAACGGAGAGAGAGAGAGGGAGAAGATTGGGGGAGGAGGGGGATGACATGCAGGGTCCACCTATCAGCGTCGGGAGGAGGGGATGCCAGTACCCTTTCGGGATGGCGCGTTGCTGGGCCTCGGGCCGAATCTCGGGCTGGGCTAAATGGTCTCCCCCGACCCTTTTATCCTTTTCTTTAATTCCTTTTCATTTTCTTTTTCTGATTTCTTATTTCCTTTATAGAATTTGCAAAATTCCTTCAAATCAAATCGAACAAAAATCTAAATTCTTCTAATATTCCATGCAATGCTCCAAACCAGTAAGAAATATGTTTTCAAGATTGAAAGCTAATTTTTGAGTATATCTTTACAAACACAACAAGGGTTTTGCTTGCATAAAAGAAATAGGAATAGAGTTTGAACTCGATTCTTTCTAAAATAGTAAAATAATAGTTTAAAAAATAATGATTGAGAAACACACTCAATTATGGTTAAAAAAAATCAACCTATATTGAATAAAGCAAATTTTGTAAAACATCTTTTGCAAGCAAGCTTGCATAAAGCTGATTAAAAGCAATAAAATAATATTTTGGTTTTTAGGGTTTTCTCAAAGAGGTTCTCTAAGAAGATAATAGAAAGTTTAGAATAGTTTTCTAATAAAGCTTTCAAATAGACTCAAAAAGTTTTAAATCCCTGTGAATTTCAATCAATGCACTCAAAACAAAAGCATCAAATTTTCCCCAAAATTTGATAAAATCTTGGGATGTTACATAGAAGCATCAAGTGGTGGCGGAGGGCCGCATGAAGCAAGGTGTGGCATTTGAAGGTGTCTCCCGGAAACATAGCTTGTAGGATGTGGAATTTCCGGGCTATGTCCCCTAGAGGTGTCATCTACCTTGGGGAGTTCCTCGTCGCCCTCATCCCCATCCTCATCCGGATCATCCTCGTTTAAGGTGGGATTAACCGAGGTTTCAACCGGGGTCGGTGGAGTGGTACTAGACGTTCCACTAATGAGGGCATCGAGTTGAGATTTTTGACTTTCGATGGCACCCATCATGGCTTCCATTCGCACCATGAGGTGATTAAGATCCACCTTAGTGGCGGGCTCTTCGTTGCCCATGATCTCTTAGGCGGTAAAGCCCAATCAAAGAGCCCTCGCTCTGATACCAATTGAAAGGATCAATACGGGCGACTAGAGGGGGGTGAATAGGCGCTAAGTCAATTTTTAATCTTTTTCGATTTTAGGGCTTGACACAATGTAATTTCACTAGATGTACTACTAGGTGAATTTCCTATAAGTGGCAAGCATGCAAGTGAACAAGTAACTAGCAAGATACAAGTAAGGGAAAGATATAACCGACGAGTGGAGACCGGAGACACAAGGATGTATTCCCGTAGTTCCTTCCTTTTGAGGGGAAGTACGTCTACGTTGGAGAGGTGTGGTGACACGGAGTCTACCAACGCCACAAAGGCTCACCATGTTCTCCGGTGAGCAAGCCACGGAGGCTAGCTCGGTTCCACTAAGCGGTGGTAATGGGGGAACCACGAATCCCTTACATGGAGCTTGGGGCACGCATCCACAACTCAATTGGAGGCTCCCAAGAAAGCCACGGAGGCTAGAAACACCACAGAGATGAGTCAATCAAACCCTCCAAGCAAATGGAGGGGGAAATGAAATTCCTTCAGTGAAGATGATGGGCTAGGTCTCCTCCTTCGAATCCTCAAAGGGATTCAAGTTCTATTGGCTAGAGGTGGAGATCTAGAGCTTTGAAGCTTGGCAGCAATGGAGGTGAGAGAGTATGAGCCGCAGCCTTGACTTGAGGTTGAAGAAGCCTTTTTATAGTCCTTGGGGAAGGACTAGCCGTTGCTGCCTTTTTAGGCCAGAGTCTTCGAGGTCCAGAGACCGGAGACTCCGGGCTAAGTGACCTGGGGGCGGAGTCTCCAGCCAGGGTGGCCGGAGTCTCCGGCCAGCGAAAGCCTCCGGGCAAAGTTTCCGGGGTGAGTCTCCGCCCCCATTACTGGGAAGAGCGACACCCCTCGAAAAAGCGGCCCGGAGACTTGGGCCGGAGTCTCCGGTCCCAGACCCAAAGTCTCCGGTGTGTGAACACCAGAGTCTCCGGGCTGGAGACCTGGAGTCTCCGGCGCAGACAAGCCAGCAACCAGCAAGCTTCAGATTTTCACCTATAAGAAAGATTAGACTGAGACAAAATGGTTAGATACCTAAGTATTGACAACAAACACCCAAAATAGATTTTACAAGAAAATGCTCTTTCACCTTTGTCTCGCGATATTTTACTTGCCTGAGATTCGATCGTTAGTATCACCATACCTAGTTCAATCTCGTTCACAGCAAGTACTCTTTATTCGTTTTGCAATCCAATATCACCCTGTGATTAAACTCATTAATCACGTGTTTGCAAATGTTGTATGTTATTGATTACCTAGTGGTCCTGGTGTATATCTCTCCGTCATGAGAGGGACAAATCCCAATCTTGATACATGCAACCCAACAAGTACTTTCTGATTACCTAAGAGACAACTTTATGATCACCCTTTCATATTGTGACGTTTGATGACCTCAAAGCTCTCTTCCGGTACCAGGGAGTGACATTATCTCATGGTCTAAGGAATAGGATACTAACATAGAAAAAGCTACGCAATTGTGAACACAATGACACGATCTAATTGATGTGCTTAATTTGGGTCTGTCCATCACATCACTCTCCTAATGACATGACCTCACTATTAATTGACAACTCATGTCTATGGTTAGGAAACCTTAACCATCATTAACCAATGAGCTAGTCTAGTAGAGGCATACTAGGGACACAATAATGTTTGTAAACCACACAAGTATTAATGTTTCCGCTTAATACAATTCTAGCATAGAATAATGAACATGAATTATAATAATAACTATATTTATTATTGCCTCTAGGGCATAATTCCTTCACACGAAACATGCAGGAAGGATGTGGAGCGTGTATTTGGTGTGCTCCAATCTAGGTGGGCTATTGTTCGCCACCCTACGAGGAAATGGAGCACAGAGGTGATGTGGGAGGTCATGACTGCTTGTGTGATTATGCATAACATGATCATCGAGGATAAGCGTGATGAAGGCATCCATGACCAAAGGTGGGAATTTCAGGGTGAGTCGATTGCCCAACATCTAGGGCAGCTACATTTGAGGAGTTCCTCATGTGCACGAGGATATTCGTGATCGCGCTACTCATGATCAGCCGCAGAACGATTTGATTGAACATCAGTGGGCATTGGCAGGAATGGAAGAAGACGAGGAGTAGTTTTATCTTGTCTTGCTTTCATATATTTCCTTCAAAACTATGATGTTTATTTGAACTATGTTGTTACTTTAAACTTTGTTGTATTAATTTTTACATCTTCAATCACTGTAACATTGAAGTTTATTTCATATGGTGTGTTTGATTTTATTCTGTATCATTTAAAAATAAGAGTTCGAATTGAGGCCACGCGGCCAACTCTACAAATGTGTCGAGCCGCTGGGCCTGCTCCCAACCCAAACAGTCAAGGTGGGAGGACAACGCCCCTTTTGTGTCCGTGGCCCGACGCATACGGACCAAAATGGTCACGATTTGGTCCCAAGATGCGTCGGGCCATTGGAGATGCCCTGATGTGTGCAATGTTACAGCACCGCAGCACACCCCCATAAGGATATGGGGCGCCCGACACAAAAATCATGGCCTATCATGTTTCCATCGCCTCCTCATTCTGGAACACGATCTAATAATTTGTTTGGCACTACCCCGACGGCACCATTTTGTAATTTAAGAAAAATTATAAAAGATTTTTTTGTTCTTTTGTTCAAGTGTTTATTTTGCTCTCTAGTTGTTGGTTTTATTTTGTATAACAAAAACAACAAAAATAGTCTCTTCTTTGTGTTTATTTGTTCTTCTTGGAGTATCATTTTCTTAAGTTCTTCCTTGGATTTTTCTTTATAAAAGGAATGTATTAATACCAAGTGGATATCAGTTATATTCAGCTTCTGCAACAATATAATGCCAATACAAACATCAAGGATGCACACAGCCAAAAGAAAGAAGAAAAAAGAAAAAATCCCACTGAACTAATCAGCAAAGCAGCAGGAACTACCACCACCAATGGTACACCAAGACTGCAAGGTACTCCATGAATGAAGCCTTCAAAAAGGGAACAGTGCACAAACACCATCGTCGCGTGATCACGAGACCATGGGTACTCCGGACAATTCCTTCAACAAGGAGACATATAAGATCCGCTATTGTCAGGTACAACTAGTGAATGTCAGATTTAGAGTTTTTATAATGACCTAAAAAGTGGCACATTTAAAGACTAGATTGTAATTATGACAAGTTGCATTGCATGCATTTGCAAAGTGTAAAAAAATTAAAACCTTCTTTTAGAAGGTATGAGTGATTGAAATAGAACTCTAGTGTTGAGTTTGACTTTGGTCAACACTAGGATTTGATTTCAAATTTAAAAATAAATTCATATTTTTAAACTTAGGAAAACTAAATTTAAAAATGATTTCATGGAGTCTTATGACTCAATACCATTTGTTGTAATATTAGAATCCTAAAACTAACCTCAGGTTGAATTGAGTACAAAATGGAGGTTTGACTTATTCAAGCTTGAATTCAAATTAAAAAATAAATAGTACATACAAGATAATAATTAAAAATCATCCCAACCAGAGAAATGGAAATATAACTTTATTTCTTGACACAAGAGAATTTTTACAACATTTGTGTACAAGGAATAAAAGAATAAAAATTACAATAAAAGGAAATCATATATTACAAACTATTAAAAGAAAAAGAAAATCCTAAAAAACTAAATCTTCTTCTTCTGAACTGTCACTTCTCAATCTGCACAATTCTAAGACATACGAGATCCATAGAAGGATCAAAATGTAGGATTCACCTTAGTGAATCCAAAATTAATTTAGAATCCAAATTTAGATCACAGAAACTATCCTGGACTCATTGTTGAGACTAGGCAGATAAAATGGACGCAAAATGCAAGATAAAAGCCACCAGTGACCAAAACCCCGACAAATGATCTAAAAAGAACCAATACCAAGTGTAGACTAGTAGGGAACCCTAGTGACCAGTAGCAGTAGAGTAGTAAAACCAGAGAGCATCAGGATCACAAATCAATTAACCAAAGAAAAACCTGCTGCTAAACTCAAATGAAATTCACCTCAACATTTAGATTCTTTGAAAGATTTAAACATGTCATCTGAACACTAATAAGTTCATCGAACATGAACCAGAACAATTCATAATAACTCAGAATCATCCTATATCTACTGTCACCTAATCAAGAAAGCAAACAAGAATTTAAACTGAAAAACATCAGAAATTGTTTGTGTTGAAACAACGCTCGAGGCAAAAGGTGGGCCCCACCACACGGCCAGGGTTGGGCCAGCATGGTGGGCCCTCTTTCCTGCCTCATGGCATCCCCCATTGATTTCTTCTACTCATGGTCTTCTATTCCCCAAAAAAACAACGTGGCAAAAAGTTTGGGTTCGTTTGATGTCCGAAAGGTCCCTGAAAGTCAAAAAACTACAAAAACAAGGAAATCTATTTCTCAGTGTTAAAACCAAATGAAAGGGGATTATTAAAAAACCCAGAATCAATGGCAAACAAGTCGAGGTCCTCATAAAACTATGAAATAACTCGGAATATGATCTAATAAATGATGCATGTAAAATTCATGCATGAACTTTGTAGTTTATTGTTACATATTACAACATATTTACATGTTATGAGATGTTATAATCATGATTTGCATTGATTTCAGGGATTTTAAATACAATCCCCTTTCTTTTGTTTTAACTCTCTTTATCAGAAAATGCTTTTTTAGTGTTTTTTACTTTCCAGGAGCTACGTGACTCGAAAAAGGGCAAGGTCGGGGAGCACGGCTTGGAAATTTCGAGATGAACAATATGAGGTGAAGTGGGCCACCAGGAGATAAATGGGATGCAAATGAGAGATGGTGGCACGGTCAGACTTCCAGACCACGCCACTGATGATGCTTGCGGTGGTAACTACATGCACTAGGTTGAGACTCCAAGAGCAGAGTTCTGAGCATAGTGAAGCTTGCTTTTTCCCCACGAGGGTGACTCGAGGGTTATATCGAACTCTCGGGGAACTCTGTGTAAATGAATTATCTTCCTATCCTTCTTCTAGCAACCTGCCAAATAAAATAAATTTGCTTTGTGCCCTCAACCGCACCAAGTGGTTGTCAAGCACAAGGTGTGTGTAAGTATACAAAACTATAATGAAATATGCAATGCAAATAAGTAAATATGCAATGGAAACAATGCCAGAAAAAGTCTTGTGCCACGCGAATATGCAATGCAATGATAAACAGTAAAAGATGGAGGTATAGTGTTTTGGTTTGCAAGTGTAGTAAATAAAAGTATTTTTGTATTTTCGAATTTAATAAGTACTAAAAATGAAAACAATGATAAAGTGGTTGGAAAGTTGTTTCTTATGATTAAAAGTGGATCGGGGTTCATGGGTTCGCACTCTCTCATAAAAGATATGGCGGAAACAAGATCATACAATTGACATAAAGGATTGCAAAAATGTTCAAGCACAGCTAATATTCATATGGGTATCACGTCCTAACATAGAGATGTTTTGGTTATTCATCTCTCTCATTCTCCACCGAGATGGGAATTAAATCTAATCACCTAAGTATTAAGAAATAACTCAGAGTATAGCATTAAGCTTAATGACATGAAGTTAAAATAAGAACATACTAGATCAAGTCGTGGATACTTGGTGACGAGGGTTAACTTGGCAAATGTCCTAGATGAAGGAATTAGGATCGGGGGAAGAGGGCGTCGGATGAACTCGAAGGTAAAGGTTGGTCGGAATAAGTGTATGTCGAAAGTAAACGTGGGTGTTCAACCTGGCTTGCTTTCAATCTGCCCTACACCGTCCCCTCCTGGCCCCTATATATAGATGGCCAGGTCTCGAGGATCAGGTAGGGTCCGATACAGATTACAATATCGACATACGGTGAGAGCTCGTATTCGACTATCATTACAATTGGGCCTAGCTATACGGGCCTTAGGGGTACTCAACTAACGGGCTCTATTAATTATACCCTTGTCAGTAGCCCCTGAGATTCTACCAGAATTGCAGATTCGGGTTGAATCTCTAATCTTTAAATCTTCGATTTGATCAATTCTTCGACTTCTTCTTATCTTCAAATCTTCAACTTGATCAATTCTTCGACTTCTTCTTATCTTCAACTCTTCGACTTTGGTCTTTCGACTTATTTTCATGCTAATTTTTCGCATGGGGTTTTGATGAACAAGCCTAACAACTCTGACGGATCAAGAGGTCAGTTAACTGCCGGAACAGATACTTGTCACCTACTTCAAATTCAATCCCCTTGGACTTGAATTCGGGATACCGGTCAAACCCACTCTTTTGCCGCATTTAGGACTTACAAAGAATGAATCCCAGTGATTCTCAGGGTACCCAGTGCGTCCACCAGGATTTTCTTCGCGTCGTAGACACGGATACATACCAGCAGAGCGCATCCATGTGCGTATACCAGGCCACACAGGACGGATCCCGGGGTCTTACCTTCGTGATAGGTCACGGCATTCGAGTTGCGTTGCGATAACATAACTCGAGAATCTTATGTCGCAGTCAAATTTTGACTGAAAATATTCGGGTTTCAACAACCATAAAACTCGCTCCCGATGGGAGTAACACTTCTGCACAATGCTTTACCAAGAAATATCGTCGGGTGCGCGCTCAGCGCTCCCGATGGGAGTAGCCCCCGAGGCTATAGTCGAAAAAGACTTTTTCGAGTATAGGCTCAAAATATAGTGTGGTCCATCATACTTCAACTCGAGATACTTTAATAACATCCTGTCATCAAATACGCGTCCACCACTCCAATAAAGAGTTACTTTCAATATCTTTGATAATAGTAGCCCCCAAGGCTATAATCGAAAATCCTTGACATATAATCTTGTCTATAAATTTTGTACTTGTCGGCGCCATCCTTCTTCTTTCTTATATCATCTTCTTTATGACATCAATGAATACGTCACTCTGTATGAGTGCGAACCGTTTTATGGGCAGCACTGTAATTTTTGTGATTTTTGACCGTTAGTGGGCTGCCATTTCCGCTCTTTGCGCCACGTCTCAGCCCACGATCCTTCTCCCAGAAGGTATATAAGGGGCGTAGTGGGGGATTTTACTGTTTACCAGCTCGTTCCCTCTACCGCCTCCATTGCCGATCTCTTCTCCTCTCGCCGTTCGTGCATAGCCCCCAAGCGCGGTGCGATAGATGCGCGTGAAGCACCTAGCCACCAAGAACACCATGGCCAAGAACTCCTCTGCCACCAACTTTGTACGCTCTGCCATCACGCCAAAGGAGGTGGAGAAGGCCAGAGCGGATGGCCTCATCTCCGCCCAGGATTCCATCAAGTTTCCCAGTACTGAGCGGATCCCGCAGCCCCCAAACGGCTATCGGGTAATGTTTCTTGCTTTCCTCCTCCGTGGCCTTTCTCTTCCTGCCCATGAGTTTCTCCGTGGGCTCCTCTTTGTCTACGGTGTGCAGCTCCACCAGCTCACACCAAACTCCCTTCTTCATATTGCTTGTTTCGTGACTCTCTGCGAGTCATTCTTGGGCATTGAGCCCCACTTTCTTCTCTGGAGGTCAATCTTTCGGCTTTGCCCCAATGTTGCCCTGGCTAGAAAGCCTGAATTGGGCGGAGCCGTTGTCTCTGTGCGCCCTAAAGCGCAGTACCTCGAGTTTTCCTTTGCCGCATCTATCCAGGGGTGGAGAACCAAATGGTTCTATATCAAAGATCGCAAAGCCTCCCCTAGAGACCAATATGGGTTAGCCCCTTTTGAAGCCTCCAAGGAAGTGAAGAAATTGGCGTCGCGGGATGCGCTTCCCTCAGACGCGGAGATAGCACAAGTTCTTCCTCTTCTGTCTCGCATTCAGGCTTTGAAAGGAGGCCAAGGAGGAGCTTTGTCGGGTATCCAACTCATGGCGTTCTTTGTGCAACGTCGAGTTCAACCCCTGCAGCACCGCCTCACCAAGCTCTGGAATTACTCTGGCCCGGAAGATCCTACTCGCATCTCTGAAGATTTGATAGAGAAAAAGGATGTCGACAAGCGAGTTAGGAGCCTTACCAAGCTCACCAAGGATCATGCGGTTGCTGACTTGACCGCTGACTACTTCGACTCCGTGCACCCTTTGCCCGAGGTATGCATCTTTGTGTTCGCTTGTTGTCGAATTTTGTTTGCTTTGACTTACGTTATTCTTTGCCTTTGTACTCTGCTGACTTTATTTTATATGCAGGGTCACCAATTCCTTGATTCGCACCCTCCTCTTCTAGAGGCAGGGCCCCTTCCGGCTGATCTGGCCTCATCTGTATCTGAAGCCCCCGAGGCTGACGAGAATCAGGACGGAGATGATGCCGAAGAATCGGAAGAGGAAACGAGCTCGTCGACATCGTCTCCCCCCGTGCTCGCTGAAGATGCTGGTGTCGACAAGAAAAGGAAGCGAGTCGAAGAATTTGCTTCTTCGAGTTCTGCAGCGGCTGATAAGGCCTCTGTTCCTGCAGGAGATGAGGAGTACTTCGACCTCCTGGCATCGTAAGTGTTTTTTATTCGAGTTCTTCAATTGCACCTCTTTTGCCTTGTTTCTGTCGTGTTACACATAACTTTTTTGCTTCGTGTAGAGATGACGAAGAGCCGCCAAAAGCTGCTACAGCTACTCCTTCAATTCCCCCTGCAGTTGATGATGAGCCCCCTGCCCAAGTAATTGCGCCTAGGGTTACCAGGGCCTCTGTAAAGAAGGTTCCTGCGCCCCAAAACCTCAAGCGCTTGAAGAAGGCCAAAGAACCCGATGCCTCTCTGGAAGCCCATGAATCCTCGGCTTCCCCCCATGATGTAAGCAATTTTTCCTGTTTTGTTTCCCTTGCATACACTTGTGCTTCTTACACGCTCTTTCTCTCAGGCATTATTGGAGAGATTCGTCGCCTTGGGCACCGAATGTGCTGAGTACCTAAAGGTTGCGAAAGCTTCCGAAGGTATGTTCTATATCCAGTCATGGTTTTTCTTCCACGCTTATCTTTTGATGTTTATCTGACTTCCTTTCTTCTTCTACTGTAGCTGCTCTAGCAACAGCCAATGCCCGAATTGCATCATTGGAGGCTGAGCTTAGTGCCTCGCAGAAGGCATATGATGTTGCGGCCGCTGCCAAAGCAAGCGCTGAGAAGTCGCAGAAATCAACGCTTGGTAAGGCGAAAAAGGCTGAAAAAGCTTTGGCCGATGCCAACAGGGAGCACGCTCAGCGAGAGCAGGCCGTAATGGAGCACCTTCACACAATGTCTACCTCTGCTGAAAGTAAGTGTTTCGTCTTGCCTTCTATTTCGACTTCTTGTTATATTATTGATCTTCGCTAATTCTTTCCTTTACTTTTTCCTTTGTCGCGCAAGATTTACCAAGGTGTCTTCTTCATCTTTGCCATCGGGCGATGATCCTTTGCTGACCGCGGTTAACCTACTCGAGGCAAACTGGATATCTATCCAGGAGACTTTTGAGTTGGTTAGCCGTGTTCTGTCGCGGTTGTTCGTCGGGTTGTGGCCAAAGAAGAAGGCAGAAGTCCCGAAGGATAACTTGGAGAATCTTGCCAAGTCCTTTGATACAATTGAGGACCCGACCCTCCAGCTGAAGGGGCTCTCTCTGAAGCGTGGCGCTGAGGGTGCCATTGCACTTTCTTTTGCGCATGGTGCGGACTTCGACTGGGAGAAGGTGAACTTTCCCCTTGGCCGCACCCGCGATGAAATGAAGGTTTTCTTCGAGAAGGCGAAGAAGTTGGCGCCTGCACTGGCGGCGATTATTTCTCCTTCTGCAGCCTCTGCGGCATCTACTACGCCGGCTCCAACGATGGAAGAGCCTGCACCTCCGTCGACTTCTGGCGACGGATTTGCCATGCCCTCTTCTGCCACGAAGCAAAATGCTGAGGTGGCGTAGACTTTGGCTCCTCTGTAGCTTTCAATTTCTTCTTTTGAATGTAAAAACCTTTAGTCGCGTGCAACCCGAGAACTTTAGCCAAAGGGTTTTGCACTTATGTAAATATATTTCCTTCTCATGAGATCTTGTGCTGCCTCTCTGAAATGTTTCTTCTTTATTTTCTTTTGACTTCCAGTCGATGCATACCAACGATCCCTTGACTGGCGGGCCTGCTCCTTCCGCTGCCCGTACGTTCGACTCGACGATTTCGTCGCCTCCTAGTCGATGCAGTCAATGCGCAAAGTACTCTTTAAGGATTTCTGATCTTGAAACTCAATTCACTTTAGCCAAATGCCAAGCTCAGATGGCATTTGACAAAGCCAGCAAGACTTCTAATTTGACGAAGCAGGTATCTATTCTTGATGATAAGGTGTCCAGCTTGACGGCAAAAAATTTGCATCACGAGGAATGCAATTCTTTTCTTCTTGGCATTATCGAATCCGCCTGCGAGATGTTGCGATGTAAGTTTCCTTTCGACTTGTCTTTTTCTCTTTTTGTTCCACTGCTGTTTTTATGATATCCTCTTGCCCTCGTAGGCACTTGTTTAGATTTCGCTGCTGAAGATCGTCGGGTTACTGAGCGAAATGCGGCCTTAGAGAAAATGTCCGCAGGTGTTGAAAATTTGTGGTCTGATCCTCGATGCCGGAGTGCTGTTGTATTGCTTCAGGACCGTGCCCAGCACGTTGGCGAAGCGGTGGATGGCTGCAGAAAATCTCTCGTAACTATGCACTCGGTTATGCTTCCTCGCAATCCTTTACCTGCGACTTTCCCACTACTTCTTGATACTTTTAGATCCAGCCAGCGAATTCATCGGTTGATAGAACTGAACTTAGTGGCAGGTGCCAATTTTGCTCTTGGGTGGATACGCAAGTGGCAACCAAGACTCAATTATAGTTCTATGTCGCTGAGCTACCCTCCAGGTGGAGCTAGCCTTCGAGTACACTTGGAGAGTACCTTGCAGCCTGCCCGACGAATTATAGCGAGGCTGTTGCAAGAAGATGCCGCGTTTTTCCGCGAGTTTCACTATTTAGACCCTTTGGGTGTAGATGATTCTGACAACCCGATGTTGTAATACTTATGGGAAACGCGAGAATTTCTTATTTCGCGACTGTATGTCTGAAATATATTTTCAGAGCATTTTTTTTGTATGATACGTGCGTTTGCCGCATTTTCTCTTTGAAAGACTCGTAAGCTCGAACATGAGGAACGTTTTGTCTTTATTATACTTGTAATGTAAGATACATGGGTGATCCAAGAGATCCGGCCTATGACTTGTGTTCTGGATCTAGAGGGCATTGCCCCTGGTATAACTCGTGGCTTTTACAGCCTTATTCTTCTACCCTACTTTATTGTTCTATGATGCTTATGCCGTCATGGCTTTCTCTTCCTCTCCTGTATCTTTGTCTTCTCCTGATGCTTCTACTCGTGGTTTCTTCATTTCAGGCTCCGTAACGCGTCCTTCGAGTAGCTTGACGCCTTCTGTAGTCGTGTCTTTCGCCTTTTCTGCATAGTTGGCTATCATGCCAAAATTTTGCGCCATCTTGTGGAACTCCCTGTCGCAGAGATCTGAGACTTCAAAACTTCCTTTTACTGTAATTATTCCTCTTGGTCCTGGCATTTTGAGTACCAGATATGTGTAGTGAGGCACTGCCATGAATCGCGAAAACGCGGGTCGCCCGAGGATAGCATGATACTGAGATGGCCAGTCCATGACTTCGAAGTCCAGTTTCTCTCTCCTGTAGTTTTGTCAGTTGCCGAAGCAAACATTGAGTGCTATTCGACCCAGTGGGTAATTGGCACTTCCTGGTACGATTCTGTGGAAGGAACAATCCGTTGGTTTCAGGAACTCTAGTGATATATGCATTGCTCTGAGTGTTTTTGCGTATATCAGGTTAATTCCACTTCCTGCGTCCATGAATATTCTGTCGACATCATACGCGCCAATTTGAGCTTTAAGTACCAAAGGCGCGTTTCCTGGCCGAGGTACTGTTATAGGGTGGTCTTCTCTGTTGAACTCGATTGGTTGTTCTGACCAATGCAAATACTCCGTTGCGGCTGGGGGTGAGATGACTGCTAAGTTGACTTGTCGAGTGATACTCTTTTCTTCTTTGTTCGACTTGGGCACAGGTTGTATCATTGCTATGATGTGTCCTTTTGATGGAACGTACCCTTCGTCGTCATCGTGCCCCTAGTTCTGCTGGTCTTGTCCTTGAGGAGCTCCGTTGTTTCCTTGTTGTTTTGTCGGAGGATTGTTGCTTCCTTCAAATCCTTGTCGCCTTGCTTCAGTTTGCTTGTTTAGTGCTGCCTCTTGTAATTTTAAGAATGTTGTGCAATCTTTCATTGCGTGCCTTGATACTCGCTTCCCATCGACGAACGCTGAGTGTATATGACAAGGTCCGTTGAGCATATCTTCTTGCGATGGGTTGTACTCTCTGGGTTCTCTCGTGGGAAACTTTTTGTAGTCCTCTTTCCCGTAGCTTCTATACCCCAAGCTTCGGCGATCACTTCCTTGATAGCTGTTGTCTTTGTATCCTGCGGCGACTTGGCTATGGGAGCCCTAATTGTCGTAATTTCTGGACCATCTCCTTTGACTTCTGCTACTCGTGTGATGGCGCCAGAAAAGACTGTGGCGTTTAGTTGACGTGGGAGCAGTAAGTCCTTGTGCGTGGTGATGACCAGCCCGTTGGGAACCCCAAGAGGAAGGTATGATGAGTGTAGCGGCTAGTTTTCCCTCAGTTAAGAAACCAAGGTTTTTCGATCAGGAGAAGAGAGACGATGGCGACTAAAGGTGTTTGTGGAACCTGCACACACACAAACAAATACTTTGTCCCCAACTTGCGATGAGGTTGTCAATCTCACCGGTTTGCTTGAAACAAAGGTTATGAGTGTATCGAGTGGAAAACAGTAGAGTATATGCGAGTAAAGTAAACAGTGCGGGAAAAGTAAACAGGTGATTGCAATATGATTAAAATAGGACCGGGGTCCACAGTTCACTAGTGGTGTCTCTCCATAGATAAAATAACATGCTGGGTAAACAAATTACAGTTGGGCAATTGATAGAATAAAGATAACATGATATGTCAAGAAGATCACTATGAGATTCACTCTGGGCATTACAACAAAATACATAGACCGCCATCCAACTGCATCTATGACTAATAATCCACCCCCGGGGATATCATCCGAACACCCTAGAAGTATTAAGTTGCGAACAACAGATAATTGCATTAAGCAAAGTGTGTAATGTAAACAAAGCATATGCCCTTGAGCATATGAATGTTGTTTTCTCCCTAGTAGCAACAGCACATCTACCACCTTAGAGGTTTCTGTCACTCCCCAGGTGAAATAGAGACATGAACCCACTATCGAGCATAAATACCCCCTCTTGGAGTCACTAGCAACTACTCGGCCAAGATAGCTACTAACAACGGAGAGCATGCAAGATCATAAACAACATAGAGATAACAAAAGATATAATTCAGTACAGCAACTTAATCATAAACACCAATATTCATCGGATCCCAACAAACCAACATCATAGAATTACATAACGGTGATCTCAATCATGTAGGGCAGCTCATGAGATCTAAACATGAAGCACATGGTGGAGAAGACAACCATCTAGCTACTGCTATGGACCCATAGTCCAAGGTAGACTACTCACTCATCGCTCCGGAGGCAAGCATGGCGATGAAGAAGACCTCCGGTGGCGATTCCCCTCTCCGGCAGGGTGCCGGGAAGAGCTTCTGGACCCTCCCGATCTTCGGGTCGACGGCGGCGGCGGATCGCGATGTATTCTGGAAAACTGATCGGGCCCTTAGGTTTTTCTCGTCAGGGGGTATATATAGGCGAAGGGGCGATGTCAGAGGAGGGACCACGCCCCCTCACACGGGGCTGGCGCGGCCAGGGGGTGGCCGCGCCGCCCCTGTGTCTGGGGCCCACGTGGCCCCACTCCATTAGGTCTTCGGATGTCTGGAAGCCTCCCCTTGATATAAGACTTCAGGAACTTGTTTCGTCCAATTCCGAGAATATTTCCTGTGTATCACTTCTGAAACACAAAAACAGCAGAAAACAGGAAACTGGCACTGTGGCACTTCGTTAATAGGTTAGTTCCGGAAAATGTATAAAAATGCCACTAAGTGTAACGAAACAATATACAAATGGTGTAAAAACAAGCATGGAGCATCAAAAATTATAGATACGTTTGAGACGTATCAAGCATCCCCAAGCTTAACTCCTGCTCGTCCTCGAGTAGGTAAGTGATAACAAAGAATAATTTTTGAGGTGACATGCACCTACACAATCTTGATCATATATGTAAGCATTGGTGAGCTGGGATCAATAGAACTTAAAACATGGGCATGAAAGATATAATCATGACAATAAGAACTTAGCAACCATGTTGTAAACATGTAAATGAACACAAACAAAAGATCATGATAATGAAACAATGAAAGTCAAACGTGTGTTCAAATCATAAGGAAAAACATAAAAATGGTTTTCAGCTTGTCCTTCAAAGAGAGCAAAACATAAATGCATAGGACACCTCAAAGTTTAAGAGGGCGACTAGATACAAATAATTTAAGAACAAGTGAAACCAACAATATGAGTCAATCAATGAACTTTGGGACAATGCATATCACACTAAGAATGACAACTATGCTCTCTTAATGGTGCATAAAGAAAGAAGATGGTGACTCAACATAAAAGTAAAAGAAAGGCCCTTCGCAGAGGGAAGCAGTGATTGCAAGTTTTATAACCTTCAAAAATTATGGTACTTACCGGCTTTGAGCTCTCATTGCCCCCATCATAAGCATCTTGAATGGTTAAAGTTAATGCGAGAACAATTATGATGCATATGCTTGACAAATCATAAGTTGAAAACCTCGTGTCCCGTGAATACGAGTACCCAAACCATGCTAATTCACTTAGAGTCCCAAGCAAGGCTCTTGTCATTGTAAGTATATGCATATCATTGAGAACCGCCAATGGGGTACCTCCGTGCCCGATGACATGGAACAAGCCCACACCAAAATGACAGGACAAGCAGACAATGAACACCTCGACATCTCTTTTATTTGCTATATTGTTTAGCTTTTTATTGTGAGATGCGTCGTCGAATGTTCACCATGGGTATGCTGCAAATTTCCACCATGAATTATGCATGGCTTAGATTGGCGGCCCGGCGTTTCCCTAACACATATACAAACTCCATGATCCCTACAAGATTCCCAATTCATTTCACACAGCGGGCATCCATAAACAAAAGATCACGATATCAACTCAAAAAGAAGTGCAATGTTGAAAGCTTTCCCCATGACAGCATGGCTAGGCTAGAATCCAACTTACAACTTGCAAGCATAACAACTCAGCATAAAAGACCACAATGTCAAATTTTTAAGAACAAGAAAAAGTAAAGTGTGCCTTCCGGTTCGTGAGAGCTTTACTGACCGAATTTCGCATAACACTGGTAAGAGTTTAATTTGAAGAGAATATAAAAGCAAGTCAAATTTACTTGGAATAGCAAATTGCTAGTAGGTATGTATGGTGGACACTTTGGAAAACTTTGGCTTTTAGGAGTTGGATGCACGAGTAGAGCTCATACTCAGTACAAGGCGAGGGCTAGCAAAAGACTGGGAGCGACCAACTAAGAGAGCAGTAATGGCCATAATCATGCAAAGCGACAAAGCGACATTAAAAGAAGCATACGATGGCATCAAAAGTCAAAAACTAAATGATCATGAAGGCTAATGGCGACTTTGTAAGAGTCTAACATGTGTGAGCATGCGCCAAGTCAACCCAAATAAAGCATCAAGGAGAAAACCAAAATAATGCTTCCATACAATAAAAACAACGCATGATTTTTTCAAAGGCTCATTAAGCAATCTCAGTTATTTGAGACAAGTCATGCTACAGCAAAACCACTAAGCATACTATCAAAAAGACATCAAGCATGACATGAAAAAAAACCTAAGCTGCTGTCTACACAAGCTCCTTCTTGTACCACTATTTTGCACAAAGCTTTTTCTCTTTTCCAACACCATTTGAAATTTTTATAAACACCTCTTTTGATCTTCGGGTGGCGGCGGCGGCGGCGGATCGCGATGTATTCTGGAAAACTGATCGGGCCCTTAGGTTTTTCTCGTCAGGGGGTATATATAGGCGAAGGGGCGATGTCAGAGGAGGGACCACGCCCCCTCACACGGGGCTGGCGCGGCCAGGGGGGTGGCCGCGCCGCCCCTGTGTCTGGGGCCCACGTGGCCCCACTCCGTCAGGTCTTCGGATGTCTGGAAGCCTCCCCTTGATATAAGACTTCAGGAACTTGTTTCGTCCAATTCCGAGAATATTTCCTGTGTATCACTTCTGAAACACAAAAACAGCAGAAAACAGGAAACTGGCACTGTGGCACTTCGTTAATAGGTTAGTTCCGGAAAATGTATAAAAATGCCACTAAGTGTAACGAAACAATATACAAATGGTGTAAAAACAAGCATGGAGCATCATAAATTATAGATACGTTTGAGACGTATCAACTTCCATATCTATTTCTTCTGTCGTCCTCTGGGGATCGCGTCCGCTTGTTGTTGCATGCGTCTTCTCCATCTGCAAATCTGTTTGCTACGCCCATGAGGTCTGACACTGTTTTCGGCTTGATTCTGCCCATCTCTTCGACTAGGACTCTTCGCCTTAATCCAATGATGAACGCATCTATTGCTCTTTCGTCTGAAACTTCGACTGCTGAATTTTTTATAAGACTCCATCTTTGGATATATGCCCGCAATGTTTCGTCGCGTTGTTGTACACACGCTTTGACTTCTTCTATTGACGCTGGCTGCTTGTATGTCGACCTGAAGTTGCTTGTAAATTGCTTTGTGAGGTCTTCCCAGCTTCCAATAGTTTTCTTCTCAAGTTTGCTCAACCATGACCCTGCTGCGCCGGTGAGGTGTAGTTGCAGACTTTGCATTGCTGTTTCTTTGGTTCCTCCCAATATTTGTACTGCTTGTAGATAATCTGAGAGCCATGATTGTGGTTCCTGTGATCCGTCGTACTTTTGCTGATCATGAGGTAACTTGAATCCCTTGGGAACTGGAGTGGTGCGAACCCTGCGGGTAAAGCATGATGCCCCCATTTCTTTTTCGTTTTCTTCATAGTCGCGTTTTTCATTTGGGGATCGTGATCTTCGGGTTCCTCCATGTTGTTTTGGTGATGGCGATCGAGATTGTTGATTGCTGCTTCTGCGCCGAGGACTACTGTGATGGCGAGGCGATCTTGGCTTGTGCGTTTCCTTATGGTGGTGTGCTTCTTCTCCTTTTGCTGATAGCTTGTGACCCACCATGTTTAGTCCGTTCAATGCTGCTCTGTGCATATGTTCTCTAGGATCTCCCGGGTTTGGTTGAGTTGTGAGTAGATAAGCTTGAGCTGCCACTAATGCTGCTTCAGGAGTTTTTGGTACGATGTTTCCTTGTTCGTCAACCGATAAAAAGGACGAGTCAAGGTTTTTGGAAATGCTTTGCCTGTCGGAGTACTCGAGGTTATCGTACCTTGAACCATGTCGGCGATTTTTCCTTGCGTTGCTATATGATGCGTCGCTTCGCGCTTTACGAGCGGCGTTGCTGGCTGCAATGGCTGAGTCTTTTCTTCTCTGTATCTCTATTTTCTCCTTTGCTAATTGCTTTGCCTGCTGCCTTAGGGCATAATGATACCCCAGAAGCATGTCTTTGCTGGAATTTGATGGTATCGGCGTGCCGTGTTCTATGGCTTCTCTTATTATCCTCCATTCGTCGACTGATAGTCGAATTTTTTTCCTGGTTGTGAGGGATTCTGCTGTTTGCCCTTCTGCTAGGTGATTTGCTCCTCTGTCGATATTTGTTGGGTTTAGCACTGGATTGTTGTTTTTATCGAATTCTTCTGAGTTATCTCCTACAATGGCGAGCACCTGGCACTGTTTGCCGATGTTACCATTGAAGCTTGAGAAGATCGAGTTACTATCCTCAGAAAGCTCTAATCCTGTCTTCCATGTATCTGTTGACTTGTCTGAAATATCGTCGAGGTGGATCATAAGATCTTCGAGTTGGACCCTTGCGTCGAAATTTTCCATTGCTTCGTTGTCTTCTGTGATTTTTCCTTTTTGCCCTTCTTCCAAGCTGACCGGCGAGTTTACCTCGCTGGAAGAGCCTTCATAATATTCCATCATTGCTACTGTTTCGGGCTCACTTGCCGACGGATCTTGTTTCGTCGGATCTGAAAGGCGAGATGAACCCGATGGCCCGATGAGGATTCTTAAACTTCTGATTGTCAACTCCATCTCTTGATTTTCGTCGACTTCTGTACTGCTGTTGGCTAAAATCGAAAAAGCCGTCGAATTCATGATTCCAACGCCCAAGGTCCCCACGGTCGGCGCCAATTGACGAGGGTTAACTCGGCAAATGTCCTAGATGAAGGACTTAGGATCGGGGGAAGAGGGCATCGGATGAACTAGAAGGTAAAGGTTGGTCGGAATAAGTGTATGTCAAAAGTAAACGTGGATGTTCAACCTGGCTTGCTTTCAATCTGCCCTACACCGTCCCCTCCTGGCCCCTATATATAGATGGCCAGGTCTCGAGGATCAGGTAGGGTCCGATACAGATTACAATATCGACATACGGTGAGAGCTCGTATTCGACTATCATTACAATTGGGCCTAGCTATATGGGCCTTAGGGGTACTCAACTAACGGGCTCTATTAATTATACCCTTGTCACTTGGTAAGGTCACACCAAAGACTCCCGGTAGCATGCTAATTTCTTTATCCCTAGTGAGGCAACAAAGTAAGGTAAACACCCAAGTGAAACCCGAGGACTGTCCTCCCCGTAGTATTCACCCCCTGTTACTCCAACTAATACACGCGTTCCCCATACACGCCCTCATAAACATGCTTGATCAAAACAAGTAAACAAGATCGGGGTACAAAATATGCATCTACTCATATACTGAAATAATGAACAATTGCAATCTCAAATTTCAACTTATAGAAAGATCCACCACAAAGGTAATACAAATATGGTCATAATCATGTTATGCAACTCATATGGCGCTAATACAATGAAGAACAAGAGATAGATACAATAGCTACTGGTACAAACCCATAGTTCAGAGGTGGACTACTCCCTCTTCATCATGGTGATGAAGGTAGAGTCATTGGAGAGGGTAGAGATCATGCCGGCAGCACCCCGCCGGAGTTTCCCCATCCGATCTTTGTCTTCCAGGCTCCTGTTTCATGGTTTTGTGTTTCGGCCGCGCTCTTTTTCGTGACCCGTCGAGGGACCCTTTATATAGTCAGTTTTAGGTCAAGACGAATCCATCGGGATGAAGATCGATGGCATCAGAGCAACAAGGAGGGAACAGGTAGGCCCCACGATGGCCTCATGCCTCCTCTGTTGCACTTCAGTCTTGGTCTGTCAAAAAATTAGCCCCCGCAAAGTTTCAGGTCATTTGGACTCCGTTTGGGTCCCTGAAAGTTAAAAACATAGAAATAGAAGTTTCCTGGTTTTCCCAGGTTAATCCAATAAAATTAGCAAACTTGTGAATTATTCCCAATAATCATCAAAAAGCATGAATATAACCAATATATTATGCAAATAAGATGGAATATCAAGTGGTAAAGTACAAAGATCATGTATGAATTTTACATGCATCGGCCACCAATACTCATTTGCGATCTGTGCATCGGATGCCATCCATTTTCGCGTGGTTCTCTTCATCTTGACCTAAAACCATCTATTTAAAGGTACCCCTGGGCATTCACGAAAGGAGGCGGCGGAGAAACACGAAAAACACAAAACAAAGGCTGCAGGAAGTCACCGGAGGAAGATCGGAGGGGGAATCGCTGCTGGAGTCGCCTCCGGCCACCTCTCCTCCTTCACCAACACCTCCTTCTTGCTCTCCACCATGAGGGGGAGTAATTCACCCCCTGGACTATGGGTTTGTGGTGGTAACTTAGTCCAATCTCTCTATGTATTGTCATTGTTGAAGTCCATATGATGAGCCTTGCATGATTATAGAAACTATCTATGTAATTCCTATGGTGGTTATTGTGTTATGAGATAATATTTGTTATGCATCTACTTTTGTGTCAAGATTATATGGCTTGTCATACTTTGGGATTGCACCTAAGATACATGCAATGAATTTATCTATGCATAATGCCTTGTCTATCATGTAATGTGGTGCTTGACACCACCAAGTGTTGGTAGATGGGAGAGTTGTGTAAGCACATAAATTTATAAATCATCGCACTAGTGTCTTAGAATATGTATTTCCTATAGAGTATGATGTATGTGGGTAAAGTGATGTCCGAGATGACAGCCGGCATAAGCATCGGTCGACAGCAACAGTGTAGAAAACATCCTTTATCTGGAGGTAAAAAGGGAGAAGTATGATGTGGTGGAGTGATAGTCCACGCTCTGGGGTGACACCAGAACACATATGGGTACTTCTTTCAACTATGTGTTTTAGGACATATAACCACCATATAGTTATCATTAAAGCATAACACTTTGTATTTACTTTTATCATCTAATATATGATCATCACTGTAGAACGAGAGAGTGAGAGAGAGAGATGATTGAGTGAAGCATGAACCCAGGTCCATTGTTCCCATTAGCGCAACCTCCTTGTCTTGTCCTCTTGCATTTAAAGGATTGAGACACTTTTCATTACTATTTTGTTACCTTTTACTTTATCCCATTAAATCAACCTCTATTGTTACTTTAAATTATTTAGTGCATAGACAACTAGAATCGTGACACTCTAGTTGGAGAGAGTAATAGCTTTTCCTTCTTGCTCCTACGGATCGACACTCATACTTCCACATTGAGAGGTTCTACAGTGATTGACAAGGGTATAGTTAATAGATCCCGTTAGTTGAATACCCCTGAGGCCCGTTAAGCTAGGCCCAACTGTAATGATAGTCGAATACGAGTTCTTACTGTATGTCGATATTGTAATCTGTATCGGACCCTACCCGATCCTCGAGACCTGGCCATCTATATATAGGGGCCAGGAGGGGACGGTGTAGGGCAGATTGAAAGCAAGCCAGGTTGAACACCCAAGTTTACTCTCGATATACACTTATTTCGACTAACCTTTACCTTCGAGTTCATCCGACGCCCTATTCCCCCGATCCTAAGTCCTTCATCTTGGACATTTGCCGAGTTAACCCTCGTCAATTGGCGCCGACCGTGGGGACCTGGGCGTTGGAGTCATGAATTTGATGGCTTTTTTGCTTTTAGCCAACAGTAGTCCAGAACTCGACGAAAGTCAGGAGATGGAGTTAACAATTGGAAGTTTGAGCATCTTTGTCGGACCATCGGGTTCATCCCGCCTCTCGGATACGACGAAACCAGATCCGTCGGCAAGTAAGCCCAGAGCAGAGGTAATACTGGAATCGTCGGAAGGCTCTTCCAGCGAGGTAAACTCGCCGGTCAGCCCGGAAAAAGCACCAATCGCAGAAGGCGACAAAATTCGGGAAAATTTCGACTCAGAAGAAAGGGTAAGTCAAACATACAACAGTGCAAGGGACTTCGCCGTTGGAAGCAGTGGCGTCTCCAAAGTACATCAGCTATGCGTCATTATCACCGAGGCAGAATAAGAGAACAACAACGAAGGAAGTAAAAAGGTCGACAGGCAAGTCGACAAAATAAAAGAACACAACAAAAAGGATAACGAGAAAGTCCACGTTTCGACTGGCGAATGGAGAATGATCAAGTCAGCTATCAATCATGGTACAGAAGTACCCGAAGGATCGAGAAGAGAAGTTCTAATGGGATACCAGTATGCATTATACCAACATAGGAAGAAACTAAGGGAGGAAAGAGACACCGTTCCGCAAAACAATAACAGTGTATCAAGGGAGGAATACTGGGATGATTATAGTGAGGATTCCGAGTACAGTAGAGAAAGGCGCGGAGACCCAAAACACAACAGGGGGGAAAGAGCACGCAGCAGAGAAGAAAGGTACTCGAGAAGCCCTACCCCACAGCTAGAAGAGGAGAAAGATGACTTCATGCAAGAAACGCCAGAAGCAGCGTTGATAGCAGCACCGGCGTATTTACTAACTACAAGGCCAGAACCTGGGGATCCGCGAGAAGATATGCACCGAGCCGCGATACAAAACCTCGGAATAGTAGAGAGCAAGATCAGGGAAAAAGGTTCAGACACAAAGTCGACAAGCTACAAGGAAAAGCAAAAGGAGAAGCTCAGATACAACTTCGCAGATAGCGAGTATAGTGAGTCATCAGAAGAGGAAAGGCGACAAAAGAGGAAGGAGGACGCAAGAAATATAATAGCACAGGCTCGAGTAAATAAATCACGCCACGCCTGGAGGGAAGAAAATTATGAAGACGACGATAAAGAGATGGGCGCATTATGCTTTACCCGCAGGGTTCGCAGAACTCGGGTACCCAAAGGATTCAAATTACCACATGATCAACATAAGTATGACGGGTCGCAAGAGCCTACCCTGTGGTTATCGGACTATTTACAGGCAGTGCAGATATTAGGGGGAACAAAAGCGACTGCAATGTAAAGTTTGCAGCTACACCTCACCGGCGCAGCACGGTCGTGGTTGAATACCCTACCCAACGAATCCATTGGAAGTTGGGGAGAACTCGAAAGTCAATTCACAAGGAATTTTCGTTCAACATACAAACGCCCAGCATCACTGGAGGAAGTTAAGGCGTGTGTGCAAAGGAAAGGCGAAACTCTACGTTCTTATATACAACGGTGGAGTATAATCAAAAACTCAGCAGAGGACGTCTCCGACGAACGAGCAATAGACGCTTTTTCGGTTGGACTTCGTCGCTCAGATCTCGTGGAAGAAATAGGAAGAACAAGACCTACAACAGTAGCCGAGCTAATGGAAGATGCCAACAAATTTGCTGATGGAGAAGACGCATATAATAACAAAAGGGGACGTTCACCAGAAGTCGACAGAATAAGCAGACAGAGGAGACGACACCGTAGCAGGGATAACCAAGGAAGACGAAATCAGGTAGCCGCGGGCTACGCAGCAGAAGAAGAGGAAGGATATGTAAACAGGAGGTTTCAGGCAAAGGGAGTAGAAAAATCGAGATACTCCGGTCCTTCGGCCGAGGATATGTTATACGGACCTTGTCGAATCCACTACGCATACCTTGATGGGAAAAGGGTCTCAAATCACCAGATGAAGGATTGTAGAACGTTTCTGAGGCTACAAAGCGCCATGGGTTCAAACCAAGGAGGATGGCAAGAAGAGAAGCGCGCAACTCAAGGATATCAAATGCAAAGGCTAGCAAGGCACCTAGAGTCAAAAGTCTACATATCAGCTATGATTCAACCGGTGCCCAAGTCGAAGAAAGAGCGAAAGAGCATATCCAGGCAAGTAAACCTAGCAATATCGTCACCACCAGCTACGACAGAATACCTGCGGTGGTCAGATCAACCAGTTAAATTCAGTAGAGCAGACCACCTAAGGAAAGTTCCCAGGCCAGGCCACTCGCCTATGGTTCTAAAGGCACAAATAGGAGGGTACGACATCGGAAGAGTATTTATGGATGCAGGGAGTGGCATCAACCTGATATATGCTAGAACACTGAAGGCAATGTGTATCTCACTGTCGAGTTTAAAGCCAACAGACTGCTCCTTCCATGAAATAGTACCAGGAGCCGCAAACTACCCTTTGGGAAAAATAGAACTCGACGTCTGCTTTGGCAGTAGCAGCAACTACCGCAGAGAGAAGCTGGAATTTGAAGTCATGGACTGGCCGTCACAATACCACGCAATCCTGGGGCGCCCAGCATTTGCAAAATTCATGGCAGTGCCTCATTACGCGTATCTTACGCTAAAAATCCTAGGACCCAAAGGAACAATTACAGTGCAAGGGAGCTTTGAAGTAGCCAACGCATGTGACAGAGAATTCAATAGGATGGCGCAAACCTTCAGCATGACAGCAGAATATGAGAGGCTAAAAGGAGAAACAGATCATAATATGCTACCCGACGTTGGACGATCCCTGCCAGATCAGGCTTTCGACGCAACTCAGGACTCGAAGAAAATCCAGGTCCACCCTACAGATCCAAACAAGACAACATCAATTGCGGTGAACTTGGATCCGGCATAGGAAAGCGCGCTCGTCGAGTTCCTCCGTGAGCGCTAGGAAATCTTTGCCTGGTGTCTATCAGACATGCCAAGGGTTCCCAAGGAACTCGTCGAGCACGCGTTAAATGTAGATCCCAAGGCAAAACCAGTCAAGCAACCATTACGACGATTTGATGAACCTAAAAGGAAGGCGATAGCATCAGAATTGCACAGGCTGGAAAATGCCGGATTTATCAGAGAAATCAAAACTTCGAGTTGGGTATCGAACCCAGTTATCGTACCCAAGAAGAACACAGACGTACAAAGAGTATGTGTCGACTACACATCTCTCAATAAGCATTGTCCAAAGGATCTCTTCCCTCTACCCCGTATCAATCAGATAATTGATTCAACAGTGGGATGTGCGAGGCTTTCCTTTTTGGACGCATATTCTGGTTACAATCAGATCAAATTGAAGAAGGAAGACGAAGAAAAGACGGCCTTCATCACACCGTACGGAGTGTTTTGCTACCAAGTAATGCCGTTTGGCCTAAAAAATGCAGGAGCAACTTATCAACGGATGATGCAAAACTGCCTCGAAAGCCAAATAGGATGCAACATCCAAGTCTACATTGACGATGTGGTCATCACTACAAGAGAGGAGCAATCTTTAATCAGCGACTTGGCAGAAACCTTCGACAACTTGAGCAGGTACAACCTTAAGCTTAACCCGACAAAATGTTCCTTCGGCGTATCAGCAGGACAACTTTTGGGGTTCCTGGTATCAGCACGAGGAATAGAGGCAAACCCAGAGAAGATTCAAGCAATTTTAACAATGGGAAAAACCACAAAACTACACGACGTCCAGAAACTTGCAGGATGCGTCGCGGCATTAAGTCGTTTCGTTGCTCGATTGGGAGAAAAGGCGCTTCCTTTCTATGCACTCATGAAGAAATCAGATGACAAATTTGAATGGACAGAAGAAGCAGACGCGGCTTTTGCACAGCTGAAAAAAGTGCTTTCCACGCCACCAGTACTGGTCGCACCAAAAGAAAAAGAACCACTATTACTTTACATCGCCGCAACCCATCAAGTGGTGAGTACAGTATTGGTAGTCGAAAGAAGTGAAGAAGGAAAAGCCCACGGCGTCCAGAGGCCGGTATATTTCATCAGCGAAGTGCTATCCCCGACAAAACAGAGGTACCCTCATTATCAAAAGCTCGCATATAGTGTCTTTACAACTGCACGAAAATTGCGACAGTACTTTGCGGTGCACCCAATTATAGTGGTCAATGAAGCGCCACTATCAAACATATTGAACAATCCTTCAGCAACAGGACGTGTCTCTTTGTGGGGAATCGAATTATCTCCCATGGACATCACGTATGAAAAAAGGAAGGCAATCAAGTCGCAAATCTTGCCAGATTTCACAGCAGAATGGTTGGAGCTGCAGAGCACGGGACCGCCAGATCTATCGAGTGTCTGGACAATGTACTTCAACGGTTCTAAAAGAGTACAAGGCGCAGGAGCGGGAGTAATCTTAATATCGCCGCATGGCGACAAACTAAAATATGTCTTAAGGATGAGTTTCCCGCAGGCTTCTAACAATGAAGCAGAATACGAGGCTCTGCTACATGGAATGAAGATGGCCAAAGCATGTGGAGCAACTCGACTAAAAATATTTGGGGACTCGAATCTTGTTGTCCAACAAGTTATGAATAGATCTGACACAATCAATGACAACATGATGGCCTACAAGAACTTATATCATTATCTCGAAGGAACATTTGATGGATGCGAAGTCTCGCACATCAGCAGAAACAGCAATGAAGAAGCCGATAACTTAGCAAATATCGGGTCTCAGGGTCTACCCGTGCCATCAAGAGTATTCTGGGAGGAAATAGTAGAAAGGTCAATAAAAAGTATCAAAAGTTTGACTACTACAGCAGGCTCGGGGATTGCACCGGAACCCGAGGAAGTCATGATGATAGAAGAAACCTGGATGCAGCCGTATCTCGCGTATATGATGAATAAGCAGTTACCATAAGATGCAGTAGAAGCCAAGAGGGTAACTCGACGATCGAAAGCGTTTGTCGTGTTGCAGGGGAAATTATACAAGAAAAGTATTACCGGCATTTTGCAGCGTTGTGTAACGCCTCAGGAAGGACAAATAATACTAAAAGATATACATGGCGGAGTGTGCGGCCATCATGCAAGCAGCAGGGCAATAGCGGCAAAAGCGTTCCGTGCAGGATTCTATTGGTTAACAGCCATCGAAGATGCGAAAGATATAGTCCGGAAGTGTGAAGCCTGTCAGAGATTCGCATCTCGGCCACATGCACCAGCAGCAGAGTTACAACCAATACCATTGTCCAGGCCCTTTGCACAATGGGGCCTCGATATGGTGGGAAAGTTGCATAAATCCTGGCCAGGAGGACATGTTTACATGCTAGTGGCAGTCGATAAATTTACCAAGTGGGTGGAAGCAGCCCCGGTAACAACTCAAGATTCGACAGCAGCGATCAACTTCATCAAGTCAATAGTATTCCGTTTCGGCGTACCATATAGCATCATCACGGACAATGGGACAAACTTCACTTCCAAGGAATTCAAGAGTTACTGCGAAGGACTAGGAATCAAACTCAAATTCGCATCTGTGGCGCACCCAAAGACAAATGGGCAAGTCGAAAAAGCAAATGGCCTGATATGTAGTGGGATAAAAAAGAGGCTTTTAGCACCTCTCGAGAAAGCCAAGAGCGCTTGGGTAGAGGAACTGCCCTCCGTTCTTTGGAGTCTAAGAACCACGCCCAACGCAGCAACTCAAGAAACTCCTTTCTTCTTGGTCCATGGCGCAGAAGCCGTGCTTCCAGTCAAAGTTACGCACGAGGCTCCAAGGGTGACGGCATATGACGAAACAACATCAACAGAAGCATTGCAAGACGATGTCGATGCACTAGATGAAGCAAGAGATAAGGCATTAGAAAGGGCCACACAGTATCAACAGAGTCTAAAAAACTACCACAGTAGTCGAGTTCGACCACGATCCTTTGTGGTGGGAGATCTAGTTTTGCCACTCAGGCAAGACAGCCACGGGAAATTAGAGTCCCCTTGGGTGGGACCTTACATCGTTACAGAAGTCATACCAGGAGGAGCTTATCGACTACAAGACAAGAAGACGAGAAAAGATGAGGGCAACCCGTGGAATGCGGAGCAGCTACAATGTTTTTACGCATAGAATAAATCTAGTGGTATCATTAAATTCGAGTTAACCTTCTGAACCCAGAACATGAGGCCATAGGTCGGGTTCCTTGGGTTGAACTCAACAAAATTGTACAAGTATTTCTACTTCTCCGCTCGGGGGCTTCAACCCTCGGGTCGTACGAAAGAAACTCTTATCATGACATGGAGACCTTTTTTTTCACTATAAGGTTGTGCAGACAACCCGATATTCTTCAAGTAATTTGGTTCACAAAAGAACCCGATATTCTTCGTGCTGATTGGTTCGTAAAGAACCCGATATATAGAAAGCATACCTCAGAACAATGATTTGTTTTCATGGTACTAATAACAACATCAAAACGAAGTACGGATATTTATTACATATGGCACGGCAGCAAGGATATTATCAAAAGAAACTACATATAAAGCATATCCTAATGAAAGTGGACTTCAGCTTCATACTTCTTCTGGCATTGAGTGCCGTCGTAGATCTTCACGTCAAACTTTGACATGCCGATATGGAAGTCGAAGGCCATGAAGAAGCCTTGGTGGATGTCGTGGTCTTCTGCAAACTGCGACCAGCCACCCTTAAAGTACTGCTCGCCGTTGCCATCATACCAAACCTCTACTTCGTATGGAGTCCTACTGCCAGATTGTTCGCAAAGAACCGCTTCTCGCAGTTCACGCCCATCCATGAACTTTGTGAAATTCAGCGGCAGACGCTGAATCTCGCGGCACTGCGCCATGGCAATGCAGAAGAAAGAGAAGATCCTGGGAAGAGCAGCAGGAGCAGCGGGAGCAGCAGGAGGAGGAGCGCTCGGACCTGGGGCAGCGCCACTCACCTTGGGCTTGTTTTTGCTACCAGGTGGGCGGCCGGGACGACGCTTAACCGGAGCGGCCGATGACGATCCTGCGGCGGCCGGAGTTGTGTTGTTCTTGTTCTTGCTTCCACGAGGGCGACCCCGACCTCGTGGCGCCACCGGAGAGCCAAGGTTCAGACGAGAACCATCTGCGTCAGCCATGTGGACAAGGGAAAAGGCTAGAAAACCCTAGATGGAGAGAGAGAAGATGATGCGGCGGATGAGGAATCTGATTAGGGTTTTTTACCCTTGCGAGAAGGTGCTTTATTTATAAGCACGTATTATCGGGACCTCGTGATAAGCAAAGCCCATCAACGTATTCTACAAAAGAGTTAAATTCTGCACGTAGCAGACAATAAACACCAAAGGAGAAAAAAATAAAAAGGGGAGAGTGTGGTTGCACGATATAAAAGACCTCGCCTTGGGCTCGGGGGCTTGTACACAGGAGATATTATAAGGAAGAAGACGAAGTGAATTTTGAGCCTATGCTTGTCTACAAGTATTCAAACATAGCCTCGGGGGCTACTCCCATTGGGAGCGCTGAGCGCGCACCCGATAGAGGATGAGATAATCAATATCAAGGATGAAGAAAGTATATCATACAAACTTCGACTATATAGTCGACAAAATGCAAGGAGGTTACTCCCATCGGGAGCGAGTTCTATGGTTGTTGAAACCCAAATATTTTCAGTCAAAATTTGACTGCGACATAAGATTCTCGAGTTATGTTATCGCAACGCAACTCGAATGCCGTGACCTGTCACGAAGGTAAGACCCCGGGATCCGTCCTGTGTGGCCTGGTATACACACATGGATGCGCTCTGCTGGTATGTATCCGTGTCTACGACGCGAAGAAAATCCTGGTGGACGCACTGGGAACCCTGAGAATCACTGGGATTCATTCTTTGTAAGACCTAAATGCGGCAAAAGAATGGGTTTGACCGGTATCCCGAATTCAAATCCAAGGGGATTGAATTTGAAGTAGGTGACAAGTATCTGTTCCGGCAGTTAACTGACCTCTTGATCCGTCAGAGTTGTCAGGCTTGTTCATCAAAACCCCTTGCGAAAAAATATCATGAAAGTAAGTCGAAAGACCAAGCCGAAGATTTGAAGATATGAAGAAATCAAAGAAATTGATCAAGTCGAAGATTTGAAGATTAGAGATTCAACCCGAATCAACAATTCTGGTAGAATCTCAGGGGCTACTGACAAGGGTATAGTTAATAGATCCCGTTAGTTGAATACCCCTGAGGCCCGTTAAGCTAGGACCAACTGTAATGATAGTCGAATACGAGTTCTTACCGTATGTCGATATTGTAATCTGTATCGGACCCTACCCGATCCTCGAGACCTGGCCATCTATATATAGGGGCCAGGAGGGGACGGTGTAGGGCAGATTGAAAGCAAGCCAGGTTGAACACCCAAGTTTACTCTCGATATACACTTATTTCGACTAACCTTTACCTTCGAGTTCATCCGATGCCCTATTCCCCCGATCCTAAGTCCTTCATCTTGGACATTTGCCGAGTTAACCCTCGTCAGTGATCCTCTACACTGGGGGGTTATCAATAAACTACAAAGTTCATGGATGCATTTTACATGTATAAGCATATATGTAATGAAGATCGTTCTTTTGAAGTCAAGTTTCACATCTTAGCCCAAGTCTAAGACCTAGTCATCGTATGCATAAACCCTAGCTACTTATGCTCTCCTTGGGCTCTTCTTTTGGCTTGACAAAATCCAATCATATACGTATGCTTAGTCTTGTACCATCTATTATTGACCAGATGAATAAGATCATCTCCTCCGGTGCTCCCTATATGCCTCCCAATAGGGCTATTAGGGTGTAAGCGCTATTTTGGGCTCATAGCAGCAGCCCCAATAGAAGGCCGACTCATTTTAGAGCGCAACAAAATAGTTGGAACTCCAATGACAATTCCAATGTGCCAGGAGCCATTTGGGAGCGATGGGGCCTCGCGCCACATCAGATTGCACCAAGAAGTCACCCCAGGGCCCCTCTTGGCAGACACATATAGTCGGACCATCCCATCTCTCCTTCCACCCCCTCCAGATTCACCATTGCTGTTGACAGCCACCGCCCGCCCTGGCTGCCAACCACATCATACACCACCGCATCGTGCCACCAAGAAGACGCCGGCAATCTTGTTGCTGCTTTGCCGCCCACAACCAGTAGCCGCAGCCACCACCACCTGTGCCAAGCTTACACGCAAGGTGTTTGTTGATTTGCAAAGTCGACGGCAATGGACAACGGCAACGAGATGATAATGGAGCTGTTGATGCAAGAAGGAGTTGACACTACCGCCGTTCAAGAACAACGAATGATGGTTTTGACCGCCCTCCTATGCTACCAAGAGCAGCTCGTAGCCATCCCTCGCTGGGGTGGTTCCAGGGTTGAGACGATGAAGAACAAGAATCAACATCGACTCGACATGCTCTTTTGCTTGACTCAGATTATTTTGTGGATGAGACAACAAATACCCCTAAGGAATTCTGGTGTCATTTTGGATGAACAAGGAAACATTCATGAAGGTTGTGTTTGGTCTGAGAGTTTGACGACTAATTCATGTGCAAGCCAGATTGCACGGGATTATATGGGTTCTCATCCGTTCAGAAATGCACGACTGCTCTATGGTGCATTACGTATGGAGCACCATGTGATACGAGTAAGGACTAACTACGCATGACTGAGTCGACATGCTTTGAAACTGTGGGTAGGTTTTGTCAGGGGTGGTGTCAATGTTTGGAAAGGACTATTTTAAAGCCCCAACTGAGCAAAACACCGCTAGAATAAATGGCATAAAATGCAGCCAGATGATTTGCTGGGATGCTTGGGAGTATCGATTGCATGCATTGGGGTTGGAAGAATTGCCCATTCGCTTGGCAAGGATTGTACAAAGGATCTAGAGAGTGCAGTGTGATACTTGAAGCGGTGGTAGATCAGGATATCTGGATTTGACATGCTTTCTTCAGAATGACGAGAACTCACAATAACATCAATGTGTTGCAGCGCTCTCCTGTATTCGCGAGACTGGCGGAGGGACAAGGTCATACGGTAAGGGCTCGTTTGGTTCCCAGCCACAGTTTGCCAAGCCAAACTTTGGCAGCCACAAGTTGTTTGGCTTGTGTTTAGTTTTTGTCACACTTGTAGTTTGCCACACTTCATTAATTATATGGCCCACTTGTCATAGAGTTAATTTTCTTGCTAACTCTTGCCAAAGTTTGGCTTCCAATTTCTTAGCCACACTTTGTGGCTGCCATACTTTACCAAACTTTGGCTTGGCAAATTATGGCTGGGAACCAAACAGGCCCTAAACTTTGCAAAGGGTATCTGCAGTGATCCACATTTATGAAGACCATTCTTGCGGCAAACAAGGAGAAGATCTCACTTTGCTAAGTGCGAGGAGGCTTATCGAAAGGATGTAGATCGGGCATTCGGTGTGCTGCAGCATTGATTTGCTATCGCCAGGTACCATGCTCTAACTTGATCGGAATCTCAAATGTAGGAGTGCATGAACTGTTGTGCAATTATGCACAATAAGATTATCAAGAGTGAGCATAAAAAATCAGTAGAAGATGATCGACCCTTTGATCACGAAGGTCCTCTACGCTAACTTGATCAAGTGCCGGCAGAATTTACACCATTTCTCACCGTGTATGAAGAAATTCGCAACAAAGACGTGCATAATCGTCTTCAGGTGGTCACATGCAGTTTTTTTTTTTTTTTCCTTGTATCGGTACAAAAGTATGATTCTTTTTTGAGGTTCCTATAGTATATGCATACCGGAGTAGCTCACTCACTCAGAAGTCAAAAAGGCAAAAGTATTCTACTCGGTGAATCTGGCAAAGAAGCCTTTCCATCCATGCGACTTGAGGCTTTGACTCTTGGAGCTGACAGCTATCTATCGGGGTGGGGATACGGCCAGCGCATGCAGCTGCTAATTTTCTTCTACTCCTAGCTGTACTAATTTATTGTCTACGCAGGAGACGAGACGGGACGAGCGGCGGATTAGCAAAAGGTAGCAGAGTAGGTAGGGTTTAGCCTGCTTTGTGTGGGAAACTGGACCCGAACCCGGGCTTTCTGCCACTCGCCCGCTGTCCTCGTGTGCATGCATGCCCATGCCGTGCGTATCCGTGTGTCCCTCGTTTCCGCCGATCCACTCCGGCCATGGTGGAAAGCGCCCCGCCTTTTCTCGCCACCGCGCCGCCTCGGGGTTCGTCGGAATTCGTCGCCGCTTCGTCCCCATTCCACCTTGCTGCCGCTCCCAAGTTCCCACGGCCAGACAGCAGCAGGCTAGCCGCCAGCCCGCCACTGCACCTCCGTTGCTGCTGTGGCTGCGACTCCAACACACACACACACCCTGTGCGTGACCGCATTGATAAGTGCCGTCTGCGCAGCAGTACTATAGTGTGTTGGCGCTTGCGCATGCCCGGCTCCTTTGTAATCTTGCCAATAATTTCAGGCTAATCTGAAGAAGAATGCCGTGTCCCGTGCCCATCCGAATTTAAACATTCTGCAAGCAGTGCACTGACTGGCCTGACTGCCCTTCAATGCACGCCGCTCGCCGCTCGTGGCAGCGCAGGCACGTTCATCAATACCTCCTACTGTCTACAGACAGTGTGCTCGATCTCTGCGGATCAGCAAATGCTATCACATAAACACTTCACCTAACAAAACTAATGGACGCTACTGTGCTTCAGCTACTCTAGGCTTTTCTGTGTACCCGCAGCGCGGCGCGCGGTTTGCCAGGCCGTCAGACGCGAGTGCACATGGCTACGTACGCTTCGATCGACATGCAATTTAGTCATTTAGAGGTTCCAGAAGCCACAGTCAAGTTTTTGTATTACACCGCATTACAATTTTTCCTCTTTACTTTTGACTCCTACAACAATTTTTTTATTACAGTTTTTCGTAATTTACCGTGAGCTTCAAAAGATTTTAATAAGTCCCTATGTACAAGCTTTGCAAAATGTTTGTCTTACTTACTCGGAGAGGCTTTTTTTGCTCTTAGGTGCATATGCACTCTTTATTTGAAATACATTTTTAATATATTTAAAAAATTCGAAACATAAAAGTTTTATGTATATATCTATGTTCTACGTGCCTATAAAGTTGTTTAAACAAAAATGGACTTTTTATATGGTCTATATAAAAATATCAAAATTTGGTACTAAATAGGCCTTTTCAAAGAAGTGACTTGGTTTAGGGCATGGATGTACGACCTAGCCATCCAGGTTTAAGCTCCGTGGACGCTGATTTAGATTATTATTATTTCAAAACAAAACTTCGTTGTAGGGACTTCCCCTACCACATTCCTTTTTTAAAAAATAGGCCTTTTCACGAGGCATATTTTTATCTCTTTTGTGTAGGGCACAAAGAATATCCATTTTTTATGAAACGTGATCACGTAGAATATGGAGATATACATGTGAATATTTTCTCTAATTTTTAATATTTTAAAAATCATTTTCTCCAATTTTTTTACGCCTACTATCTTTTGATTATATGAAAAAACAAATTAAATACTTGAGAACCAACCTTAGGTTGGATTGTTAGGAGGGTGGCTATACCCCCAGCCCACCAGAGTTCAAACCACAGGTTTGACATCTGTGTGTCTCATAAAGGTGAAATATTCTTTTAGTGGGAGACGATGTTTCCGTCGATAGCGAGGCGCCTGTGGTAAATTCATCAATTTCAAGACCCGATCCGCTGGCTCAGTCTTTTAAAGGTGTTTATAGGGATAGGGTGTGCGTGCGTGCGTTCATAGGGGTGAGTGTATACGCATATATGTGAGCGCTTGCGTTTGTACTATGTTTCTAAAAAATACTTGGAAGGACCATAAATCTTCCCCGCAGAACAAGATCATACATTGAGTAGTGTCTACTACTTCATTAGTTCCAAAATATAAGATGGCAAAATAGTGGGCTACCTTCAGTGATAGCTATACATCCACCATCTACCGTTGGATGAGCCATAAGGAGCATACAATCTCTTACCAAGAGCACAAGTTTTTAACGGAAGAAACTAACAGAGCTATTCAGCCACCACCTACTAACACCACCATCTAATCACACCATATCATGCACCCATCACACTGCACCACCCGAGTGATCCATATATACACTCCAGCTGCACCAACCACGTGCATGTATAGCAGGCCAGTTCGGTAGGTTAGTATATAAGGTCATTTAGAACCACCACACGCTTTAGCCATTGCATGTTGCATGCCGAATTGTCTTGCCACCGGCTTAGCAACACGGTGACATTGAGCGGCATGTATAGCATGTCAGTTCGGTAGGCTAATATACAAGGTCATTCAGAACCACCACGCGCTCTAGCCATTGCATGGTGCCTGCCGAATTGTCTTGCCACCGGCTTAGCAACACTGTGACATTGAGCGGCATGTATAGCAGGTCAGTTCGGTAGGCTAGTGTACAAGGTCATTCAGAACCACCACACGCTCTAGCCATTGCATGTTGCCTGCCAAAGTAGCCTACTGGAAGAACCACAACATTGCAACAAATGGAGGTTCTTCATCCGTTAGAACTAACCTAATGCATGCTCCCTACATCACACACGATATAAAAGGCATGATCCTATAATCCAATGACTATGCATGCATGCATAGCTACCATCGGTGGTAGCAAATCCACGTTGAAGATGTTAGCTTTTTTTATACATATTTATTTAGATGTCTTAGGTTCACTTATTTTATTTCTAACCTACTCACTAAAAGATGCCTAAATATATGTTTATCAAAAAATCTATAACATCTTATAATTTGGAAACGGAGAGAGTAGTATTTGAGGCAACCAAACACGCCTCCATGCTCATCTCATTTTTGGGCGTGTTCGATCAATTTGTGCATTAACATTTCATTCCGCGCGGTAAATTGTGGGAGTAACCTTCCTTCGAATTTAAGACTGTATAACAAGGTAGTACTACATGCATTACCGATAATTTGTTACTCATATACTCCATGGATTAGACTAGAATAATGCATACTCCCCGTTGTAGGTCAACTGTGATGCTGATTGTTGTAGCCATCACCCCCCGTTGGAAAGCACCTTTGCCAATTGCTTTCTTCGACAAGTCAGAGAACACACGAGGCTTAGCTAGCATGAAAAATTATGCAGGTGGTGGCCCGGTGCACTTCCCGGAGTCTACTTTATCATAGCCGGTTAACAGGAAACACGTCCAGTGATACCAACCACTAAATGGTACCATAATATTATTTATCAAAATTTAAATTATAAATTTAAAAAAATTAAAAACAATATGTTAGTGTTTACAACATATATGTTGACAATCCCTAAAGATTTTAAAAACAAATTTAGGCACACACCGAGAAACCAAAAAGACACATCGATATGTGAATAATGTTATTTATGTTTTCATCTTTTTGTAACACTATGTATGTTGAATTTCTCTTTTTCCTTTCTATGTGTGTGTTTCGAATTTGGTTCTAATTTTTTTAGGGATTGTAAACCTACATCCTGTGAACACTAACATATCTTTTCACTATTTAGAAGTTTGGTATTGATGATTGGTATCATGGTATTATTTAGCGGTTGGAATCACTAGATATTTTCCCCGATGGCCAGGTTAGCTGGCCTGATGATAATAGAAACATTTCTAAGCTGCTTTGGGCTAAATTGCTAGCTCTGGAACCTTTGCCAGCATCGCTCATGTTAGATCATATTTTCGACCAATTTTTTCTAAGCGATGTTACCGACCTATTGCTGCCCACACATTTTTTTGAAATGGGAAAGTCTCAGCCTTTGCATCAAAATGATACATCCGAGGACCTAAGTTCACAGAGTATTACAGTTCATGGGTCACACAAAGTGGCCACATGGATCAACCGGCAAAAATGAAAATTGAGCTTTGACGGCAATACATCAAAAACTTATTCTATTATGCAACCATCAGCCGCACCTGTTGAATATATCCCGAGCTACCTTCTCTAAATGGTTGCACCCATAATCCATCTCCTCCCGCTGCTCCTCTTGTTAGAGATAAAACCACATATAGATTCAGTGGGTAACTATAGGTATAACCTACAAAAAAGGATGATTTTTTTGGTTTATTAGAGACAGAATCATTTCTAATGTTCCATAAGGTCCAAATAACCGCCTATACACCCACCCTGATTTGAACTAAATCTTTCTTAGGAATACCCTTGAGCCAATTCCCAAAGAGATTTGTAACATTCTTAGGTGGTGCCAAACCGAAAGTCATATAAATGATATGCTAAATTACCTTAGCAAAAGGGCATTCAAAAAATAGATGTTCTATGGATTTCTTGTTATCACAAAAACAACCAGATTCATTACATGTCCAATTTCTTTGATCAAGTTATCCTTTGTTAAAATGACTTTCCGGTGAAGGAACCACATAAAGATATTTATCTTAAGTGGTACCTTCATCTTCCAAATGCACTTCTTGATATGTTTGGTACCATCGTCTAAAAGATCGAAATACATTGACTTAATAGTAAATGTTTTAAACGTCATCAAACCCAAAACAAACACATCCTTTTCATTGTTTAGTTGTTCATTCATTAGAGGCTGCACTAGTTGCAGCCATAACCTCCAACGGTTATCCATTAAAGTGCGATAGAAAGTAATATTTAAAGGGTTTTGGTTCAACACATTGGCAACCGAAACTTATTTTTGTTGTACAATGTTGTAGAGGGAAGGATATTATTCAGCTAAGGATTTATTCCCTAACCAAATATCTTTCAAAATTTAATATCCTCACCATTACCTATTGTAAAGTACCCTCTACTAAGAAAATCATCTTTGACTTTCATAAGGCCCTTCCAAAAAGGTGAGTCCAGAGGTTTTACTCTCACTCCGGCCAAGGATTTTTAGTGAGGATATTTATTTCACAAAAAATCTTGCCACGCCCCTTCATTCATAAGCTTGAAAATCCATTTATTTAGAATACATTTGTTTTTAGTTCAAGCACCTCAATTCCAAGTCCTCCTTGGTATTTGGGTTGACAAATTATGTTCCACTTGCTAAGTCTATATTATCTTTTGTGACCATCACTTTGCACGAAAAAGTGAGATCTAAACAAGTCAAGTCTCTTCCTAACCGCTACAGGTATTTTGTGAAAACACAACATAAACATGGGTAAACTTATGAGGACCAAGTTATAGGACTAGCCTATCACCATAAGACAACACTTTTCCAATCCAACTACTCAACTTTACCTCAAATTGATCATCTACAGGCTTCCATTCTCCATTTTTAAGTTTATGAAAATATATCGGAATCCCCAAATACTTAAAAGGAAGAGATCCTGATTCATAACCAAAAAGTTGTCTATATTGATCCTCTACATCTTTAGCTTTCCCAAAGAAAAAAATTTCACTCTTGTGAAAATAAATGTATAGTACTAGTTCATGTTTAGAGCTTTTCCTAAATCAGTTCTAGAAAAATAATTGTATCATCAGAATCGACACTCCTCCGTCAACCAACCCGGCCGTCATCATTTTGCTCTATTAATCATAATCATGGGCATATCAACGCCATGTTAAAAAGAATGGAAGATAAAGGGTCCCCTTGTTGCAACCCCTTTATCATCTCAAAATAGTGCCCAATACCATCATTGACTCCAATCAATACACTACCGTGGCTAATGAATTCTTGTATCCTTTTTCACCACTTTGGATGAAACCCCTTCATTCGTAAAGATTGTTTCAAAAAAATCTCATTTGACCTTATTATAAGCTTTTTTGAAGTCAATTTTTAGAAAGATGTCATCCATTTTCTTCCTATGAAGTGCATGGATCATCTCATGGAGGACTAGCACACCCTCTAGAATATTGCGGCCAGGCATGAAGACCATCTAGGTTAGTCTAACTACCGTATGAGCAACTTCTGAGATTCTATTGGTACCCACCATGGTGAATACTTTAAATCTTATGTTCGGAAGACATATCAGATTATATAGTTGTTTTTTAAATGCATTTTCTTTTTTGTCGCACCTGTTTTTTCCCGTGTGACCTATTTTTATAAAATCACAGGAGGTGAGGTGCCCGTTTTGAGGTGTTGTTACCAAAACTTATGCTCGTCATTCTCTCGTTGAGTTATGGACAAAATAGCACAAAGTGTCAACAAGTGCTACGATCATTTATATGTAAAGATGTGTGTACAGTTAACAACATGTTAAAATGGTGCTAGGAAAGAGCTTCACATGCAAGCTTGCAAATACTTTGGAGATCATAAAGTAGATGTGATAATGAATGCGATTGTTATTTTTGTATACATGGGTGGTGCATTATAGGGCACCTCAGCCGGCATTTCGTCGCATTGAGTTCCAGTGTCCAACCCAGTTTCGCCATTCCCGTACTACAACAAATTTTATGAGGTGATAATAATTAGACGACGGTGTTATGAAGCGTATAAGTGGATTGCACTAGCCATTTTTATTAGTTTGGAATTTTGGTTGCAGTGGCTAGTGCAAGAAGATTGACATGATATCAAAGCCAAGGGTCTTAAGTTTGAGTTCAAGTTTTCGTAATTTATCCTAAATTGTTGTTGCCCCCTCTGTGTTCACGTATAGGCCTCTTTAGCCATACGTATGTTTCTTATTCTTCTTCTGTTCACGTGTTCACGTTTCCTTTTCCCGTAACACATGAGAGATGGTGGTGTGAAAGTGTATAAGTGAATCGTACTAGCCTTTTCCATCAGCTCGGACTTTTGGTTACGTTGGATAGTGTATGAAGCCAACATAATTTCTCGAAGTTCAAGCATTGATTAGCTCACATGCTCGGCGACTGTCTCCGGGCAATGGGTTCGTCCCTTGTCTAGTGCCTCTTGCAGTCCTCAACTGTAGGTGCACCGGACACCGACCGAGTCCTATGTCCGTGGGGAGACACAAGAACAACCATATAAAAACATGATATAATATATTTGCAGGACCATGGTCATCTAACAGTTAACACTACATGAATAAACTTCTACGCCGACGGCCAATACCTAAGCCGACGACTTTTTATCGGGCCGTCGGTATAGGCCCTGGCTGAAATTCGGCCGCCGGCTTAGGTATGCCGTCGGCGTAGATTTTTCTGGGGACCTAACCCGACGGCAAGCCGTCGGGTTATGTATTTTCATTTTTTTGGATCGCCTTTTCTGTTTTGCGAAAAATAAAAGAAAATAGTAAAAAAATCAAAAAATAATATCCTTTGAGATGTAGTTATTTTACATGATCTAGTTGTTAGGAAAATTAAGAAATTGAATTTTGACATATTTTGCAAAAAAAATCTTGAATTAGAAAAATTTAAAACCCGATTTTGGCACTCCGAAACTGGAAAACACACTTTTTGTGGGACGAAATGAAAATTGGCCTCTGTGGCGTTCCTCGCCATCCCAAGGGCCACACGCGTGTCTGATATGGCCTCGTTTCGACAAACTATGACATGATCAGGGCCAAACCTAGCTTATTTGACTTAAAAGCCGTATAACCTCGAATGTGGTAGGTCATTTTTGTGAAGAGACTTTCTGATAAATTTCTTTTATCAAGGTTTAAATTTTTTCGCACATCTAGGTGATAAACCATGATGCCATGCGAAGGTCTCACATTTTTTCAATTTTTTTGAATTAGTTACGCCTAATTCGGGACCCGCATGAAAATGACAACGCACGAAACTCCCGCTCGCGGCCAGGCGATGCGGAGTCCAACTTTAATGGTAAAAGTTTAGTGAAGAAATAACATGTTGCGGATCTAAAAAGATTTTTGCAAAAAATCAGGAGCTTGTCTTATTAGTGCTAAAGGGCAAACCCACCCCGGTTCTACCGAAATCGGTAGGAGCTTACATAAAATCTAGAAAATAACTCCGAAGGTTTACGCGACGAAATGAGAGCTGATATGTGTATCCCATGTGATCTATTATTTATGTGGAGTATTGTGCCCCGCTTTTCGTTTGCCGTTTTGGTAGCTGTCCCACAAAACAACCCGATTTTGGCACTCCAAAAATGGAAAATGCACTTTTCGTAGGAGGAAACAAAAATCGGCCTATGTGGCATTCCTCGCCATCACAAGGGTCACGCGCTGTCCAATATGGCCTCATTCTGACAAACTATGCCATGATCAGGGCCAAATTTAGCTCATTTGACCTAAAAGTCATGCAACCTCGAACGTGAAGGTCTCGCATTTTTTGATTTTTTTGAATTAGTTACGCCCAATTCTGGACCCACATGAATATGACAACGCACGAAACTCCAGCTCACGGCCAGGCGGTGCGGAGTCCCGCTTTAACGGGAAAACTTTAGTGAAGAAATAACGTGTTGTGGATCCAAAAATGATTTTTACAAAAAATCAGAAGCTCGTCTTATTAGAGCTAAAGGGCAAACTTACCCCGGTTCGAGCGAAATTGGCAGGAGCTTGTGTAAAATCCATAAAATAACTCTGAGGGTTTACGCGACGAAATGAGAGCTGATATGTGTATCCCAGGTGGTCTATTATTTATTTGGGGTGCTGTGCCCAGCTTTTCGTTTGCCGTTTTGGTAGCTGCCTCACAAAAAATCCCACTCCAAAAATGGAAAACACACTTTTCGTCAGACGAAACGAAAATCGGCCTCTGTGGCTGACGAGGGTTAACTCGGCAAATGTCCTAGATGAAGGACTTAGGAACGGGGGAAGAGCAACGACTAGAGATTCCAGGATCGAGATTGACACACAACGTACCCAGGTTTACGTCCCCGCGGTAGAAGATCGCTACATCCTGCTAGCAATCTAGTATATGATCACAATGGTGTTTACATGGAGCCGCCGTAGGCGGAATTATCTATGTCTAATTTCTGTCTAGTCTAAGATTTGTAATCGATGATGTGTTTTGTTATAAGTTGTCCCTCTAGGGGGCGCCCCTGCCTGGCTTTATATATGCAACCAGGCTAAGGTTTTACAAGAGTCCTAGTCGAATACGTATTAGAACCTTCCTTCTTCGTTTCCAAGTCAATCTTCGAGTCCTTGTGCCGGTCCACCTCCTTAATGGGCCGGACTCGGTATACTAATCCGTGGGTACCCAAAGGGCATACCCACGTCAGTAGCCCCCGAGACTCTACTTGAGTCGCAGGCTCGGGTTGAGTCTCTAAACTTCAAATCTTCGACTTCTTCAATCTTTGAGTTCTTCAAACTTCAACTTCTTGAATCTTTGACTTCATATATCTTCGACTTTAAATGCAACGGCCAAAATCGTCGGGTTCTTGAATCCGCGCTCTCGATGGGAGTAAATGTTGAGTCCATGGACTCTAAATTTTCTTCCTCGTTCTTCTCAAAGTAATTTTTCATTGTTCTTCTCGAAGTAATTCTTCATCGTTCTTCTCGAAGTAATTCTTCATTGGGTGCGCGACCAGCGCTCCCAATGGGAGTAGCCCCCAAGGCTATGGTCGGGTACTTGTAGTCGATCATAGGCTCAAAAAAATTTCTTCTTCATCTCCTTTTGTTGAATTCTTTCTCGAAATTGTCTTTTTATCGGGTGCGCGAACAGCGCTCCCGATGGGAATAGCCCCCGAGTCTATGTTCGGGTACTTGTAGCCGGGCATAGACTCAAGTTGTACTACTCGAAGAATTTTGGCTCTTGATGACTTTGATGAATTTGTCGACTCCAGCAGAAAATATGAAGAATTGTGAAATACTTTGTCTCTCGAAGAAATATTGTGTTTGCATATTGTAATGATGATGTAGTATGTAAAATAAAAACTCGATATTTTTTGTGCAATTTTGTTGCTCGTACGTAAGACCCTTTCGTTAGCCCGATGCACTCGCGGCTCGATCAGCTACTCAGGTCAGACGTAATGTGATGCGTTTGCCGCATTTGAATTTCAAGATGTAGTTTGCTTGCTAAGCCTTTTCGTTAGCCTGACGTCCAAGGTTTGTGCCTTGCCAACCGTTAGTCAAGCTTTTGCGACTGTAAACTAAATTGGATTCACCAAGGAGCGCCAGCTACTAGGACTTTCGAAAAATTTCGAAGTCAATGATATGCAAGATGATTTTTCATGGCAGAGCCCCTGAGTGTCGGGTGCGGCAAAAGGTAAATGATACTCGATTCTTGAAAGAGGAAAACTTAGCTTTTATCGGGTGCGGCGTGGTCGGTGTGGCGTAGTCGACGATGACGTAGTCGAGTTGTTGTCGTAGAATCACAATCACGATCGGACGCGAAGTTGTTGTCGGGCCCCCAAGCGCTGTTGGGATCGTCGCGTTGCTGATGTCGACGAAATCGCAGGTCTTGAGTATGAGCTTCCGCACTCAGGGGCGAGTTGATGTCGAGCCCCCAAGCGTTGCCGATAGTTTGCGCGAGTGCGTGACGACGAGCCCCCGAGCGTAACAAGCCGCAGTTGACGCTGCAGTCGACGATGATCCGAGCAGCGTTATTCCATGTGAAGTAGTAGCGCTTGAATATTATTTCCGAGTTGTCCGATGCGTCACCAAACCGAGCTAGTATGCATTTTTTTCTTCACGTGTAGTAGGACTTGGAGTCTGTGCCTTCACGTCTTTGCGTTTAGTAATTCCGCTCTTGACTTTCCTTGGATCTTGACTGATTTTGACGTGGGTGTGACCGACTCAGATACGTTTAGTTCCTCGCCACCCCAAGGGCCACGTGTGTGTCCAATATGGCCTTGTTTTCGACAAACTGGGCCAAATCTAGCTTATTTGACCTAAAAGTCATGCAACCTTGAACGTGGTAGGTCATTTTTGTGAAGAGACTTTCATGTAAATTACTTTTATCAAGGTTTGAATTTTTTCTCCATATCTAGGTGATATAAAATGACGCCACGCGAAGGTCTCGCATTTTTTTCTATTTTTTTGAATTAGTTAAGCCCGATTCTAGACCCACATGAACATAACAACGTACGAAACTCCCGCTCACGGCTAGGCGGTGCGGAGTCCGGCTTGAACGGGAAAAATTTAGTGAAGAAATGACGTGTTGCGGATCCAAAAAATGATTTTTAAATTTTTTGAATGTTTTTATTTTTATTGTTTTTGAAAGTTTTGAAATTCTTTCAAAATGTTAACAAACATATATACACATACACATACATACCTACACACACATAGACATATATGCATATATACTTACACACAGTCATATAGACACACATAATTTAAGAAGATTGATATGCCACTAATATCAATAAGAACTTAGGAGTTAAGCGTGCTGGGCTTGTAGCAATCTGAGGATGAGTGACTGAGCGGGAAGTCATTGTTCCAGTATCATTAGAGAGATAACAAAAATTCAAAGAAAACAAAAAATAAAAAAATGATTTTTTTTCGAAATTTTGATTTTTTTAAAAAGAAAATGACATAACCCGATGGCATTTTTAGGCCGTCGGGTTAGCCTACGCCGACGGCAAAGGCTAACCCGATGTCATTTAGACCTGAGCCGACGGGCGAAAACACCGACGGCATATAACCCGATGACATTAGGCTTAAGCCGTCGGGTTAGGCTAACCCGACGGCAATTTGGGCCTAACCCTACAGCTTCGGGCCATCGGCATAGGTATTTCGTGCTGTAGTGTAAACTTTTGGGTTGCGAGGCTATGACTCTGTCCGTAGCTCGTGAAGAACTACTCAGGATTCATGAGAGTCGTATAAATCACAGAGTTCATACCAAGGTTTGACTCAAGATTGATGGATGAACTCGCTTCACAATCATTGCCAATGGTTACACTGAATGGGGATCGAGGTACAAGGTTATGGCAATGTTGATATGGACCGGGGGGGGGGGGGGGGATGGGAGGGTTCGAAGTCTGAACTGGCTTCCGAATGATGTGTTCCCCGAATGGGCCATCTTTCTTCACTTCTTGAAGCAATGGCGTGTCGGGAGGCTCTTGCATTGGCCCAGGATTTGCATGTTTAGAGAATCATGGTGGCTTCGGACGGTTTAGCGGTCATCAGCGACATGTCAAGGCCGTACTCTGGGGCATATAGCATGATCTTAAAGGAAATAAAGGATTCAGCGAGTTGGAATTCAAATACGGAAGCTCATAGGCTAGCACATCCTGTTTCTTCTAGTAGTGTTGAACGACAGGTTTGGCTCCTTCAGCCCCTGCCGGTCTTTGTATCCATAACAATGTTTTAGTTTAATAAAGTGCTATGCTTCCCAAAAAAAAGAGGGAGCCAACGACATGCGTGTCTCCCAAAGGCGTGCCGCCATGTCCTCATCCTTTGATGGTAGAGAACTGGCGTACCCTGGCGAAAATGACACGGCGGCGAGGAATGATCGGACTTGGATATTTTTAGCTAGGGTTTAGTCTTCCGGAGTCGCCCTAGCAACCAACGAGACGGGCTAGGGAGGCAATTTTTCCCTTCGCTGGTGGAGTATAAGGGCATGTACAATGCATAGCCTCAGGGGTGCTGCCTCGCAGCTTTAGCTAGGTTCGGGTGGTCCAATTTAGGCTTGGATGATATACTTTTGGAGAGGCGGTCTCTTCTACAGGAGGCTGCCTCTTCAACACAAAAAGTGAAGAGGGAGGTAAAAAGGTGAGAGGGAAAGAGAGAAACTAAAGCAGCTTTTAAGGAAGAGAGAAAGTGTCATGAGTTAGACCAATATTTTTCACACCTATTGCTCTATTTTCTTTTTAGGTTCGTGCTTACGTGGTGCAGTAGCATACCACTGCCCCAATTGCTCATGCCTTAAGGAGAAGAACGTCTAAAAGTGCTTTTAGCTTAGGCTGCTCAGACGCAACAATTTTTTTGTGTTGGACTATTCTATCAGAGCACGCACGCACGCACGCACGCAGCTAATAGCCAAAGCGGCGTCGCACGTACAGCCATTCCGACGCTGTAGCGAGACTCCGAGCATGAAAATTCTGAGTGTCGAAAACATGCTTGCATTAATTGCAGCTACATGCCATCAGGTTGTGGCGTCCGGGGACCAGATCAAACACGATCGTCGACGACTGTGCGTGTGGGGTGGGGGCGCAGCATGATCGAGCTAGCCATGCATCTCCGGCGTGGCCGAGGGCGATAGCTACGTTCACGTGGTGGTCCGCCCGCCATGCATGCACATCTGGCCCCGGGTTGGCCCATAAACTGTACCCATCGATCATGGACTCATGGGTGTTCCGTGTGTTCGATCCCAGCAGATCACTGCAACCAACCAGAAACCATTAACCTGTCAAATATGAATATCGTCCATGTTTCCTTGGCTAATTAGACTCCTACTAAAGATTCCCTAAAAAAAGACTCCTACTAAAGATAGTACGACGGATTTTCACAACCTGAGTACACCTTTTTTTTCAAGATGTCAATGTGTGCCAGTTCGTGGTTCAGATAGGCCAGTCTTGTACAAAATTACGTTAAACTGACGTTGCACCGGGGTATAATCTTAGAGAAGTACTCTCTATGTTCCATGATTTTTGACGTGATTGTATTGCAAATTTGATTTTTTTTTGAATTGTAGTCACATAAAAAAAATCATGGAACAGAGGGAGTAGTTTTCAAAATTATACCGTATCATTGTCGTTATCTTAGTTTCGTGAAGCTTTAAAATGGTCAAGTATTTGACAAGAGTTTACATGTCTAAGATTAGATATTTATGTGGGTGATTCTTTTTTTCAATCACATATTCAAAATATGTAAATTCATGACATAGACAAATACATTCACATGTAATGTTGGAGTGTTCTGTGTTCGTACCTCGATCACCTTAATTTCTTCTACAACATGTGCCGCTCCATTTTTCTTCGGGGGTGTCTAGTTCCCAACCACGCTTTGTCAAGCCAAAGTTTGGCAATTTGGTTTTTGTCACACTTTGAAGTTGCCACACTTTATTACAATATGGCCCACCTGTTATTGGGTGATTTCTTAACAACTTTTACCACACTTTGTGGCTTCTATAGATTTGCAGCCACACTTGCTGAACTTAGGCTTGACAAAGTATGACCGGGAACAAAATAAACCCTTTCGTTGTGTCCCTCGCTTCACCTTGTGCTCCTCTTCTTCTCTTTAATTTTGAAATGATGGCAAAAGCTTGTCATTTTTATTATCTAAGAAAGAGAGTTATTACACCACACAGCCAACCGCTAAGGCCCCATAAGGCCAAACTTAAGCCTACTCTTCCGAGATAAAATAACCAGTGACTTGCACAAGCCTTTACCCAAACTACAATCTCCTCTCTAATATTACGAAGATTCATAAAAAATATTTGACTTTATAATTTTTTTACATCAACCCTCCAAAGCTTAAAATAACAATTTCTCTGAAAAAAATTGAGTATTGTTAGTTTATACCAAAAACTGAATCTACCACATCTCATTTTTTATTCCATCAACATTATTTAATAAATTTCAAAAATGATTTACCTTCTCAATAATTCGTCTGATTTGTGACTTGTCTTTGCAATGAATTTTCCTTGACAAGGGATTCAAAACAAGTTAATATTTCATAATGCTTAGATGAATGTTTTCTTCATAGCTGTGAGTTATCAAATTAGTATGATGGCTACCATGTTAGTTGCGGACGGTTACCCCGCTAATAGGATACGGTTATATATAATGGTTTATATATGTTCATGTATTACAATGTTATGCTAGCTCGGAGTGTGTATTTTTTTTTTGGAATGGAGTGTGTATTCAAGTAATACAAACAAACAAACAAGAGATGCCGTCAGACCATCAAAACGCTATCATGCAAGTTTTATATGGGTGTGGACTGGGGACTGGGGAGTAACATAAAGTAAGCGACTGCAATGTGGTAATTAGGACCATAACGTAATAAACAAGTGATAATAACGTAGCAACCAATAGTAGAAAACTATTTTCCAACATATAAAAATGGACCATCAATCGGATACACAGGTTGAGAGATGTAGAATGCCTAAAACAAAAAATTGTTCAGTTATATCATTCTCCGTTGCCTGTTAGTGTCATCCGTTTGTTTCATAACTAATAACTTCCCACGGTTTTGAACGTCATTTTTGGACGTGAAGGTCAAGCCGGCAGCGCCCGAGGGCCGAGGTGCCCTCCATGCTCCATGGAGCTCAACTCTACAACTGAACCGAAAAGGTACATAGTGCCCCCATATGGTAGACGGATACAAGGCGACACAAATGTCAATCTCGATGACCCCTCGTCTCGGACACAATGCCGAGCATCCCGGCAAGACAAGCAGTACAAGTCGAAGCTTGCGACTATACTACTACGTACTCGGCGGTGACATTCCATGCACATCTCGTGAGGTCAGGTGGCTGATGATCATCGAACCTGTTTAACTGAAGAAAACATGCATAGACAGTGGACGAATAGTTCCGCTAAGTCGAATAAGATCAAATTCAGCATGAATGGATGCATTGGGCATAGTATCTGGTGCACGCGTCACTGTTCAGGCTGTGACACACGCCGACAAAGGAAGAAACAACCAAGTGCGGTTTGGAACATATGGCAGAGAGCGTCGCTTCAAACCATACATACATATGCTCGATCATGACCATATTATTGCCTGCATCGATCCAACCATGTACCTCGATTTTAGGGTTCCTGAGACGAGCTGGACATGCATCTCGGTAGCTAGCGGACCGTTCGTGTTCCTCTTGTCTGTTGCTTCTGCGCACATTTGTAGACCTCCATTGCCACGAATATATATGTTGCGAGAGCGCGCGCATGTCCCCATGGGTGCACGTGAGACGCTGCGTGTTGAGGTAGATTAGACAATCCGACCTAGATCAGGACGCCTAGTTTACTTGTCATTTTACCGTCAGAACGGATGTGTGTGTATCTGCTTGCAAACAAGATGCACGCGAGATAGTTTAAGCATATTATCTGTTTGTGCTGCTGTAGCCTGTAGATCTGTGCATCGATATGTAGGAGGCTTTGTTTTAGCAGGATCAGTACTGGGTGGTTTTTTTAGTGGATCAGTATTGGGACCTGAGCTAAAAGATTAAACAAAATCTACCGCAGCTTTCGTTCATGTCGCACTTTGTTTAGAGCAAGTACAATAAAAGGAGAGGAGAAAGAAGAGAGGTGGACTCCTTATGCAAGAGCTAGCTCTTACATGTGCTCCTAGACACTTTGTGAAAATGTCAAGTGAACCATATATTCATAAAGTTATACATTTTTATAGCTAACTACTGTACATGTTAGCTATAAAGTTAGCTATAGATGATGTGGCAATTGCTTATAACCAGTTGTTGACTCTACTATTATTCTTGCTCTTAGACCAGCTTCCAAGCTGGGCCTTTACTCATGAAAAAAAAAATTGAAGGTGCAACCATACATGTTGACCAACCTCAGAACAAGAAAAACTTAGCTAAGGAGTGAGCCTCATCTGCGTTGGACTCTTCGATTTCATGGCGGGATATTAGATTTTGGAAATACTATTCAGCTTGTTGACATCCGGAAGAACAGTGGCAGCTCCAATTTCTTGATCGCCTCTGCACAATCTGTAGTAATACGCCAATACTAGCAGGAGTACAAGCCTTTGGCAATACCACAGTCTAGAGTTAGTTGACTACAGCTTTCCTGCACTGCACCCGAGTACTTCCAGAATTTGCAGTATGTCTCTATGTAGTAAAGCAGTACACTATAGCTGGAAGATCTCCATAAAGGCCCAGCCCAACAACACCAGTTACAAACGCCAGGGACTAGTAATGAAATAGAGGCCATACTGATCCTGGACCGGGCTCTGTGAGTATCCTCTTACTGATTGAATAAACTGTAGGCTCTAGCATCCTACTCTGAAAAAATTACCTAACAAAGTTAGACGTAGAGACATTGATCAAAACAATATTGTCACTAGTACAAAACCAACTACTAGAGCCGGTTTCCCGAAAACAAAATATTATCTGGCTCCGGATGTTGAAAATAATCTTTCCTTAACAAAGTTGTCACGTCCAAGCGATGAGTTAAAGTTAGAGTTTGTCTAATCCGGTTAGGTAAGTATTCAAATTGTGTTGGATGTGGAGTATTAGTTCAGGTTAGCTGAGGTTGAATCGGGTTAGGACGTACTAGTACGTGTAGTACTAGGTCTGGTTGGAGTCGGTTAGGTTAGCTAGCTCAAGTCCTTATATACACAGCTATACGGTCATGTAATAACAAGCTTGTAACGTGAGAACACCGCAAGAGTTGGGAAAATAAGAAAAAGTTTAGAGCGTGCGATACGTACGCTTGGTGATAAAAGTGGTCTTTACGTGTGTTTATTTAGCTTCATGTGATTGATCTGTGGACGAATTCCAATAATTAGTATCAGAGCGAGGTCAAGGATTTGAAGCTACGCTTGCCCCGAGGAGGCGACCTACTAGCGCCTCGGGGCGGGCGATTGTTGGTCGGTGGAGCGACCGGGTGGAGGCGGCAAATATGCCGTCATCGGCGAGGCGGCGGATGATTGCCGTTTGGAGAAGCAACACGGGCGGGCGACAGGGCGTTGTCGTCGTGAAGGCGGTGGACGAGGATGATTGTTGATGGGAGGTGGTGCTGAGGTGCGGTGCCGGGAGTCTCATAAAGATCATCGTCCGGGAGAGTATGTGTCAAGGAGTTATGGGCGTGCAAGTTAGCTCGTCAAGTCGGTGTCATGTCCGTGAGTCGTTGTTGTGTTTAAGTGCTTGTCTCTATGATGATGCGTTGCAGTTGAAGCGTGGTCGTCTACGTGTCTCGACAAGAGGATCAAGTTCAAGTATGAGGGGGCGGTAAACCAGTGAAGGGGAGTCTCTTCAATGAGGACCTGCCTCTACATGAGGCTGGAGTGGATGGTGTAGTCCACGAGGTAGTCGGCATGTATTGCGCTAGGGTGGACGGTGTGTTCCACGATTGCTAGCGTGGCTGGGTAGTCCGGATCATGCTTGATTTGTTCCGTAAATTCACCAAGTCAAAATTGGGGAGAGCCAACTAAACTTGTCGTGGAGCGAGACCTAGAGAAGACGCAGATCTGCAAGAAGTCAAAATCAGAGAAAGCACGAAAGACCAAAGTAAAAATTAGGAAGAGATTGTTGGAAATAATCTTTCCTTAACAAAGTTGTCACGTCCAAGCGATGAGTTAAAGTTAAGAGTTTGTCTAATCCGGTTAGGTAAGTATTCAAATTGTGTTGGACGTGGAGTATTAGTTCAGGTTAGCTGAGGTTGAATCGGGTTAGGACGTACTAGTACTAGTACGTGTAGTACTAGGTCTGGTTGGAGTCGGTTAGGTTAGCTAGCTCAAGTCTTTATATACACAGCTATACGGTCATGTAATAACAAGCTTGTAACGTGAGAACACCGCAAGAGTTGGGAAAATAAGAAAAAGTTTAGAGCGTGCGATACACACGCTTGACGATAAAAGTAGTCTTTGCGTGTGTTTATTTAGCTTTATATGATTGATCTGTGAACGAATTCCAACACCTAACACATACCTTTATACGGTCAAAATCCTAGCCGTCTCCATTAACTTCAGAGCATGCACTGCGCACCCTAGTACTTCCAGAATTGCAGTATGTGAAGGTCGGTCTCTAGCTAGTGGTACCCATGTAAAACCTCATATATCCCGAAAATGCTCCATGGGTACTGGGTCTAGAGTTAACAGCACCACGTGTCCCTAACGTGTATGTTTGCGTTCGGTATAGAGTTTGTATTGTTATGTATTGATGCTTTTCTAAACAATAAATACATATACATCATTTAGCACACCGGAGTGGAGCCCACTATCATTTAATCAAGACTCTTTACTAGTAGTATAGTTATTACAACATGCCTATTGTTGCATTTATTATCATCAGGCTGCACCTAGGCCCACACCTTCCACCATAGTACTCCCTCCTTCTCAGTTTATAAGGCCTACGCGTATCTCTAGGTTGCTATTTTAACCACTTTAATATAAACTAGTTGAATGTCCGTGCGTTGCCACGGCTTCTTATATTTGTTTTCTCACCACTTATCAGGAAATGTATGTGAAAATCCACATTTATAAGAAATGGTCACATGGTATTATAGAAATATTAATATTCCACTTTGTTTTAATTACAATCCAATAAAGTACAAATATGAACATAAAACAAAACCTAACTCTAACTAATTTTCTCTTACTAAAGCTAATGAATAATGGTAGCATGATACTTCTGTGTGGCCATGGAGCAACAAGTACAACTTAATATTCACACTACAAATTTCTACTTGTTGATGACACTGACCTGTGTAAATTTCTACTTGTTGATGACACTGACCCTGTGTATCCCTTTATATGTATACTTTTCACCTCTGGTGTTGGGATTTGCTGCGATTTGTCTTCTTTCGTAGCATTCTGCTGCAAATCTTAATTAGCTATTATGAAAACATTTTGACTGGGTGTATATATACATGCGCAGCAATACCTTGTTACACGCTAACCTAATTCAACATCCAAAGAGTTAACTGAATTTGTGCATACTGCATCCACACCACCACACTCTTAAACAAATTGAGTATGCACATACTGTCTAGAGCATCTGTGAGAGATTGAGATACATAAAACATATCTATAATTAAGGTACATATTTATCAAGAATTTCATGTAAAAAAATATTTGGGTTCATAGATCCACAAACGTAAGCTACAAAGTTACACCCTCGAGGTTAGATAAAAACAAAACTGGATGTGAGCTAAAAATCCGCACTACATTCAGAGAGTTAGTGTGGTGATTATAACTCCCCAAAATGAAAGGAGTGGCAGTGAAAGATGGAAATATTATAATAGCCATTTGCCGGAATTAAATCACACAGAACAGAGGATAAAATAGTGCAGTTGAGATCTGCAAAGAACCAGATCCACACAAGGTTGTTAAACAATCTCACCCATTGGGAAATTGCTTTGAAAATTTGACATAGTGAAATGCTTCAATTCCATAGCTGAAAACCAACACTTATCCTACAAAAAAATAGAGGACCTACTCAAGCACTCTATAAGTCAACTAATAGGTGCTTTTATGCCCTATCGATTATGTACGATTGGAGGATATTTGAGAACAAAGAAGAAATACAACTCAGGAGATTTCTCATTCCCAGGTGTGAGCGGAGAAATCCCGTGATAATGCTTCTAAGAGATCCTTGTAATGAGCACACGATCAGCCTGAGAAACAAAAAAAAAAAGCAAATGAAGCAGGATTGAGAACATATTCGTAGTTTGCCTATCTTAACAAAACGAACAGAGAACTAACCAGGACTTTCAGATCACGGAACAAGAAGCAGCATAAAAATCATAAAAAAATTCTACAAACAACGAAGAACATTGGGTTTAGGAGTGAGCTCAGTGAGATCCTTTTGCCCAAAAGTCCGTCAGGTCAGCAGGACATGGTAAATAACTATAAGTGTTATCTAATTCATGCAAATTAATATGTTCAAGTCATTTAATTTTCAGCCTATTAGTAGAATCTTTTACCTCATAACCAAGAAAATACAAGCTGGATTTCATAAGGAAAACCCAACCTTTTAAACAACCTGCTATTTTTTGACAGGAAGTATAAGAACAGTAAATAATAAGATCACAGTTGATATTGCATGACAGATGGATTATCTTTAAGAAGATTAGCATGGATGGTTGCAGATTTAGGGTGTCCCTTGGTAGCAAATAAAAAGTACTCAACCTACAAAGTAAAAAAAATATATATATATAAGGTTACTATGTCTAGTTCAATATCAATTTAGGCAGTTCATCTCTTCCAATTTTTTTTTACTATTTATGCCTTGGTGATTCAGGATGCACACAGCTCAAACCCCATCAAGAAACAGAATAAAAAGCAAAAGGCTGGACATCTCCTTACACATGTTCGAAACATGCCACACGTACCATGATGGAGGCACCGTTATGATTTCTCTACGAGATGAAATAATGAAACCGAGGCATGCTAGCGCAAAGATAAATGAATGTATTATAATGTACCTGAGAATCAAAATCAGCAATAATGCATTTTCCATCAAGCTCCAGAGCAACTTTCCTGATATGATATACAATATCATACAGAGCATGGAATGCTAGAAAAATCCTAACAAAAGCATCTGAAATAAGTGCAAACTCCAATAGATTCCCAAGAGTTCAGTAGTCCAAGCATGCAGCCCACTGTTCAACAGCTCTCTTGACAGCACCAATCCTAAGTCAAATAAAATGTTGGATCTCTAGATGCAACTGAAATTTTCTTTTCCAACTCATCTACCTTCAACATAAATAAAAACCGGTCAGTCTAGAATAAGTACATAGCTCCCATTTATTTATTAGACGCAACATATGCCACATAGATTAGGATCCAATGGAGATTAAAAATACTATTAACATTGTTTTTCTGTGTTCCTCATACCTGCAACTCAATGCTCTCACATCAGGGGTAAGCTCTTTTGTTAGATGAACATAATCTCTGGTTTTTGAAGCAACTTGCTCACATAGATGGAACTTAGTCTGCAACCTACCAATCAGCAAAAAAAAAAAACCAAGATACATGTAGGTCTGCAAATTAGCTTTCTTTTCAGGAATAACAGAACAACATAGATAAATGCATGATTATGAAACTATAAGAGACATAGTAGCTTTCACACCATAACAACTCCTCTTCTAAACTATCCGGTCAAAGAGACCTCGCATTACCAGATAAAGAGGACCAGTTACCAAGGGATATAATGTATGTGGTATTAAGAAATCATGGCTAAAATCCACATGTATAGACTAACGCATCAATAATGCTGGACTTACGGACAGATTAGCCTACCGAGGAGCATACGAACTGACGTGTTCTGAATCTGTTGGCTGCACCTGCATAAAAAGCGGACCAGGACCTGATTTCCTCCATATGTGCTGTGTTGTATTGCTAGTCCGTAAAAAAATTCCGTAGGTGTTGCATTGCTACTAACGCATATATCTCTATTCTACAAATTCTTCTCCTCTCGTGTCACCAAAATGATCGCCGAGATAAACGAGACTTCTGTTCGCATACAGTGAGAGAAATCTCTCTTGCAAACCCCCATTCCACAAGCCCATCAGGCATTGCTTAAATTGTATAGACATTCTAACTCAACCTTTTAACACAAGATAGCCTGCCTACAAATTTCCACTTCTAACCGAGCATCATAAATCATTCCATATATCCAATCGATGGTTCCCCATGCTTCACTCAGCCATACAATACCAAAGAATCTGTTGGACTCCAAAACTACAGAAGTATCCGTATGCAAGCAGCAGCACATATCCATGGGCATGTGCAGCAGATGAGCGTGACTTGCAAGCATGATTAAACGCATGCTCCACTCATTCGACCGCGAACAGTGCATTACACAAGAACACAAGACAAATTTTTCAGTAACTGGAGAGAGGGCAAGGGGGATTACCAAGCGCAGGATCTCCTCCAGGATGATGTAGAATGGGTCCTGTGGGGAGTCCTTGTCAGGGATTCTGAGGGAGGGTGCTGTGCTACAGAACGCTTGGGGATGTTGGAATTCGATTCCCCACCACGAACCCTGGCGGTAGGATTTGTATACATGGATTGTATACATGGATTTAGTCAGTACCTGCACACGCATCAAGAATTGGAGCAAGGGCGCCAAGGTGATGCAGCTCGACGGTACCTCCTTCCGTGTCAAGCCGCGGCCGGCCGCGGCCGACGTGCTGCGCGACCAACCGGGCTCTGCTCGAGTCCGAGGAGGGCGAGCTCCTGGGCGCGCGCGCCCGGCCCCTAGAGGACGACGCCTGCTCCGCCGCAGGGTGGCTCTACTTCCTCGCCGCGCTCCCGCGGCACCGCCGCCCGCTCGGGGCCCCACAGTGTTGCCGTTCCGACCCCCGCGAGGATGGGAGGGGCATGGCGCTCCGGACAGAGCCGGGCGACGGCAGATGCTTTTTGTGCAGAGCTATGGTTCAGCGACATGGGCTTATGGCGGAGGCGGCGGCGGAGGAATGATGCTATGTGGTTGGATAGGATGATTGGTGGAAACTGCAACTGCACGTTGTGCGTGCGTGCGTAGTGGCGGGTTTTTTTTTTCTCTCTTCGGCCGATCTTTTAATTGGATTTTTTCGGTGTTGGGATATAAGGGGAGGACGTACCAACCTACCGACCATCACCTATAGACAATTAATATAGTAGAGATTGTATAACAAAAGATTAAATTATTTGAAAGTAGAACATCTAAACTTTCAAATGATATATTTTTTATAATTTATATCTTATATTACATTGATCAAATTAATGACCTAGAAGTACGCATAAGACTTATAAACTGAGAAGGAGGAAGCTCACCTTCTTCTCTTTGAGCCTCCTCTATGAAGTAGGTGCCCAATCACTCGTGGTAGACTTTAGGGTAGTCTCCAAACTCTCACAAACTTTCCATAGGGCGAATCACAAGCCGAATGCCTCCGGGCGACCCTAGCCGCCTTAGGTTTCCCATGAACCCAAGAGTAACAAGAAATACTCGATGAACACAAGAGGGAATGAAATTTGGCTTGGTGGAAATGTAGATCGGGGTCTCCTCTATCTTTCTACTAAAGGGATTTGAAATTGGTTGGGTAGAATGGGAGATCCTCTAGCTTGGTGAGCTCATTAATGGAGGGGAGAGAGAAGGCAATAATGTGATTTGAATGGCAACTCTATCCTCTCAAGGTAGGTGAAGGGGTCTTTATAGTCCAAGAAGGAGAAGGAGCCATTTGGAGTGGGGAGTCTGCGCCCAGCCGGCGCAAAGTCAGCGGCGCCGGCCCTTGCACCGGACCAGCCGGTCGCACCGGGTTGGGACCGGGCGGCCGGTGCAAACCGGACTCTATAACCGGCCCCCCAGGTACTACACCGGCAAATAACCGGAAGCCTAGTCAGGAGGCTTTTTCAATTATGGGCCGGGGGCTATACCGGACCACCCGACGTACAGCCCGACGCCGCCGAATTTCCACCAGGACGCCGGCGCATAGCCCGGTGCCGCCGGCTGGAAACCGAGGACTGGTTCCCTGCTTCAAAAAGATCTTCTCCCTACGAACTTTGTCGAAGTGTTTAGGCTATTTGGGTGATAGGATGTGGAAAACAAAAGTAGATCACCTTCCCAATGAGCTCATCGAGTTTACCCCTCTTAATTGTGTGGAGTTCCTATTACTCCAAAAAGGAAATAAAGCGAAAAAGGAACTACCGCCTCTTCAAATAAAATGGGGGGGGGGGTCTCTTGATACGTCTCAAACGTATCTATAATTTTTGATGCTCCATGCTTGTTTTACACTATTTGCTTCATGTTTTGTTTACACTTCGTGGTGTTTTTATGCGTTTTCTGGAACTAGCCTACTAACGAGATGCCACAGTGTCAGTTCCCTGTTTTCTGCTATTTTTGTGTTTCAGAAAAGCTACACAGGAAATATTCTCGGAATTGGACGAAACAAGGACCGAAACTCCTATTTTTCCCGGACAGAAGACGAAGACCAAAAGAGAGTCGAAGAGGGGCCAGAGGGCCACCTCTCTACGGGGTGGCGCGCCCCCCTCCTGGCCGCGCCAGGGGGTGGTGAGGCCCCCCTGGTGGCCCTCTGACGCCGCCTCTCCGCCTATAAAGAGCCTCCCGACAGAAAACCCTAAATCGATCAGCGTTTTTCCCAGAACAGTTCCACAGCGCCGCCGCCATCGAAGACAAATTTCGGGGGATAGAAGTCTCTGTTCTGGCACCCTGCCGGGACGGGGAAGTGCCCCCGGAGCCATCTCCATTAACGTCGTCGCCTCCTCCACCGTCTCCATCGACTTCGCCGCCATCTCCACCAACCTTGCTGTCTCCTATGATGAGGAGGGAGTAGTTCTCCCCCGGGGCTGAGGGCTCTACCGGTAGCTATGTGGTTCACCTCTCTCTCCCATGATGTTATCTTTATGTGATCGTGAGCTTTGTATCTAGTTGAATTGGTAGATGCTGTTATTCAGATATTATGCTACTCCCGTGCTTTATTATTGTAAACTCCGGAGACACCTTGTATCGTAATATGAAGGTGACTAGTGTGCGCATTATGTGTGTCTTTTTGGTTAATGTCTCTATGAATTGTTGGTGTTTGTTGGAACCATCTAGTGCGTTCATGGTGATAGTGTGGGACAATCTAGTTTGGGGAAATATGGACTTTGAGGAGTGCTTCGTAGCCCTACGCATGATTAGTGTTTGTTATCCATTGGAGAATAGTTTAGAGTGGCATATTGAAGTTAGTATCTATTGGTTCAATTATGTTATTTTGTTGGGAGTGAGCACTAGTGAAAGTATGATCCCTAGGCCTTGTTTCCAAGCATTGCACACCGTTTACTTTTAGTTGTGTTACATGTTTGCTCGCAGCGATATTTATTTCATATTGCATTCACTACTTATAATCATCACTACTACTTGTATTTCACTATCTCTTCGCCAAACTAGTGCACCTATACATCTCACAAGTGTATTGGGTGTGTTGGGGACACAAGAGACTTTCTGTATCGTAATTGCAGGGTTTTTTGAGAGGGATATCTTTGACCTCCTCCTCCCTGAGTTCGATAAACCCTGGGTGATCCACTTAAGGGAAACTCGCTGCTGTTCTACGAACCTCTACACTTGGAGGCCCAACACTGTCTACAGGAATAGAAGCGTGCGTAGACATCAAGCTCTTTTCTGGCGCCATTGCCGGGTGGGTAAGGTAAAAGGTACTCACATCTTCTGGTTACTAAGTCTTTTAGTTGCTGGTGAGTGCTCAAAGTTATTTCCTTTAGATTCTGCAATTATATCGTTCTATTTCTTTTTTTTATTTTCACTAGTTAGGCTTAATGGAAAATAAAGAGTTTTATAGTATCTTTCCTGAGGTAAGACTTGAAGTGTTTGAAAAACCTTTGGAGCTTTATTCGCATAGCAATGTTATCTGTATGAATTCTTTGAATACCGTTATTGCTAATGCTATAGAAAGATCTAAGCATGGAGAAGCTGGTTTTGATAAGCATGATATTTTTAGTTCCCCAGCTTTAGTAGAGAAAATTTGCTCTGATGATATTTTATCTCCCATATGTGATGACTCTAATGATGTTTGTGATCCTCGTTCTTTTAAAATACCTATGAAGATTGTTGAACGTGCTATGAATAACTGCTATTTAGGGGATGGAACTATCCATCATGGTGATCATTTGCTCTTTATACATGAATTATGTGAGTTGTTCAAGTGTGCAGGTATTTCTACAGGTGAAGTTAAGAGGAAGCTATTTTCTTTTTCACTGAAGGGCAGAGCGGCGGAATGGTATAAGACGCTGAATGGTGGCCGACCTATTGGCTGAGAGGAAATTGTACCTCTCTTTTAGTCTAAATTCTATCCTTCTAGTGAGGTTCATAAAGATAAGAATTATATTTATAATTTTCATTCTCATGATGGAGAAAGCATTGCCCGAAGCATGGGGAAGATTGAAGTCACTAATGCTCAAATGTCCCATTCCTGATCTTCCCCATAATATTGTTATTAATAATTTTTATGCAAGGCTTTCAGGACATTACAGGGACTATCTCGATGCCTGTTTTGAGGGATCCTTCATAAGCAAGGAGGTTGACGCCAAGTGGGATCTCAACATATGATTGGGATAGCGACAAAGGTAAAGGATCAGGTATAAATTATGAGTATGGTTGCATTAAGTCTTTGGGATTTCTATTTCCGTGCCCTCGGGTCCTTAGTTGTACTCAGTTTTCCCCAGCTCCTTAGTTTTTCCTCAGTTTTGTCCAAGCCCTTGTCTGAAACCCTCACAAGTGCTGGAACGGCTGATTGCCCAATGGGTCAACAACTTTGACCGTTATCTGCTGACTAGTGGGGCCACGTAGAGCCCGCAAAGACACGTCAGACCATCCATCTTTGTTTGACCGTAAGCATCGCCGTATCCCTGACCAAAACACGGACGAGTGGTGCTTTGGTATATCGAATGATAAGTGGTGCCATGACGCTGATACAAGGGGCAATACACGGGTAGGATTAGATTTTTAAACGGAGCTCTACATCGATGACACGGAGGAGGTGGCCTGCGGGGTGCCGAGATGAGATCGACGTCCACAAAGAACTGCATGAGGCAAGACTAGACGCATTAGATAGATATGAACTAGACGCGTTTAACCATGCAAAGAAGAGAAGAAATGGTCGAGGACATCGACGATGACCTCAACACTTTGACTGACAGTGTCGGACATGAACGCGAGCAATGTAGAGGAAACTAGTGTCTCTCCTTTCTGGCGTGTATAGTTGGGTGCTAGGGGAGTGTGGTGGCGAAGGGAAAGACCTCGCGGTGGTCTGTGGCGTCCAGCATAGCGGGGCGGCGTGGCCGTGCCCACAGCGGCGTGCATGTTCGGCATTGGCATCAGCATGTACGTTCGTCATTGGCCTCGGCGGTATCTCTGGTGTGTCAGTGATCGAATGAGGGGACGGGATTGAGGGTGCATCTCGACGGTGACCTAGCAGTGGCGGCGAGCATAGCCGTTCTGACCATGCCGATATCGGCATCGGCATCGTTTGGAGGCTGTGGTGCTCGAATCATAGTGGAAATTGTGATTCCCTATTATTTTTACATGCATAATATATAGAAAATAGCTAGATCTCTAAATCGATGCATATGAAGCTACATATATATTCTTGGTCATAATCCCCTTATCTAAAGGGGATGGATGCATGGCTTCACATCGTCGTCGCTTTTATCGTCAGTATCTTCGTCGTCCGTGTAGTAGTACTTCCTGCACGTTGTTCCGTTGAACACCTTCATTGTGAGCACATCATCGTCTTTATATTTGAAGTGTAGGAAGCAGCCGAAATCCACACCGTGCGCGATGGCAAAATTCTCCCAGCCCTTGTCGAGGTACATCTGGCCTTGTCCGTCAAATAGGACCTCCATGGTCCAGAGACGAGGACCACAGTCAGCTGCTCGCAGATACACCTTAGCGGGCTCCTGGCCATCAAGATAGTCCGCAAACTTTTTTGGGAGTGCCTGCAAAGAGATCGAGCGCCGATCGTTTGAAATTAAAGGTTTTTTAGAACATGCACATAATTAATCACATGCATCATATATGTGGGAACGCGTACGTACCTTCTTGGCCAAAGGGTTTTCATAGATGACGATGAAGAACTCCTCTATGATCAATGGCAGTGGTGACGGTGGTGGTGGCAATGATGATGATCCACCACCCCGGCCGCCCCTTCCCCTTCCCCTTCCCCTTCCCCTTCCCCTTCCCCTTCCCCTTCCCCTTCCCCTTCCCCTTCCGGTCGGCGTCCGAGACATGGAAGCCATGTCAATGGATCAAGTGTATATGAACGAAGAAGAGAGAGGCAGAACCTATTGACATGAGGGATGGCCGTTGTGGGGGTTTATAAGGGAGAGATGACCGTTGTGGGGTTTACACCATAAATTAAGGTAGAGATGACCGTTGTGGGGTTTACACAATAAATTAAGGAGGAGATGACCGTTGTGGGGGTTTATATCTCAACAAAAAAGTAATGCCTAAAAGAAATGGAAATTCGTGATAGTTTATCATTTTACCGTGAAAAGTAATGCCTAAAAGAAATGGAAATTCGTGATAGTTTATCATTTTACCGTGAAAAGTAATGCCTACAAGAAATGGAAATTCATGATAGTTTATCATTTTACCGTGAAAAGTAATGCCTACAAGAAATGGAAATTCATGATAGTTTATCATTTTACCGTGAAAAGTAATGCCTAAAAGAAATAGAAATTCGTGATAGTTTATCATTTTACCGTGGAAAGTGATGCCTACAAGAAATGAAAATTCATGATAGTTTATCATTTTACCGTGAAAAGTAATGCCTAAAAAAATGGAAATTTGTGATAGTTTATCATTTTACCGTGAAAAGTAATGCCTACAAGAAATTCGTGATTACCAAACTTGTTGAATCCGGTGGCAAACTCGTTATTTAGCATACATAGAGGGGTAGTAGTTTGCCACCGACAGATAGAGAGAGAGTGGCCATGATGAGAGAGAAAGAGGGGTTATCCTGCCCGTTAGATCATATGATCGACGGTAGGTGGGCACGATCCGTGTGACAACAGCTCGATCAATCAGGCCAAGTTTGGGCTTCTGTGAGAAGGGAGAGGGTAAAACTGAGTAGTATCAAGGATCCAAGGGCAAGTAAATAGTAAATAGGCTAAGGAATTCAAATAAGAGATTTAGAAAAAGAAAAACACATGTTTTGTACAATGAAACCCAGGTTGGCCTACCTCAAAGTATTAGCAATTCAAATATACATGAGTATGAAAATTATGGCCTCATTCAGACAAACTATGTTTTGGGTATAGATGTTTTGAGAAGGAGTTTGAGTGGAAAGCCATGAACCTTCATAGCTACTAGTGATTTGAGAAGTGGTCATTTGTGTTAAAACTTGATTTATATATTATTATTATGATTTTCTACGTGGCAGGTCGCGTAACAAGACTCCATGAGTAGGAGGCACTATGTTTTTATTTTTTTGAATTTTTTTGCGCATAAAATGACTCAATTAGATAGCTTAATCCCATTTGTTGACTCTCTATTGACCAGCCACTTGAGGGTAAAACTGAGTATATTGCACTAGCCAGTATTAGTACTCGAGGGGAAAATTGAGTACAGATATTTTTCCAGTGTAAGACTCGAGAGTAGAATTGAGTATACGTAACGGTGCAGACGTGCAGTACCACGGACGCGTGTTGAGACCAAACGTCTAGTTTTTTTGAGAAACTGCTGAGACGAACCGTCACTTTGCCTGTACAGAGCCTCTCTCTCCCTCCCTCTGCACACAGTCTCATTCTCACTCACGCACGCAACCACGCCTCTCACGTCCCATCACCTTCTCCAAATCGAAGGAAAAAACCCCAACCGCCCTACACGCGCTCCCCTGCTGGCGATGGAGAAGAAGAATGCACCGGCGGCCGTCACCCCCGAGCTCGTCGCCTCCGAGCCCATCGCCTCCGAGCCCGTCGCATCTGAGCCCGTCGCCGCCGAGCCCGTCGCATCCGAGGCCGTCGCCGCCGAGCCCGTCGCCTCCGAGGGCGGCGCGTCCAAGCGCGGTGCCTCTATGAACTGGGCCTCTCTTAAGGGTGACGGACCACTTCACAAGATCGGCGACTTCTTACTGGCGAACGAGGAGTACGTGGACACCTACTCTGCTTTGAGTCAAGTTTGTAGAAATTGGCGCTCAGATTTACCTGAGCCCGACGTGCACCTGCACGAATGGATCATGGTAGAATACGCCCTTCCACGCGCCGCTGAGTTCTCCTTCCTCCACCTCCGCACATCCCGCTACGTCACCATTGATCTAACGAAAGTTCATGCAAGGTTCAAATTCCTCCATATCTATAGAGTTAATCTATTTTTATTTTCAATCGTAAACATCTTAGTGCTGAATGTTATCTTCATCAATATATTTTAGATACTACTTCATCGGCTTTTGCCATGGCGTCATCGTGCTTGCCCAGAAGAACCAGCCGCACAAGATACGGCTTTTGAACCCACTCACAAAGACATTTAACACTATGTCTGAGGCGCAGATGCCATCTGTTATTGTGGAGTCAGTCGCTGTAATGAAGTCCCTGACTATGGTCTTCGTTTCCACAGGTTACCCCATGGAAATTGCTTGGGTCGATGAGAGCACTCCAACTAAGGGTATAGATAAAGATTGGGGAGAAGGAAGATTTTCGATCGAGCACCATTCTCTGCGTTGCATTACCCCGTTCAATGGTGAATTATATGCAATAGCTGTGAATAGTTTTGAGTTCGGAAAATTAGTGTGCACCAACAATGTCCAGTTGGAGCAGCGCGCGAGCACTGTCAACATGGAGACACTATTTTCATTTCCAGAACTTGGAAATGATTCCAAGTTCTACCTTGTGAAGTCGGATGGTGATCTGTTGCTTGTGTTGTTGGGCGGCAGCAGTGACAACAGGCATTTGGAGGAAGGTCAACCATTGGTGTACCGTGTGGACATTGAGAGCCGCTCTCTCCATGCCGTCAGTAACATTGGCAGTCGTGCCTTCTTCGTCAATTATATCCGGTGTATCTCCGTCGACACCAGAGTGCACCCGACACTTCGACCTGGCTGCATCTACTACGTGGATTTGGGTTATATCAGAGAGTACTTTGATGATAGAAAGGCCTGGGATGAGTGGCCACGACGTGTGGACAGATTAGGATACTATGGTATAAGAAATGAACAAAGGCCATACCGTTTGGAGGATGTATTGGCTGCAAACTGCAGACGGAAGAGTTCAATGAATATTTCCTTCATCTCATGGAATGTAGCGACGACGAAATATATGATGAATGAAGAACAGATTCATTCATCCTGGGGTATCCTAATCTTCATGTTGGCCATACATTGCGTCTTGTATTATTTCCAGCTTAGTTTGTCGTGAACATTAACATCGTTATTGGCTGCTTTTGGCTGCTGTATGCAGTTTATGTATTATACTTAGTTTTCTGGATTTATTATGCTGCTGTGAATTTATCCTATACTAGCTTCTAGATTTGCTACTAGATTTGTTACCATATTGGGCAAAAAAACGAGGGCCAAAAGGCAACAATCATTAAAGAAAGACAGAAATAGAAGCTTCTCTAGATTTGATACTAATTTGGTGAAAAGAGAGAGAACTGTTACAGAGAGAGAGGGGAAAAAGGCGCTCTGAAAAATGCCAATTTGGGCCAAGAGAGACAGAACCGAGCTCTAACGTACAACCAAACGCGGTCTCGTCCTGTCCCACGCGGTCCCTTTCTACCAGCCCCACGCGACGCGGTCTCGTCCTGTCCCATGCGGTCCCTTTCTACCAGCCCCACGTGACGTGGCCCCACACAACGCGGCCCCACACGTTAGCACGGAATGGTCAACTAAACGGGAATCCTTCCGTCCGAGCTCCTTCTGAGGGTTTCAGATAAGGGCTTGGGGAAAACTGAGGAAAAACTAAGGAGCTGGGGAAAACTGAGTACAACTAAGGACCTGAGGGCACGAAAATAGAAATCTCTAAGTCTTTTGCTGAAACTGCTGATTTTCAAGAGCTTAGTGCTAAGTATGGTCTTGATCCTCAAGTTATGGTTGATTGCTTTAGAGCCTTTTCTTCCCATATTAATGTTCCCAAAGGAAATGGGGACGTGTATCATGAACCTTTTAAAGACACTTGTATAGAAAGTGATATTGTTATTGATGATTGCAATAAACATGCTCAAACTTCTGAAAGTACTATTTCTTATAAGCATGTTAATTTTTGTGGAGTACTTAGACCTTGTGAACAGAGTTACAATAAGGAAGATTATTGTATCCACCACAGGAATGAAGAAACCTGAATGTGGGATAAGGCTCTAGATGAGTTTGGTGAAACGGTTTGCGCCCTTTATCCTTTTATTTGTGAACTTTGCCATGAAAAGGGTCATTTTAATTATCAATGCTCAGGCCATAATAGTGACCTTTCTAATCGAATGAGTACCGCAAGTTTGTATTGCGATGACAAGATCACCCTCAATCAGCATGATGAGCTTACTTTATTTTTGGGGTGTGAAGAGTTATCTAGAAAAACTTCTTTGGTAGATATGAGTGCTTTTGATAATATTAGCATCCTGCATAGTTGCCATATTTATTGTGTTAAGGATTGTTGCGCAAATACTTACATTCAAAATGTTATAAAAGAGGATGCCTTACCAAAATATAACAGGTCTAATTTGTGTTTCCATCTTATTAATAGAGAGGAGGAATCCTCCAAAGTTTCTTCTGTCGTATCTGTCAATAAACCACCAGATTATGTGGAGAAGCTTCCTTTCAAGCCTCTCCCTCCTAAAGAAGAGAGTAAGAAGAAGAAGATGAGTAAAAGGAGAGAGGAAACGGTATCTTCCCCTAAACATGTTGCTCCTATTATAATTTTTGATGATTCTGAACTTGATGATGTTCTTATGCCTGTTACTTATGTTAGTGATCATGATTGGGAAAAGCACTCTACTTGTGATACTGAAAATCTTTTTGGTATCGATTCTGAAAATTATGAGGTTAATAATTGTTGTGCCATTAGTGCTATCCATGTTCCTTTCAATGATGATATGTTTACAAATGAACACGCTTTGGAAGATAGCTATTCTATTGCTTATGTTGATTACAATGATGAGTATAATATTTTCAGTTCACCTACTATTGAGGAGGAAACAAGGTATGATTACAATATACCTCCTATTTTTGATGATTATGGTGATGAGAATAATTTTGTTGAATTTGCTCCTACTATGATTGTTCATGTGGGGAGTATTAATTCTTTTGTACATGTGGCTCATGATAGGGATGTTTTATGTGATACTTATATTGTTAATTCTATTCATGATGCTACTGAAAGTTACTATGAGAGAGGGAAATATGGTTTGATGGATCTCAACAATATTAAGTTTCCCCTCTTTATGTTGCAAATCTTGAAGTTGCACTTGTTTTACCTTCTGATACGTCTCAAACGTATCTATAATTTTTGATGCTCCATGCTTGTTCTTACACCATTTGCTTAGTGTTTTGTTACACTTCGTGGCGTTTTTATGCATTTTCCGGAACTAACCTATTAACAAGATGCCACAGTGCCAGTTCCCTGTTTTTGTTGTTTTTGTGTTTCAGAAAAGTTACACAGGAAATATTCTCGGAATTGGACGAAACAAAAGCCGAACCTCCTAATATTTACCGAAGCTTCCCGAAGTCCGAAGAGGAGACGGAGGGGGCCACGGGCTAGCCACACCATAGGGCGGCGCGGCCAGCCCCTGGCCCATGCCCCCTATGGGTGACGCCACCCTGGCCCACCTCTGACGCTGCCCCTTCGCCTATAAAGACCCCCCGACGGGAAAAACCTAAAGACCTGGTCAATTTTCCAGAAACACATCACGATCCTCCGCCGTCGTCGACCCGAGATCGGGAGGGTCCAGAAGCTCTTCCCGGCACCCTGTCGGAGAGGGGAATCGCCATCGGAGGTCTTCTTCATCGCCATGCTAGCATCCGGTGCGATGAGTGAGTAGTCTACCTTGGACTATGGGTCCATAGAAGTAGCTAGATGGTTGTCTTCTCCACCATGTGCTTCATGTTTAGATCTCGTGAGCTGCCCTACATGATCGAGATCATCTTCATATAATTCTACATGTTGTGTTTGTTGGGATCCGATGAATATTGGTGTTATGTTAAGTTGATGTTCTGAAATTTATCTTATGTTATCTCTATGTTGTTTATGATCTTGCATGCTCTCCGTTGTTAGTAGCTATCTTGGCCAAGTAGATAATAGTGACACCAAGAGGGGGTATTTATGCTCGATAGTTGGGTTCATGCCTCTATTTAATCTGGGGGAGTGACAGAAACCTCTAAGGTTGTACATGTGTTGTTGCCACTAGGGAGAAAATAACATTCTTGTGTCCAAGGACATTCGTTTTGTTTACATTACACACTTTGCTTAATGCAGTTATCTGTTGTTCACAACTTAATACTCACGGGGTGTTCGGACGATATCCCCGCAAGTGGATTATTACTCATAGATGCAGTTGGATGGCGGTCTATGTATTTTGTTGTAATGCCCAGAGTAAATCTCATAGTGATCCTCGTGACATATGCATGTTATCTTTATTCTATCAATTGCCCAACTGTAATTTGTTTACCCAGCATGTCGTTATTTATCTTATGGAGAGACACCACTAGTGAACTGTGGACCCCGGTCCAATTTCCTTTACATTGCTATTACTGTTTACTTTTACTCGCACTGTTTACTTTCTTGCATACTACTATTGTTTTCCACTCGATATGCTCAATCCTTTGTTTACAGCAAACCGGTGAGATTGACAACCTCATCGTAAGTTGGGAGCAAAGTACTTGGTTGTGTTGTGTGCAGGTTCCACGTTGCTGCTGGTGCAAAGCAAAGCCCTGGACGAGGCGCCTTATAAATTATACGGAGCTGTCGCGAAGCTAGCAGGCATCACCTTCTGAAGTTTGCATTTTTCCTACTGGTTCGATAAACCTCGGTTTCTTATTGAGGGAAAAACTTGCTGCTGTGGTTATCATACCTTCTCTTGGGGTTTCCCAACTGGTCGGTCATCTACATCAACACCGCACCGCAATCAAGCCTTTTTCTGGCGCCGTTGCCCGAGAAAAAGAAGATTTCTGCAAGGGGAGTTTCGGATGCACATCCTTTACTTTGTTTATTGTTTTGCTTTACTTTATTTTTGCTTGCATCATTTTATCAAAAATACAAAAAAATTAGTTTCTTATTAGTTGTTATTTTTACTTGTCTGCTTTTAGCTTTGCTAGAATGGGTACTCATGAGAACACCAAGTTGTGTGATTTTACTAGCACTAATAATAGCGATTTTATCTGCACTCCTATTGCACCACCTGTTCCTGCTGCAAATTTTTATGAGATTAAGCCTGCTTTATTGAACCTTGTTATGAAAGAGCAATTTTCTGGTGCTAGTACTGATGATGCTGCAGCTCATCTCAACAATTTTGTTGAGCTATGTGAGATGCAGAAATATAAGGATGTAGAAGGTGATATTATTAAGCTTAAGTTGTTACCTTTTTCTTTGAGAGGAAAAGCTAAGGATTGGTTGCTATCTTTGCCTAGAAATAGTATTGATTCTTGGGCTAAGTGTAAGGATGCTTTTATTGGAAGATACTATCCTCCTGCTAAGATTATAGCTTTGCGTAGTGATATCATGAAGTTTAGACAGTTTGATAATGAACATGTTGCTCAAGCTTGGGAAAGAATAAAATCTATGATAAAGAATTGCCCTACTCATGGATTGACTACTTGGATGATTGTCCAAACTTTTTATGCAGGACTGAATTTTTCTTCAAGAAACCTATTAGATTCAGCTGCTAGAGGCACTTTTATGTCCCTTACCTTGGGCGCCGCAACCAAGCTTCTTGACAACATGATGGTAAATTATTCTGAGTGGCACACCGAGAGAGCTCCATAAGGTAAGAAGGTAAATTCTGTTGAGGAAACCTCTTCCTTGAGTGATAAGATTGATGCTATTATGCTTATGCTTTCCAATGATAGAACTCATGTTGATCCTAATAATGTTCCTTTGGCCTCTTTGGTTGCTCAAGAAGAGCATGTTGATGTAAACTTCATTAGAAATAATAATTTTAACAACAATGCTTATAGGAACAATTTTGCTAGTAACAATTATAGGCCATATCCTTCTACCAATGGTAATGGTTATGGTAACTCTTATGGTAATTCCTCTAACAACACTAGGGCCGCGCCCTTTGAGCTTGAAGTCATGCTCAAGGACTTCATCGGTAAGCAAACTGCTTTTAACAAGTCTGTTGAGGAAAAGTTAGGCAAAATTGATATTCTTGCTTCTAAAGTTGATAGCCTTGCTCTTGATGTTGAACTTCTGAAATTAAAAGTGTTGCCTAATGATGTGAAGGAGAACAATACTTTTGCCACTGCTAATGCTATCCAAGTTAGAATTGATGAAAATGTTAGGATGTTACCAAAATTGCATGCTAGGTGGGAAAGAGAAGATGAGATTGCTAGAAAGATGAAGGTATGTACCATTACTACCTCTAATGATGTTGTTCCAAATGCTAGCAATCCTCTTACTTTGATTGGTGCAGAGAAAACTCCTACTCCTTGTGTTAAAAAGCCCAAAACTGCAAAAACTTTTTGTCAAAAGAGTGCTAAATTTTTTCGGAGTGTAGGAGATGATAGCTCTATTTTTTCAATGATTTTGATGTTGATGGCTGCAATATATCTGAAGTTATTTTGTTCTTGCAAAAGCTTGCTTTGAGTCCCAATGCTAGTTCTATAAATGTTGCTTTTACTAAGCATTATTACCAATGCTCTCATGAAAATTAGGGATGAAAGGTTGAAGCAAAAAGCTTCTATTCCCAAGAAGTTAGAAGATGGTTGGGAACCCATCATTGATATGCATGTTAATGGTTTTGATTGCTATGCTTTATGTGATCTAGGTGCTAGTATTTCTATTATGCCTAGAAAAATTTATGACATGCTTGATTTACCACCGCTTGAAAAGTGTTATTATGATGTTCCTATTGCTGATGTTGCTAAGAAGAAATGTTTGAGAAGGATTAATGATGTTCTTATTATGGTTAACAATAACCTTGTTCCCGTTGATTTTCTTGTTATGGATGTTGAATGCAATGCTTCATGTCCTATTATTTTGGGAAGACCTTTTCTTCGAACTGTAGGTGCCATCATTGATATGAGGGAAGGCACCATCAAATATTAATTCCCACTCAAGAAAGGTATAGAACACTTCCCTAGAAAGAGGAAGAAATTACTTTTTTACTCTATTCTTAGAGCAAATTATGAACTTCATGCTTCATCACTTGATATTACTTGATTCACACTTTCTGCGCCTAGCTCAAAGGCGTTAAAGAAAAGCACTCTTGGGAGATAACCCATTGTTTTCTTTTCAGTTCTTTTTCTTTTATTTGAGTCTTGGAAGTTATTACTAATGTAATAACCGCTCCATATCCTTTTTATTTCGTTGTTGTGCCAAGAGAAACCTCTAATTTGAGTGAGGTAAGATTTGGGGAAGTTGTTGTCCTGAAATAGATTTCGGTGCTGCACCGTAAAAATTCGTGAAAATTCTCAGAATATCTTTTTGACCTGCAATTTCTTGTGCATATGCCCCAGGTTATATCCAAACTTTCATTAGTTTACACTTTTTCATTTGAGCAACAGAAAACCCTCGAAAAAATCGACCTTTGTCAGCTGTTTTGTTTAGACAGATTTCTGCCACTATTTGTGTTTGCCTCTCGATCGCTTTCTTTTTGAGTTCTTTTGATCACGGAACTTTTGGGGAAGTTGCTACAATAGTATATGCTTTATATGTGGTGGTTTTGACTAGAAATCTGAATCAAAAAGGGGTTGATTCATTATTATGCTTACACTAATGTTGCTAATAGAATTGTGTTGAGTTTTGTATGAAGGAAGTTTTCAAGTGTAGGGATTGGAGAATGATGAGATGAGTTGAAGAATGGACAAAAGCTCAAGCTTGGGGATGCCCACGCACCCCAAGAAATACCCAAGAGGTACAAGCGTCAAAGCTTGGGGATGCCCCCGAGGCCCTAATACGTCTCAAACGTATCTATAATTTTTGATGCTCCATGCTTGTTTTTACACCATTTTCTTAGTGTTTCGTTACACTTCGTGGTATTTTTATGCATTTTCTAGAACTAACCTATTAACAAGATGCCACAGTGCCAGTTCCCTATTTTCTGCTATTTTTGTGTTTCAGAAAAGTTACATAGGAAATATTCTCGGAATTGGACGAAACAAAAGCCGAATATCCGGAAATTTACCGAAGCTTCCAGAGAACTGAAGAGGAGACGGAGAAGGGCCACATGGCGGCCACACCACTAGGGGGCACGGCCTGCCCTGGCCCACGCCCACCTGTCATGAGGGCCCCCTGGTCCACCTCTGGCGGCGCCCCTTCGCCTATAAAGACCCCCCGACAGGAAAAATCTAAACACCCGATCACTTTTCCAGAAACACATCGCGATCTACCGCCGTCGTCGACCCGAGATCGGGAGGGTCCAGAAGCTCTTCCCGGCACCCTGCCGGAGAGGGGAATTGCCACTGGAGGTCTTCTTCATCGCTATGCTTGCCTCCGGTGCGATGAGTGAGTAGTCTACCTTGGACTATGGATCTATAGCAGTAGCTAGTTGGTTGTCTTCTCCACCATGTGCTTCATGTTTAGATCTCGTGAGCTGCTTTACATGATCGAGATCTCCGTTATGTAATTCTACATATTGTGTTTGTTGGGATCCGATACGTCTCTAACGTATCTATAATTTTTCATGCTCCATGCTTGTTCTTACACCATTTGCTTAGTGTTTTGTTACACTTCGTGACATTTTTATGCATTTTCCAGAACTAACCTATTAACAAGATGCCACAGTGCCAGTTTCATGTTTTCTGTTGTTTTTGTGTTTCAGAAAAGTTACACAGGAAATATTCTCGGAATTGGACGAAACAAAAGCCGAACCTTCTAATATTTACCGAAGCTTCCAGAAGTCCGAAGAGGAGATGGAGGGGGGCCACGGGCTGGCCACACCATAGGGCGGTGTGGCCAGCCCCTGGCCCGCGCCCCCTATGGGTGAGGCCACCCTGGCGCACCTCTGACGCTGCCCCTTCGCCTATAAAGACCTCCCGACGGGAAAAACCTAAAGACCCGATCAATTTTCCAGAAACACATCGCGATCCGCCGCCATCGTCAACCCGAGATCGGGAGAGTCTAGAAGCTCTTCCCGGCACCCTGCCGGAGAGGGGAATTGCCACCGGAGGTCTTCTTCATCGCCATGCTTGCCTCCGGCGCGATGAGTGAGTAGTCTACCTTGGACTATGGGTCCATAGCAGTAGCTAGATGGTTGTCTTCTCCACCATGTGCTTCATGTTTAGATCTCATGAGCTGCCTTACATGATCGAGATTATCTTTATGTAATTCTACATGTTGTGTTTATTGGGATCCGATGAATATTGGTGTTATGTTAAGTTGATGTGCTGAATATTATCTTATGTTATCTCTATGTTGTTTATGATCTTGCATGCTCTCCGTTGTTAGTAGCTATCTTGGCCAAGTAGATACTAGTGACTCCAAGAGGGGGTATTTATGCTCGATAGTTGGGTTCATGCCTCTATTTAATCTGGGGGAGTGACAGAAACCTCTAAGGTTGTAGATGTGTTGTTGCCACTAGGGAGAAAACAACATTCTTGTGTCCAAGGATATTCGTTTTGTTTACATTACACACTTTGCTTAATGCAGTTATCTATTGTTCGCAACTTAATACTCGAGGGGTGTTCGGACGATATCCCCGCGAGTGGATTATTAGTCATAGATGCAGTTGGATGGCGGTCTATGTATTTTGTTGTAATGCCCAGAGTAAATCTCATAGTGATCCTCGTGACATATGCACGTTATCTTTATTCTATCAATTGCCCAACTGTAATTTGTTTACCCAGCATGTCGTTATTTATCTTATGGAGAGACACCACTAGTGAACTGTGGACCCCGGTCCAATTTCCTTTACATTGCTATTACTGTTTACTTTTACTCACACTGTTTACTTTCTTGCATACTACTATTGTTTTCCACTCGATACGCTCAATCCTTTGTTTACAGCAAACCGGTGAGATTGACAACCTCATCGTAAGTTGGGAGCAAATTACTTGGTTGTGTTGTGTGCAGGTTCCACGTTGCTACTGGTGCAAAGCAAAGCCCTGGACGAGGCGCCTTATAAATTGTCCGGAGCTGTCGTGAAGCTAGCAGGCATCACCTTCTAAAGTTTGGCTTTTTCCTACTGGTTCGATAAACCTCGGTTTCTTATTGAGGGAAAAACTTGCTGCTATGCTTATCATACCTTCTCTTGGGGTTTCCCAATTGGTCGGTCATCTACATCAACACCGCACCGCAATCACCTTCCCATGCTTGTTACTATGTGCCTCGTTGATTTATTTTCTTACAAGATTCCTATGCATAGGAAGTGGTTTAGATTTAAATGTGTTTCATATTTTCTTTTTGATGCTCTCTCTTGCTTCAAGTTCTTATATGGCGCCTTTGCCTTAAGCTCTTTTATGGCGCCTACATGAGCATCTTTCCAAATCACTGCGCCTAGCTCAAAGGCGTTAAACAAAAACACTCTTGGGAGATAACCCATTGTTTTCTTTTCAGACAATTTTATTTTATTTGAGTCTTGGAAGTTATTACTACTGTAATGACCGCTCCTTATCATTTTTATTTCGTTGTTTTGCCAAGAAGAACCTCTAATTTGAGGGAGGTAAGATTTGGGGAAGTTGCTGTCCTGAAACAGATTTCTGTGCTGCACCGTAAAAATTCGTGAGAATTCTCAGAATATCTTTTTGATCTGAAATTTCTTGTGCATATGCCCCAGATTATATCCAAACTTTCATTAGTTTTGCACTTTTCGATTTGAGCAACACAAGGTCCTCGAAAAAATCGACCTTTGACAGCTGTTCTGTTTTGACAGATTTCTGCCACTATTTGTGTTTGCCTCTCGATCGCTTTCTTTTTGAGTTCTTTTGATCACAGAACTTTTGAGGAAGTTGCTACAGTAGTATATGCTTTATATGTGGTGTTTTTGAGTTTGAAACTGAACCAGAAAGGGTTGATTCACTATTATGTTTATGCTAACGTTGCTAATAGAATTGTGTGAAGTTTTGTGTGAAGGAAGTTTTCAAGTGTAGGGAATGGAGAGTGATGAGATGAGATGAAGTATGGACAAAAGCTCAAGCTTGGGGATGCCCATGTCACCCCAAGAAATATCCAAGAGGTACAAGCGTCAAAGCTTGGGGATGCCCCCGAGGCACCCCTTCTTCATCGGCAAAAATCAGGTCACCTTTCAAGACACTATATTTTTATTGCTTCATATTTTATGCGTTTTTCTTGGAGCGTCAGTTGTTTTTGCTTCCAGTTTTCTCATTGTTTTGTTTTCTGCAATAAATGGTTGGATCACATCATGTTTGTTTTGGAGAGAGACTTACTCTGCTTTTCATTGCCAAGAACACTCTAGTTTTCACTCTTATCGTTCAACGAGTGTTCTCTTTTTCTCGAACTGTTTTTAGCTTTTGTTTTTCGCCTTGATTTTTGTTCAGTTCTTGTTATATCTTTGCATCAAGGTGTATTTAGTCCACTGGTCTATGTTGGTTTTCATCAAAAGTGTTGTTTCAAAAAGGTTTGAATGGTGTTGGAAAAGAGAAAAAGTTTCATGCAAAAAGTGGTACAAAAAGGAGCTTGTTTAGACTGCGGCTTAGACTTTTGCATGCCATGCTTGATATCATTTTGATAGTATGCTTAGTAGTTTTTGTTGTAGCATGACTTGTCTCAAATTACTGAGATTGCTTAATGAGCCTTTGAAAAAATCATGCGTTGTTTTTATTATATGGGAGCATTTATTTGGTTTTCTCCTTGATGCTTTATTTGGGTTGACTTGGTGCATGCTTACAACATGTTTGACTCTTACAAAGTCACCATAAGCCTCTATGATCATTTGGTTTTTGACTTGTGATGCCATTTTATGCTTATTTTAATGATATTTTGTCGCTATGCATGATTATAGCCGTTATTGCTCTCTTAGTTGGTCACTCCCAGTCTTTTGCTAGCCTTCATTGTTTACTGAGTATGAGCTCTACTCGTGCATCTAACTCCCAAAAACCAAGTTTGCCTATAAGTCCACTATAAATTCCTATGCATGGTATTTGCAAGCCATTCCAAGTAAATTTTCATGTGCTACCTTTCAAAAACCTTCAAAATACTTCTCATTTTGTGACACTGTTTTCAGCTCATGGGGATGTAGTGGTCGGATTTGCTATCTTTCATATTGTTTTATTCCAAAAAGAAAAAAAAAGAAAAAAAGGCACTCCTCCATGGTATGTGAATGTTGGTGGGCACCCGATGGAATCGGTTAGCCATGGTTTGTGAAAGGAAAAAGGTGGGGAGGAGTGCCAAGCTTTATAAAAGAGCACAAAAGTGCCAATCTCTCTCTCAAAAACTTGCTTCATTTTTGTATGGAAGATAGTAAGAACCCCATTGCCAGTCGTTGACAAAGACAACCACCTCTCAAAACCAATTTTTATCTCTCTGTTTTACAAATGAAAAGCTCTAGCACATGTTTAATCCCTGCTCCCCTCTGCGAAGGGCCCTTCTTTTACTTTTATGTCGAGTCTCCACCTTCTACATTTACGCACCGTCTAAGAGAGCATAGTTTCCATTCTGAGTTTAATGTGCATAGTCCCAAAGTTTATCATTGATTGATTCATGATTATGGTTTTGCTTGTTCTTAAATTATTTGTATCTAGTCGCCCTCTTAAACTTGAAGGTGTCCTATGCATTTATGTTTTGCTATTCCATGAAGGACAAGCTGAAAACCACTTGATATGTTTTTCTTATGATTTGAACACACGTTTGACTTTCATTGTTTCATTATTCATGATCTTTCGTTTGTGTCTCCTTTCATGTTATAACATGGTTGCTAAGTTTTTATTGTCAAGATTATGCCTCTTATGCCCATGTTTTAAGTTCTTTGATCTCAGCACTCAATGCTTTACTTCATGGATCAAGATTGTGATGGTGCATGTCACCTCAAAAATTATTCTTTTGTTATCACTTACCTACTTGAGGACGAGCAGGAGTTAAGCTTGGGGATGCTTGATACGTCTCAAACGTATCTATAATTTTTGATGCTCCATGCTTGTTTTACACCATTTGCTTCATGTTTTATTTACACTTCATGGCGTTTTTATGCGTTTTCCGGAACTAACCTACTAACGAGATGCTACAGTGCCGGTTCCCTATTTTCTGTTGTTTTTGTGTTTCAGAAAAGCTACACAGGAAATATTCTCGGAATTGGACGAAACTAGGATCGAAACTCCTATTTTTCCTGGACGGAAGACGAAGACCAAAAGAGAGCCGTAGAGGGGCCAGAGGGCCACCTCACCAGGGTGGCGCGCCCCCCTCCTGGCCGCGCCAGGGGGTGGTGAGGCCCCCTGGCACTACTAGGAAAACCCTTATCCATGGGCCCATTATCTACAACGCACTATATTTCGGTGCTCCACGGATAAGTAAGCGTGGCGCACCATGTAATATGCGCCACAGATACCACCTTATGCGTGATGCACCAAACAGGTGGTGCGCCACGCATATGTGGGCCCCAACGAGCACCAGGGCCGGGGGTGTCAGGCCCCCACATCCGTGGCGCACGAATTGGGAGTGCGCCACGCATATGGCAGAGATCAGTGGCGCACCACAGATGCGTGCGCCACAGATATATGTGGGCCCATCCTCTGGAAAAGGTGGCAGGCATATCCGTGGTGCACGGCCATTTGGTGCGCCACTGATGTAGAGTTTTGTGGAGCACCTTAATGATGTGCGCCACAGATATGTCGTACCTACCACCATAAAGGTGCCATCTCCCCCTACCTCCCACTCCAAACCCTCACTCCAGTAGATCTAGCTCTAGTTTCTCTTCCTCTCCACCCCCATTTTCTTCAATTATTTCTCCATTTTAGGTAGCTAGCCAAAACCTTGGATTAGATAGATTTGTAAGGGTTGACTTCCTCCTCCTCCCCTCCCACATATATCTAGCTCTACTCCTTCCACTAGCTAGCACATATCTTGTCTCCCTCAAGTTTGGCTCTCCGCTCACGGATTCTTCGGTAACTTTTCTAATAGGTGAGTATATGGTTGGATGAAAACATGTATGCTTGTTTCCTTGTGGCGGCCGATGCGCGGCGCGTATGGCGGTGTGTTATATGAGATATATATGGCATATGTGTTTTGTATGTGATCGAGAGGGGCATGGATGCTTGTGTATGGTTTGTGCAGGTACCGGTGCGTGGTGCATGGATGTTTGCCGAAATGTTGATTAATTTCTGTTTTGGCAAACTTTTACACTACCCATATGTCCTATTTATAGGGAAGGTCATGCCGAATTTTTCCGGCGATGACCATAAATTATTCTAAATATTCTCATTTGCTCCAAACCATGCAGGCAACAATGGTGCGCCACATGAGCGAAGGTATGGTGGCTAGATACAAGGAACGCGTGATGGCCGTCATGATTCGGAACAACATGTCCGAGATAAGATGTCCTTGTCATAGATGCAACCTCAGGGCCCTAATCAAGCCTGATTCTGGTACATTGGAGAAGCACTTGCTCATGAGTGGTTTCATAAAAGGCTACATTGACGAGGACGTCAACAATGGGCCCCCGCCGGCAGGAAATGGTGATGTGGAAGGCCGACGAGAAGGCGAAGAGTCACCCAGACATGATGAAGGAGATGTGGGACATGATCATGATGATGACACCGGATCCGATGGTGGTGGAGAAGACGCAGACATGGAGACACCGCTAACTTCAGCCTTGCGGGACCCTCATGTTCAAGAACTGCTCCTCAAAGAGACAAGCAACGCCAAAGCTGATGCCCATGAGAAAGACAAGCTGGAGCAAATGGAGAAAGATGGGAAAATTCCGTTGTATCCTGGGTGCCGGCCCAAGGATACACGCCTGAACGTAACCCTCAAAGCTTTGGAGATGAAGGTGCAACACAAATGGACCGACGTTAGCTTCGACGATAACCTGGAATACTGGCACGAGAAGCTTCCCGAGGGGAACACATTGCCAAGGAGTACCGAGGAGGCCAAGAAAGTCGTGTGCCCTCTAGATCTACCGCACGTGAAGTACGACGCATGCATCAATGATTGCGCACTTTATCGGGACGAGTACAAGGAACTAACCACATGCCCGATGTGCGGCCAATCACGATACAAGAGAGGGAGCAGGAAAGTTCCTCAAAAAGTGGTATGGTACTTTCCTATTACCCCCCGTCTGAAGCGGTATTTCATAGACCCTAAGGAAGCAAAGCTCATGCAATGGCACGCGGAAAGGGAGAAGCCCAGAGATGATCCGGAGAAGGGCACGATCCTGACACACCCTGCGGACACTAGCCAGTGGCTCGCGTTGGACATGGAAGACGGTTTCGGGGACGATGCCAGGAATATTAGGCTGGGTATGAGCACAGATGGACTCAATCCCTTCGGCAACCAGAGTAGCATGCATAGCACCTGGCCCGTCTTTGTATGGCCGTACAACCTTCCCCCCGGCTGTGCACCAAGCAGAGATACGTACACATGAGTATTCTTATTCAGGGGCCGAAACAACCGGGTATCGACATGCACCTGTATCTCGAGTTGTTGAAAGAGGAGTTAGCCATGTTGTGGGAGACGTCGGTACGTACGTGGGACGCCTACAAAGGAGAGTATTTTGATCTGAGAGCCGCGTTGCTCACGACGGTGCAGGACTATCCTGGATACGCATATGTCTCTTGCCAGGTGGCCCATGGACACAATGCATGTGTCAGGTGCATGGATAAAACGTCGCATGTCCAGCTACCAAAGGACCCCGGTTCTTCGAAAACTGTGTTCCCTGGCATTCGAAAGTGGCTTCCCGCCGATCATCGTTGGAGAAAACACGGAGATCTGTTCAATGGTAGTGAGGAGCTCGAAACATCCCCACCTATTTATAATGGAGAGGATATCAATGATTTGCTAGAAGAATGGGAAGCGTGCCCCGCGCCGGGAAAGAAGCGTCCGAGGGTAAAGCCGCTGCGAGGTGTATGGAAAGCGAGGTCCGTTTTCTGGGACCTGCCGTACTAGAAATACCTCCACACGCCTCATAGCCTTGATCTCATGCACATCACGAAGAACGTGTGCGAGAGTCTAGTTGCCACTATCGTCAACATGCCGGAGAAAACCAAAGATGGGCCAAAGGCAAGAAACGACCGGATCAATCTGGGCATCAGGAAAGAACTTCATGGAGGACGCCCCGATGATGCTGATGATGATGAGACGCAGGCGGATACTCAAGGTCATATGCGCAAAAAGGCTAAGATGAATGACTACTACTGCCCACCTTCCTGCTTCACTCTTAGTGGGCCGGAGCTCCACCAGTTTTTCAGCGTCCTCCTCGGAGTCAAGCTTCCTACCTGTACGAAACGAAGAAGAGGTTCTCCGGGATGAAATCTCATGACTGCCGCATGCTGATGATGCAGATACTTTCAGTAGCCCTCCGAGGGATCATGGACGAGCACGTACGTGAGACGCTGTTTGGCCTCTGCAACGTTTTCGACGTCCTCTCTAGGAAGTCGATCGGCATGAAGCAGCTCGAAAGGCTACAAGGTGAGATCGTCATGATACTATGCGAGCTCGAGATTTACTCCCCCCCCCCCCCCGCGTTCCACGACATCATGGTGCATCTGCTCGTCCACGTGGTGGATGATGTCATCCACCTCGGGCCGCCATTCCTCCACAACATGATGCTGTTCGAAAGGCTGAACGGCATTCTCAAAGGATACGTTCGCAATAGGGCACGTCCGGATGGAAGCATAGCCAAGGGCTTCCTATCATACGAGTGCATATCGTTCTGCCAGAATTATCTACAAAACGAGGATGAGGACGTCCCTATTGGTCTGCCAATCAGGAGGCACCTCGGCAGGATCCATGGGTTTGGTCACCGCGATGGCTTCGTCCCCATGCATGTCGTCTTCAAAGCCCGAGAACCAGACTTTGACAGGGCACACCGAGTCGCGCTACAACACCTTGAATTGGTCGCACCTTGGGTGTTAGAGCACAAAAGCTTCATTGAGAAAAAGTTTAGTGACACGGGCAGACGGAGGACGAAGGGAGACGTAACTAGAGAGCACAACTCCAGCTTTACGCGTTGGTTCAAGGAAAAGCTACTCCAGCTTCATCATGGTAACATGCCTTTCACGGAAGAGGAAAAACTCTTATTCGTCTTGTCACAGGGCCCCGCGATGAACGTGAGGACCTATCAGGCGTACGACATCAATGGTTACACATTCTACACCAAGAAAAACGACCATAGCAGCGAACACTAGAACTCGGGGGTCACGATGCTATCCTACGCGGACGAGGAATCCACCGTCAATGAAAGGTTCTTCGGGAGGATTGAGGAGATCTGGGAACTCAACTACTGTGGAGAGAAGATGCCGATGTTTCGAGTCAGATGGGCCAAGAACGTCGAAAAAGAAGGCCGGTACTTCACCACCATGGTCATACCCGAAGCCAAATCCAGCACGAACGTCGAGGTGAAAAATGAGCCATGGGTACTGGTGAGCCAGGTTGATCAATGCTTCTTCATTACCGACCCGGTAAGGCCTAGCCGCGTTGTCGTTAGGAGGGGGAAAAGGAGCATCATCGGAACGGAGGGAGCGGCCACCGAGCAAGACTTCGACAAGTACGGCGATCCCAAGATAGAAGAGGAATTCGACAAGTACTTCGACAGGCCTAGTGATGCCGCTGGAAGAAGGAAGACCACCCTACCCGCTAAAGGATGCCCGTACACAAGAAGAAATCCCCATGTTTCCGGGCTCAATTATTCAACCGCGACGAAGAAGGGCAAGAAGATCGTGATGAGTCGACGACGGTAGCTCGTTTGGAATCGACATCGCACAACATGTGTCATTTTTTGAGGAACAATCATATAAATGATTTTTGGTTTTTTTGTAACAATGATCATATATATGATTCATGGTTTTTGTAACAATGATCATATACATGATGGATGGTTTATTGTCTAATAAATTTCTTGCATTTTATTTGTTACAATTTAGTAGTTTCAAACTTTGTAAAATGTATTTTGGCTAACAAAAAAAAAGGTGGGAGGCCCAGGGTTCGAACCTGGGACCTCCAGATTCAAACGAAACAGACTAACCGCTACGCTGTGTGAGTGTTGCTGCCAACATTGCACCGCGCGTGCTTTTGAAGTATACATGGATATTCTATGGCGCACCACCAAATGGTGCGCCACGGTTAACTTATCCGTGGCGCACCTCTCTGGGATGCACCACACATCTTCGGCACTTAGGGGCCTGCCGACGCCTCTCTTCTTCTCCCCCACACTTAGCCGCGCCACGAAGCTGAACCCTAGCTAATCGCGCCGCCGCCTCCGCTCACCTCGCGCTCGCCTCGCCTAGCGCGCCGCCGCCTCCGCTCGCGCTCGATCTGCTGCGCTCGCCTCGCTCGCCGACCACCAGGAGGAGGAGCGTGACCACTAGGAGGAGGAGCGCGACCACCAGGAGGAGGAGCGGCGGCCGGGAACGGGACGGCGGCGACACCCCGAGGTGCCGAGACCCCGTTAAGTCGCTTACCTCCCAGGTTTGTACTACCAGCGCGTATGCTGCTCGATCTGCTCCTTAATTTTCTGCCTGCTCCTCCCTGCTTCGTGTCTCGTATGCATGAGTTACTAGCTACTACCTTGAGTGGTTTCTATCGATCCACTGCGGACGCAAAGCATATCAGCTTGTTTGATTTGCGTGATTGCTCATACCTTCCGCACTCCATGGTCAAACATCTTTAGTAGTCCACCCATGTCCTACCGATCGATCACCACTTCAGGAGCTAGCTAGCTAAAATGCATAGGAAATTTGTACTAAGGCATGCGGTACTTGAGAGTCAAATATATATATGCAGGGTATGTAGAACAAGGTCGATGCCATATATAGCTACCACACATGAACAGATTAGTTAAAGCTATTGGAAGTGTCTTGAAGTGAGTTCGATTAGAGGTAACATTTGGGGCTGCTGGTCATATTGGATGAGATGAGATGTGCAGGGCTCACATTTGTACATGGCTAAAGAGAGATGCACTTAATTAAACATTGAACTATCACCTCGAGGAGCATTGTAAGCATTGGCATCATTTATGTAAGTAAACAATCAGATGCATACATATGGTCTGTGGTACAGGTCCCAATAACATTCCTATAATATATTTGTGGTGCAAAATAATTTTATGTTGACAAGCTGCTTTTTGTAAAAAAAAATCATCTCTTAACTTGTTTTAACGCAATAGTTGATCTGAAAATTACACAAATGCTTGCTTGCTCATCTTTATGAAAAAGTCATCTCTTAAAATGTAATGCTTTAGGAAGTGTATGATTTAGCACTTTACACCATTTAGTGAGGCTTAATCCAAGTCAAACTCAACATTTTACACTATTTACCTAGACATTGATTCAAGCATTGTTCACAGTGGATTTGTGCCTGCATTGTTCACAGTGGATTCACCTTGGTCTGCATTGTTCACAATGGATTCAGCTTCCACTTATATTTGGGGGTGACTTTGATTAATTCTTAGTACATCCTCATATATTTTCTCCTTTTAACTTATGCTTCACAGTCATGCATCACTATGAATTATGATTCTGCCAGCTTTTTGATTTTGTAAATAATGTCGTTATCAATCTTTGAGGATGCCTAACACCTGCTGCTTTATTATAAATTTGTTATGAGACAAGGAACTTATTCACTGTGATGATTATTGCATGTTTCTTAACTTGGCATTTATAGTTATGTACTTCTTTCATTGAGAGAAAAATAAAGGCGGTACTGCTTCTTCAAAATGAAAGTTAAATCTCCTGGCTTACTTTATCTTATTATTCTACATGTTCAAGATATACTTAATTTGCTGATGTGCTGGGACAGACCTAATAAAAAATGTAGTAATCTGGGTGTATTTGTGAAATGGGCTTGTATTTCTTGCTTTGGAAATAGATGTCATGGACGGAGACGGAGGTGGAGATGATCAGGGTGGCGACGAAGACTCTGAGGGTGGAGAAGGAGACTCCGAGGGTGGAGAAGGAGACTCCGGCGATGATGACACCACTGATGCTGGCAGCGAGCGCACCGATGGCGCCGAGGATGACACCACCGATGCTGGCGAACAGACGGATGGTGGATCTGCCTCGGCCGCTAAGAAGAAGAAGGCCATCAGGAAGGATCGAGACCCGCTGACGCTTGGCACAAAACGCAAGGATTTCACCCAAGTGAATGAAAATGGCATACCCGTGGAGCCTAAAGCCCTTGCCGCAGGATACGGGACGCAGATCGGTTGCATCGTCCGGGAGACCATGACGATCAACACGAGGAACCTCCGAGATCCTGGCAATGCGCATCTTGTCCAGCTCCTACTATAGAAGCTTCACGAGCGATACGAGTTCCCGGAGGAGTACGAGAACCTAAACCTTAAGGACAACAAGGTGAACCAGCTGGCCCTTATGAAGATGAGCATGACCTTGGCCAGCTGCAGAACCCGAGTGAAGAAGCGGATTGACAAGAAGGAAAGCTGGGAAGAGATCAAGAAGCATGAGCCACTTCTAGAACACGACGACTATGCTCTTTTCAAGGAGGAGTTGGAGACCGATACCTTCAAAGCTCTGTCGGCGTTGGGGAAGAAGATGTATGAATAGAACTTAGGTCACCACTGTCTTGGGAGTGGCGGTTACAGAGGAATCCAGGAAGTGTGGGACAAGGAGGACGCCGAGCTTATTCGTCTTGGCAAGCCCAACATGTTTGACAAATTCACAGACCCGCAGGTCCGGGACTTTGTGCGGGCCCGCTACTACCTGTGCCCCAAGACAAAGGAATTAAACCTCAGAGAAGGCTGTGCAAGAGTTTGAGAAACTCGTGGTAAGCAACTTACCGTGGATCTCAAGTCGAATTGCAATCAATAATGAACCGATGATTCTAATTGGGTTCATGAATCCTTTTGCAGGAAGCTAAAATAGTGGCCGGGCAGCTTGCTCCACCCAAGGGCTATCGGAGCCTTGGGACACTCCTTTCAACAGGGCGACGAATATTATGAAGAAGAGGCCGAAGCACAAGAAGATGACGTCTGCTGGACGTGTTTCCGGCTTTGGGCTGACCACGAAAGTCGGCGTCCACTTCAAAGAGGAATCAAAGACTAGAAAGGAGAGAAGAAGCAAGGTGGAGGCGCAGAGGTGGGAGATTGCAGATCTCAAGGCGCAAGTGGCCGCGCTGCCGGTGCAGATGGAGGAGAAGTTCAAAGCAAGGTTGCGCCAGGTCATTCCTCCTCAACTGTGGGAGGGTCTAGCGGCGTGGAATGCCGGTGGTGGAGTTGGGCCGATACCGGTGCCCAGCGTGTCCGCCAGCAACTCGGCCCAACACGTGTCGCCGAACATGGTGACCCCGCCCTCCTACCCATCGGCAGACGCGTTCGTGGGGCTGAGCCCGCTGGCCGCCGACACCAACAACGCGCAGCCGGCGCCGGTGCCCAACACCAACACGTGGTCGCCGCCTCCGCCACAGCCCAACACCAACACGTGGCTGCCGCCTCCGCCGCAGCCCAACACCAACGTGCAGCCGCCGCCCAACACCAACGTGCAGCCGCCGCCTCCACCGCAGCCCACGCAGCCTCGCGTGTCCACCTTAGCCGACCTCGACGCCCTTACCAAGGTAACTAATCGTAGGCTCGACTTCATACTCTGCCGTCCTTTTTGATGAGTACCATCTGATAATGATGCCCAACATGTTCTCCCGTAGGACACTGGTTGCACCTTGCTGCACTATGTGAACGGCGTGCTAAAGGATGTAGGCAAGGGTACCATATGCCAACCGAAGAACCCCCTGATGCACAACTTGCCCAACCCCGCTGGCATGTTCAGGGTCGCCCTGGTACGTACTTTGAAGGGTTGCGACGGCATTGATCCTCCCATGCAACCTCATGGAGCCGATGAGCATTACTCTCTCGGAGGTTGCATCGGCTGGCCCTTGCTATGGCCGAATTCACAGATTCGCCTTGCAAAGGATGATCAGCGCCCCGCTGCCCCTGCTAAAAAGACATGGCTGATGCGGTATGGTGTTGATAGTTTTTCACCGTCCAGTTGGGAACCCCAAGAGGAAGGTATGATGAATATAGCAGCAAGGTTTTCCCTCAGTTAAGAAACCAAGGTATGTCGATCAGGAGAGGAAGGAGCCAATACGACTGAAGGTGATGCCCGCTAGCTTGCGACAGCTTCGGACAATTTATAGGGCGCCTCGTCCGAGCTTTGCTTTGCGAGTGGCAACGTGGAACCTGCACACAACACAACCAAATACTTTGTTCCCAACTTACGATGAGGTTGTCAATCTCACCGGTTTGCTGTAAACAAAGGAATGAGTGTATCGAGTGGAAAATAGTAATAGTATGCGAGTAAAGTAAACAGTGCGAGTAAAGTAAATAGGTGATAGCAATATAAAGGAAATAGGACCGGGGTACACAGTTCACAAGTGGTGTCTCTCCATAAGATAAAATAATACATGCTAGGTAAACAAATTACAGTTGGGAAATTGATAGAATAAAGACAACGTGCATATGTCGAGAGGATCACTATGAGATTTACTCTGGGCATTACAACAAGATACATAGACTGCCATCCAACTGCATCTATGACTAATAATCCACTTGTGGCAAATCAATCCGAGAACTCCACAAGTATTAAGTTGCGAACAACAGATAATTGCATTAAGCAAAGTGTGTAATGTAAACAAAGCATATGCCCTTGAGCATATGAATGTTGTTTTCCCCTAGTAGCAATAGCACATCTACAACCTTAGAGGTTTCTGTCACTCCCCCAGATTAAATAGAGGCATGAACCCACTATCGAGCATAAATACCCCCTCTTGGAGTCACTAGCAACTACTCGGCCAAGATAGCTACTAACAACGGAGAGCATGCAAGATCATAAACAACATAGAGATTACATAAGATAAAATTCCGTACTTCAACTCAATCATAACACCAATATTCATCGGATCCCAACAAACACAACATGTAGAATTACATAACGGTGATCTCAATCATGTAAGGTAGCTCATGAGATCTAAACATGAAGCACATGGTGGAGAAGACAACCATCTAGCTACTGCTATGGACCCATAGTCCAAGGTAGACTACTCACTCATCGCTCCAAAGGCAAGCATGGCGATGAAGAAGACCTCCGGTGGCGATTCCCCTCTCCGGCAGGGTGCCGGGAAGAGCTTCTGGACCCTCCCGATCTTCGGGTCAACGGCGGCGGCGGATCATGATGTGTTCTGGAAAAGTGATCAGGTACTTAGGTTTTTCCCGTCGGGGGGTCTTTATAGGCGAAGGGACATCATCAGGAGTGGGCCGAGGCGCCGTCACACATAGGGGGCGCGGCCAGGGGCCAGACCGCGCCGCCCTATTGTGTGGGGCCCTCCTGGCCCCACTCCATCTCCTCTTCAGTTCTCTGGAAGCTTCGGTGAATTTCTGGACGTTCAGCTTTTGTTTCGTCCAATTCCGAGAATATTTCCTATGTAACTTTTCTGAAACACAAAAACAGCTTAAAACAGGGAACTGGCACTGTGGCAACTTGTTAATAGGTTAGTTTCGGAAAATGCATAAAAGTGCCACGAAGTGTAACGAAACACTAATCAAATGGTGTAAAAACAAGCATGGAGCATCAAAAATTATAGATACGTTTGAGACGTATCAGCATCCCCAAGCTTAACTCCTGCTCGTCCTCGAGTAGGTAAGTGATAACAAAAGAAATAATTTTTGAGGTGACATGCACCTACACAATCTTGATCAACTATGTAAGCGTTATGCGCTGGGATCAAAAGAACTTAAAACATGGGCATGAAAGACATAATCTTGATAGAAGAAACTTAGCAACCATGTCATAATATGAAATAGAACACAAACAAAAGATCATGAAAATGAAACAATGAAAGTTAAACGTATGTTCAAATCATAAGAAAAAACATACAAATGGTTTTCAGCTTGTCCTTCATGGAGAGCAAAACATAAATGCATAGGACACCTTCAAGTTTAAAAGGGCGACTAGATACAAATAATTTAAGAACAAGTGAAACCATGATAATGAATCAATCAATGAAAACTTTGGGACAATGCACATTATACTCAGAATAACAACTATGCTCTCTTAATGGTGCATAAAGGTAGAAGGTGGTGACTCAACATAAAAGTAAAAGAAAGGCCCTTCGCGGAGGGAAGCAGTGATTGCAAGTTTTATAAACCTTCAAAAATTATGGTACTTACCGGCTTTGAGCTCTCATTGCCCCCATCATAAGCATCTTGAATGGTTAAAGTTAATACGAGAATACTTATGCTGCATATGCTTGACAAATCATACGTTGAAAACCTTGTGTCCCGTGAAATACGAATAACCAAACCTCATGCTACTCGACTTAGAGTCCCAAGCAAGCTCTTGTCATTGTAAGTATACACGTATCATCGAGAACCGCCAACGGGGTACCTCCGTGCCCGATGACATGGAACAAGCCCACATCAAAATGACAGGACAAGCAGACAATGAACACCTCGATATCTCTTTTATTTACCATTTGTATAGCTTTTATTTTGAGATGCGTCGTCGAGTGTCCACTATGGGCATGCTGCAAATTTTCACCATGAATTATGCATGGCTTAGATTGGCGGCCCAGGCGTTTCTCTAACACATATACAAACTCCATGATCCCGCAAGATTCCCAATTCATTTCACACTGCGAGTATCCACAAAAGATCACGATATCAACTCAAATAAGAAGTGCAATGTTGAAAGCTTGCCACATGACGGCATGGCTGGGCTAATTCCCAACTTACAACTTGCAAGCATAACAACTCAACATAAGAGACCACAATGTCAAAATTTTAAAGTGAGAAAATTAAAGTGTGCCATCCGGTTCGTGAGAGCTTTACTGACCAACTTTCGCATAACACCAAAAGGAGTTTAATTTGAAGGATAGATAAAAGCAAGTCAAATGTACTTTGGAATATCAAATTGCTAATAGGTATGTATGGTGGACACTTTGGCAAAACTTGGTTTTTAGGAGTTGGATGCACGAGTAGAGCTCATACTCAGTACAAAACGAGGGCTAGCAAAAGACTGGGAGCGACCAACTAAGAGAGCAATAACGGCCATAATCATGCAAAGCGACAAAGCGACATTAAAAGAAGCATAAGATGGCATCAAAAGTCAAAAACTAAATGATGATAGAGGCTATTGGCGACTAGGTATGAGTCAAACATGTGTGAGCATGCGTCAAGTCAACCCAAATAAAGCATCAAGGAGAAAACCAAAATAATGCTTCCAAACGATAAAAACAACGCATGATTTTTTTCAAAGGCTCATTAAGCAATTTCAGTTATTTGAGACAACTCATGCTACAGCAAAACCACTAAGCATGCTATCAAAAAGACGTCAAGCACGACATGCAAAAGCCTAGGCCGCAGTCTACACAAGCTCCTTCTTGTACCACTTTTTTGCATAAAGCTTTTTCTCTTTTCCAACACCATTCAAACTTTTTATAAACACCTCTTTTGATGAAAATCAATATAGACCAGAGGCAAAAATACACCTTGATAAAAAAGATATAAGAAGATCTGAACACATATCAAGGCGAAAATCGAAAGCTAAACGCAGTTCTAGAAAAAGAGAACACTTGTTAAATTATAAGAATGAAAAACGGAGTGTTCTTGGCAAATGAAAAGCAAGGCAACTTCTCCAAAAGGAATTTGTTGGGGTCCAACCATTTATTGCAGCAAACAAAACTACACTAAACTGAAAACTAAAAACAACTGACGCTCCAAGAAAAACGCATAATGCATGAAGCAATAAAAATATAGTGCGTTGAAAGGTGACCTAATTTTTGCCGATGAAGAAGGGGTGCCTCGGGGGCATCCCCAAGCTTTGACGCTTGTACTTCTTGGATATTTCTTGGGGTGATGCATGGGCATCCCCAAGCTTGAGCTTTTATCCATTCTTCAACTCATCTCATCATTCTCCAATCCCTACACTTGAAAACTTCCTTCATACAAAACTAAACACAAATCTATTAGCAACATTAGTGTAAGCATAACATAGAATGAACCCTTTTTTGCTTCAGGTTTCAACTCAAAACCACCACATATAAAGTATATACTACTGTATCAATTTCCCCAAAAGTTCCGTGATCAAAAGAACTCAAAAAGAAAGCGATAAAGCGGCAAACACAAATATTGGCAGAAATCTGTCAAAACAGAACAGCTGACAAAGGTCGAATTTTTAAGGGGTTTTGTGTTGCTCAAATCAAAAAGTGTTCAACTAATGAAAGTTTGGATATAACCTGAGGCATATGCACAAGAAATCGCAGGTCCAAAAGATATACAGATAATTTTCACGAATTTTTACGGTGCAGCACTGAAAACTGTTTCAGGACAGCAACATCCCCAAATCTTACCTCGCTCAAATTAGAGGCTTCTCTTGGCACAACAACGAAATAAAAAGGATAAGGAGCGGTTATTACAGTAGTAATAACTTCCAAGACTCAAATAAAAGAAAAATAATTGAATGTAAAACATTGGGTTATCTCCCAAGAGTGCTTTTCTTTAACGCCTTTGAGCTAGGCGCAGAAAGTGCGAATCAAGTAATATCAAGTGATGAAGCATCAAGCTCATAATTTGCTCTAAGAATAGAGTCAAAAAGCAATTTCTTTCTTTTCCTAGGGAAGTGTTCCATACCTTTCTTAAGTGGGAATTGATATTTGATGGTGCCTTCCCTCATATCAATGATGGCACCTACAGTTCGAAGAAAAGGTCTTCCCAAAATAATAGGACATGAAGCATTGCATTCAACATCCATGACAAGAAAATCAACGGGAACAAGGTTATTGTTAACCACAATAAGAACATCATTAATTCTTCCCAAAGGTTTCTTCTTAGCAACATCAGCAATAAGAACATCATAATAACACTTTTCAAGCGGTGGTAAATCTAGCATGTCATAAATTTTTCTAGGCATGATAGAAATACTAGCTCCTAGATCACATAAAGCATGGCAATCAAAACCATTAACATGCATATCAATGATGGGTTTCCAACCATCTTCTAACTTCTTGGGAACAGAAGCTTTTTGCTTCAACTTTTCATCCCTAATTTTCATAAGAGCATTGGTAATATGCTTAGTAAAAGCAACATTTAAAGAACTAGCATTAGGAGTTAAAGCAAGATTTTGCAAGAACAAAATAACTTCAGATATATTGCAGCCATCAACGTCAAAATCATTAAAGGAAACAGAGCTATCATCTCCTACACTCCGAAAAATTTCAGCACTCTTTTGAGAAAAAGTTTTAGCAGATTTAGGCTTTTTTACACAGGGAGTGGGAGTTTTCTCTACACCAATCAAAGTAAGAGGATTGATAGTATTAGGAGCAATATCATTAGAGGTAGTAATGGTACATACCTTCATCTCTCTAGCCATCTCATCTTCTCTTTCCCACCTGGCATGCAATTATGCTAGCATCCTAACATTTTCATCAATTCTAACTTGGATAGCATTAGCAGTAGCAAAAGGATTGTTCTCCTTCACATCATTAGGCAACACTTTTAATTTCAGAAGTTCAACATCATGAGCAAGGCTATCAACTTTAGAAGCAAGAATATCAATTTTGCCTAAGTTTTCCTCAACAGACTTGTTAAAAGCATTTTGCTTACCGATGAAGTCCTTGAGCATTACCTCAAGCTCGGAGGGCACGGCTCTAGTGTTGTTGGAGGAATTATCATAAGAGTTACCATAACCATTACTATTGGTAGAAGGATACGGCCTATAATTGTTACTGGCAAAATTATTCCTATAAGCATTGCTGTTAAAATTATTATTTCTAATGAAGTTTACATCAACATGCTCTTCTTGAGCAACCAAAGAGGCCAAAGGAACATTATTAGGATCTACATGAGTCCTATCATTTGAAAGCATAAGCATAATAGCATCAATCTTATCACTCAAGGAAGAGGTTTCTTCAACAGAATTTACCTTCTTACCTTGTGGAGCCCTCTCGGTGTGCCATTCGGAGTAATTTACCATCATATTATCGAGAAGCTTCGTTGCGGCGCCCAAGGTAAGGGACATAAAAGTGCCTCCAGCAGCTGAATCAAGTAGGTTCCTCGAAGAAAAATTTAGTCCTGCATAAAAAGTTTGGACAATCATCCAAGTAGTCAGTCCATGAGTGGGACAATTCTTTATCATAGCTTTCATTCTTTCCCAAGCTTGAGCAACATGTTCATTATCAAACTGGCTAAACTTCATAATATTGCTACGCAAAGCTATAATCTTAGCAGGAGGATAGTATCTACCAATAAAAGCATCCTTACACTTAGCCCATGAATCAATACTATTTTTAGGCAAAGACAGCAACCAATCCTTATATTTCTGCATCTCACATAGCTCAACAAAATTGTTGAGATGACCTGCAGCATCATCAGTACTAGCACCAGAAAATTGCTCTTTCATAACAAGGTTCAACAAAGCAGGCTTAATCTCATAAAAATTTGCAGCAGGAGCAGGTGGCGCAATAGGAGCGCAAATAAAATCACTATTATTAGTGCTAGTAAAATCACACAACTTGGTGTTCTCAGGAGTAGCCATTCTAGCAAACTAAAAGCAGACAAGTAAAAACAACTACAAAGGATTCTAATTTTTTGGGTTTTTGATAAAACGATGCAAGTAAAAATAAAGTAAAGCAAAACTTAAAACAAAGTAAACTCCCCTCGCAGAAGTCTTCTTCTTCCTCCCCGGCAACGGCGCCAGAAAAGAGCTTGATGCAGTACGGTGTTGATAGTTTTTCACCGTCCAGTTGGGAACCCCAAGAGGAAGGTATGATGAATATAGCAGCAAGGTTTTCCCTCAGTTAAGAAACCAAGGTATGTTGATCAGGAGAGGAAGGAGCCAATACGACTGAAGGTGATGCCCGCTAGCTTGCGACAGCTTCGGACAATTTATAGGGCGCCTCGTCCGAGCTTTGCTTTGCGAGTGGCAACGTGGAACCTGCACACAACACAACCAAATACTTTGTTCCCAACTTACGATGAGGTTGTCAATCTCACCGGTTTGCTGTAAACAAAGGAATGAGTGTATCGAGTGGAAAATAGTAATAGTATGCGAGTAAAGTAAACAGTGCGAGTAAAGTAAACAGGTGATAGCAATATAAAGGAAATAGGACCGGGGTCCACAGTTCACTAGTGGTGTCTCTCCATAAGATAAAATAATACATGCTGGGTAAACAAATTACAGTTGGGCAATTGATAGAATAAAGACAACGTGCATATGTCGAGAGGATCACTATGAGATTTACTCTGGGCATTACAACAAGATACATAGACCGCCATCCAACTGCATCTATGACTAATAATCCACTTGTGGCGAATCTATCCGAGAACTCCACAAGTATTAAGTTGCGAACAACAGATAATTGCATTAAGCAAAGTGTGTAATGTAAACAAAGCATATGCTCTTGAGCATATGAATGTTGTTTTCCTCCTAGTAGCAACAACACATCTACAACCTTAGAGGTTTCTGTCACTCCCCAGATTAAATAGAGGCATGAACCCACTATCGAGCATAAATACCACCTCTTGGAGTCACTAGCAACTACTCGGCCAAGATAGCTACTAACAACGGAGAGCATGCAAGATCATAAACAACATAGAGATAACATAAGATAAATTCAGTACTTCAACTCAATCATAACACCAATATTCATCGGATCCCAACAAACACAACATGTAGAATTACATAACGGTGATCTCAATCATGTAAGGCAGCTCATGAGATCTAAACATGAAGCACATGGTGGAGAAGACAACCATCTAGCTACTGCTATGGACCCATAGTCCAAGGTAGACTACTCACTCATCGCTCCGGAGGCAAGCATGGCGATGAAGAAGACCTCCGGTGGAGATTCCCCTCTCTGGCAGGGTGCTGGGAAGAGCTTCTGGACCCTCCCGATCTTCGGGTCGATGGCGGCGGCAGATCGCGGTGTGTTCTGGAAAAGTGATCGGGTACTTAGGTTTTTCCCATCGGGGGGGTCTTTATAGGCGAAGGGGCATCGTCAGGAGTGGGCCGAGGCGCCGTCACACATAGGGGGCGCGGCCAGGGGCCAGGCCGCACCGCCCTGTTGTGTGGGGCCCTCATGGCCCCACTCCATCTCCTCTTTGGTTCTTTGGAAGCTTCGGTGAATTTCTGGACGTTCGGCTTTTGTTTCATCCAATTCTGAGAATATTTCCTGTGTAACTTTTCTGAAACACAAAAATAGCAGAAAATAGGGAACTGGCACTGTGGCGACTTGTTAATAGGTTAGTTCCGGAAAATGCATAAAAGTGCCACGAAGTGTAACGAAACACTAATCAAATGGTGTAAAAACAAGCATGGAGCATCAAAAATTATAGATACGTTTGAGACGTATCAACGGCCACCGGTGTTCGTTGCTGCCACCAAGAGGCATCAGCAGCTAGCCGCGCTCACGCCGTCACCTCCACCCGAGCACGTGGACGCTGCACCTAACCGCGGCGATGATCAGGGTGATGAAATTGACGGCTTCCTCGACACCGGGGCCAACGAAGGAATCTACATGCCTCCTCTTGGAGATTCAGCCTACCATGGTCAACAAGCCGGTCGTCCCCTGTCATGCACGCAGCGTCTGCGGTTCGGCGGCGATTCTCAGGAGACGCCTCCGGAAGCCGCAGCCACACAACCCAATCCGGCCAATGTTATCAGCCCCACCACACTCCACAAGGCGGTCAACGAGCAGTTGAAATCCGCTGCTCCCATGCCGGATAAGTTGCAATCCACAGCTCCTGTCGAGGAGAAGAAGAAGGGCTGGAAGCATAGCCGGAGCAAGAAGGCTTCGAGCCAGCCGTCTCTGAGGAAGATACTCTGGGCTACGGACGGCGTGCGAGAAGAGCCCCGTGATTTCCCCATGCACATAGCGGGTCAGCCGATGCTGACAAAGGAGATGCTCGCCAACGCGGGTGGAGTGATCGTGAATTTGCACGACAACATCCAGTATCTCGAGGAGCGCCTTCTTAAAGAAAAGAATCCCGGGTACCCGGTCTACACAATCAAGGTGCCGGAGGGCCATGGCTTCGTCGATCGATCACCCGCTGAAATCTTCTTTGTGCGGTACGAGGACATCTACAATTTGCTGCACTCCAACCGCCTGGACTATAACTTGGTCCATCTATACACGCTTCATATGGCGTTGAAGGCGAAGAGGGAGAAGACCAAGGGCATCGTGATAGTAGACCCCTACTTCATGCGTGACGTTGCCTTGGTGAACGAGGCGGATCGGGCAACGGTGAAGGAGTACCTTGGGAATATCTTTGTGGAGAACCTGACCATCGACTCCATTCTTCTGCCTTGCTTTCCCGAGTAAGTGAACACCGCCGTGAAAACTTCTTTCTTAGATTCTCCGGTTGGTCCTCTTACAACAATTTATTTTCAATTGTGTTGCGTAGAGGCATATACTGCTCACTCATATCCATTTGCCCAAGGTGGTCGCAAGCGACGTACTTCGACTCATTGAGTGACACGAAGCCGATGAAGAACTATGGCCAAATCAAGAGTGTGCTCGATGATGCTCTACAATTCTACATCGACAAGGGGGGCAAATTCACCAAGGGTGGCGAGAGAGTCAAGAATGGCAAGCATATCTTCATGCACCACACAAAGTTTCCATGAGTCAAGCAGCCACCTGGCAGTGTGAAGGAGGCCTTCTACGCCCTCCATCACCTGAAGGGGATCGTCCGCGATTCATGGATCAGGGCGCTACCAGCTAATCTTCGACAATGGGCCGAAAAGTTTGCGGCGATCGATGATGCGGACCTTATGGAAGATTTCTGGCGCATCTAGACTCAGATCGCGCAAGTCCTTCATGAAGATGTCAACTCAACCGGGGGGTCATGCATTGTGGCATAGCGTTGACTAACCGCGAGATCGAAGAATGCCTCAACAGGCAGCGCGACACAAGGTCGTTCATGATGAGAGAGGGCGTGCGCCCATTCCCGGCGAGGACTACATGATGTCTGTGGCTAGCTAGCGGTGTTGGGTCGATGTATCATAAACTTTACTATCCTAGTTGTTGTTTCCGAACTATTGTTGGACATGTGTGTGTAAACCTTAACTTGCCGAGGCTCGTAATGCCTTGACGATCGATGTTGGACTTGCTTATATATGATCGATCGTCATCCATGCTATGTTTTATTCTAGGCTTATGAATCCTTGCCATAGTATTTGTGATCATGCAAGCATGTTTGCACTTTGTCATTCCTTTCATTACATAACATATATATTACATGTCTATAGAGAGATGGCGAAGTGGTACGTGGTGTACAGTGGTCGGGTTCCAGGAGTCTACGAGGAGTGGGAGGACTGCCAGGCACAGGTGACCAACTTCAGTGGCAACTGCTACAAATGGTACAAGACAAGAGAGCTAGCGGTCTCCAAGTGGAGGAGACACATGTGGAAGAAGAACTAGATAAAGTTCTTGATCATGGTCTCGATCTTGCTCATCGTCGTCGCCGATGTGCTCTATTCATTCATATAGTAGTCTAGGTGATATGTAACTCCATATATAATATGTAATGATCAAAGTTGTACTTAACTTGTCTAATGATTCGACCCTTGACTTCATATTGATGTATTTCGACACTTGACTTCATATTGATGTCTTTTGACACTTGACTTCATATTGATGTCTTTCGGTGAATTCCTATGTTACTAATATGTATATCTTTGCATTTGTACTGTATACTATATATTTTCTGCTGTATACTATGTATTTCTGTTGTATTTTCGAAAAAAATACAAATGGAAAACATATCAGTGGAGCACCATTTTTAATGTCAGTGGCGCACCATATCCGTGGCGCACCTAAATGGGGTGCGCCGCAGATATTATGTGTGGCGCACGTATTAGGGTGCACCACAGGTATAACACATATCCGTGGCGCACATGGGCGTGCGCCACGGATAAAACTTACCTGTGGCTTGATATGCGTGGCGCATGCTAGGTGCGCCACTAAGCCCCAAAATGGTGCTCCACAGATAGGGTTTCTCCTAGTAGTGTGGTGGCCCTCTGATGCCGCCTCTCCGCCTATAAAGAGCCTCCCGACAGAAAACCCTAAATCAATCGGCGTTTTCCCAGAACAGTTCCGCAGCGCCGCCACCGTCGAAGACAAATTTCGGGGGACAGAAGTCTGTGTTCTAGCACCCTGCCGGGATGGGGAAGTTCCCCCAGAGCCATCTCCATCGACGCTGTCGCCTCCTCCGCCGTCTCCATCGACTTCACCGCCATCTCCACCAACCTTGCTGTCTCCTATGATGAGGAGGGAGTAGTTCTCCCCCGGGGCTGAGGGCTCTACCGGTAGCTATGTGGTTCACCTCTCTCTCCCATGATGTGATCCTTATGTGATTGTGAGCTTTGTATCTATTTGAATTGGTAGATGCTATTATTCAGATATTATGCTACTCCCGTGCTTTATTATTGTAAACTCCAGAGACACCTTGTATCGTAATGTGAAGATGACTAGTGTGCGCATTATGTGTGTCTTTTTGGTTAATGTCTCTATGAATTGTTGGTGTTTGTTAGAACCATCTAGTGCGTTCATGGTGATAGTGTGGGACAATCTAGTTTGGGGAAATACGGACTTTGAGGAGTGCTTCATAGCCCTACGCATGATTAGTGTTCGTTATCCATTGGAGAATAGTTTAGAGTGGCATATTGAAGTTAGTATCTATTGGTTCAATTATGTTATTTTGTTGGGAGAGACCACTAGTGAAAGTATGATCCCTAGGCCTTGTTTCCAAGCATTGCACGCCGTGTACTTTTAGTTGTGTTACATGTTTGCTTGCAGCGATATTTATTTTAGATTGCATTCACTACTTATAATCATCACTACTACTTGTATTTCACTATCTCTTTGTCGAACTAGTGCACCTATACATCTGATAAGTGTATTGGGTGTGTTGGGGACACAAGAGACTTTCGGTATCGTAATTGCAGGGTTGTTTGAGAGGGATAGCTTTGACCTCCTCCTCCCTGAGTTCGATAAACCCTGGGTAATCCACTTAAGGAAAACTTGCTGTTGTTCTACAAACCTCTGCACTTGGAGGCCCAACACTGTCTACAGGAATAGAAGCGTGCGTACACATCAGGTCTCTCAACTCCTTCTATCAATCATGACGAACTAAAACCTGTAAGTAAGACTAGCAAGACACATTAGATCGTCACTAGCTCATGTGTCATTGTTAATCAAAATTATGGTTAAGGGTAAAATACCCTTACAATCTCCCCCTTTTTGGTTAACGATGACAACCCGAGCTAGAGTTCATAAAATATTATGATAAGCATGTAACAAATGTTTCCACACATATTAGAGCAGCTCCCCCACAGTATTTGCACACGGTTGAGTTTGCGTTTGAATGCAATGTGCAACATATATAGGATATGGGAAGGTCCTCTAATATATATAGGAACAAACATGATATAGGCAAGTTAACAATTAAGCTAGATCATCCATGCATAAGATTAAACAAGATAGATAGGACGCATAGATAATTAAGTCGCATACAATAATTAAACAACCTTGCCCATACACATGGGACTTTGACATGGTTCAACACACTCAAGGTTCAACACAAAGACCAAATGTTCAAAAGAGCAAAGCACAAGCCATTACGAGAGAAACGCCAAATGACGCAAAGAACTCTACTCACTTCTCACCCTTGGCATCGAGACACCAAAAAGGAGGGAGCAAGGTAGAGTGGCAAATGAAAGCAATTAGGCAAATGGATGAGGAGGAGACTCGGCATCCTTGGCTTCTTCATCCTCGCCATCATCTTCACCTTCTTCTTCGTCTTCATTGATCTCATTTTCATCCACAAACCGAGTACACGAGGGACGAGAACGGCCTTGAGAGGAAGGCATAGGATATTCATAGAACATCTCATCGTCAATAAGAGGCATCACATAGTTGACATAAGGCACTAGGTTCAATTCCGGACCGGGAGGAGGACAAGGATAGTTCTTAGAAGCAAAGAACTCATTCTGCCGGACCCTTGTATCTTGAGGCATCACTAATGCTTGGGCTTGATTCTTGTGTAGTGAAAGAGAAACAACTTTTTCTAATTTAAAGTGCACCGTTTCGTTTGGAAGCATTTTGTGCCAACTGGATGTTTCGTTTGGAAGGACGCATTTCATAGGATGAATGATTGCCTTTCTTAAGAATTTTATTTTTACCATCTTAAGAATTTTGAGGCAATTGGTAGTATATAACTGCTCTTCGACCATGGATGTCCATTTTATCTTTTTAGATACTATACCAAAAATTAAATGTTTAAAGACTAGATAATGCATAAAAGAAAGAAACCACAATCCTTAATTCTTACTAATAAACCAAGATATATATTCTAAGTTTCCCTTTTTTGAATCAAGATTTTCCTTTTGAAGGAACACATTTCACTCGACGCCAAAAAAGGAACCCATTTCATGCAATGAGTTATTGCCTTCCACGGATGGTACGACCATTTAAAATGGTTGACATCAAACTGCAAATTGAAAATATATCTGAAAAAACATGAATTTTATGTAGGTTTTCATCTGTTGTTTAGCTAAGCCAGACACTCTATGCAAGTACACACAATAAGAGTGAGGGAGGGAACCGAGCCCCATTATACTCGTTCATGTCTCCCTCCTCTCGCGTGAGGCGGTGGCCGATTCCAACTCCCTCCCTAGATCTCTGCCGGCGAGGTTCCTCTCCCTCTGCTTGCCGCTCCGACGGCAGGAGGGAGGGGGACCTCGTTCCTCCGTCTAGTAGTTAGAGTTAGGGTCCGTTTGATGTGGTGCGTCATTGGGTAGTGGTAGCGATGCCCGGAAGAATAAATCGGCCCCACCTCTACTCCCACACTGGCGGCGATCTTCACGGCAGTTCCTCGGAGGGGATAGCAATCTGTGCTGTTTGATCCTTTAGATCGGTCTTCTTGCCTTTCTCGGTGTGTCGTTGGCTTCCGCTGGTGGCCGATGCGAGGTCGTTTCTCTGGAGCGAGGATGTTGGCTGGAGGTGGTGGACGTCCTTCCCCGACCTCGTCGATGGGAGGCGGCAGTTCTTCGTCTAAGACAGCACGGGCACATCCCCTGATCGACGTGCCACAACAACATGTGACTCGCTGCGTGCATCAGGCCTGTTCATCGACTCATAAAGCCTCGTTGGCAATAATGCTCTCTTGGATCTGGCAATGGTGGAGGCTCGACGTTTCTTCCGGCGTGCGTCTCGGCGGCGCTGGAGTTGGACGCCGGCCACTGGCTTCGGTGGTTGCAGTAAACCCTAGAGATCGATTTTTATTTCTCGATCTCTCCTGATTTTGTCTGCAAAGTTTTTAGGATAATCATTTTATCCCGGTTTGTCAGTTTTCACCTATGTTGCTTCTTGTCGCATGATTTTTAATTAGTGAAATATATGGTTGCTCAAAAAAAATAGGAGTGAGGGAGACTTAGTTTTAAACTGCGAGGGGTAGTGGATGGGTTGGTTTTGGCCAGAGGATCGATGTTCTCCTTATTAATTAACAGGCAATTGAAGATTTTTAAGCATAAGATAACGTGGAGGCAGATGCAAACATGGAACAAATCCTTGTCGGGTACATCCTAGTGTACGGATCACATATTAGTCTCAATGTGGAATCTCAGTGTGTACGGAATTAAAAAGAAAAACCGGTGTAGAAATAATATTCTCAGAAGTATGTTGTCGCGTCGTGAAAAAAACGCCACACAACTGGGTAGATCAAAATAGCGTGTAAGCAAAAAAAAAATACAGAACGATGTTACTGCATCATGAAAAAACAATATGGAATTCAAACCTGCACCGTCTCCACCCCTAGGCCGTACCTATTTTGAATGTGACTAACGCTTGTAGTACACTTTTGCCAAGTCACGGCTTATTAAATGGAATTAAAATCTGCACTTCTCCAACACTAGGACTTGGTCTAAACTCATCTATACCGTTGTACCCTACGCTGTGTACCTCGCCTACTCCTAAATTGCAGATTTTTTCATGTAAACGTTTACATGTGTATTTAGTTGTGAGCCGTCCACACACGCGGAAGCCCATCCAAGGATGACAATTGCAATAGGTACCTAGCCCCTCAGTATTCACATAATATCCTATGTTTATTTCATTGTTTTTTAACAAGTTGCGAAATAGCTCTCATTGATTTTCATGTGCTAAGGACTTTCACTAAACACTTACTTTGGGTACATCCTAGATGTTTTTCGAGAATAGCCAAGACTAATAAATATGCCAAAAGAGGTTTTCATAGTAGCTTTGCCATTAGTTTTACTTTTTTATAACTCATCATATCACTAAATCTTACCTAGTCAAGTGCAAATTTAACAATGCCATCTTGATGTTTTTTCTCTCGTATCCACTAAGATAATAGTATACATCTATGTTTGTAATATTAAATAGTAAAGTCATTGTCACGAAATTCCATATTTTATCTCTAAATCATTGGAAAATAGAATCATTATTCAGTCAAAGAAATTATACTTATTTATAAAAGTTATTTTCTACTTTTGGATTTTAGTTAATCTAATTTAATAATCACATGACATAAAGAAACCACAATCATCTATGAATTGGTTCACACCATAAAGATGTACTAATATTTATCTATGATGACGTCTATAGTATCTTGAAATTCTAGAAGATTCATGATAGAGGTTGACTGTTTGCTTTTTATAAGAAGTCAGCAAAAATCTAGGGTGTACACTACAATAAAGTATGAGACATTGTATGGAGTTAAGATTTGGTGCACATGGGAACTAGTGATCTTGTTTTTTTTTTAAATGAAAATTCATCTTTCCATGTTTCGAAAAAATTGAATAACACATTCGCATATAGCCAACTATTTATCCCACAAACCTGCAGAAATGATGTTTAAATACTTCTTATTTTGGGGTACACAGAAATGACAAGCCTCTAGATCTAAGTAAGTACATTTCAAATCTACAAATTTTATCAGATTTTGTTATTTTAGTGTAGCCCATAATATAACAAATTCTGTAATAACATTTTGCATACTTGTAGGTTACAACTATGATAAAAGGAGCACTGGAGCTCGAGAGCCAAAAGCACTTTCCGACATAGTAGTAACATGTTTCTTTTAGAAGGACGCATTCATGGAATGAATAATTGTCTTCACAAATTCCCCCCCCCCCCCCCCTCTTTTACTGTCTTATACATAAATTACAAAAATAAAGTACATATAACTTCAAATATGAATTTTTAGCAATCCTTTTCAGAAGCCAAAATGAAAGGTTTAAGGATTAGATAATGCAGAAAAGAAAGAAACCACTATCTTTAGGTCTTAGCTAATAAATCTGAGAGACGCATTTTAAGGAGTATTTCATTTGAAGGAACCCATTTCATGCAACAAATGATCCCTACAAGGAATCACACCCGTTACAATGGTTGACATAAAAAAAAATGAAAATATAAGAGTTTTAGTTAAGGTTTCTTCGGTTGTTTTCCTACGCCGCCTGATCTCCTCGCCCAGGACGTACTGCTGCCGAAGCGCCTACTCACTGCCGGTTTATGCATGTCAAAAGATTTTGAAATTTGAAGTTTATTATTTTTGTTTATTTTTATAGACTTTTTTTGCGTGGGAGGGGTATGCATGAGAGAAAAAATATACGTGACGGGATTGATGCATCGAGCGAGCGAGAGAAAGGAAATGGAGCAAACGAGAGAGGCTTCTCAGTTTCTCGTTGTTAATTAGTCTCTACTATCTCTACATCTCTACTACTTATAAAGGTACATACTTGTTGGGATACAATTGATCTCATCCATCAAACACAGTGGATCAATCATCAAACGGTCCATCTCTACTTCTCCATCTCTATCTCTATCTCTATCTCTATCTCTATCTTTACTACTTATAAAGGCACAAACTTGTTGGGATACAATTGATCTCATCCATTAAACACAGTGGATCTCTACTACTTATAAAGGCACAAATTTGTTGGGATACAATTGATCTCATCCATCAAACACAGTGGATCAAACGGTCCAAATCGTTTTAATGTTGAGCTCAACTCAACACTTTTTTCCAATCCCGTCCGAATTATTAGCAAACCCCCCATCAGCGATCGCTTCTTTTGGGAACTATTTTGGCGATTTATTTGGAAACCCTCCTCACGCTTGTATCCTTCTTTTCCACGACCTTCACTGTGCCACCGTCGCGGGTGCCCTGGCGTATTGCCCCACCGATCCTTCGTCGCCCTGTCTCTCTCCACTACAGGATTGAGTCTCCATGGCAGTCCCTGTGACCTAGCCTGTTGCTAGAGTCTGGTCCCTGAGCTTCCATTGCCGCTCGCACGCCGGCACGGCGGATATGCAAATGAGGTTTTGAGGGCGCAGTCTACAGCGACTCCACGTCCACGGCGACCTGGGCGATCTTGGAGCTCCTACTGCATCTTCTCCACCGGCACGATCGGTGTGTAGACGAGGTTTTGGAGGGCGCAGTCCATGATGCTGGTGCTGCATTAGCACAACAGCAGGGCGGCACTCAAAGGAGGACCAAGCATGACGGCGCCCTCTCACGGCTTGATTGGAGCTCGATTTATCATGTCTCTGAGTACCACGATGATAGAGCCGGGCAGTCCACATGCAGTCTCTCCTTGATCTATGAACTTGGTAATAATTGATATGCTTGCAGCTTGCTACTTGATTTTCGATTTCTAGACCTGGAGCTTACTAGAATTATTATCTCCTATACCTTTTTTGATCCCGTGTATTATGTCTGTAATTGTTTCTTCAGTTTGAGTGCCTTGGTAGCAACAGCCAACATGAAGGCCACTGTCTATGTTCCGATGATTGGCTAGGCTGCTGGAGCTTCCTGTGAGTCTCATACTTGCAATGGGCGTTCTTATATTATCAAGATTCTGGTGACATTATGGTTTCACTACATCTGTAGATCATGTTTGCGCCAAGAATCTTGTGTGCAATTCATTTTTACTTCTAAAATTTATACATCTCGATGAAAGATTTTTGGGGCCGCCCTTGTTTGTTGTACCTTGCAGTTACTTCTGAAAAACATCAAATCTTTCATAATCTAAGCCTTAACAAATCAAAAAAATATATGAAAGATACAAAGATACAGTCCTCAGACCTATGACAAAGAAGTACGATTGCTGCAGCATCAGACATGCTGAGTGAGGCAAGGAGCGACTTCTCCTCCCTGCTGCCATGAAATACACTACTGGTTCCCGCAAACGCCTCTATTACGCGGGGCTTGAGTTAAGGTATGTGTCTGAATTCTGAACAGGTTATTTTTTAGAAGTTCGGAACATATAGTTTCGGTGACATCTTTGGTTTGATAATATTTTGCATTGATTTCTGAAATTCAATTTTTGGCAACCATGGAACTTGGAACAGGTCATGTGAACACGGGTGTAGAGAATTAGAGATGCTTGCTCTGACATTTACATCAAATGGTTGCTTCAAAATGAGTACTTAGACTGTTCAGGAGGCTATAGACTACTTAACATGTTTACGTGAGTATTGAAAAGAACTATGATGACTAACTAGCGTGATAAAAAACTCGCAGTTCTTGCAGCAATATGAATGAGTTTTTCTTGCTGCTCTTAACTTTATTAGTGCCACAGCTCACCCTTGTCGGTTCACCTTATATTGCTGCCTAATCTAAATTCTGAAGAACATTCAATATTTCAATACTGTTTACTCCATGGTAAGCCCCAGTTATTGGGTTGGTTGTACTTGGCCTATCAAAAGGCAGTCGTTGTTACTAACTGTTGGGTACATGCTATCAGCTATCCTACTTTTGGGAGACCACATAGCAGGAGTTCTTGTATTTGATTAGGTGGTAGTCTGAACTGTCATGTTTCTTTTTATTAGAAGGATAAACATGGATCCAGTTTCAGTACTAGGTTTGTTTTAAATTTGAGTGCTTATATTTTATTGCAGGAAAAACAAACTTCCATGGGTTAGTATACGTAATAAGTAGTATTATGTTCGAGCAAAAATGCATTGTTTTCACGTTCTCAATATAGAGCGTTTTATAACTTTTTGGTGAAGGAACTCAACAGAGATGCAAAGATACTAGACAAGGAGCGTTCTCTCAATTCTAGACCTCAACATCAGAGTTATCATGCCAGCTCACTAATTTCTTTTAATTTTTGAACTGTTTTTTGTGTGTGGTTTGTGTCTTTTATAAAGGCGTGCGTTGCACGTATAAACTTAGTAGAGTAGTAAAGAAGAAGAAGGAGAACTTAATGTCGTACCAGTCACGTGTACGCGCGCCGCGCGCGGAAGCTGGCGAGTGGCGACGGATCGATCAGCAAGCTAGCTAGCTAATCGATGGATGCTAGCGACAGTGTAGAGTATGGAAGATTGCTAGTTAATATTATAAAAGTGGTTTGGGAAGCCATATCGTTACCAGGTTGAAATGTCGTTACCAGGTTGTTTTGAGCCCGGGATTAGTAGTGCGAGTATGATATACTTCCGCTTCATGCACAACTATGAAGGAATATTGTAAATGCTGGGATACATGGGCCTACTAAAGTTATCGAACAAGTTCATTCCATCAGTGCAAACCTTATATTTCTTGGATCTTTTCCGAAGCTATCACCGCCATCCACCGACATCAACCTATTGACGTTCCTCCACTGCGGAGAGTCGGCATGATGTCTGAGCATGTGATCCTCAATGCGCTCATATGCGTGCCAACACATCAGTTTTGCCGTATCCTGGTTTGAAAATAAGCGTTTCAAACGAGGAGTAATAGGCAGGTGCCAACACATTTTTACCGGGATATCCTTCCTACCCCGTTTTTTCTAGCCTCTTCTTCTTTCTCCTCTGATCAGTATCCATGGCATCCTCGCTGTCATCTGTCATATCATCAGCTGCTCCACCTTTTGGAACCTTGCACCTTGGAAATTTTCACACTGGACATTCACACAAATCGATGTAGGCATCACCTAGGTACAAAATGCAATCATTTTTACATGCATGTATTCTCTGAACTTTCGTTCCCAATGGACACAAAATCCTCTTAGCTTTGTAAAAACTGTCTGGCATGTGGTTTTCATCCGGAAGTAAGTCCTATAAGAATGTTAACAACTTGGTTACACTCTTATTTGACCATCCAAACATTTGTTTCATCTGCATTAGTCCAAGCACAGTAGCTAACTTTGTATGGTGAGGCTTACACCCGTGGTATATTGGTTTCTCAGAGTCTTCGATCATGCAAACATATGTATCGTTCAATTTTTTATCCTCACAGTTTTCTTTAAACTCCCGCAACATCTGACTCACACCGTCTTGTTGCTCATCATGTGTCGTGCCTTGCGTTGATGTAGGACTGTGCACTTGTTTGCTTGACGAACCTGATTGTGATATGGAGATATGCTTGTAATCTCAACATCATTCATTATGGCATCCTCTGCATTGATCTGCTCCTCATAAGCATCATCCTCCTGATCATCTGTCCTTTCTTCTACTTCTCCGTGGTGGCTCCAAATATCGTACTCTACACGAATCCCCTTTTGATCAAATGTGTCTGGATTACTGTAGTCCTTTTATAACTCACGATGTTTCTATAGTCACAATAGGGGTAAAGTATCCACGGGTCCTTTGTAAAATCCACATACTTTTCAGCTGCTTAAAAAACTCCTCAACACCATTGAGGTATGCATCGGTCAAATGATTCCCCACGTACATCCACCCACGGTCCATCTGCAAAATAAGACATATTTATATTTATAAGTATTAAAATATGAATATTACATGCATTTAGTGCAGAACTTTTCCAGAAACAAATAGAAAAAATTTGATGTACAAAAACACATATCCGTAACCTCCGGTTATTATCTTGATGGTCCCAGTTGTCCTATTTATCCCCTAACCCTAGCTTCTCACTCTTCCCATCCCTCTTTCTTATCCCTCCCAAACCGCCCGCGGCTGTCCCCACCCGCCGCCTCCCGCCATCCACTGTTCGTGGTTTAAATCGAGCTCAACAGCATCTCGATCCCGCTGGCACGAGGTATGTCAGACGTCAAATCGTGGTGGGGCCTCTTATCGCCGCTGCCCCCGCCAGCCTACGTGGTTACGACGATGGACGACAGCGAGATCCGTGTCCCCGTCGTGAACTACTCCTCCTCGTCAGATGAGGTATTAAGCTTGTAGATATCGTGTATCTAATTAATTTTGTTAGTAAAATTTGGGTGTGCAGATGATATGAACTATTCCTAATTCAATTTGCTTCAAACTTTTTCTAGGAATCAGCCTGTGAGTGCGGTATTCGGGATGGATGTGCCTAGTTTCAACATTGTCTACAAGGAAAAAATCAGTCTCCTAGAAAAATTAAACTTTACAAGGGAGGAGAAGAGGAAGACCGAAAAGAAGCTAAGGCTAGCTCATGAGACAATTTGGAAGATGGAGCAAGCAATGAAAATCATCAACGACAAAATGGATAGAGTTATGGAAGAAAAGGGGAAGTTAGAGTTGGCGTTGGTTGATATCATCGATGAACACAATATCAAGAAGCAAAAAGCTAGGCAAACAACTAGGTCGAAGATGAATAAGATCAAAAAGTATGTTCTCTGAAAGGAAATGTGTCTACAATACGCCTTCGGTGCCATTGTTATCCTAGTCGCGGTTATAATCGCCATGTCCGGGTTTTTAAAATGCGCGAAGTAGTATATGATTGTATTCAACAAGAAAATGATTGTCAGTATTGTATGTTACTAATATGTATGTGAGCATTACCTGATTGCATGATAATAGTTATGTTTGCATCAAAAAATAGATTGTATAAAATCAAAGTGGGCAAGATTTAAAATATACCTCCAAACAGTCCAGCCCCAGCAGCCTTGGACAACCTAAACCTCCATGGCGGGCAGAATATATAAACTGGACAGTCAGCATAAAAATCCAGGTATAACTTAGAGGCGATTCTAGCTAGCAAACAACGGTGGCTGAAAACTCTTAGAAACGGATAATATTACAAACCGGCTCAATACAATATAGATGCGGTTTTTATTCTACGCCGACTGCAAAGCGAAATATCATGGAGGTGGTGCAGACTAGCAACCAGCTCTAAAAAGTCTTAGAGGCGTTTTATAATATGTACCAACTACATCTGCCTGGATTATGGAAGCGGTTACCATTTACCACCGTCTCCAAGATTCTTGCAGACGGTTCGCCTGGTCATACCGTCTGAGAGTATCTAGGTGAGGCGGTTTATTTTGTAACAGAGACAACCCGCCTGTAAGGGCAGTCTCTAAGTAGCAAATTTGTACTAGTGTTGGCCATGACACCGTGAAACCTATGCCGACGGCTTACCGTCGGCCCAGGATTCAGACTTACGTCGACGACTAAGCCATCGGCCTAGGTATATTTTTTACTATTCATTTTAGTTTCACGAAAATAAAATAAAATAAATAAATCCTTTGAGATCTAGTTATGTTACGTGATATAATTGTTAGGAAAAATAACAATCTTGAATTCGACATATTTTGCAAAAAAAATGTTATGTGCCCCTTTTCAGTTTCTAACTAGGGTTATTTTTTATAGGTCTCTGATAACCATAAATAATTCAAAACTTTCGCGTAGCGTTATTTTATGTGATTCTTTTTAAGAGAAAAATACCAAATTTCGAATTCGGCGATTTTGACATCGACGAGGTTATGGGGGTAGGGTTAACAAATTTTAAACTAGAGTATGGCTTTCAACACCCTAAATCTTCTCAGATTGATCCAATTTTTGGCACATGCATATACGTTCGTATTTATTGCTATTTTGACCCTGGGTTTAGGGTTTCTGCTGCCCAAATTACACATTTTTATATTTAGAAAACCAAAACTATGCCTTTTAAACTGTAGCTATCAAAATGGCCCTATGAACACATTCCTCAAAGTTTTTTCTCGCTACTAGATCACACAAAATGACGCCACTCAAAGGTCTTGAAATGTTTTGATTTTTTTGAATTATTTATTCCTGATTTAGTGTCCACTTCCAACAAAAACGGCACAAGTTTGCGCAAAATTTAGAAGATGTGTCTAAAGGTTTGTGCATAGAAACAAGAGCAGATATGTGTACCGCCAGGTGGTATATTATTTATGTGAGTGTTTTTCCCAGCGTTCAAAATGTCGTTTCCATAGCTACCTCGCAAAAAACCCAATTTTGGCACTTTAAAAATAGAAAATGCACTTTTGGTGGGACAAATGGAAACTGGACTTCATGGCGTTCCTTGTTGTCCCAAGGGCCACGCGTGTGTCCTATATGTGATTGTTTTGGTAAACTATGTCATGATCAGAGCCATGACATAGCTCATTTTGACCTAAAGTACATGCAACCTCGAACATGATATCTCATTCTGTGAAGGTACTTTTGGCATAATTGTCGTATTTAAGTTTTGAATTTTTTCTTGCAATAAAATGACGCCACATGAAGGTCTTACATTTTTAATTTTTTTGAGTTAGTTATGTCTGATTTGGGGCCGTATGAAATAACGATGCACGAAACTCCCGCTCGCAGCCAAGCGGTGCGGAGTCCCGCTAGAACTGTCAAAGTTCAATGAAAAAAAATGACGTGTTGTGGACTTTTTCTTCCAAAAATAAAGAGTGTGTCTTGATAATTGTTGAAATGCAAACCCACCTCGCTTCCAACGAAATCGGCAGGAGCTTGCACAAAAATAAAAATATACCTCTGAATATTTGTGCGTCAAAACGAGATTTCATATGCGTATCTCGGGTGGTCTATTATTTATGTAGGATGTTTCTCCTGGCTTTCAAAATGCCATTTCGGTAGCCACCTCATAGAAAACCCAATTTTAGTACTCCAAAAATGTAAAATGCACTTTCGTGGAAAGAAACGGAAAACGGCCTCCGTGGCATTCCTCGTATTCCCAAGGGACACGAGCGTGTACGATATGGGATTATTTTTTTATTTTTTGAAACTTTCAAATTCTTTGAACTTTTATTTTTTAAACAAGTAGATTTTTTTCGAAATTTTAGATTTTTAATATTTTGTTTTTTAAAAAAAATTTATTTTTCCTAAAAGTTTTTGAATTTCTAAAAATTTAAACACAGATAATGACATACACACCTACACACATTCATATACACATACACACATCTACACAAATACATACACATATGGTTTAAGAGAATTGATATGATAGTAATATTAGTAAGGATTATAGTAGCGTAGAGGTAGCTCTTTCAAATAGAACTTAAAAGTTAAGCGTGCTCTTCCTCGAGCAATTTAATGATGGGTGACTAAATCAAAAGTCATCGTTCCGGTGTCATTTGAAGGATGTTTCCAATATGATTATGTGTTAAAAAAAATCCAATATTTTGGGTTTTTTAGATTATTTCAATTCTTAGAATTTTTTTTTGAATTTTTGGCCTCGATCTATGCCGACGGCTTTGTCGTCGACGTAGCTGCTACTAGGCCAAACAGCCGTTAGGCATCTATGGGGACCACTTGTCCTATGCTGACGGCTCGGTTTGGCCGTTGATGTAGTGTCTACACCGACGGCTTTCTATACGACGACGGCAACCTAGCCTAACCCGACGGCATCTATGTCGACATGGCTAACGACTGATTCAAATATTTAGGTTTTCAGATTATTTTGATTTTTAGAATTTTTGATTTTTAGAATTTTTGGCCTTGATCTATGCTTACGGCAAAGCCGTCGACGTAGATCGATGCTGCCATGCCAAACGGTTGTTACACGTATATGGGGTCCACCTGGCTTATGCCAACGGTTTGGATGCCCGACGGCTTGGTTCTGCCGTCGACGTACCATCTACGCCGATGGCAAGCCCGCCTAACCGGACTCCGCCTTACGCCGACGGGGCTAACGACCGATCCAAATATTTGGGTATTCAGATTATTTTGATTTTTAAATTTTTTTATTTTTTTTTGAATTTTTGGCCTAGATCTATGCCTACGGCAAAGCCGTCGACATAGCTGCTGCCAGGCCAAACGGCTTTTACACATATATGGGGCCCACCTGGCCTATGCCAACGGTTTGAATGCCGGCTTGGTTTGGCCCAGTAGCGGCGCCAGGAGTATTCCCGTGTATTCATATGAATATCAAAGATTCAAGGTAAACTTTATTTCATAGGTATAGGTATTAGTTATAGCTCTTAGGCTCTGTTTGTTTGTGCTTCTGCTTCTGCTTTTAGAGTCCAAAAGCAGCAGCCCAAACAAACAACCACAAATAGAAAAGCGCTGTTGAAAAGCACGGCCTGAAAATACACTATCATCCTCGCACGGACATCTCGACTGGACGCACACTCAGCCGGCAAGCTGCAACGGCCAGCCGGCCAGGCGCAGGCGCGACATCGATGCCAAAGCAGCTGCTTTGCATGTAGTCTTCCTGTTCGAACAGCCGCGCGCAGGCGCAGGCGCGACAGCGATGCCAAAGCAGCTGCTTTGCATGTAGTCTTTCTGTTCGAACAGCCGCGCGCGTAGACATAGCAGAGTTGCAGACTAGCACTGTGCGACTGTGTCTTTTTTTTAAAAAAAATCCCCTCTGATTTAACACCCATTCCTTATCTAATTTCCTGTATTTTCCCCTTGATATGGTTCATATATTGCAGTAAGCAAAAAAAAATTGTAGTGAATACCCACCCTTCAGAACCTGGCGCCGCCACTGGTTTGGCCGTCGACGTAGCGTCTACGCCGATGGCAACCGCGCCTAACCTGACTCCTCCTTACGCTGACGGGGCTAACGATCTATTCAAATATTTGATTTTTCAGATTATTTTGATTTTTAGAATTTTTAGAATTCTTGGCATGGATCTATGCCGACACCAAAGCCGTCGACGTAGCTGCTGCCAAGCCAAACGGCCGTTAGACGTCTATATGGGGCCTACCTGGCCTATGCCGACGGCTTGGATGCCCGATGACTCGATTTGGCCATTGGTGTAGCGTCTACGCCGACGGCTTTCTAAACATCGGCGACAACCAAGCCTAACCCGACGCCGCCTTACGCCGACGGCTTTTTAGGACTATTCCGATGACATCTGGCCGTCGGCGCCTTGACTTGTTCCTGTAGTGATGTATAAGAAAACGACAAAGCAAAGGGAAAAATGGACAAATCTATATTCTAATAATAAAGTATGCAAGGGTTCCATGGTTTGGTTGTTCCGTCGGATGTTTTGCAAAAAAACCCTACCTAATTCTGTGAATCAACCCGCAGTATCTCTACAAATAAAACTGAAAAACGATTTTTGGGGAAATCAACCCGCAATCACTCTAAGATCGGTGGTTGCCACTTTTGCAGTTTAGCCCCTTGCAGTAACCTTCACCTTATTCCCTCCTTCTTCGATGGGGCGCTGCCGGGGATCCGCGCGGCTAGGGAATGGTGGTGTGTGTCGCTGGGATCCGCTTGACCCAGGGGAGATCCACCCACCTCGCTGCCTCGCACACGGCTCCGGTCGCCGCCGAAGTCGTCGCTCTGCCGCTCGCGGGAGGCTCGCAGGAGTGTCCAGGAGCTCTCGGCCATGGCGGCCGGCCGAGCTCCTGCTGCCGTCTACTGCCTCCGCTCGGCCGGATGCGGGGACGCACGGTAGACGCCGTCTCGAGCGCGAGCTTCGTGAGCGCTCGGACATGGTGGCCGGCCGAGCTCCCGCCGCCTTCTCGTGCCTCTGCTCGGCCAGACACAGGGAAGCATGGGAGGCGTCGCCTCGCCTCGAGCGCGAGCTCGGCGAATGCTCGGCCATGGCGGCTGGCCGAGCTCCCCCCCCTCCCCCCGCCATCTCCTGGGGGCGCCGCCTCGAGCGCGACACGGGGACGTACAGCAGGCGGAGCTCAGCCATGGCGGTCGGCCGAGCTCCCGCCATCTCATGCCTCCGCTCGGCCGGTGAGCAGGACGCGTGGCTGTTTGCTCCTGGTTGGTCCCTCGGCGGCTCGGCCTGCCGCTTCTTCATCCTCGGCAGGGGTGGATGCCTGGATCCACGCCCAGAGCCGTTCCATGACTATGTCAGAGCATAGAAAGCTTGAGGAAGTACGCGTCGTGCATGTCCGGATGAAGGCCATGTGTGTGCATCCGCAGAGGAGCCGGCTCGGCACATCGAGCGAGCACAGCGGGGCAGGTTGACGAGGGGCCCCGGCTCACAAAGGCGTGCTCCTCGTGCTTGTGCAGCTGCAGCACCTCAGATCAATTTTTGCATCCCTCTCTGTTCTCTCTATCTCTCCTCCGATCTATTTTCCCCTGTCGTGGTCTCTCCTCTTTTGGTCTCTTCTTTAATCAATTTTCAACTCTCTCTCTTTGTGTGTCTCACGTGATATAGAGGATAAGCCAGGCAATAGAACAGAAGTAGTATAGAAATAACACGACCCAAGCCATATACATTGTTCTTATACATGGATATATTGTTATTTGTTTCATTTTTTCCAAATCCATGTGCAATTGAAGAACGTGTCTATTACTTCTTAAATCTTGACGAGTAAATATGATACTATAGGCTAGATAGATCTCTGACATTATTTTGATTTGTTCCTGAATTTTGGATCTTGATTTGCTAAAATAAATTACGAACAAAAAGTGCTTTGAAATACAAGTACCAAAAAGGATAGCTGAATGAGGCAAAAAGTGATAGAATATGCATTGCGCCGAGTCGTGATATGAGTTTTCTCTCCCGGTTGCGCCGAGTCGTGATATGAGTTTTCTCTCCCAGTGCAACGCACGGGCATATTTCCTAGTACTAACTTAAACAACATTGACAAATTACTAAATAGCGTTTCTCAATACAAAAATAGCCTCTGATTTCATTCCTGGATTAACGAACAAAGTCCTATCTTATAGTCGTCCTCATCTTCCTGGAGGTACCTGGTACACTCTTTGATCCTCTCGACCATGTGCTCAGACCACGGGCAGGGATAGAGGTTGGCGACCCTACACTGGTGGAAAAAGAGGCTTCTATCCGCCACCTTTAGTCCCCAAACTATTTGGGCCGGGACTAAAGGGGTCCCGGATCGTGCCGCTGGGGTACGGCCAGTACCCAGTCTCGGTTCGTAATGGACCTTTAGTCCCGGTTGTTAACACGGGCCGGGACTAAAGGGGTGGCGGGCGGGAACCCCACGGGCAACGGCCTTTAGTCCCAGCCCGTGTTAACGACCGGGACTAAAGGGTGACCTTTAATCCCGGCCTTTAACACGGCCCGGGACTAAAGGCCTTCGCCTACAAAATGGAGCTTCTCTTCCCCCGAGCCTGCAGTACAGTAATGGTGGTCGGGATCTTGGCTTGAGTGGGAAGGTCATGCCTAATTTTTTTATCAAAATTATCTAAGATTTTGAGTTATTTCATCTATCCAATTGGTTCAAAAGGTTAGCAACTTCACTCTCTCATCTTTAATTGCTAGTTTAGCTCATATAATGCTCTAGATGTGGTGAGATTTGTGGCTTTAATTTGAGAGTAATTATGGGAGTTTATTTGATTTATATAGAATTTGAGCTTAAATTAATTCCTAAGTTTGCACATGTGTAGAGGTGGTGTACTTATATGTTGACCAAAATGAGTATGGAGTAGAAATTTTTCATGCACATATATAGCTCTTTTTATGCTAAAAAATAGAGGGATTTGTGGAGTAATGTTAGAAAGTAATGTGGGAGTAATTGTGAGCTTATGTGATTTACAATAATAACTTTTGAGTATGATTTATTTGCAATAATAACTTGTAAGTATGAGGCATTTTCTTGATTCATTTCCATGCATATAGCTCTTTTTATGTTCAAAAAAATAGAGGGATTTGTGGTGTAATATTAGAGAGTAATGTGGGAGTATATATAATTTATATGCAATGTGAGTTCATTTCTTGTATTAATTTGGTTTATTATTATATCTTTATCTTTATTACTATTGGTTTGGAGTTGGTGAACACACTTTGCCAATGTATCATTTGATTTCCCAAAATACGCCTGCATCTTTACCGAGAAAGGAACAATCAAATCACCCGCATTCTACGGCATTGCGTCGCCTCACCCGCGGCCGTCTCCGTCGGTGAGAATGCCTCCTCCTCCTAATCTTCGACCAAATCACATCATCTCGCCCACTCATCTGCGACGGTCGCACTGCCTCCGCCTCACGCTACCTCGCTCCGCCCCACGCCGCCGCGCGTTCTGCCGCTGCCTCGCTCCCCCCCACGCCCCTCCTTGTTCTGCCAATCTACTCTTCGCTGGATCACATCGACCACCAATCTGCTCTTCGCTGGATCACATCGACCAGCAAGATCGGATTTTTTTGCTTGATCTGCTCTTCCACGGCGCCGCCTGCACTTGCGAGCACCGCCGACAACCTCCTGCTCGCGTTCTTGCGGTGCCAGTGCCATGCTCGCCCCGCTCAAGCGCTGAACCGCCGCGGGCCCGTGCAAGATGGAGCTCCCCGCCCCCGGGCGTGCTCGCCAAGCGCCGCCGCGAGTGCGTCGTGTCCTCGCGGTACAGGGACTACGCCGTGCTTCCTGGGAAAGATAGGAGTAGGTGAGAGCTCTCTTCCTCATTGGATATTGTGCCTGTTGTGTGCTGCTGGAAGTCGCAGAAATCCCGTGCTTTTTTGGGTATTTTTTTGCTTGGTTATTTTGAGGTTGATTCGGTGTTTCGGGAGGGAGATAAGGTGGGATCCTGAGCTTGGGGATTCGTGTTGGTTCAAAGCCAATTCGACCCTGACTCAGCCGACAGCATTTTGCTCTTGGCTTCGAAAGAGGACCTTCATTTTGGGGATATCCTGTGGCTCCCTTCTTGAATTCTTGATGGACGAGGTCACGCTATCCGAGGAGAGAGAGCAATGGAGAGTGGCATCCCGCATACCAATGGAGTTCCTGGCACTGCGCGCGGTCGATATTAGGAACATCTCGCATGAGTGCAAAGGCCCGTCTCTAGGGCTCTGTCATCCTGGCGTGTGCACACAAAGGCAATGTGTTTGGAAAATGGGAAAGAGAATTTGTTTAGGAAGGGCACTGAATGTATATGCAAGATAATGGTTTGCTCGAGTAATTGTCAGTGACTATCACGACTTTCCGTACCGTGCACTTTGAGTAGTTAATCTGGTTTTAGCCTGAGTGTGTGGCATCTCATTTCAGAAACGCTCTAACCTCTAAATACGCTAAAAGTCTGCAAGATTGCACAATTTTGTGACAGTCTTCACTTATATAATTACATGGTTTTTTTCCCCACTTACATAATTCGTGTTGGTTTGAGCATTTGAGTAATATGCTTGGATAGTTTTAAACACTTCTTTAACTTATGAAAGAAGCGATTATGGTTTTCTGTTGTTATAAGAGAAAACTTAGGCTCCTGTATTACTGATTTTCAGAGATTATTGTTTTCTGTTTCATCTTAAAAACAAATCTGGTGCAGAATGCCATGCTTTGTGATATAATTTGTTTGTTGTTTAATATTATCACTTAGCCGGATCAGTCGGTTCTTGATCTGAGTGCCCATGATATTTTTCCTAAAATTATACTTTTGCAGATATATTTATGTCCTCAGTTCAATAAATTTGTGTTGGTGTATTTATAAACTACATTTCAGTTGATTACTAAATCTGTATGGGACAGCTGGTTTTCCCAATCATGTTGTGATGTTGTTTGTTTATTTCTTTATGCTGTGATGAATATATTTTTGGTTAGTGGTGGCTACCTTGATCTTATATTTCTGTCTGTACTCTGGTTGTAAAAAAACTTTTCTACTGTAGGTTGTGTAATGTGTGATACATGACATCAAGTACGCAAGATAAATTGCATAGTTCAGTGATCCAATATCGATCGAATTTTGATGAGTAGGATGCAACACTGCTGAACACATAGACAATGGTTTACCATGTCTTCTGGCTTTGCTTGCAGAACACGTAGACAATGGTGAAGGCTATAGCTGTTCTTGCCAGCAGTGAGGGCGTCAAGGGCGATGGTAATGGTACAAAACATGTTTCCTCTGTATTCCATCCTTATGTGTTTCTTGGGCGTAATGGATCATGTGCAGCTTCAAGCATCTGGTGATTGAACTCGGCGGCGTGGCGCAAGTGGTCGAGAGCAGCAGGAGGTGGCAGAGGAGCACGACGAGCTGCAGTGTCCGGCGACGCCTGTGGGCTGCAGTTTCCGACGACGCCGGCGAGCTGCGTTGTCTGGCGACACCGACGAGCTGCAGTTTCCGGCGACGCCGGCGAGCTGCGGTGTCTGGCGACGCCGACGAGCTGCAGTTTCTGGTGACGCTGGCGAGCTGCGGTGTCCGGCGACACCGACGAGCTGCGGTTTCCAGTGACGCCGGCAAGCTGTGGCATCCCGCGGTGCCTCGGCAAGCTGTGGTTTCCGGCGACGCCGGCTAGCTGCGGTCTGTGTCCGCTGGCTAGAGTAGCCTATGGCGGGAGGAGCTCTTGGTGGGAGGAAGTGGGAGCAGCGCCTGGCAGGAAGAAGCAGGTATATAATGTGAAAATATATACATGATCTTTGACAAGTCCCAAAGGAGGTATATAATGTGAAAATAGCTGACCTGAAATATTGTATAGCACCCAGATTTAACTGATGCGGTGCATAAATAAATCAACATGATGACAAGAACTTGGGGTGCGAATTATAGGTTGGTTCGTTTTTGTGTTGGCAAGAAATCTCAATAACAAAGTGCCAAAGACTTAATGTTACTAAAGTGCCAAAGTGATGTCGTTTTGGGAAAACAAAGACTATATGCCAAGAGGGTATAGGTATTATCAGTCCAGTCATTAGCAGGTACACACCCTTTAGTTAAGCATCTTCAGTGTTAAATAATTTGAAGTTATGTTCAATAGATAAGGATCTTCAGAATTTTCTTTGTAGTGTTTACATCATATTTAGCCAGCTTGGAGTTATGTTTGTTCATACAATAAGCATTACATGTAATTTTTTATGTCATGAGGTGTCATCAAAACCAGTAATAGAGAGGAACCCATAGATGCCAAAGAAAACAAGAGGCAAGTGCTCAAGAGCGATATGCACAGATGTGTAAAAAAAGATGAACTGCTTAAGAAGCGTCGTGAAACCTATTAACAAAAGATGACCATGCATTGTTATGTATTGACTGATGCGTAATTCTGCAGTGGTTTTCTATCGACAAAAGATGTGAAATTCTAAGCTAGAGGATGTTGTTGAACAGGCTACCAAGCTCCAGGAAGGTGAGATGATTCAGCTCAGACATGCTTCATAATCCATCTATTCCTTGATTAAGACATTAGCTTGTGATATTTGAAAACTCAAACAATGTGAGCTCATGTTTGATTTTCGCATGATACAAATGATTTAGTAGTTGGAGATCAAGACAACACATTGTTATGGTACAGTAAGAGAAGACTGTGAGGCCTTGCTTACAACACTAAAAATGCATTCTTCATCTTATTTGCATTTTAGGATTTCACTGTTGGCAAGAGGGTCGGATCTTATCATTGCAAAGTGAAGTGCTCTTTGGTGCGGATGTTGTGCCCTCTCACCTCCTTTTCAAATCATCTGACATAAGGCTATGTGTCTGCTGCTATATAGGTGGATTTGTGAAGCTCACTTGTGGTTGTTTCTGCCATATTGGTTGTGTTAATATCGCAATCAAGTATTTTGGTGTGCATTAAAGTGAAAGACGTATTGCACAAAACAAGTTTGTTCTTATAGCATTATTTGTTATAGGGATTAACACATCAAGCCGCGCCTTTATGGAAGTAGGGAGATCAGAAGAGGCTTAGTATGATGTCTTTTGATGGATATTTTATATTTTTTTAAGGAATACACATAGGCCCTGGAATTATATGAAACTAGTTAATTCCCCGCCCGTTGCTGCGGACATTTGAGATGATTTTCTTGATGCAGAAGCATAAACATGAAATTAATTATCATTGTATCATGTTGCTTAGTTTAACATATTATGAGATGCAAAATGTGTGAGCAATGCACAATTTAATCAGGGAATATGGGTGAAAACAACCTGAAATAGTTGCACCTCAGCCTAGAAAATGTAGCACGACTTCGTTCACACACTCTCAAAGATAAATCGCACGTATAATTGTGTACCATACACAAACTCGTGATTCAGTGAACCTTTTAATCATATTTCTTGATTTCAAATCTGAACAATAATAGACATAGTAAATTAAACTTGCTCGGTACCATTTGCAGCAACTATTATTCAGAATATGTAATCTGCAAGGGTACATGTATTCTCTGAAGAAGGTGTAGTTGCTTCAAGTGATTGACTTACATGGTTTAAGCATGATTTTTTTTTCTGGCGACAAAGGATAACAAATCAGACAGTTTGATTGGAATATATATTCTATTGGGAAATCAGAGAGTGTTCCTTTCATACTTTTGCGACCGACAGCCTCGTTCTTAATTTTTTTTGATTCAGCTTAAAGATTGAAGAGAAAACATGACCTGAACTGAGCATTAATCTGAATCTGGTAAGTTCAGAAGAAAAAAGGAAGACGGACGGCAGCCCGACCAGCGCCTAACCTTGCTGCTCGACCATCACTCAACCATTTTCTCTATGTTTCTTGTCACGCGGTACAGCCGAAGCCAGCGAAGAGCGCGGCAGCGACAAGCGATCCAGACAGGAGCCCATAGCCAAGGCAGCTAAGAGCTCGACGACGACGTGCCGGGAGCCAGCCGCCCAGCCGGCGCCCGCGACCAGACGCTGGGCTGCGAAGAGTGTAGCGGCGACGAGCAAGGAGGCTGACAAGGGCCGGCGGCCAGGAACTGGGCGGCGATGATCTTTAGTGTTGGGACCTACAGAGCTGCTTCTACATGTGGCGACGACGTCATGGAGAGCACGGAACCGTGCACAGGTGCTAGTGGAGTTGGAAAGGTTGCACGGAAAGGCAGAGTATATATAGAGTATATATAATGCCTCAGGTGCAGCTTCCAATCAATTAGGATTGGAAGGGAATACGTTTCCAGAACAATAAAAAGAAGTGGGTTGTGAATGCAGCGGTAGTGGGGGTGAGAAGAGGTTCTTTCGACGTTTGGTTTTCGAAGACCAACTGTGCACGTCGTGCTAATGCAAATTGGGCTGCACAATTAATCTTATTATGGAGACAATCCAGTGAGTCTAAATTTGATCAAATGGTTCTCATTATTTGAGGTGATGTGGCTCATTGTGAGAGCAGCTTGCAAACATTAATTACATGTAGTGGGGATCAACTTTATATGTATTATAGATAATGATTTTAATGTTTCTAGAACACAATTTGGCGATATTTTTTATCATAAATTAATATTTACGCGTGCTTCATATTTTCATGCATGTGTGGTGATAAAAAGTTAAAGCCGTGGCAACGCACGGGCATTCAACTAGTACTTACATAATAATGCAGATGAACCGGCAATGGATGTACGGTAGCCGAGTCTTAAGCGAGTTTATTAGGGGCTTGCAGGGTTTCCTCCGTGTGGCTGATGCGAACAAGCGGAATGGTTTTGTTGTGTGTCCATGTAGTGTGTGTAAGAATCAGAAGAATTACTCTTTCTCAAGAACCCTTCACGTGCACCTGCTTCAGCACGGTTTCATGCCCAGCTACAATTGTTGGACCAAGCACGGAGAAAGAGGTGTTACAATGGAAGATAATGAAGAAGAGGATGATGACAACTATCCTGGGTTCCCTGAATACGATGATACTTTCATGGGAGAAGCTGAAGGGGAAGCTGAAGGAGAGGCACATGATGAGCCCCCTGATGATCTCAGTCGGACCATTGCTGATGCACGAAGAGAATGCGAAACTAATAAGGAGAGGGAGAAGTTGGATCGCATGTTAGAGGATCACAAAAAATCCTTATTCCCAAACTGCCAAAATGGTCTGAAAAAGCTGGGTAGCACACTTGAATTGCTGAAATGGAAGGCAGAGAAAGGTCTATCTGACTCCGGATTTGAAAAGTTGCTGAAAATGATGAGGAATATGCTACCAAAGGATAACAAATTGCCCACCAGTACGTACGAAGCCAAGAAGATTGTCTGCCCTCTAGGTTTAGAGGTTTAGAAGATACATGCATGCCCTAATGACTGCATCCTCTATCGTGGTGACTACGAGAATTTGACTGAATACCCGATATGCACTACATTGCGGTATAAGATCATAGGAGACGACCCTGGTGATGTTGAGGGTGAGCGCCCCAGGAAGAGGGTTCCTGCCAAGGTGATGTGGTATGCTCCTATAATACCACGGTTGAAACGTTTGTTTCGGTGCAAAGAGCTTGCCAAGTTATTACGATGGCACAAAGAGGACCGTTTGTCAGACGGGATGTTGAGACACCCCGCTAATGGGTCTCAATGGAGAAAGATCGACAATAAGTTTAAAGATTTTGCAGGTGACGCAAGGAACATACGGTTTGGTCTAAGTACATATGGCTTCAATCCTTTTGGGGAGCAGAGCTCCAGTCATAGCACCTGGCCCGTGACTCTATGCATCTATAACCTTCCTCATTGGTTGTGCATGAAGCAGAAGTTTATTATGATGCCAGTGCTCATCCAAGGTCCGAAGCAACCCGGCAACGACATTGATGTGTACCTAAGGCCATTAGTTGATGAACTTTTACAGTTGTGGACCAAACCAGGTGTACGTGTGTGGGATGAGCACAAACAAGAGGAATTTGACTTACGAGTGTTGCTGTTCGTTACCATCAATGATTGGCCTGCTCTTAGTAACATTTCAGGACAGACAAACAAGGGATACAAGGCATGCACGCACTGTTTATAAGAGACTGAAAGTATATATTTAGCTAATTGTAAGAAGAATGTGTACCTATCGCACCGTCGATTTCTTAGCAAAACTCATGTCGTAAGAAAAAAGGCAAGCATTTCAACGGTAAGGCAGATCACCGGGACAAGCCTAAGGAACATACTGGTGATGATGTATTCGATATGGTCAAAGATATAGAAGTAATCTTTGGAAAGGGTCCTGGCGGACCATCTGTTCCGCATGACGCAGACGGACACGCACCCATGTGGAAGAAGAAATCTATATTTTGGGAGCTTGAGTATTGGAAATTCATAGAAGTCTGCTCTGCAATCGACGTGATGCATGTGACGAAGAATCTTTGCGTGAACCTGCTAGGCTTCTTGGGTGTGTATGGGAAGACAAAAGATACAAAGGAAGCTCGACAGGACCAGCAACGTGTGAAAGACCCAAAAAACCGGCATCCAGAACTGTTTCAAGGTCGCGCCAGCTACGCTCTTACCAAAGATGAGAAGATCACTTTTTTTGAATGCCTGACCAGTATCAAGGTCCCGGCTGGATTCTCATCGAACATAAAGGGAATAATAAATATGGCAGAGAAAAAGTTCCAAAACCTAAAGTCTCATGACTGCCACGTGATTATGACGCAATTGCTTCCAGTTGCATTAAGGGGGCTTCTACCGGAAAATGTTCGAATAGCAATTGTGAAGCTAGGTGCATTCCTCAATGCAATATCTCAGAAGGTAATCAATCCAGAAGATCTACCACGGTTACAGAATGATGTGGCCCAATGTCTTGTCAGCTTCGAGCTGGTGTTCCCACCATCCTTCTTCAATATTATGACACACCTCCTGGTTCACCTAGTCGAAGAGATTTCCATTCTCGGCCCTATATTTCTACACAATATGTTCCCCTTTGAGAGGTTTATGGGAGTCTTAAAGAAATATGTTTGTAACCGTGCTAGGCCAAAAGGAAGCATCGTCAAGGGATATGGAATAGAGGAGGTCATTGAGTTTTGTGCTGACTTTGTTCCCGACCTTAAGCCGATTGGTCATCCTCAATCGCGTCATGAGGGGAGACTGCGTGGAGAAGGCACGAGCGGAAAGAAACCAATGATATGTAGGGATGGTCATTCTTTGACTCAAGCACACTACACAGTTCTACAAAATTCCCTCTTGGTGGCTCCGTACAGTGAGGAATACAAGAATATTGTACGCCAAGCAAACCCAGGGCAGTTTGAGTCCTTTGTTTTACAGCTCCACATGGCGACTTTCGGCGATTGGTTGCGAAGACATCTCATGGATGACAATGTTGTTGAAGAGCAGCTGTACTTGCTGGCCAAATTACCATCTTCGACTATATTGACTTTCCAAGGGTACGAGATAAATGCGAATATATTTTACACGGTCGCCCAAGATAAAAAGAGCACCAACCAAAACAGTGGTATCCGCTTTGATGCAGTAACCGGCAAAGGGCGAACGGACACATATTATGGTTACATAGAGGAGATATGGGAGCTTGATTATGGACCTAACTTTAAGGTTCCTTTGTTTCGGTGCAAATGAGTGAAGATGACAGGAGGCGGGGTAAAGTTGGACGAGCAGTACGGAATGACAACGGTGGATCTCAACAATCTAGGGTACCTTGATGAACCATTTATCCTAGCCAAAGATGTGGCTCAGGTTTTCTATGTGAAGGACATGACTAGCAAACCAAGAAAAAGAACCAAAGCGAATACATCATGTGATGAACCAAAGCGCCACATAGTTCTTTCAGGGAAAAGAACCATCGTGGGAGTGGAGGACAAGACAGACATGTCACAAGATTATAATCAGTTTGGTGAAATTCCGCCCTTCAGAGTGAACACTGACACAAGCCTCAAGTTAAATGATAAAGATGCTCCATGGTTACGCCACAATCGTAAGCAAGGGACACTAGCGAAGAAATGATGTGTAATCATGTATTAAACATTTTATGTAATATATTGTTCCAATATTTTGGGTGCACCATGGCATCACAATGAATTACTAAAGCATTTTAGTATTAATGAGCAAGTTAATAATGTTTAATACTTATATAATTAATTACTAAACCATTTTAATAACAAATATAGCCTTATTTGAGCATATTTCAAATTATAGCAAAGTGTATGAATAAATAAAATGAGCAATTTATGAATATACAAATTAGAGGTTTATTTTGTAGATAAATTCAAAACAAGACTAATACAATTGGTTTCACTAAATTTAGATTTGTAAATCTTTAGATATGAATTTTCAAAGTTTCTATAAGCATATTTGGAGTATTTTAATTATGTAAAATTATTGGATTATCATACAAATATGGGAACAGTGGCATTTGATAGATATTTAAATTTGTGATTTGTAGGATTTTGAATCACTCGATTTGCAGTTGTAGATTTCTCAAAAATTTAATTCAAATTTTCAGTCAAGTTATGAATTGCAATTTGTTAAGTTAATTCAAAACACCCTTTAGTCCCGATCGTTGAAACGGCCCGGGTCTAAAGGTCCCATGCGCGCGTGATTTTGGAAACCGCCCAAAATGGGCCTTTAGTCCTGGGCCTTTTTACCATCCGAGACTAAAGGGGTACCTTTAGTCCCGGTTGGTAATACGAACCGGGACTAAAGGGTCTTAAGTCCTGGATCCTATTACCAACCGGGACTAAAGGTCCCGGGCTATATAAATGTGTGCACCACCCCTGCCTTCTCCATTCTCGATCCAGAGACGAAGACGACGGACGGTTTCCAATCAAAAGCTCAGGCGGAACCGAATCGCCGCCGCCGCCGTCGCTCTCGCCCACGCCGCCACCTGCGCCCCTCCGACACGCATGCCCGGCTGCCGCCGTACGCACGCCCGCCGCCCCTCCGACGCGCACAACCAGCTGTGCCGCCGCGCGCACGCCCGAGCACCGCCGCCGCCGCCCGTGAGCACAAGCCCGCCGCCACCCGTGAGCACCGTACCATACACCACCGTCGGCCTTTTATTTTTGTTAGAAATTTTTTATCGCATTTTAGTTAGAATTTAGTTATAGCATTTTAGTTATAGAATTTTAGTTATAGAATTTTAGTTATAGCATTTTTAGTTAGCTTTTTATACTTAGCATTTTTAGTTAGCTTTTTTAGTTAGATTTTGAACTTAGCATATTTAGTTAGCTTTTATACTTAGCCTTTTTACTTAGCATTTTTAGTTAGGAATTTTAGTTAGTTTAGTTAGTTAGAAAAATGTACATATGGGGGCGTTGGCCGGGCGCCGACGGGGTGGGAGGTTTTTCCCCACCGCGTCGGCGCTCGGCCAACGCCCCCTTTTTTTTGCTTATTTATCAAATATATGTACCAAATGGGGGTGTTGGCCGGACGCCGACGCGGTGAGGGGTTCTTCCCCCACCGCGTCGGCGCCCGGCCAACACCCTCTTTTTTTTGCTTATTGGTCAAATATATGTACCAAATGGGGGCGTTGGCCGGACGCCGACGCGGTGAGGGGGTCTTCCCCTCACCGCGTCGATGCTCGGCCAACACCCTCTTTTTTTAGTTATTGATCAAATATGTGTACTAAAAGGGGGCGTTGGCCGGGCGCCGATGCGGTGAGGGGGTCTTCCCCCACCGCGTCGGCGCCTGGCCAACGCCCCTTTTTTTGGTTATTAATCAAATATGTATCACTAACTTGTTTTACCTGTCTTTAGAAGAGACATGGACGGTGAAAATGACCCAAGCCACCCTGAAGAATTCTTATATGGCATGATACGCGGTGAGAATGTATATGTGCATCAAGAAGGTGCCGACCGAGAAGACCCCGGAGTAGCCGGCCGAGAAGGTGTCGGCCGAGAAGGTGCCGGAGAAGCTGAACTTGAAGAAGATGTTTCGTCATTTCTTAACCCTTCCGGTGACGGAATGGAGATAGAAACGTTTGACGGCGAAGGGCAAACAAACACCGATGCCGAACGGCAATTGCAAACAAACGCCGATGGCGGGGTATATAGATTTAGCTTTTGGTGATACGAAGGGAATATGCATATATGTATTAATGACTCTTTCTTTTTTCAGCCCTCCGGATCGAGCAAATCGTATTCTAAACGAGGTCCGAGCCAAAAGTTGAATGCGAATCAGAAGCTGAGCATCGATGTAGTATCTCCAGATGGCAAACCGTTGGAGCCAAAACAGCACGCAACAAAATTTATAAATCAATGCGGAGTGATTGTTAGGGACATGATCCCGATCACGGTTCAAGAATGGAACGAGCCAAAGAAGGCACGTCTTGGAGCTACTTTTGTGAACAAAAGATCCAAGAAATATCTTTGGAGGAAGCTCATGGCAAATTTCATTCTACCTCCGGAGTACTCAAAGAAGGATGATGATGGTAATGAAATTCCGGGTGGACGTGAAAGGAGAAGGAGAGTCAAACAGTACGCTCTCAAGAAGATGGGTGAAGCATTTCGGAGCTTCAAGAAAATGTTATACGTGAAGTATATCGCGAAAGAGAAAACTCCAGTATTCGAAGGAGCATATGAGAAGTTGAGACAACAGTGGCCTGAATTTGTGGCATTCAAGGCTTCTGAGAGAGCCAAGGAAATATCAGAAAAAAATAAGGCAAATGCTGAGAAGAAGGCACATCACCATATTTTGGGGTCAGGCGGCTACAAGAGTGCAGTGCCTAAGTGGAAAGCTATGGATAATGAACTGAGGAATAAAGAAATCACTCTAGGTACAGAGGGATGGCCCGAAAGGGCCAAGCACTGGTGGTACAGACATGGAGGATCGTTAGACCCGGCAACAGGGGAGTGTGTTCATCAGAAACAGACCTTTACTCCCACAGCAAAACTTGTTAAGGAAATGGAGGATGCTCAAGCGAGATTGATCCGTGTCGACCGAGAGAACGACGAGCTGACACACGCCCTCGGGAATCCTGAACACACAGGACGAACACGAGGCAAAGGCGTCAGTGTTCCATGGAAGGAAGGGTTTTCCCAGCATGAAGATCCGTACGGTTACAAAAGCCGTAAGAGAAAGAAGGATCAGGAAGCAGATCGGATCGGCAAGGTAGAATGTGAATTAGCCAACATGAAGAGGATGATGCATCAACTTAGCCAGGGAGGCGGATCTCGGCTGCAGGAAGATCCAGCATTGGATCTTAATAGTCAGCGGAGAAGCAGCGTGGCTTTCACGGAGGTCCCAGCTGATGAGCATGATGCACAGATTATCGATGATGCACCGGGGTCTCGCTACCCCGTGGATGATGTTAGGGAGATGACAAATTGTGAGCTACATCAGCCAATGAAGAACATGACCTTCAAGGTGGTGAGCGGTGATGCTTTACCTTGTCTACCTGAAGCACTCCACCATGGGAACCCGATACTGGCTGGCTATGCTCGTGTCTCGGTGCTTGACATAGTCTCGGGGTTCGAGGACCCAGAGCTTGATTTTGCTACACCTGAAGGGGATCAGAGACTTGGAGATGTCAAGCGCCAAATCGTTTTATGGCAAAAGAAATACATCAAGTTTCCAGGCTCAGCGCCAAGGCCACCGACTCTGAGGAATCCAAGTCCACCCTCCCCCGGTGAACGTCGTCCACCTACGCCACCCCCGAGTCCACCTCGGGTGCCGCGTCAGCCGACGCCACCCCCGAGTCCACCTCGGACGCCGCGTCAGCCGATGCCGCCCCCTAGTGCACCTCCCACGCGTCAGCCCACGTCGTCCTCCAGTGCACCTCCCGTGCGTCAGCCCACGTCGTCCTCCAGTGCACCTCCAGCGCGTCAGGCGAAGCCGCCCCCCAATACTACTCAGATGGGGAAAAAGCGGAGCAGGGCCGCTAAGATTAGTACTACTGATAAGGTAGTACATAAGACCACGAAGATACCAGAGCCATCGCTAAAGCCTCTTCCCAAGAGAGCTTATGACCGGACTCCCGAGGAAAACACCGTGATAGTACGCGCCGAAGTGAAGGCCTTTTTTGCACCAAAAGAGCCTGAGCCCAAGCCGACATACAGCGATAAAGACAAGAAGTGGGCTATCGGTATCCTTACTGCAGAGCCCCAATATAAGCAAAGTCTGCCATCGGACTATAAACGTGAAATTGAAAGGCAAAGTGACTTGGCCAAGGCAAAAAGAAGCGGGAAACAAATTCCCCAGCTTAGAGAACAGAAGAATCAATCGCCCCCCCCCCCCCCCCCCCCCCGCTCATAGTCGGCCCCCCGATATCCATACATCCTTCAGAGCCGATTTGGATATGGACCAATTGTTATTGGACTCCAGAGTAGTAGGAGCTGCAAAACTATTGGGTATAACTATAATGCAGGCCAAAGAGACAGCGGACTGATTGAATATGCCTCTTCTAGCTTTGTTAGGCCTTGAAGAAGCGCCAGTGGGAGAGATAGTAGATATATATGTTATGGGGGGCCTCTGATCAAGCCTGAGGAGGAAGGCGGTCTATCAACACATATGCGAAATCTGAACGGCTGGTACAAGGCGCACACAAAAAAAGGGACTTCAAACATTTTATCAGCGCGGACGTTAGAGAGGAGCATTACTTCAAAAGATACCTGATACATATTCCATTGGACGAATTGTTTCAGTTATTCAATCAGCGCGACCTCGACAAGTCTATCATGAGTGTCTATTGTCTGTAAGTGATTTATATTTAATTATCTAGCTAAGCTCGTTCATTGCCTGTAATATATTATCTTAATTAACTATATGATTTGTATACGCTATTATGCAGATTTAAGATGTTCGAATGCAAATAAAAGGGAATCTATGACGTTGGTTTCATTGACCAATATATCGTTAATGAAAAGACGTTACAAGGTCACCCTGAAGACGTGGAGAATGACCTGTTCAGATTTTTTGCCAAGCAAAGTCTTAAAAGGGAAATTCTATTTCCTTACAACTTCAAGTGAGTGTTTCTATCTTGTACACATTCTTTTTTGCTTACTCGATATTAAGTGTAATTGATGAGTTATGCATGCGTGTCTGTAGTTACCACTGGATTTTGCTAAAGATTCAATTTAACATATGAAGTGTTGTAATCTTGGACTCATTGGATAAGCCCGACGTCCTGTTTAGCGACATGAAAGCAATGCTGCAGAAGTAATTTCAATTATTACCCGACTATATCAGCTCCTTTCATTAATTTCCTGATATCAAGTATTTAATAACTCATTTGTTCATTTTCTTTCCCCTGCAGCGTTTGGACACGTTTAAGAAGGTCGGTAGTAGGTGAATTCCAAGAACAGCTAACTTTTAAAAAGACAAAGGGTTTGCTTCAACCACCGGGGACTAATCTCTGTGGATTCTACATCTGCGAGTTCATCTGGTGGTACACCAGTGAGCGAGGAGCACATTCCACGGACTTTGATGTACGTAAATAATATTCACAGTTTTCTTTTATTATAATCAATTGTGTTGAGTTTCATCCAACTTATATATATCCATATCGATCTTCTTAAAGTTGTATGTGATGCGGGAGAAGCTCCTACCAACCCAGTGCATAAAAGCAATTCAAGAGGAGCTGGTGGGATTCATGCCGAGGGAGGTCCTCAATGAGAAAGGAGAACACTATGTGGAGGACGAGGAACGCTATCTGTAATTTAGTGATCTCCATGTAACTTAGCTTGTTTGAAACTTGTTTGAAAAATAGTTGTACATAGACTTGTTTGAAATTGTAGTATATACAGTCACAAGACATCGTATAATATTATATATGCATGCACCAACGTGTAATGTGTATGTACTAGTCGTAGAATATGGGTACGGAAACTCGCTTGAAATTAAAATGAACCCTAATTAACCATAAACCCTAAACCTATAATCTGAAACAGAAATAAAAACAAAAACAAAACACTTTAGTTCCGGTTCTCATTATGAACCGGGACTAAAGGTCCCCGAGCCGGCGCTCCCAGCCGTGCCCACGTGGATAGCCATTAGTCCCGGTTCATTTGCAACCGGGACTAAAGGGTGGGGGCTTTAATCCCGCTTTGCTAGTCCCGGTTAGGCAACCAAGACTAATGGCAGTTATAGACCGGGATTAATGGCCCTTTTCCCACCAGTGCTAGCTAGCAAAGTGTTTCTGCTTCTCCTTGTCCGGATCGTAGGTGTGAAGCTTCCCCGCCCGTCGGTACTCCTCCACCATGTCCACGGCGTTGTAGCGCTGATACTCTTCCAGCCCCGCCTTGAGGAACGCCAGCTGCGCCGCCTGTCGCGCCGCCTTCTCCTCCTCTGTCTTGGCCGTCGTCGCCCTGATGAACGCCAGCTGCGCCGCCAGCCGCGCCACCTGCTCCTGCTCCTCTCTCTCGGTCATCGCCTTGTGCTGCCCTTCTCGGCTGTCGGGCGATCGATCGAGTTGCTGTTTCTTTTCCGGCTGTGTACGTAGGACGAGGTTGGATTTGATGGTGGTGCACGTAGGGTTCGCTTGCATATATAGATGGGCGGAACACGGCCTACCCCGTCGGGAGTCGGAATGAAGCGAGCATCGTGAATTTGTGATCGTATCGGACACTTGCATTGGATCCATCCACACGTACTTCTCATCGGTGGGTGCGAGTCAGTGTCACCTGCGTTAGAGCTAACAAGGGAAGGAAGGAAGGAAGGAAGGAAAGAAAGAAGCAGCGATCGGTGCGAGAGACCGCCACTTCAAACCATACATATATATAGGCATCATGACCATATTATTGCCAGCTGCCTCGAATCAACCATGCATCTCTGTTTTAGGGTTTCTGCAACGAGCTGGGTATGGAGTTATGGACACATGACCGTTCGTGCTCCTCTTGTCTCTTACTTCTGCTACTAGTAAATGTGCACGTGCAACGCACGATTTTTTAGTTAATGCAAATCCATAAATAATAATGTAGAAATCATGTTGGTACATTCAGTTGAATTGAACACCAAGTTTGACATAAAAAATATTGGGGATCATGGAATTTTTGACACATAAGACCACCTGCGCGAGTGAAATGCTAGAAAAGACCACCCGCCGAAAATTTTGTCAAAAAAGACCCCCTACGGGTGGCGGCACGTCTGGCTAGGCGACACGTGGAACGTGCCGCCTGGGCCGACGCCGGCAGGTGCATGCCGCCACAGCCAAAGCCGGCATGTGGCTTGGTTGGTGGCTCCGGTGACGTGGCACCCTGCCGCCACAGCCAAAGCCGGCATGTGGCTTTTTTTTTGCTAAAGTTTATACAAAGCTTACACAGGGTGCAGGATGGCGGCCACAGCCAAAGCCGGCATGTGGCTTTTTTTTTGCTAAAGTTTATACAAAGCTTACACAGGGTGCAGGATGGCGGCAGGGTGCTTGCCGGCAACGGGGATGGCGGCAGGGCACCAACCAAGCCACATGCCGGCTTTGGCTGTGGCGGCATGCACCTGCCGGCGTCGGCCCAGGCGGCACGTTCCACGTGTCGGCTGGCCAGACGTGCCGCCACCCGTAGGGGGTCTTTTTTGACAAATTTTTTGGCAGGTGGTCTTTTCTAGCATTTCACTCGCGCAGGTGGTCTTATGTGTCAAAAATTCGGGGATCATGCCCAGCTTCTTTTCACTAAATAATATTACCAACAATGTACATTGGGGATTACCGTGTTAAGTACGTTCAACTGAATTGGACACAAAGTTTGACTGCAAAAATAATGGGGATCTTGTCCAGCTTCTTCTCATTAAATACATTTTAGTATGTTTATCAAATAAGTTGATGACTTGAGAAATTAGAAATGGACTTCATATAGCATGACAACAGAAAGCGAGAATGCGCAATATGGGTGATGCCACAACGCAAGCTCTTTACTAAGAAAATCACTGCAAATATAGAATTTTGGACAGACCTGGATAATGGATGCATGATCATTGTTTCTTATGAGATAACAACTATTCTTACTTTTCCCTTGTTCCCACATGCAAATGTCCATATGCAGCATATCCAGATATTAAAAAAAAAACCATCTCCACTATGGCCGTAACTACCATTCACTCTTTACTGATTTGCTAAAGCAAGAGGTTCAGCTGAAGACGTGCATGCCCTGTTGATGTCTTTCTCTATGTACACTGCTGTAGAGGTAAGTTGGCAAGGAGGAATGTGAAACAAATCTCATGCTTTCCAAAATGTATCATGCTTGCGAATTGTAAGGCGAGTACCTTCAACATGACTTGAATCTACATCTGAACTTACCAATCCCAATACAGTGCAGACCGTGGCCTATCTGCTCTGAATCTGGAATGCAGGTTATTTGAAATCTTTGTCATTGCTGATTGTTGGGACTGAAGGACATACCGTAAACCAAAGCTTCTGCAGCTGTGAAGAGACTTGCGCTGCCGCAGAGGCATTCCTACAAACAGTGGCCACGCACCATCCAAACAAAAATTGCATTGGACATACTTTTACTTATGAATGGAAGCAAAAAAATGCATTGGACATAGGCAGATCCAAAACCATCAGAACACGGGCAGCCGTGCACGCGCTGAATTTGATGCTAGGAAAAATCGATTATAGCACGCCGACGGCGGGAGCGTACTGGCCGTGAACGCCAGGTAGAGGAGCTGGGAAGGCGGCTTGGGGGCTCAAGCATGTGATGCCGCTGCGAGGGATGCGCTCACGCGGCGAGCCTCCTCGACAATCTGCTCTCGCCGGCGGGCGGCTACCTTGCCGGGTTCGGCGACGCCACAGGTATGCTACACTCCGCTCGCCGGTTGCGGGCGGGTCTGCAACGGCCGAATGCGTTCGTGCTCGTTTAGATCGAGGCATCGCGCAACGGAACCTTGGTGGATGCGGACACGTGACTCGTGAGGATGGATTTGGCTGAACTGTTTGGGTGTCGTTCCGTGATTTAGGGATACGGGGGGCGTCGAGCGAATTACGGCAAGAAGACTGGCGTGCGTGAGTCCGCCGGCTAAACATTGAATCTGAGCCGTACGTGTAGCTGGAGGACCATCGGAGAAATGTAGACTACTTAGATTCTGTTGAGTTGATTTGATCGGAGGCTTCTAGTTGTTCCGTGTACATTTGTTTTGGTGGCCATAGAAAAATTCGAGCACAGTGACATGCTACATGTGTAGAGATAAATTAGACAACCCGGCCTAGATCGTCATACATGCCTCCTTTGTTTTTTCTTTTGTGTTGTCGGATCGTTTATTTGTATCTGAATACAAAGAAGATGCTCGTGAAGTGGTTTAAAGCAAGAATGCAGAATCTATCCAAACTTTACCGGCTTCCAAATCTGCATCACAACTTTTCCTTACACCATCTTACAAGGCGCGTGCTAGGCGTCAGGCGCCTGATAGGTGCGGAAAATCAGTTGCACCGTGACCATCCGATCGACCCGCTGTAAACCGTCCGATCAACAACCACGGCCAACCCCGTCACTTCCCTCCGTTTTACAACAATTCGTGATGTTTCAACATAACAAAAATGGTTTTCACTGGAAATAAGCAAGCTCTCGCGATCGGGAGGCGCTCTGCAGGGCGCGCCGCCGGCGCGCGGCGAAGAAGCTCCCGACCGCCGCGTCGCACGTCCACGAGGCCATGGCGCACCTCCTCCGCGACGTCCTCTTACCCCGAAACTAGCTATCGCCTGGATCGAACCAGACCCCGCCTCCGCATCCTGCACCACATCTGCGGCAAGCTAGGTCTGATCCGGCCGCTCCGGCGGTTCCTGGGGGTCCGGCGAGGTTTCAGAACCCTCGAGTTGTCTTCACATCTTCTGCTCATGGCTCCAACGGTGGTCGTCAGGTAATTTCACCAGAGAAAGCATGCTTGTTGGTATGCAACATATTAGCATTGAAATATTTGTTGCAAACTTAAGTTTCTGAACAAAACATCTTGTTGCAAAATATACTTCCTTGTACTGGTGTATCAAATGTTGTGAATAAAAATATCTTGTGTTTGTGTTACAATTTGTGCATGATCTAAGCTTGTTGCAATGTGCATGATCTAAGCTTGTTGCAATATTGTTTTCAGATACTTCAACATTTTCCTCTGTTGTAAGCCTGACAATATATGTGTCCTTGTTCTGTTGTATTATTATGAGACAACTAAAAACTATGCTATTTTTAGAAAATGTAGTTTCAACAATATTTTAATTCTGTTGAAACACAAACAAATTGGTAAACAGGAAAAGAAGACAACCTTATTCATTTGTTGTATTGAATTAGCAGGACATTGCGGATGATGAGGCCGAATCAGGGGCTGGCTTTTACACTGCCCAACAGTCAATCAGTTCTGATGAAGGTGATGATGCTGGACAAACAAACCAAAATGAAGATGTTGCAGAAGATAGTGGGAACGTTGATGAAGATGTGTCGTCACAACCTGTTGTGCCATATGTTGGGATGTCCTTTGACAATGAGGACGAGGTGCAGAAATGTTACAATGAGTATGCCTACAAGATGGGATTTGGTACACGCATTTTTAGCTCGAGATTTGGCCGTAGAAGGGGTTCTGAGAAGCTCCTAATAAATAGAGGATTTGAGTGCGTCCATGCTAGAATGGGTGCAGCTGCAGCAACCTCATCTGGGAGTAAATCAGATAGTATGCCAACAAAACAATATTCAGCACCGGACATGAGTATTGGGAGCAAAAGTGCTAGTAGCCACCAGCCTTCTAGTGCTGCGATGGAGATGTCAGACACAAGACAGAGAAACAGTGTGATTCGTTACAACTGTAAAGCACATATGATAATATCATTCCGGGAGGGGAGATCTACCATTACAACATTTACTGAGGAACACACACACCCACTGGTCAAGCAGATTGGGCGTCGTAGGTACTTAAGATCTCACCGCAAGATACCACAAGAAGACCTTGAATTCCTTGAACTACTGCACAACCGCAACTTGAGGATATCAGATATTATGGGGTTGTTGGGAGACTCGCATGGTGGTGACCCAAGAAATTTAGGGTATGTCAAGAGGGATGTTACAAATGAGAGATCCAAGATGAGGTCAAAATTGTTGTTTCAAGACATGAACATCACAATAGAGTACTTTGAGAGGCGGCAAGCGGAGAACCCTAACTTCTTCTTCAGAAAGGATGTTGACTCACAAAACGTGGTGACAGCTCTATTTTGGGTTGATGGAAGGACTCGGCTTCTTTACCCAAAATATAGAGATTGTG